>CAUJGY010000192.1:0-600000 GCA_963170745.1 Phymatocera aterrima
AAGAGATGATCGAAAATATCTGTCTCCAGAATCGAAATCGAACTTTGATGGGTGGGTTTATAGGTGTATTTTGACCCGCTGAATCCAAAAATCCAACCTTTCTTACACGAAAATACACCTGGAACGAAGTTATTTCGCATGGTACGACAAAGAGATGATCGAAAATATTTTTTTTCAGAATCAAAATCGGACTTTAATGGGTGAGTTTCTAGGTGTATTTCGACCCGCTGAATCCAAAAATCCAACCTCTTATGACCAAAAATATGCTTGGAAAAAAGTTATTTCGCATGGTACGAAAAAGAGATGATCGAAAATATCTGTCTCCAGAATCGGAATCGAACTTTGATGGGTGGGTTTATAGGTGTATTTTGACCCGCTGAATCCAAAAATCCAAACTTTGATGAGCAAAAATATGCTTGGAAAAAAGTTATTTCGCGTGGTACGAAAAAGAGATAATCGAAAATATCTGTCTCCAGAATGGGAATCGAACTTTAATGAGTGGGTTTATACTTGTATTATGACCGGCTGAATCCAAAAATCCAACCTTTGTTTCACGAAAATACACCTGGAAAGAAGTTATTTCGTATGGTACGAAAAAGAGATGATCGAAAATATTTTTTTTCAGAATCAAAATCGGACTTTGATGGGCGAGTTTCTAGGTGTGGTTCGACCCGCTGAATCCGGAAATCCAACTTTTGATGTCCAAAAATATGCTTGGAAAAAAGTTATTTCGCATGGTACGAAAAAGAGATGATCGAAAATATCTGTCTCCAGAATCGAAATCGCACTTTGATGGGTGGGTTTCTAGGTGTATTTCCACCCGCTGAATCCAAAAATCCAAACTTTGATGAGCAAAAATATGCTTGGAAAAAAGTTATTCCGCGTGGTACGAAAAAGAGATGATCGAAAATATCTGTCTCCAGAATCGAAATCGAACTTTGAAGGGTGGGTTTATAGGTGTATTTTGACCCGCTGAATCCGAATCGCCAACCTTTGTTACACGAAAATACACCTGGAAAGAAGTTATCTCGCATGGTACGAAAAAGAGATGATCGAAAATATTTGTTTTCAGAGCCGGAATCGGACTTTAATGGGTGAGTTCCTAGGTGTATTTCGACCCGCTGAATCCAAAAAGCCAACCTTTGTTACACGAAAATACACCTGGAAAAAAGTTATCTCGCATGGTACGAAAAAGAGATGATCGAAAATATTTGTTTTCAGAGCCGGAATCGGACTTTAATGGGTGAGTTTCTAGGTGTATTTCGACCCGCTGGATCCAAAAATCCAACCTCTTTTGACCAAAAATATGCTTGGAAAAAAGTTATTTCGCATGGTACGAAAAAGAGATGATCGAAAATATTTTTTTTCAGAATCAAAATCGGACTTTGATGGGTGAGTTTCTAGGTGTATTTCCACCCGCTGAATCCGAAAATCCAACCTTTGATGACCAAAAATATGCTTGGAGAAAAGTTATTTCGCATGGTACGAAAAAGAGATGATCGAAAATATCTGTCTCCGGATTCGAAATCGAACTTCGATGGGTGGGTTTATAGGTGTATTTTGACCCGCTGAATCCAAAAAGCCAACCTTTGTTACACGAAAATACACCTGGAAAGAAGTTATCTCGCATGGTACGAAAAAGAGATGATCGAAAATATTTGTTTTCAGAGCCGGAATCGGACTTCAATGGGTGAGTTTCTAGGTGTATTTCGACCCGCTGAATCCAAAAATCCAACCTCTTTTGACCAAAAATATGCTTGGAAAAAAATTATTTCGCATGGTACGAAAAAGAGATGATCGAAAATATTTTTTTTCAGAATCAAAATCGGACTTTGATGGGTGAGTTTCTAGGTGTATTTCCACCCGCTGAATCCGAAAATCCAACCATCGACGATCAAAAATATGCTTGGAAAAAAGTTATTTCGCATGGTACGAAAAAGAGATGATCGAAAATATCTGTCTCCGGATTCGAAATCGAACTTCGATGGGTGGGTTCATAGGTGTATTTTGACCCGCTGAATCCAAAAATCCAACCTTTGTTACACGAAAATACACCTGGAAAGAAGTTATTTCGCATGGTACGAAAAAGAGATGATCCAAAATATTTTTTTTCAGAATCAAAATCGGACTTTAATGGGTGAGTATCTAGGTGTATTCCGAGCCCCTGAATCCGAAAATCCAACCTCTGATGACCAAAAATATGCTTGGAAAAAAGTTATTTCGCATGGTACGAAAAAGAGATGATCGAAAATATTTTTTTTCAGAATCAAAATCGGACTTTAATGGGTGAGTTTCTAGGTGTATTTCGACCCGCTGAATCCGAAAATCCAACCTTTGATGACCAAAAATATGCTTGGAAAAAAGTTATTTCGCATGGTACGAAAAAGAGATGATCGAAAATATCTGTCTTCAGAATCGGAATCGAACTTTGATGGGTGGGTTTATAGAAGTATTTTGACCCGCTGAATCCAAAAATCCAAACTGTGATGAGCAAAAATATGCTTGGAAAAAAGTTATTTCGCGTGGTACGAAAAAGAGATGATCGAAAATATCTGTCTCCAGAATGGGAATCGAACTTTGATGAGTGGGTTTATAGTTGTATTATGACCCGCTGAATCCAAAAATCCAACCTTTGTTTCACGAAAATACACCTGGAAAGAAGTTATTTCGCATGGTACGAAAAAGAGATGATCGAAAATATTTTTTTTCAGAATCAAAATCGGACTTTAATGGGTGAGTTTCTAGGTGTATTTCGACCCCCTGAATCCGAAAATCCAACCTCTGATGACCAAAAATCTGCTTGGAAAAAAGTTGTTTCGCATGGTACGAAAAAGAGATGATCGAAAATATTTTTTTTCAGAATCAAGATCGGACTGCGATGGGTGAGTTTCTAGGTGTATTTCGACCCGCTGAATCCGAGAATCCAAACTTTGATGAGCAAAAATATGCTTCGAAAAAAGTTATTTCGCGTGGTACGAAAAAGAGATGATCGAAAATATCTGTCTCCAGAATCGGAATCGAACTTTGATGGGTGGGTTTATAGGTGTATTTTGACCCGCTGAATCCAAAAAGCCAACCTTTGTTACACGAAAATACACCTGGAAAGAAGTTATCTCGCATGGTACGAAAAAGAGATAATCGAAAATATTTGTATTCAGAGGCGTAATCGGACTTTAATGGGTGAGTTTCTAGGTGTATTTCGACCCGCTGAATCCAAAAAGCCAACCTTTGTTACACGAAAATACACCTGGAAAAAAGTTATCTCGCATGGTACGAAAAAGAGATGATCGAAAATATTTGTTTTCAGAGCCGGAATCGGACTTTAATGGGTGAGTTTCTAGGTGTATTTCGACCCGCTGAATCCAAAAATCCAACCTCTTTTGACCAAAAATATGCTTGGAAAAAAGTTATTTCGCATGGTACGAAAAAGAGATGATCGAAAATATTTTTTTTCAGAATCAAAATCGGACTTTGATGGGTGAGTTTCTAGGTGTATTTCCACCCGCTGAATCCGAAAATCCAACCTTTGATGACCAAAAATATGCTTGGAAAAAAGTTATTTCGCATGGTACGAAAAAGAGATGATCGAAAATATCTGTCTCCGAATTCGAAATCGAACTTCGATGGGTGGGTTCATAGGTGTATTTTGACCCGCTGAATCCAAAAATCCAACCTTTGTTACACGAAAATACACCTGGAAAGAAGTTATTTCGCATGGTACGAAAAAGAGATGATCCAAAATATTTTGTTTCAGAATCAAAATCGGACTTTAATGGGTGAGTTGCTAGGTGTATTTCGAGCCCCTGAATCCGAAAATCCAACCTCTGATGACCAAAAATATGCTTGGAAAAAAGTTAGTTCGCATGGTACGAAAAAGAGATGATCGAAAATATTTTTTTTCAGAATCAAGATCGGACTTTGATGTGTGAGTTTCTAGATGTATTTCGACCCGCTGAATTCGAATATCCAACCTTTGATGACCAAAAATATGCTTGGAAAAAAGTTATTTCGCATGGTACGAAAAACAGATGATCGAAAATATCTGTCTCCAGAATCGAAATCGAACTTTGGTGGGTGGGTTTATAGGTGTATTTTGACCCGCTGAATCCAAAAATCCAACCTTTCTTACACGAAAATACACCTGGAAAGAAGTTATTTCGCATGGTACGACAAAGAGATGATCGAAAATATTTTTTTGCAGAATCAAAATCGGACTTTAATGGGTGAGTTTCTAGGTGTATTTTGACCCGCTGGATCCAAAAATCCAACCTTTGTTCCACGAAAATACACCTGGAAAGAAGTTATTTCGTATGGTACGAAAAAGAGATGATCGAAAATATTTTTTTTCAGAATCAAAATCGGACTTTGATGGGTGAGTTTCTAGGTGTAGTTCGACCCGCTGAATCCGGAAATCCAACTTTTGATGTCCAAAAATATGCTTGGAAAAAAGTTATTTCGCATGGTACGAAAAAGAGATGATCGAAAATATCTGTCTCCAGAATCGAAATCGCACTTTGATGGGTGGGTTTATAGGTGTATTTTGACCCGCTGAATCCAAAAATCCAACCTTTGTTACACGAAAATACACCTGGAAAGAATCTATTTCGCATGGTACGAAAAAGAGATGATCGGAAATATTTTTTTTCAGAATCAAAATCGGACTTTAATGGGTGAGTTTCTAGGTGTATTTCGACCCCCTGAATCCGAAAATCCAACCTCTGATGACCAAAAATCTGCTTGGAAAAAAGTTGTTTCGCATGGTACGAAAAAGAGATGATTGAAAATATTTTTTTTCAGAATCAAGATCGGACTGCGATGGGTGAGTTTCTAGGTGTATTTCGACCCGCTGAATCCGAGAATCCAAACTTTGATGAGCAAAAATATGCTTGGAAAAAAGTTATTTCGCGTGGTACGAAAAAGAGATGATCTAAAATATCTGTCTCCAGAATCGAAATCGAACTTTGATGGGTGGGTTTATAGGTGTATTTTGACCCGCTGAATCCGAATCGCCAACCTTTGTTACACGAAAATACACCTGGAAAGAAGTTATCTCGCATGGTACGAAAAAGAGATGATCGAAAATATTTGTTGTCAGAGCCGGAATCGGACTTTAATGGGTGAGTTTCTAGGTGTATTTCGACCCGCTGAATCCAAAAAGCCAACCTTTGTCACACGAAAATACACCTGGAAAAAAGTTATCTCGCATGGTACGAAAAAGAGATGATCGAAAATATTTGTTTTCAGAGCCGGAATCGGACTTTAATGGGTGAGTTTCTAGGTGTATTTCGACCCGCTGAATCCAAAAATCCAACCTCTTTTGACCAAAAATATGCTTGGAAAAAAGTTATTTCGCATGGTACGAAAAAGAGATGATCGAAAATATTTTTTTTCAGAATCAAAATCGGACTTTGATGGGTGAGTTTCTAGGTGTATTTCCACCCGCTGAATCCGAAAATCCAACCTTTGATGACCAAAAATATGCTTGGAAAAAAGTTATTTCGCATGGTACGAAAAAGAGATGATCGAAAATATCTGTCTCCGGATTCGAAATCGAACTTCGATGGGTGGGTTTATAGGTGTATTTTGACCCGCTGAATCCAAAAATCCAACCTTTGTTACACGAAAATACACCTGGAAAGAAGTTATTTCGCATGGTACGAAAAAGAGATGATCCAAAATATTTTTTTTCAGAATCAAAATCGGACTTTAATGGGTGAGTATCTAGGTGTATTTCGAGCCCCTGAATCCGAAAATCCAACCTCTGATGACCAAAAATATGCTTGGAAAAAAGTTAGTTCGCATGGTACGAAAAATAGATGATCGAAAATATTTTTTTTCAGAATCAAGATCGGACTTTGATGTGTGAGTTTCTAGATGTATTTCGACCCGCTGAATTCGAATATCCAACCTTTGATGACCAAAAATATGCTTGGAAAAAAGTTATTTCGCATGGTACGAAAAAGAGATGATCGAAAATATCTGTCTCCAGAATCGAAATCGAACTTTGATGGGTGGGTTTATAGGTGTATTTTGACCCGCTGAATCCAAAAATCCAACCTTTCTTACACGAAAATACACCTGGAACGAAGTTATTTCGCATGGTACGACAAAGAGATGATCGAAAATATTTTTTTTCAGAATCAAAATCGGACTTTAATGGGTGAGTTTCTAGGTGTATTTCGACCCGCTGAATCCAAAAATCCAACCTCTTATGACCAAAAATATGCTTGGAAAAAAGTTATTTCGCATGGTACGAAAAAGAGATGATCGAAAATATCTGTCTCCAGAATCGGAATCGAACTTTGATGGGTGGGTTTATAGGTGTATTTTGACCCGCTGAATCCAAAAATCCAAACTTTGATGAGCAAAAATATGCTTGGAAAAAAGTTATTTCGCGTGGTACGAAAAAGAGATACTCGAAAATATCTGTCTCCAGAATGGGAATCGAACTTTAATGAGTGGGTTTATACTTGTATTATGACCGGCTGAATCCAAAAATCCAACCTTTGTTTCACGAAAATACACCTGGAAAGAAGTTATTTCGTATGGTACGAAAAAGAGATGATCGAAAATATTTTTTTTCAGAATCAAAATCGGACTTTGATGGGCGAGTTTCTAGGTGTGGTTCGACCCGCTGAATCCGGAAATCCAACTTTTGATGTCCAAAAATATGCTTGGAAAAAAGTTATTTCGCATGGTACGAAAAAGAGATGATCGAAAATATCTGTCTCCAGAATCGAAATCGCCCTTTGATGGGTGGGTTTCTAGGTGTATTTCCACCCGCTGAATGCAAAAATCCAACCTTTGTTACACGAAAATACACCTGGAAAGAATCTATTTCGCATGGTACGAAAAAGAGATGATCGGAAATATTTTTTTTCAGAATCAAAATCGGACTTTAATGGGTGAGTTTCTAGGTGTATTTCGACCCCCTGAATCCGAAAATCCAACCTCTGATGACCAAAAATCTGGTTGGAAAAAAGTTGTTTCGCATGGTACGAAAAAGAGATGATCGAAAATATTTTTTTTCAGAATCAAGATCGGACTGCGATGGGTGAGTTTCTAGGTGTATTTCGACCCGCTGAATCCGAGAATCCAAACTTTGATGAGCAAAAATATGCTTGGAAAAAAGTTATTCCGCGTGGTACGAAAAAGAGATGATCGAAAATATCTGTCTCCAGAATCGAAATCGAACTTTGAAGGGTGGGTTTATAGGTGTATTTTGACCCGCTGAATCCGAATCGCCAACCTTTGTTACACGAAAATACACCTGGAAAGAAGTTATCTCGCATGGTACGAAAAAGAGATGATCGAAAATATTTGTTTTCAGAGCCGGAATCGGACTTTAATGGGTGAGTTCCTAGGTGTATTTCGACCCGCTGAATCCAAAAAGCCAACCTTTGTTACACGAAAATACACCTGGAAAAAAGTTATCTCGCATGGTACGAAAAAGAGATGATCGAAAATATTTGTTTTCAGAGCCGGAATCGGACTTCAATGGGTGAGTTTCTAGGTGTATTTCGACCCGCTGAATCCAAAAATCCAACCTCTTTTGACCAAAAATATGCTTGGAAAAAAGTTATTTCGCATGGTACGAAAAAGAGATGATCGAAAATATTTTTTTTCAGAATCAAAATCGGACTTTGATGGGTGAGTTTCTAGGTGTATTTCCACCCGCTGAATCCGAAAATCCAACCTTTGATGACCAAAAATATGCTTGGAAAAAAGTTATTTCGCATGGTACGAAAAAGAGATGATCGAAAATATCTGTCTCCGGATTCGAAATCGAACTTCGATGGGTGGGTTTATAGGTGTATTTTGACCCGCTGAATCCAAAAAGCCAACCTTTGTTACACGAAAATACACCTGGAAAGAAGTTATCTCGCATGGTACGAAAAAGAGATGATCGAAAATATTTGTTTTCAGAGCCGGAATCGGACTTCAATGGGTGAGTTTCTAGGTGTATTTCGACCCGCTGAATCCAAAAATCCAACCTCTTTTGACCAAAAATATGCTTGGAAAAAAATTATTTCGCATGGTACGAAAAAGAGATGATCGAAAATATTTTTTTTCAGAATCAAAATCGGACTTTGATGGGTGAGTTTCTAGGTGTATTTCCACCCGCTGAATCCGAAAATCCAACCATCGACGATCAAAAATATGCTTGGAAAAAAGTTATTTCGCATGGTACGAAAAAGAGATGATCGAAAATATCTGTCTCCGGATTCGGAATCGAACTTCGATGGGTGGGTTCATAGGTGTATTTTGACCCGCTGAATCCAAAAATCCAACCTTTGTTACACGAAAATACACCTGGAAAGAAGTTATTTCGCATGGTACGAAAAAGAGATGATCCAAAATATTTTTTTTCAGAATCAAAATCGGACTTTAATGGGTGAGTATCTAGGTGTATTCCGAGCCCCTGAATCCGAAAATCCAACCTCTGATGACCAAAAATATGCTTGGAAAAAAGTTATTTCGCATGGTACGAAAAAGAGATGATCGAAAATATTTTTTTTCAGAATCAAAATCGGACTTTAATGGGTGAGTTTCTAGGTGTATTTCGACCCGCTGAATCCGAAAATCCAACCTTTGATGACCAAAAATATGCTTGGAAAAAAGTTATTTCGCATGGTACGAAAAAGAGATGATCGAAAATATCTGTCTTCAGAATCGGAATCGAACTTTGATGGGTGGGTTTATAGAAGTATTTTGACCCGCTGAATCCAAAAATCCAAACTGTGATGAGCAAAAATATGCTTGGAAAAAAGTTATTTCGCGTGGTACGAAAAAGAGATGATCGAAAATATCTGTCTCCAGAATGGGAATCGAACTTTGATGAGTGGGTTTATAGTTGTATTATGACCCGCTGAATCCAAAAATCCAACCTTTGTTTCACGAAAATACACCTGGAAAGAAGTTATTTCGCATGGTACGAAAAAGAGATGATCGAAAATATTTTTTTTCAGAATCAAAATCGGACTTTAATGGGTGAGTTTCTAGGTGTATTTCGACCCCCTGAATCCGAAAATCCAACCTCTGATGACCAAAAATCTGCTTGGAAAAAAGTTGTTTCGCATGGTACGAAAAAGAGATGATCGAAAATATTTTTTTTCAGAATCAAGATCGGACTGCGATGGGTGAGTTTCTAGGTGTATTTCGACCCGCTGAATCCGAGAATCCAAACTTTGATGAGCAAAAATATGCTTCGAAAAAAGTTATTTCGCGTGGTACGAAAAAGAGATGATCGAAAATATCTGTCTCCAGAATCGGAATCGAACTTTGATGGGTGGGCTTATAGGTGTATTTTGACCCGCTGAATCCAAAAAGCCAACCTTTGTTACACGAAAATACACCTGGAAAGAAGTTATCTCGCATGGTACGAAAAAGAGATGATCGAAAATATTTGTTTTCAGAGGCGTAATCGGACTTCAATGGGTGAGTTTCTAGGTGTATTTCAACCCGCTGAATCCAAAAAGCCAACCTTTGTTACACGAAAATACACCTGGAAAAAAGTTATCTCGCATGGTACGAAAAAGAGATGATCGAAAATATTTGTTTTCAGAGCCGGAATCGGACTTTAATGGGTGAGTTTCTAGGTGTATTTCGACCCGCTGAATCCAAAAATCCAACCTCTTTTGACCAAAAATATGCTTGGAAAAAAGTTATTTCGCATGGTACGAAAAAGAGATGATCGAAAATATTTTTTTTCAGAATCAAAATCGGACTTTGATGGGTGAGTTTCTAGGTGTATTTCCACCCGCTGAATCCGAAAATCCAACCTTTGATGACCAAAAATATGCTTGGAAAAAAGTTATTTCGCATGGTACGAAAAAGAGATGATCGAAAATATCTGTCTCCGGATTCGAAATCGAACTTCGATGGGTGGGTTTATAGGTGTATTTTGACCCGCTGAATCCAAAAATCCAACCTTCGTTACACGAAAATACACCTGGAAAGAATGTATTTCGCATGGTACGAAAAAGAGATGATCGAAAATATTTTTTTTCAGAATCAAAATCGGACTTTAATGGGTGAGTTTCTAGGTGTATTTCGACCCCCTGAATCCGAAAATCCAACCTCTGATGACCAAAAATCTGCTTGGAAAAAAGTTGTTTCGCATGGTACGAAAAAGAGATGATCGAAAATATTTTTTTTCAGAATCAAGATCGGACTGCGATGGGTGAGTTTCTAGGTGTATTTCGACCCGCTGAATCCGAGAATCCAAACTTTGATCAGCAAAAATATGCTTCGAAAAAAGTTATTTCGCGTGGTACGAAAAAGAGATGATCGAAAATATCTGTCTCCAGAATCGGAATCGGACTTTGATGGGTGGGCTTATAGGTGTATTTTGACCCGCTGAATCCAAAAAGCCAACCTTTGTTACACGAAAATACACCTGGAAAGAAGTTATCTCGCATGGTACGAAAAAGAGATGATCGAAAATATTTGTTTTCAGAGGCGTAATCGGACTTCAATGGGTGAGTTTCTAGGTGTATTTCAACCCGCTGAATCCAAAAAGCCAAACTTTGTTACACGAAAATACACCTGGAAAAAAGTTATCTCGCATGGTACGAAAAAGAGATGATCGAAAATATTTATTTCAGAGCCGGAATCGGACTTTAATGGGTGAGTTTCTAGGTGTATTTCGACCCGCTGAATCCAAAAATCCAACCTCTTTTGACCAAAAATATGCTTGGAAAAAAGTTATTTCGCATGGTACGAAAAAGAGATGATCGAAAATATTTTTTTTCAGAATCAAAATCGGACTTTGATGGGTGAGTTTCTAGGTGTATTTCCACCCGCTGAATCCGAAAATCCAACCTTTGATGACCAAAAATATGCTTGGAAAAAAGTTATTTCGCATGGTACGAAAAAGAGATGATCGAAAATATCTGTCTCCGGATTCGAAATCGAACTTCGATGGGTGGGTTTATAGGTGTATTTTGACCCGCTGAATCCAAAAATCCAACCTTTGTTACACGAAAATACACCTGGAAAGAAGTTATTTCGCATGGTACGAAAAAGAGATGATCCAAAATATTTTTTTTCAGAATCAAAATCGGACTTTAATGGGTGAGTATCTAGGTGTATTTCGAGCCCCTGAATCCGAAAATCCAACCTCTGATGACCAAAAATATGCTTGGAAAAAAGTTATTTCGCATGGTACGAAAAAGAGATGATCGAAAATATCTGTCTTCAGAATCGGAATCGAACTTTGATGGGTGGGTTTATAGAAGTATTTTGACCCGCTGAATCCAAAAATCCAAACTGTGATGAGCAAAAATATGCTTGGAAAAAAGTTATTTCGCGTGGTACGAAAAAGAGATGATCGAAAATATCTGTCTCCAGAATGGGAATCGAACTTTGATGAGTGGGTTTATAGTTGTATTATGACCCGCTGAATCCAAAAATCCAACCTTTGTTTCACGAAAATACACCTGGAAAGAAGTTATTTCGCATGGTACGAAAAAGAGATGATCGAAAATATTTTTTTTCAGAATCAAAATCGGACTTTAATGGGTGAGTTTCTAGGTGTATTTCGACCCCCTGAATCCGAAAATCCAACCTCTGATGACCAAAAATCTGCTTGGAAAAAAGTTGTTTCGCATGGTACGAAAAAGAGATGATCGAAAATATTTTTTTTCAGAATCAAGATCGGACTGCGATGGGTGAGTTTCTAGGTGTATTTCGACCCGCTGAATCCGAGAATCCAAACTTTGATGAGCAAAAATATGCTTCGAAAAAAGTTATTTCGCGTGGTACGAAAAAGAGATGATCGAAAATATCTGTCTCCAGAATCGGAATCGAACTTTGATGGGTGGGCTTATAGGTGTATTTTGACCCGCTGAATCCAAAAAGCCAACCTTTGTTACACGAAAATACACCTGGAAAGAAGTTATCTCGCATGGTACGAAAAAGAGATGATCGAAAATATTTGTTTTCAGAGGCGTAATCGGACTTCAATGGGTGAGTTTCTAGGTGTATTTCAACCCGCTGAATCCAAAAAGCCAACCTTTGTTACACGAAAATACACCTGGAAAAAAGTTATCTCGCATGGTACGAAAAAGAGATGATCGAAAATATTTGTTTTCAGAGCCGGAATCGGACTTTAATGGGTGAGTTTCTAGGTGTATTTCGACCCGCTGAATCCAAAAATCCAACCTCTTTTGACCAAAAATATGCTTGGAAAAAAGTTATTTCGCATGGTACGAAAAAGAGATGATCGAAAATATTTTTTTTCAGAATCAAAATCGGACTTTGATGGGTGAGTTTCTAGGTGTATTTCCACCCGCTGAATCCGAAAATCCAACCTTTGATGACCAAAAATATGCTTGGAAAAAAGTTATTTCGCATGGTACGAAAAAGAGATGATCGAAAATATCTGTCTCCGGATTCGAAATCGAACTTCGATGGGTGGGTTTATAGGTGTATTTTGACCCGCTGAATCCAAAAATCCAACCTTCGTTACACGAAAATACACCTGGAAAGAATGTATTTCGCATGGTACGAAAAAGAGATGATCGAAAATATTTTTTTTCAGAATCAAAATCGGACTTTAATGGGTGAGTTTCTAGGTGTATTTCGACCCCCTGAATCCGAAAATCCAACCTCTGATGACCAAAAATCTGCTTGGAAAAAAGTTGTTTCGCATGGTACGAAAAAGAGATGATCGAAAATATTTTTTTTCAGAATCAAGATCGGACTGCGATGGGTGAGTTTCTAGGTGTATTTCGACCCGCTGAATCCGAGAATCCAAACTTTGATCAGCAAAAATATGCTTCGAAAAAAGTTATTTCGCGTGGTACGAAAAAGAGATGATCGAAAATATCTGTCTCCAGAATCGGAATCGGACTTTGATGGGTGGGCTTATAGGTGTATTTTGACCCGCTGAATCCAAAAAGCCAACCTTTGTTACACGAAAATACACCTGGAAAGAAGTTATCTCGCATGGTACGAAAAAGAGATGATCGAAAATATTTGTTTTCAGAGGCGTAATCGGACTTCAATGGGTGAGTTTCTAGGTGTATTTCAACCCGCTGAATCCAAAAAGCCAAACTTTGTTACACGAAAATACACCTGGAAAAAAGTTATCTCGCATGGTACGAAAAAGAGATGATCGAAAATATTTATTTCAGAGCCGGAATCGGACTTTAATGGGTGAGTTTCTAGGTGTATTTCGACCCGCTGAATCCAAAAATCCAACCTCTTTTGACCAAAAATATGCTTGGAAAAAAGTTATTTCGCATGGTACGAAAAAGAGATGATCGAAAATATTTTTTTTCAGAATCAAAATCGGACTTTGATGGGTGAGTTTCTAGGTGTATTTCCACCCGCTGAATCCGAAAATCCAACCTTTGATGACCAAAAATATGCTTGGAAAAAAGTTATTTCGCATGGTACGAAAAAGAGATGATCGAAAATATCTGTCTCCGGATTCGAAATCGAACTTCGATGGGTGGGTTTATAGGTGTATTTTGACCCGCTGAATCCAAAAATCCAACCTTTGTTACACGAAAATACACCTGGAAAGAAGTTATTTCGCATGGTACGAAAAAGAGATGATCCAAAATATTTTTTTTCAGAATCAAAATCGGACTTTAATGGGTGAGTATCTAGGTGTATTTCGAGCCCCTGAATCCGAAAATCCAACCTCTGATGACCAAAAATATGCTTGGAAAAAAGTTAGTTCGCATGGTACGAAAAAGAGATGATCGAAAATATTTTTTTTCAGAATCAAAATCGGACTTTGATGGGTGAGTTTCTAGGTGTATTTCGACCCGCTGAATCCGAAAATCCAACCTTTGATGAACAAAAATATGCTTGGAAAAAAGGTATTTCGCATGGTACGAAAAAGAGATGATCGAAAATATCTGTCTCCAGAATCGGAATCGAACTTTGATGGGTGGGTTTATAGGTGTATTTTGACCCGCTGAATCCAAAAATCCAAACTGTGATGAGCAAAAATATGCTTGGAAAAAAGTTATTTCGCGTGGTACGAAAAAGAGATGATCGAAAATATCTGTCTCCAGAATGGGAATCGAACTTTAATGAGTGGGTTTATACTTGTATTATGACCGGCTGAATCCAAAAATCCAACCTTTGTTGCACGAAAATACACCTGGAAAGAAGTTATTTCGTATGGTACGAAAAAGAGATGATCGAAAATATTTTTTTTCAGAATCAAAATCGGACTTTGATGGGTGAGTTTCTAGGTGTGGTTCGACCCGCTGAATCCGGAAATCCAACTTTTGATGTCCAAAAATATGCTTGGAAAAAAGTTATTTCGCATGGTATGAAAAAGAGATGATCGAAAATATCTGTCTCCAGAATCGAAATCGCACTTTGATGGGTGGGTTTCTAGGTGTATTTCCACCCGCTGAATCCAAAAATCCAACCTTTGTTACACGAAAATACACCTGGAAAGAATCTATTTCGCATGGTACGAAAAAGAGATGATCGGAAATATTTTTCTTCAGAATCAAAATCGGACTTTAATGGGTGAGTTTCTAGGTGTATTTCGACCCCCTGAATCCGAAAATCCAACCTCTGATGACCAAAAATCTGCTTGGAAAAAAGTTGTTTCGCATGGTACGAAAAAGAGATGATCGAAAATATTTTTTTTCAGAATCAAGATCGGACTGCGATGGGTGAGTTTCTAGGTGTATTTCGACCCGCTGAATTCGAGAATCCAAACTTTGATGAGCAAAAATATGCTTGGAAAAAAGTTATTCCGCGTGGTACGAAAAAGAGATGATCGAAAATATCTGTCTCCAGAATCGAAATCGAACTTTGATGGGTGGGTTTATAGGTGTATTTTGACCCGCTGAATCCGAATCGCCAACCTTTGTTACACGAAAATACACCTGGAAAGAAGTTATCTCGCATGGTACGAAAAAGAGATGATCGAAAATATTTGTTTTCAGAGCCGGAATCGGACTTTAATGGGTGAGTTTCTAGGTGTATTTCGACCCGCTGAATCCAAAAAGCCAACCTTTGTTACACGAAAATACACCTGGAAAAAAGTTATCTCGCATGGTACGAAAAAGAGATGATCGAAAATATTTGTTTTCAGAGCCGGAATCGGACTTTAATGGGTGAGTTTCTAGGTGTATTTCGACCCGCTGAATCCAAAAATCCAACCTCTTTTGACCAAAAATATGCTTGGAAAAAAGTTATTTCGCATGGTACGAAAAAGAGATGATCGAAAATATTTTTTTTCAGAATCAAAATCGGACTTTGATGGGTGAGTTTCTAGGTGTATTTCCACCCGCTGAATCCGAAAATCCAACCTTTGATGACCAAAAATATGCTTGGAAAAAAGTTATTTCGCATGGTACGAAAAAGAGATGATCGAAAATATCTGTCTCCGGATTCGAAATCGAACTCCGATGGGTGGGTTTATAGGTGTATTTTGACCCGCTGAATCCAAAAATCCAACCTTTGTTACACGAAAATACACCTGGAAAGAAGTTATTTCGCATGGTACGAAAAAGAGATGATCCAAAATATTTTTTTTCAGAATCAAAATCGGACTTTAATGGGTGAGTATCAAGGTGTATTTCGAGCCCCTGAATCCGAAAATCCAACCTCTGATGACCAAAAATATGCTTGGAAAAAAGTTAGTTCGCATGGTACGAAAAATAGATGATCGAAAATATCTGTCTCCAGAATCGGAATCGAACTTTGATGGGTGGGTTTATAGGTGTATTTTGACCCGCTGAATCCAAAAAGCCAACCTTTGATGACCAAAAATATGCTTGGAAAAACGTTATTTCGCATGGTACGAAAAAGAGATGATCGAAAATATCTGTCTTCAGAATCGGAATCGAACTTTGATGGGTGGGTTTATAGAAGTATTTTGACCCGCTGAATCCAAAAATCCAAACTGTGATGAGCAAAAATATGCTTGGAAAAAAGTTATTTCGCGTGGTACGAAAAAGAGATGATCGAAAATATCTGTCTCCAGAATGGGAATCGAACTTTGATGAGTGGGTTTATAGTTGTATTATGACCCGCTGAATCCAAAAATCCAACCTTTGTTTCACGAAAATACACCTGGAAAGAAGTTATTTCGTATGGTACGAAAAAGAGATGATCGAGAATATTTTTTTTCAGAATCAAAATCGGACTTTGATGGGTGAGTTTCTAGGTGTAGTTCGACCCGCTGAATCCGGAAATCCAACCTTTGATGACCAAAAATATGCTTGGAAAAAAGTTATTTCGCATGGTACGAAAAAGAGATGATCGAAAATATCTGTCTCCAGAATCGAAATCGCACTTTGATGGGTGGGTTTATAGGTGTATTTTGACCCGCTGAATCCAAAAATCCAACCTTTGTTACACGAAAATACACCTGGAAAGAATCTATTTCGCATGGTACGAAAAAGAGATGATCGAAAATATTTTTTTTCAGAATCAAAATCGGACTTTAATGGGTGAGTTTCTAGGTGTATTTCGACCCCCTGAATCCGAAAATACAACCTCTGATGACCAAAAATCTGCTTGGAAAAAAGTTGTTTCGCATGGTACGAAAAAGAGATGATCGAAAATATTTTTTTTCAGAATCAAGATCGGACTGCGATGGGTGAGTTTCTAGGTGTATTTCGACCCGCTGAATCCGAGAATCCAAACTTTGATGAGCAAAAATATGCTTCGAAAAAAGTTATTTCGCGTGGTACGAAAAAGAGATGATCGAAAATATCTGTCTCCAGAATCGGAATCGAACTTTGATGGGTGGGTTTATAGGTGTATTTTGACCCGCTGAATCCAAAAAGCCAACCTTTGTTACACGAAAATACACCTGGAAAGAAGTTATCTCGCATGGTACGAAAAAGAGATGATCGAAAATATTTTTTTTCAGAATCAAAATCGGACTTTAATGGGTGAGTTTCTAGGTGTATTTCGACCCCCTGAATCCGAAAATCCAACCTCTGATGACCAAAAATCTGCTTGGAAAAAAGTTGTTTCGCATGGTACGAAAAAGAGATGATCGAAAATATTTTTTTTCAGAATCAAGATCGGACTGCGATGGGTGAGTTTCTAGGTGTATTTCGACCCGCTGAATCCGAAAATCCAACCTTTGATGACCAAAAATATGATTGGAAAAAAGTTATTTCGCATGGTACGAAAAAGAGATGATCGAAAATATCTGTCTTCAGAATCGGAATCGAACTTTGATGGGTGGGTTTATAGAAGTATTTTGACCCGCTGAATCCAAAAATCCAAACTGTGATGAGCAAAAATATGCTTGGAAAAAAGTTATTTCGCGTGGTACGAAAAAGAGATGATCGAAAATATCTGTCTCCAAAATGGGAATCGAACTTTGATGAGTGGGTTTATAGTTGTATTATGACCCGCTGAATCCAAAAATCCAACCTTTGTTTCACGAAAATACACCTGGAAAGAAGTTATTTCGCATGGTACGAAAAAGAGATGATCGAAAATATTTTTTTTCAGAATCAAAATCGGACTTTAATGGGAGAGTTTCTAGGTGTATTTCGACCCCCTGAATCCGAAAATCCAACCTCTAATGACCACAAATATGCTTGGAAAAAAGTTATTTCGCATGGTACGAAAAAGAGATGATCGAAAATATTTTTTTTCAGAATCAAGATCGGACTGCGATGGGTGAGTTTCTAGGTGTATTGCGACCCGCTGAATCCGAGAATCCAAACTTTGATGAGCAAAAATGTGCTTGGAATAAAGTTATTTCGCGTGGTACGAAAAAGAGATGATCGAAAATATCTGTCTCCAGAATCGGAATCGAACTTTGATGGGTGGGTTTATAGGTGTATTTTGACCCGCTGAATCCAAAAAGCCAACCTTTGTTACACGAAAATACACCTGGAAAGAAGTTATCTCGCATGGTACGAAAAAGAGATGATCGAAAATATTTGTTTTCAGAGCCGGAATCGGACTTTAATGGGTGAGTTTCTAGGTGTAGTTCGACCCGCTGAATCCGGAAATCCAACCTTTGATGACCAAAAATATGCTTGGAAAAAAGTTATTTCGCATGGTACGAAAAAGAGATGATCGAAAATATCTGTCTCCAGAATCGAAATCGCACTTTGATGGGTGTGTTTATAGATGTATTTCGACCCGCTGAATCCAAAAATCCAACCTTTCTTACACGAAAATACACCTGGAAAGAAGTTATTTCGCATTGTACGAAAAAGAGATGATCGAAAATATTTTTTTTCAGAATCGAAATCGGACTTTACTGGGTGAGTTTCTAGGTGTATTTCCACCCGCTGAATCCGAAAATCCAACCTTTGATGACCGAAAATATGCTTGGAAAAAAGTTATTTCGCATGGTACGAAAAAGAGATGATCGAAAATATCTGTCTCCAGAATCGGAATCGAACTTTGATGGGTGGGTTTATAGGTGTATTTTGACCCGCTGAATCCAAAAATCCAACCTTTCTTACACGAAAATACACCTGGAAAGAAGTTATTTCGCATGGTACAAAAAAGAGATGATCGAAAATATTTTTTTTCAGAATCAAAATCGGACTTTGATGGGTGAGTTTCTAGGTGTATTTCCACCCGCTGAATCCAAAAATCCAACCTTTGATGACCGAAAATATGCTTGGAAAAAAGTTATTTCGCATGGTACGAAAAAGAGATGATCGAAAATATTTTTGTTCAGAATCAAAATCGGACTTTGATGGGTGAGTTTCTAGGTGTATTTCGACCCGCTGAATCCAAAAATCCAACCTCTTATGACCAAAAATATGCTTAGAAAAAAGTTATTTCGCATGGTACGAAAAAGAGATGATCGAAAATATTTTTTTTCAGAATCAGAATCGGACTTTGATGGGTGAGTTTCTAGGTGTATTTCGACCCGCTGAATCCAAAAATCCAACCTCTCATGACCAACAATATGCTTGGACAAAAGTTATTTCGCATGGTACGAAAAAGAGATGATCGAAAATATTTTTTTTCAGAATCAAGATCGGACTTTGATGGGTGAGTTTCTAGGTGTATTTCGACCCGCTGAAATCGAAAATCCAACCTTTGATGACCAAAAATATGCTTGGAAAAAAGTTATTTCGCATGGTACGGAAAAGAGATGATCGAAAATATCTGTCTCCAGAATGGGAATCGAACTTTGATGGGTGGGTTTATAGGTGTATTTTGACCCGCTGAATCCAAAAATCCAACCTCTGTTACACGAAAATACACCTGGAAAGAAGTTATTTCGCATGGTACGAAAAAGAGATGATCGAAAATATCTGTCTCCAGAATCGAAATCGAACTTTGATGGGTGGGTTTATAGGTGTATTTTAACCCGCTGAATCCAAAAATCCAACCTTTCTCACACGAAAATATACCTGGAAAGAAGTTATTTCGCATGGTACGAAAAAGAGATGATCGAAAATATTTTTTTTCAGAATCAAAATCGGACTTTGATGGGTGACTTTCTGGGTGTATTTCGACCCGCTGAATCCGAAAATTCAAACTTTGATGAGCAAAAATATGCGTGGAAAAAAGTTATTTCGCATGGTACGAAGAAGGAATGATCGAAAATATTTTTTTTCAGAATCAAAATCGGACATTGATGGGTGAGTTTCTAGGTGTATTTCGACCCGCTGAATTCGGATATCCAACCTTTGATGACCAAAAATATGCTTGGAAAAAAGTTATTTCGCATGGTACGAAAAAGAGATGATCGAAAATATTTTTTTTCAGAATCAAAATCGGACTTTGATGGGTGAGTTTCTAGGTGTATTCCGACCCGCTGAATCCGAAAATCCAACCTTTGATGACCAAAAGTATGCTTGGAAAAAAGTTATTTCGCATGGTACGAAAAAGAGATGATCGAAAATATCTGTCTCCAGAAGCGAAATCGAACTTTGATGGGTGGGTTTATAGGTGTATTTTGACCCGCTGAATCCGAAAATCCAACCTTTCTTACACGAAAATACACCTGGAAAGAAGTTATTTCGCATTGTACGAAAAAGAGATGATCGAAAATATTTTTTTTCAGAATCGAAATCGGACTTTAATGGGTGAGTTTCTAGGTGTATTTCGACCCGTTGAATCCAAAAATCCGAACTCATATGACCAAAAATATGCTTGGAAGAAAGTTATTTCGCATGGTACGAAAAAGAGATGATCGAAAATATTTTTTTTCAGAATCAGAATCGGACTTTGATGGGTGAGTTTCTAGGTGTATTTCGAACCGCTGAATCCAAAAATCCAACCTCTCATGACCAACAATATGCTTGGAAAAAAGTTATTTCGCATGGTACGAAAAAGAGATGATCGAAAATATTTTTTTTCAGAATCAAGATCGGACTTTGATGGGTGAGTTTCTAGGTGTATTTCGACCCGCTGAAATCGAAAATCCAACCTTTGATGACCAAAAATATGCTTGGAAAAAAGTTATTTCGCATGGTACGAAAAAGAGATGATCGAAAATATCTGTCTCCAGAATGGGAATCGAACTTTGATGGGTGGGTTTATAGGTGTATTTTGACCCGCTGAATCCAAAAATCCAACCTCTGTTACACGAAAATACACCTGGAAAGAAGTTATTTCGCATGGTACGAAAAAGAGATGATCGAAAATATCTGTCTCCAGAATCGAAATCGAACTTTGATGGGTGGGTTTATAGGTGTATTTTAACCCGCTGAATCCAAAAATCCAACCTTTCTCACACGAAAATATACCTGGAAAGAAGTTATTTCGCATGGTACGAAAAAGAGATGATCGAAAATATTTTTTTTCAGAATCAAAATCGGACTTTGATGGGTGAGTTTCTAGGTGTATTTCCACCCGCTGAATCCGAAAATCCAACCTTTGATGACCAAAAATATGCTTGGAAAAAAGTTATTTCGCATGGTACGAAAAAGAGATGATCGAAAATATCTGTCTCCGGATTCGAAATCGAACTTCGATGGGTGGGTTTATAGGTGTATTTTGACCCGCTGAATCCAAAAATCCAACCTTTGTTACACGAAAATACACCTGGAAAGAAGTTATTTCGCATGGTACGAAAAAGAGATGATCCAAAATATTTTTTTTCAGAATCAAAATCGGACTTTAATGGGTGAGTATCAAGGTGTATTTCGAGCCCCTGAATCCGAAAATCCAACCTCTGATGACCAAAAATATGCTTGGAAAAAAGTTATTTCGCATGGTACGAAAAAGAGATGATCGAAAATATCTGTCTCCAGAATCGGAATCGAACTTTGATGGGTGGGTTTATAGGTGTATTTTGACCCGCTGAATCCAAAAATCCAACCTTTCTTACACGAAAATACACCTGGAAAGAAGTTATTTCGCATGGTACAAAAAAGAGATGATCGAAAATATTTTTTTTCAGAATCAAAATCGGACTTTGATGGGTGAGTTTCTAGGTGTATTTCCACCCGCTGAATCCAAAAATCCAACCTTTGATGACCGAAAATATGCTTGGAAAAAAGTTATTTCGCATGGTACGAAAAAGAGATGATCGAAAATATTTTTGTTCAGAATCAAAATCGGACTTTGATGGGTGAGTTTCTAGGTGTATTTCGACCCGCTGAATCCAAAAATCCAACCTCTTATGACCAAAAATATGCTTGGAAAAAAGTTATTTCGCATGGTACGAAAAAGAGATGATCGAAAATATTTTTTTTCAGAATCAGAATCGGACTTTGATGGGTGAGTTTCTAGGTGTATTTCGACCCGCTGAATCCAAAAATCCAACCTCTCATGACCAACAATATGCTTGGAAAAAAGTTATTTCGCATGGTACGAAAAAGAGATGATCGAAAATATTTTTTTTCAGAATCAAGATCGGACTTTGATGGGTGAGTTTCTAGGTGTATTTCGACCCGCTGAAATCGAAAATCCAACCTTTGATGACCAAAAATATGCTTGGAAAAAAGTTATTTCGCATGGTACGGAAAAGAGATGATCGAAAATATCTGTCTCCAGAATGGGAATCGAACTTTGATGGGTGGGTTTATAGGTGTATTTTGACCCGCTGAATCCAAAAATCCAACCTCTGTTACACGAAAATACACCTGGAAAGAAGTTATTTCGCATGGTACGAAAAAGAGATGATCGAAAATATCTGTCTCCAGAATCGAAATCGAACTTTGATGGGTGGGTTTATAGGTGTATTTTAACCCGCTGAATCCAAAAATCCAACCTTTCTCACACGAAAATATACCTGGAAAGAAGTTATTTCGCATGGTACGAAAAAGAGATGATCGAAAATATTTTTTTTCAGAATCAAAATCGGACTTTGATGGGTGACTTTCTGGGTGTATTTCGACCCGCTGAATCCGAAAATTCAAACTTTGATGAGCAAAAATATGCGTGGAAAAAAGTTATTTCGCATGGTACGAAGAAGGAATGATCGAAAATATTTTTTTTCAGAATCAAAATCGGACATTGATGGGTGAGTTTCTAGGTGTATTTCGACCCGCTGAATTCGGATATCCAACCTTTGATGACCAAAAATATGCTTGGAAAAAAGTTATTTCGCATGGTACGAAAAAGAGATGATCGAAAATATTTTTTTTCAGAATCAAAATCGGACTTTGATGGGTGAGTTTCTAGGTGTATTTCGACCCGCTGAATCCGAAAATCCAACCTTTGATGACCAAAAGTATGCTTGGAAAAAAGTTATTTCGCATGGTACGAAAAAGAGATGATCGAAAATATCTGTCTCCAGAAGCGAAATCGAACTTTGATGGGTGGGTTTATAGGTGTATTTTGACCCGCTGAATCCGAAAATCCAACCTTTCTTACACGAAAATACACCTGGAAAGAAGTTATTTCGCATTGTACGAAAAAGAGATGATCGAAAATATTTTTTTTCAGAATCGAAATCGGACTTTAATGGGTGAGTTTCTAGGTGTATTTCGACCCGTTGAATCCAAAAATCCGAACTCATATGACCAAAAATATGCTTGGAAGAAAATTATTTCGCATGGTACGAAAAAGAGATGATCGAAAATATTTTTTTTCAGAATCAGAATCGGACTTTGATGGGTGAGTTTCTAGGTGTATTTCGACCCGCTGAATCCAAAAATCCAACCTCTCATGACCAACAATATGCTTGGAAAAAAGTTATTTCGCATGGTACGAAAAAGAGATGATCGAAAATATTTTTTTTCAGAATCAAGATCGGACTTTGATGGGTGAGTTTCTAGGTGTATTTCGACCCGCTGAAATCGAAAATCCAACCTTTGATGACCAAAAATATGCTTGGAAAAAAGTTATTTCGCATGGTACGAAAAAGAGATGATCGAAAATATCTGTCTCCAGAATGGGAATCGAACTTTGATGGGTGGGTTTATAGGTGTATTTTGACCCGCTGAATCCAAAAATCCAACCTCTGTTACACGAAAATACACCTGGAAAGAAGTTATTTCGCATGGTACGAAAAAGAGATGATCGAAAATATCTGTCTCCAGAATCGAAATCGAACTTTGATGGGTGGGTTTATAGGTGTATTTTAACCCGCTGAATCCAAAAATCCAACCTTTCTCACACGAAAATATACCTGGAAAGAAGTTATTTCGCATGGTACGAAAAAGAGATGATCGAAAATATTTTTTTTCAGAATCAAAATCGGACTTTGATGGGTGAGTTTCTAGGTGTATTTCCACCCGCTGAATCCGAAAATCCAACCTTTGATGACCAAAAATATGCTTGGAAAAAAGTTATTTCGCATGGTACGAAAAAGAGATGATCGAAAATATCTGTCTCCGGATTCGAAATCGAACTTCGATGGGTGGGTTTATAGGTGTATTTTGACCCGCTGAATCCAAAAATCCAACCTTTGTTACACGAAAATACACCTGGAAAGAAGTTATTTCGCATGGTACGAAAAAGAGATGATCCAAAATATTTTTTTTCAGAATCAAAATCGGACTTTAATGGGTGAGTATCAAGGTGTATTTCGAGCCCCTGAATCCGAAAATCCAACCTCTGATGACCAAAAATATGCTTGGAAAAAAGATAGTTCGCATGGTACGAAAAATAGATGATCGAAAATATCTGTCTCCAGAATCGGAATCGAACTTTGATGGGTGGGTTTATAGGTGTATTTTGACCCGCTGAATCCAAAAAGCCAACCTTTGATGACCAAAAATATGCTTGGAAAAACGTTATTTCGCATGGTACGAAAAAGAGATGATCGAAAATATCTGTCTTCAGAATCGGAATCGAACTTTGATGGGTGGGTTTATAGAAGTATTTTGACCCGCTGAATCCAAAAATCCAAACTGTGATGAGCAAAAATATGCTTGGAAAAAAGTTATTTCGCGTGGTACGAAAAAGAGATGATCGAAGATATCTGTCTCCAGAATGGGAATCGAACTTTGATGAGTGGGTTTATAGTTGTATTATGACCCGCTGAATCCAAAAATCCAACCTTTGTTTCACGAAAATACACCTGGAAAGAAGTTATTTCGTATGGTACGAAAAAGAGATGATCGAGAATATTTTTTTTCAGAATCAAAATCGGACTTTGATGGGTGAGTTTCTAGGTGTAGTTCGACCCGCTGAATCCGGAAATCCAACCTTTGATGACCAAAAATATGCTTGGAAAAAAGTTATTTCGCATGGTACGAAAAAGAGATGATCGAAAATATCTGTCTCCAGAATCGAAATCGCACTTTGATGGGTGGGTTTATAGGTGTATTTTGACCCGCTGAATCCAAAAATCCAACCTTTGTTACACGAAAATACACCTGGAAAGAATCTATTTCGCATGGTACGAAAAAGAGATGATCGAAAATATTTTTTTTCAGAATCAAAATCGGACTTTAATGGGTGAGTTTCTAGGTGTATTTCGACCCCCTGAATCCGAAAATACAACCTCTGATGACCAAAAATCTGCTTGGAAAAAAGTTGTTTCGCATGGTACGAAAAAGAGATGATCGAAAATATTTTTTTTCAGAATCAAGATCGGACTGCGATGGGTGAGTTTCTAGGTGTATTTCGACCCGCTGAATCCGAGAATCCAAACTTTGATGAGCAAAAATATGCTTCGAAAAAAGTTATTTCGCGTGGTACGAAAAAGAGATGATCGAAAATATCTGTCTCCAGAATCGGAATCGAACTTTGATGGGTGGGTTTATAGGTGTATTTTGACCCGCTGAATCCAAAAAGCCAACCTTTGTTACACGAAAATACACCTGGAAAGAAGTTATTTCGCATGGTACGAAAAAGAGATGATCCAAAATATTTTTTTTCAGAATCAAAATCGGACTTTAATGGGTGAGTATCTAGGTGTATTTCCACCCGCTGAATCCAAAAATCCAACCTTTGATGACCGAAAATATGCTTGGAAAAAAGTTATTTCGCATGGTACGAAAAAGAGATGATCGAAAATATTTTTGTTCAGAATCAAAATCGGACTTTGATGGGTGAGTTTCTAGGTGTATTTCGACCCGCTGAATCCAAAAATCCAACCTCTTATGACCAAAAATATGCTTGGAAAAAAGTTATTTCGCATGGTACGAAAAAGAGATGATCGAAAATATTTTTTTTCAGAATCAGAATCGGACTTTGATGGGTGAGTTTCTAGGTGTATTTCGACCCGCTGAATCCAAAAATCCAACCTCTCATGACCAACAATATGCTTGGAAAAAAGTTATTTCGCATGGTACGAAAAAGAGATGATCGAAAATATTTTTTTTCAGAATCAAGATCGGACTTTGATGGGTGAGTTTCTAGGTGTATTTCGACCCGCTGAAATCGAAAATCCAACCTTTGATGACCAAAAATATGCTTGGAAAAAAGTTATTTCGCATGGTACGGAAAAGAGATGATCGAAAATATCTGTCTCCAGAATGGGAATCGAACTTTGATGGGTGGGTTTATAGGTGTATTTTGACCCGCTGAATCCAAAAATCCAACCTCTGTTACACGAAAATACACCTGGAAAGAAGTTATTTCGCATGGTACGAAAAAGAGATGATCGAAAATATCTGTCTCCAGAATCGAAATCGAACTTTGATGGGTGGGTTTATAGGTGTATTTTAACCCGCTGAATCCAAAAATCCAACCTTTCTCACACGAAAATATACCTGGAAAGAAGTTATTTCGCATGGTACGAAAAAGAGATGATCGAAAATATTTTTTTTCAGAATCAAAATCGGACTTTGATGGGTGACTTTCTGGGTGTATTTCGACCCGCTGAATCCGAAAATTCAAACTTTGATGAGCAAAAATATGCGTGGAAAAAAGTTATTTCGCATGGTACGAAGAAGGAATGATCGAAAATATTTTTTTTCAGAATCAAAATCGGACATTGATGGGTGAGTTTCTAGGTGTATTTCGACCCGCTGAATTCGGATATCCAACCTTTGATGACCAAAAATATGCTTGGAAAAAAGTTATTTCGCATGGTACGAAAAAGAGATGATCGAAAATATTTTTTTTCAGAATCAAAATCGGACTTTGATGGGTGAGTTTCTAGGTGTATTTCGACCCGCTGAATCCGAAAATCCAACCTTTGATGACCAAAAGTATGCTTGGAAAAAAGTTATTTCGCATGGTACGAAAAAGAGATGATCGAAAATATCTGTCTCCAGAAGCGAAATCGAACTTTGATGGGTGGGTTTATAGGTGTATTTTGACCCGCTGAATCCGAAAATCCAACCTTTCTTACACGAAAATACACCTGGAAAGAAGTTATTTCGCATTGTACGAAAAAGAGATGATCGAAAATATTTTTTTTCAGAATCGAAATCGGACTTTAATGGGTGAGTTTCTAGGTGTATTTCGACCCGTTGAATCCAAAAATCCGAACTCATATGACCAAAAATATGCTTGGAAGAAAATTATTTCGCATGGTACGAAAAAGAGATGATCGAAAATATTTTTTTTCAGAATCAGAATCGGACTTTGATGGGTGAGTTTCTAGGTGTATTTCGACCCGCTGAATCCAAAAATCCAACCTCTCATGACCAACAATATGCTTGGAAAAAAGTTATTTCGCATGGTACGAAAAAGAGATGATCGAAAATATTTTTTTTCAGAATCAAGATCGGACTTTGATGGGTGAGTTTCTAGGTGTATTTCGACCCGCTGAAATCGAAAATCCAACCTTTGATGACCAAAAATATGCTTGGAAAAAAGTTATTTCGCATGGTACGAAAAAGAGATGATCGAAAATATCTGTCTCCAGAATGGGAATCGAACTTTGATGGGTGGGTTTATAGGTGTATTTTGACCCGCTGAATCCAAAAATCCAACCTCTGTTACACGAAAATACACCTGGAAAGAAGTTATTTCGCATGGTACGAAAAAGAGATGATCGAAAATATCTGTCTCCAGAATCGAAATCGAACTTTGATGGGTGGGTTTATAGGTGTATTTTAACCCGCTGAATCCAAAAATCCAACCTTTCTCACACGAAAATATACCTGGAAAGAAGTTATTTCGCATGGTACGAAAAAGAGATGATCGAAAATATTTTTTTTCAGAATCAAAATCGGACTTTGATGGGTGAGTTTCTAGGTGTATTTCCACCCGCTGAATCCGAAAATCCAACCTTTGATGACCAAAAATATGCTTGGAAAAAAGTTATTTCGCATGGTACGAAAAAGAGATGATCGAAAATATCTGTCTCCGGATTCGAAATCGAACTTCGATGGGTGGGTTTATAGGTGTATTTTGACCCGCTGAATCCAAAAATCCAACCTTTGTTACACGAAAATACACCTGGAAAGAAGTTATTTCGCATGGTACGAAAAAGAGATGATCCAAAATATTTTTTTTCAGAATCAAAATCGGACTTTAATGGGTGAGTATCAAGGTGTATTTCGAGCCCCTGAATCCGAAAATCCAACCTCTGATGACCAAAAATATGCTTGGAAAAAAGATAGTTCGCATGGTACGAAAAATAGATGATCGAAAATATCTGTCTCCAGAATCGGAATCGAACTTTGATGGGTGGGTTTATAGGTGTATTTTGACCCGCTGAATCCAAAAAGCCAACCTTTGATGACCAAAAATATGCTTGGAAAAACGTTATTTCGCATGGTACGAAAAAGAGATGATCGAAAATATCTGTCTTCAGAATCGGAATCGAACTTTGATGGGTGGGTTTATAGAAGTATTTTGACCCGCTGAATCCAAAAATCCAAACTGTGATGAGCAAAAATATGCTTGGAAAAAAGTTATTTCGCGTGGTACGAAAAAGAGATGATCGAAGATATCTGTCTCCAGAATGGGAATCGAACTTTGATGAGTGGGTTTATAGTTGTATTATGACCCGCTGAATCCAAAAATCCAACCTTTGTTTCACGAAAATACACCTGGAAAGAAGTTATTTCGTATGGTACGAAAAAGAGATGATCGAGAATATTTTTTTTCAGAATCAAAATCGGACTTTGATGGGTGAGTTTCTAGGTGTAGTTCGACCCGCTGAATCCGGAAATCCAACCTTTGATGACCAAAAATATGCTTGGAAAAAAGTTATTTCGCATGGTACGAAAAAGAGATGATCGAAAATATCTGTCTCCAGAATCGAAATCGCACTTTGATGGGTGGGTTTATAGGTGTATTTTGACCCGCTGAATCCAAAAATCCAACCTTTGTTACACGAAAATACACCTGGAAAGAATCTATTTCGCATGGTACGAAAAAGAGATGATCGAAAATATTTTTTTTCAGAATCAAAATCGGACTTTAATGGGTGAGTTTCTAGGTGTATTTCGACCCCCTGAATCCGAAAATACAACCTCTGATGACCAAAAATCTGCTTGGAAAAAAGTTGTTTCGCATGGTACGAAAAAGAGATGATCGAAAATATTTTTTTTCAGAATCAAGATCGGACTGCGATGGGTGAGTTTCTAGGTGTATTTCGACCCGCTGAATCCGAGAATCCAAACTTTGATGAGCAAAAATATGCTTCGAAAAAAGTTATTTCGCGTGGTACGAAAAAGAGATGATCGAAAATATCTGTCTCCAGAATCGGAATCGAACTTTGATGGGTGGGTTTATAGGTGTATTTTGACCCGCTGAATCCAAAAAGCCAACCTTTGTTACACGAAAATACACCTGGAAAGAAGTTATTTCGCATGGTACGAAAAAGAGATGATCCAAAATATTTTTTTTCAGAATCAAAATCGGACTTTAATGGGTGAGTATCTAGGTGTATTTCGAGCCCCTGAATCCGAAAATCCAACCTCTGATGACCAAAAATATGCTTGGAAAAAAGTTAGTTCGCATGGTACGAAAAAGAGATGATCGAAAATATTTTTTTTCAGAATCAAAATCGGACTTTGATGGGTGAGTTTCTAGGTGTATTTCGACCCGCTGAATCCGAAAATCCAACCTTTGATGAACAAAAATATGCTTGGAAAAAAGTTATTTCGCATGGTACGAAAAAGAGATGATCGAAAATATCTGTCTCCAGAATCGGAATCGAACTTTGATGGGTGGGTTTATAGGTGTATTTTGACCCGCTGAATCCAAAAATCCAAACTGTGATGAGCAAAAATATGCTTGGAAAAAAGTTATTTCGCGTGGTACGAAAAAGAGATGATCGAAAATATCTGTCTCCAGAATGGGAATCGAACTATAATGAGTGGGTTTATACTTGTATTATGACCGGCTGAATCCAAAAATCCAACCTTTGTTTCACGAAAATACACCTGGAAAGAAGTTATTTCGTATGGTACGAAAAAGAGATGATCGAAAATATTTTTTTTCAGAATCAAAATCGGACTTTGATGGGTGAGTTTCTAGGTGTGGTTCGACCCGCTGAATCCGGAAATCCAACTTTTGATGTCCAAAAATATGCTTGAAAAAAAGTTATTTCGCATGGTACGAAAAAGAGATGATCGAAAATATCTGTCTCCAGAATCGAAATCGCACTTTGATGGGTGGGTTTCTAGGTGTATTTCCACCCGCTGAATCCAAAAATCCAACCTTTGTTACACGAAAATACACCTGGAAAGAATCTATTTCGCATGGTACGAAAAAGAGATGATCGGAAATATTTTTTTTCAGAATCAAAATCGGACTTTAATGGGTGAGTTTCTAGGTGTATTTCGCCCCCCTGAATCCGAAAATCCAACCTCTGATGACCAAAAATCTGCTTGGAAAAAAGTTGTTTCGCATGGTACGAAAAAGAGATGATCGAAAATATTTTTTTTCAGAATCAAGATCGGACTGCGATGGGTGAGTTTCTAGGTGTATTTCGACCCCCTGAATCCGAAAATACAACCTCTGATGACCAAAAATCTGCTTGGAAAAAAGTTGTTTCGCATGGTACGAAAAAGAGATGATCGAAAATATTTTTTTTCAGAATCAAGATCGGACTGCGATGGGTGAGTTTCTAGGTGTATTTCGACCCGCTGAATCCGAGAATCCAAACTTTGATGAGCAAAAATATGCTTCGAAAAAAGTTATTTCGCGTGGTACGAAAAAGAGATGATCGAAAATATCTGTCTCCAGAATCGGAATCGAACTTTGATGGGTGGGTTTATAGGTGTATTTTGACCCGCTGAATCCAAAAAGCCAACCTTTGTTACACGAAAATACACCTGGAAAGAAGTTATCTCGCATGGTACGAAAAAGAGATGATCGAAAATATTTTTTTTCAGAATCAAAATCGGACTTTAATAGGTGAGTTTCTAGGTGTATTTCGACCCCCTGAATCCGAAAATCCAACCTCTGATGACCAAAAATCTGCTTGGAAACAAGTTGTTTCGCATGGTACGAAAAAGAGATGATCGAAAATATTTTTTTTCAGAATCAAGATCGGACTGCGATGGGTGAGTTTCTAGGTGTATTTCGACCCGCTGAATCCGAAAATCCAACCTTTGATGACCAAAAATATGCTTGGAAAAAAGTTATTTCGCATGGTACGAAAAAGAGATGATCGAAAATATCTGTCTTCAGAATCGGAATCGAACTTTGATGGGTGGGTTTATAGAAGTATTTTGACCCGCTGAATCCAAAAATCCAAACTGTGATGAGCAAAAATATGCTTGGAAAAAAGTTATTTCGCGTGGTACGAAAAAGAGATGATCGAAAATATCTGTCTCCAAAATGGGAATCGAACTTTGATGAGTGGGTTTATAGTTGTATTATGACCCGCTGAATCCAAAAATCCAACCTTTGTTTCACGAAAATACACCTGGAAAGAAGTTATTTCGCATGGTACGAAAAAGAGATGATCGAAAATATTTTTTTTCAGAATCAAAATCGGACTTTAATGGGTGAGTTTCTAGGTGTATTTCGACCCCCTGAATCCGAAAATCCAACCTCTGATGACCAAAAATCTGCTTGGAAAAAAGTTGTTTCGCATGGTACGAAAAAGAGATGATCGAAAATATTTTTTTTCAGAATCAAGATCGGACTGCGATGGGTGAGTTTCTAGGTGTATTTCGACCCGCTGAATCCGAGAATCCAAACTTTGATGAGCAAAAATATGCTTCGAAAAAAGTTATTTCGCGTGGTACGAAAAAGAGATGATCGAAAATATCTGTCTCCAGAATCGGAATCGAACTTTGATGGGTGGGCTTATAGGTGTATTTTGACCCGCTGAATCCAAAAAGCCAACCTTTGTTACACGAAAATACACCTGGAAAGAAGTTATCTCGCATGGTACGAAAAAGAGATGATCGAAAATATTTGTTTTCAGAGGCGTAATCGGACTTCAATGGGTGAGTTTCGAAGTGTATTTCAACCCGCTGAATCCAAAAAGCCAACCTTTGTTACACGAAAATACACCTGGAAAAAAGTTATCTCGCATGGTACGAAAAAGAGATGATCGAAAATATTTGTTTTCAGAGCCGGAATCGGACTTTAATGGGTGAGTTTCTAGGTGTATTTCGACCCGCTGAATCCAAAAATCCAACCTCTTTTGACCAAAAATATGCTTGGAAAAAAGTTATTTTGCATGGTACGAAAAAGAGATGATCGAAAATATTTTTTTTCAGAATCAAAATCGGACTTTGATGGGTGAGTTTCTAGGTGTATTTCCACCCGCCGAATCCGAAAATCCAACCTTTGATGACCAAAAATATGCTTGGAAAAAAGTTATTTCGCATGGTACGAAAAAGAGATGATCGAAAATATCTGTCTCCGGATTCGAAATCGAACTTCGATGGGTGGGTTTATAGGTGTATTTTGACCCGCTGAATCCAAAAATCCAACCTTTGTTACACGAAAATACACCTGGAAAGAAGTTATTTCGCATGGTACGAAAAAGAGATGATCCAAAATATTTTTTTTCAGAATCAAAATCGGACTTTAATGGGTGAGTATCTAGGTGTATTTCGAGCCCCTGAATCCGAAAATCCAACCTCTGATGACCAAAAATATGCTTGGAAAAAAGTTAGTTCGCATGGTACGAAAAAGAGATGATCGAAAATATTTTTTTTCAGAATCAAAATCGGACTTTGATGGGTGAGTTTCTAGGTGTATTTCGACCCGCTGAATCCGAAAATCCAACCTTTGATGAACAAAAATATGCTTGGAAAAAAGTTATTTCGCATGGTACGAAAAAGAGATGATCGAAAATATCTGTCTCCAGAATCGGAATCGAACTTTGATGGGTGGGTTTATAGGTGTATTTTGACCCGCTGAATCCAAAAATCCAAACTGTGATGAGCAAAAATATGCTTGGAAAAAAGTTATTTCGCGTGGTACGAAAAAGAGATGATCGAAAATATCTGTCTCCAGAATGGGAATCGAACTATAATGAGTGGGTTTATACTTGTATTATGACCGGCTGAATCCAAAAATCCAACCTTTGTTTCACGAAAATACACCTGGAAAGAAGTTATTTCGTATGGTACGAAAAAGAGATGATCGAAAATATTTTTTTTCAGAATCAAAATCGGACTTTGATGGGTGAGTTTCTAGGTGTGGTTCGACCCGCTGAATCCGGAAATCCAACTTTTGATGTCCAAAAATATGCTTGAAAAAAAGTTATTTCGCATGGTACGAAAAAGAGATGATCGAAAATATCTGTCTCCAGAATCGAAATCGCACTTTGATGGGTGGGTTTCTAGGTGTATTTCCACCCGCTGAATCCAAAAATCCAACCTTTGTTACACGAAAATACACCTGGAAAGAATCTATTTCGCATGGTACGAAAAAGAGATGATCGGAAATATTTTTTTTCAGAATCAAAATCGGACTTTAATGGGTGAGTTTCTAGGTGTATTTCGACCCCCTGAATCCGAAAATCCAACCTCTGATGACCAAAAATCTGCTTGGAAAAAAGTTGTTTCGCATGGTACGAAAAAGAGATGATCGAAAATATTTTTTTTCAGAATCAAGATCGGACTGCGATGGGTGAGTTTCTAGGTGTATTTCGACCCGCTGAATCCGAGAATCCAAACTTTGATGAGCAAAAATATGCTTCGAAAAAAGTTATTTCGCGTGGTACGAAAAAGAGATGATCGAAAATATCTGTCTCCAGAATCGGAATCGAACTTTGATGGGTGGGTTTATAGGTGTATTTTGACCCGCTGAATCCAAAAAGCCAACCTTTGTTACACGAAAATACACCTGGAAAGAAGTTATATCGCATGGTACGAAAAAGAGATGATCGAAAATATTTTTTTTCAGAATCAAAATCGGACTTTAATGGGTGAGTTTCTAGGTGTATTTCGACCCCCTGAATCCGAAAATCCAACCTCTGATGACCAAAAATCTGCTTGGAAAAAAGTTGTTTCGCATGGTACGAAAAAGAGATGATCGAAAAAATTTTTTTTCAGAATCAAGATCGGACTGCGATGGGTGAGTTTCTAGGTGTGGTTCGACCCGCTGAATCCGGAAATCCAACTTTTGATGTCCAAAAATATGCTTGAAAAAAAGTTATTTCGCATGGTACGAAAAAGAGATGATCGAAAATATCTGTCTTCAGAATCGGAATCGAACTTTGATGGGTGGGTTTATAGAAGTATTTTGACCCGCTGAATCCAAAAATCCAAACTGTGATGAGCAAAAATATGCTTGGAAAAAAGTTATTTCGCGTGGTACGAAAAAGAGATGATCGAAAATATCTGTCTCCAGAATGGGAATCGAACTTTGATGAGTGGGTTTATAGTTGTATTATGACCCGCTGAATCCAAAAATCCAACCTTTGTTTCACGAAAATACACCTGGAAAGAAGTTATTTCGCATGGTACGAAAAAGAGATGATCGAAAATATTTTTTTTCAGAATCAAAATCGGACTTTAATGGGTGAGTTTCTAGGTGTATTTCGACCCCCTGAATCCGAAAATCCAACCTCTGATGACCAAAAATCTGCTTGGAAAAAAGTTGTTTCGCATGGTACGAAAAAGAGATGATCGAAAATATTTTTTTTCAGAATCAAGATCGGACTGCGATGGGTGAGTTTCTAGGTGTATTTCGACCCGCTGAATCCGAGAATCCAAACTTTGATGAGCAAAAATATGCTTCGAAAAAAGTTATTTCGCGTGGTACGAAAAAGAGATGATCGAAAATATCTGTCTCCAGAATCGGAATCGAACTTTGATGGGTGGGCTTATAGGTGTATTTTGACCCGCTGAATCCAAAAAGCCAACCTTTGTTACACGAAAATACACCTGGAAAGAAGTTATCTCGCATGGTACGAAAAAGAGATGATCGAAAATATTTGTTTTCAGAGGCGTAATCGGACTTCAATGGGTGAGTTTCTAGGTGTATTTCAACCCGCTGAATCCAAAAAGCCAACCTTTGTTACACGAAAATACACCTGGAAAAAAGTTATCTCGCATGGTACGAAAAAGAGATGATCGAAAATATTTGTTTTCAGAGCCGGAATCGGACATTAATGGGTGAGTATCTAGGTGTATTTCGAGCCCCTGAATCCGAAAATCCAACCTCTGATGACCAAAAATATGCTTGGAAAAAAGTTAGTTCGCATGGTACGAAAAAGAGATGATCGAAAATATCTGTCTCCAGAATGGGAATCGAACTTTGATGAGTGGGTTTATAGTTGTATTATGACCCGCTGAATCCAAAAATCCAACCTTTGTTTCACGAAAATACACCTGGAAAGAAGTTATTTCGCATGGTACGAAAAAGAGATGATCGAAAATATTTTTTTTCAGAATCAAAATCGGACTTTAATGGGTGAGTTCCTAGGTGTATTTCGACCCCCTGAATCCGAAAATCCAACCTCTGATGACCAAAAATCTGCTTGGAAAAAAGTTGTTTCGCATGGTACGGAAAAGAGATGATCGAAAATATTTTTTTTCAGAATCAAGATCGGACTGCGATGGGTGAGTTTCTAGGTGTATTTCGATCCGCTGAATCCGAGAATCCAAACTTTGATGAGCAAAAATATGCTTCGAAAAAAGTTATTTCGCGTGGTACGAAAAAGAGATGATCGAAAATATCTGTCTCCAGAATCGGAATCGAACTTTGATGGGTGGGCTTATAGGTGTATTTTGACCCGCTGAATCCAAAAAGCCAACCTTTGTTACACGAAAATACACCTGGAAAGAAGTTATCTCGCATGGTACGAAAAAGAGATGATCGAAAATATTTGTTTTCAGAGGCGTAATCGGACTTCAATGGGTGAGTTTCTAGGTGTATTTCAACCCGCTGAATCCAAAAAGCCAACCTTTGTTACACGAAAATACATCTGGAAAAAAGTTATCTCGCATGGTACGAAAAAGAGATGATCGAAAATATTTGTTTTCAGAGCCGGAATCGGACTTTAATGGGTGAGTTTCTAGGTGTATTTCGACCCGCTGAATCCAAAAATCCAACCTCTTTTGACCAAAAATATGCTTGGAAAAAAGTTATTTTGCATGGTACGAAAAAGAGATGATCGAAAATATTTTTTTTCAGAATCAAAATCGGACTTTGATGGGTGAGTTTCTAGGTGTATTTCCACCCGCCGAATCCGAAAATCCAACCTTTGATGACCAAAAATATGCTTGGAAAAAAGTTATTTCGCATGGTACGAAAAAGAGATGATCGAAAATATCTGTCTCCGGATTCGAAATCGAACTTCGATGGGTGGGTTTATAGGTGTATTTTGACCCGCTGAATCCAAAAATCCAACCTTTGTTACACGAAAATACACCTGGAAAGAAGTTATTTCGCATGGTACGAAAAAGAGATGATCCAAAATATTTTTTTTCAGAATCAAAATCGGACTTTAATGGGTGAGTATCTAGGTGTATTTCGAGCCCCTGAATCCGAAAATCCAACCTCTGATGACCAAAAATATGCTTGGAAAAAAGTTAGTTCGCATGGTACGAAAAAGAGATGATCGAAAATATTTTTTTTCAGAATCAAAATCGGACTTTGATGGGTGAGTTTCTAGGTGTATTTCGACCCGCTGAATCCGAAAATCCAACCTTTGATGAACAAAAATATGCTTGGAAAAAAGTTATTTCGCATGGTACGAAAAAGAGATGATCGAAAATATCTGTCTCCAGAATCGGAATCGAACTTTGATGGGTGGGTTTATAGGTGTATTTTGACCCGCTGAATCCAAAAATCCAAACTGTGATGAGCAAAAATATGCTTGGAAAAAAGTTATTTCGCGTGGTACGAAAAAGAGATGATCGAAAATATCTGTCTCCAGAATGGGAATCGAACTTTAATGAGTGGGTTTATACTTGTATTATGACCGGCTGAATCCAAAAATCCAACCTTTGTTTCACGAAAATACACCTGGAAAGAAGTTATTTCGTATGGTACGAAAAAGAGATGATCGAAAATATTTTTTTTCAGAATCAAAATCGGACTTTGATGGGTGAGTTTGTAGGTGTGGTTCGACCCGCTGAATCCGGAAATCCAACTTTTGATGTCCAAAAATATGCTTGGAAAAAAGTTATTTCGCATGGTACGAAAAAGAGATGATCGAAAATATCTGTCTCCAGAATCGAAATCGCACTTTGATGTGTGGGTTTCTAGGTGTATTTCCACCCGCTGAATCCAAAAATCCAACCTTTGTTACACGAAAATACACCTGGAAAGAATCTATTTCGCATGGTACGAAAAAGAGATGATCGGAAATATTTTTTTTCAGAATCGAAATCGGACTTTAATGGGTGAGTTTCTAGGTGTATTTCGACCCCCTGAATCCGAAAATCCAACCTCTGATGACCAAAAATCTGCTTGGAAAAAAGTTGTTTCGCATGGTACGAAAAAGAGATGATCGAAAATATTTTTTTTCAGAATCAAGATCGGACTGCGATGGGTGAGTTTCTAGGTGTATTTCGACCCGCTGAATCCGAGAATCCAAACTTTGATGAGCAAAAATATGCTTCGAAAAAAGTTATTTCGCGTGGTACGAAAAAGAGATGATCGAAAATATCTGTCTCCAGAATCGGAATCGAACTTTGATGGGTGGGTTTATAGGTGTATTTTGACCCGCTGAATCCAAAAAGCCAACCTTTGTTACACGAAAATACACCTGGAAAGAAGTTATATCGCATGGTACGAAAAAGAGATGATCGAAAATATTTTTTTTCAGAATCAAAATCGGACTTTAATGGGTGAGTTTCTAGGTGTATTTCGACCCCCTGAATCCGAAAATCCAACCTCTGATGACCAAAAATCTGCTTGGAAAAAAGTTGTTTCGCATGGTACGAAAAAGAGATGATCGAAAATATTTTTTTTCAGAATCAAGATCGGACTGCGATGGGTGAGTTTCTAGGTGTATTTCGACCCCCTGAATCCGAAAATCCAACCTCTGATGACCAAAAATCTGCTTGGAAAAAAGTTGTTTCGCATGGTACGAAAAAGAGATGATCGAAAATATCTGTCTCCAGAATCGAAATCGCACTTTGATGTGTGGGTTTCTAGGTGTATTTCCACCCGCTGAATCCAAAAATCCAACCTTTGTTACACGAAAATACACCTGGAAAGAATCTATTTCGCATGGTACGAAAAAGAGATGATCGGAAATATTTTTTTTCAGAATCAAAATCGGACTTTGATGGGTGAGTTTCTAGGTGTGGTTCGACCCGCTGAATCCGGAAATCCAACTTTTGATGTCCAAAAATATGCTTGGAAAAAAGTTATTTCGCATGGTACGAAAAAGAGATGATCGAAAATATCTGTCTCCAGAATCGAAATCGCACTTTGATGTGTGGGTTTCTAGGTGTATTTCCACCCGCTGAATCCAAAAATCCAACCTTTGTTACACGAAAATACACCTGGAAAGAATCTATTTCGCATGGTACGAAAAAGAGATGATCGGAAATATTTTTTTTCAGAATCGGAATCGGACTTTAATGGGTGAGTTTCTAGGTGTATTTCGACCCCCTGAATCCGAAAATCCAACCTCTGATGACCAAAAATCTGCTTGGAAAAAAGTTGTTTCGCATGGTACGAAAAAGAGATGATCGAAAATATTTTTTTTCAGAATCAAGATCGGACTGCGATGGGTGAGTTTCTAGGTGTATTTCGACCCGCTGAATCCGAGAATCCAAACTTTGATGAGCAAAAATATGCTTCGAAAAAAGTTATTTCGCGTGGTACGAAAAAGAGATGATCGAAAATATCTGTCTCCAGAATCGGAATCGAACTTTGATGGGTGGGTTTATAGGTGTATTTTGACCCGCTGAATCCAAAAAGCCAACCTTTGTTACACGAAAATACACCTGGAAAGAAGTTATATCGCATGGTACGAAAAAGAGATGATCGAAAATATCTGTCTTCAATATCGGAATCGAACTTTGATGGGTGGGTTTATAGAAGTATTTTGACCCGCTGAATCCAAAAATCCAAACTGTGATGAGCAAAAATATGCTTGGAAAAAAGTTATTTCGCGTGGTACGAAAAAGAGATGACCGAAAATATCTGTCTCCAGAATGGGAATCGAACTTTGATGAGTGGGTTGATAGTTGTATTATGACCCGCTGAATCCAAAAATCCAACCTTTGTTTCACGAAAATACACCTGGAAAGAAGTTATTTCGCATGGTACGAAAAAGAGATGATCGAAAATATTTTTTTTCAGAATCAAAATCGGACTTTAATGGGTGAGTTTCTAGGTGTATTTCGACCCCCTGAATCCGAAAATCCAACCTCTGATGACCAAAAATCTGCTTGGAAAAAAGATGTTTCGCATGGTACGAAAAAGAGGTGATCGAAAATATTTTTTTTCAGAATCAAGATCGGACTGCGATGGGTGAGTTTCTAGGTGTATTTCGACCCGCTGAATCCGAGAATCCAAACTTTGATGAGCAAAAATATGCTTCGAAAAAAGTTATTTCGCGTGGTACGAAAAAGAGATGATCGAAAATATCTGTCTCCAGAATCGGAATCGAACTTTGATGGGTGGGCTTATAGGTGTATTTTGACCCGCTGAATCCAAAAAGCCAACCTTTGTTACACGAAAATACACCTGGAAAGAAGTTATCTCGCATGGTACGAAAAAGAGATGATCGAAAATATTTGTTTTCAGAGGCGTAATCGGACTTCAATGGGTGAGTTTCTAGGTGTATTCGAACCCGCTGAATCCAAAAAGCCAACCTTTGTTACACGAAAATACACCTGGAAAAAAGTTATCTCGCATGGTACGAAAAAGAGATGATCGAAAATATTTGTTTTCAGAGCCGGAATCGGACTTTAATGGGTGAGTTTCTAGGTGTATTTCGACCCGCTGAATCCAAAAATCCAACCTCTTTTGACCAAAAATATGCTTGGAAAAAAGTTATTTCGCATGGTACGAAAAAGAGATGATCGAAAATATTTTTTTTCAGAATCAAAATCGGACTTTGATGGGTGAGTTTCTAGGTGTATTTCCACCCGCCGAATCCTAAAATCCAACCTTTGATGACCAAAAATATGCTTGGAAAAAAGTTATTTCGCATGGTACGAAAAAGAGATGATCGAAAATATCTGTCTCCGGATTCGAAATCGAACTTCGATGGGTGGGTTTATAGGTGTATTTTGACCCGCTGAATCCAAAAATCCAACCTTTGTTACACGAAAATACACCTGGAAAGAAGTTATTTCGCATGGTACGAAAAAGAGATGATCCAAAATATTTTTTTTCAGAATCAAAATCGGACTTTAATGGGTGAGTATCTAGGTGTATTTCGAGCCCCTGAATCCGAAAATCCAACCTCTGATGACCAAAAATATGCTTGGAAAAAAGTTAGTTCGCATGGTACGAAAAAGAGATGATCGAAAATATTTTGTTTCAGAATCAAAATCGGCCTTTGATGGGTGAGTTTCTAGGTGTATTTCGACCCGCTGAATCCGAAAATCCAACCTTTGATGAACAAAAATATGCTTGGAAAAAAGTTATTTCGCATGGTACGAAAAAGAGATGATCGAAAATATCTGTCTCCAGAATCGGAATCGAACTTTGATATGTGGGTTTATAGGTGTATTTTGACCCGCTGAATCCAAAAATCCAAACTGTGATGAGCAAAAATATGCTTGGAAAAAAGTTATTTCGCGTGGTACGAAAAAGAGATGATCGAAAATATCTGTCTCCAGAATGGGAATCGAACTTTAATGAGTGGGTTTATACTTGTATTATGACCGGCTGAATCCAAAAATCCAACCTTTGTTTCACGAAAATACACCTGGAAAGAAGTTATTTCGTATGGTACGAAAAAGAGATGATCGAAAATATTTTTTTTCAGAATCAAAATCGGACTTTGATGGGTGAGTTTCTAGGTGTGGTTCGACCCGCTGAATCCGGAAATCCAACTTTTGATGTCCAAAAATATGCTTGGAAAAAAGTTATTTCGCATGGTACGAAAAAGAGATGATCGAAAATATCTGTCTCCAGAATCGAAATCGCACTTTGATGTGTGGGTTTCTAGGTGTATTTCCACCCGCTGAATCCAAAAATCCAACCTTTGTTACACGAAAATACACCTGGAAAGAATCTATTTCGCATGGTACGAAAAAGAGATGATCGGAAATATTTTTTTTCAGAATCGAAATCGGACTTTAATGGGTGAGTTTCTAGGTGTATTTCGACCCCCTGAATCCGAAAATCCAACCTCTGATGACCAAAAATCTGCTTGGAAAAAAGTTGTTTCGCATGGTACGAAAAAGAGATGATCGAAAATATTTTTTTTCAGAATCAAGATCGGACTGCGATGGGTGAGTTGCTAGGTGTATTTCGACCCGCTGAATCCGAGAATCCAAACTTTGATGAGCAAAAATATGCTTCGAAAAAAGTTATTTCGCGTGGTACGAAAAAGAGATGATCGAAAATATCTGTCTCCAGAATCGGAATCGAACTTTGATGGGTGGGTTTATAGGTGTATTTTGACCCGCTGAATCCAAAAAGCCAACCTTTGTTACACGAAAATACACCTGGAAAGAAGTTATATCGCATGGTACGAAAAAGAGATGATCGAAAATATTTTTTTTCAGAATCAAAATCGGACTTTAATGGGTGAGTTTCTAGGTGTATTTCGACCCCCTGAATCCGAAAATCCAACCTCTGATGACCAAAAATCTGCTTGGAAAAAAGTTGTTTCGCATGGTACGAAAAAGAGATGATCGAAAATATTTTTTTTCAGAATCAAGATCGGACTGCGATGGGTGAGTTTCTAGGTGTATTTCGACCCGCTGAATCCGAAAATCCAACCTTTGATGACCAAAAATATGCTTGGAAAAAAGTTATTTCGCATGGTACGAAAAAGAGATGATCGAAAATATCTGTCTTCAATATCGGAATCGAACTTTGATGGGTGGGTTTATAGAAGTATTTTGACCCGCTGAATCCAAAAATCCAAACTGTGATGAGCAAAAATATGCTTGGAAAAAAGTTATTTCGCGTGGTACGAAAAAGAGATGACCGAAAATATCTGTCTCCAGAATGGGAATCGAACTTTGATGAGTGGGTTTATAGTTGTATTATGACCCGCTGAATCCAAAAATCCAACCTTTGTTTCACGAAAATACACCTGGAAAGAAGTTATTTCGCATGGTACGAAAAAGAGATGATCGAAAATATTTTTTTTCAGAATCAAAATCGGACTTTAATGGGTGAGTTTCTAGGTGTATTTCGACCCCCTGAATCCGAAAATCCAACCTCTGATGACCAAAAATCTGCTTGGAAAAAAGTTGTTTCGCATGGTACGAAAAAGAGATGATCGAAAATATTTTTTTTCAGAATCAAGATCGGACTGCGATGGGTGAGTTTCTAGGTGTATTTCGACCCGCTGAATCCGAGAATCCAAACTTTGATGAGCAAAAATATGCTTCGAAAAAAGTTATTTCGCGTGGTACGAAAAAGAGATGATCGAAAATATCTGTCTCCAGAATCGGAATCGAACTTTGATGGGTGGGCTTATAGGTGTATTTTGACCCGCTGAATCCAAAAAGCCAACCTTTGTTACACGAAAATACACCTGGAAAGAAGTTATCTCGCATGGTACGAAAAAGAGATGATCGAAAATATTTGTTTTCAGAGGCGTAATCGGACTTCAATGGGTGAGTTTCTAGGTGTATTCCAACCCGCTGAATCCAAAAAGCCAACCTTTGTTACACGAAAATACACCTGGAAAAAAGTTATCTCGCATGGTACGAAAAAGAGATGATCGAAAATATTTGTTTTCAGAGCCGGAATCGGACTTTAATGGGTGAGTTTCTAGGTGTATTTCGACCCGCTGAATCCAAAAATCCAACCTCTTTTGACCAAAAATATGCTTGGAAAAAAGTTATTTCGCATGGTACGAAAAAGAGATGATCGAAAATATTTTTTTTCAGAATCAAAATCGGACTTTGATGGGTGAGTTTCTAGGTGTATTTCCACCCGCCGAATCCGAAAATCCAACCTTTGATGACCAAAAATATGCTTGGAAAAAAGTTATTTCGCATGGTACGAAAAAGAGATGATCGAAAATATCTGTCTCCGGATTCGAAATCGAACTTCGATGGGTGGGTTTATAGGTGTATTTTGACCCGCTGAATCCAAAAATCCAACCTTTGTTACACGAAAATACACCTGGAAAGAAGTTATTTCGCATGGTACGAAAAAGAGATGATCCAAAATATTTTTTTTCAGAATCAAAATCGGACTTTAATGGGTGAGTATCTAGGTGTATTTCGAGCCCCTGAATCCGAAAATCCAACCTCTGATGACCAAAAATATGCTTGGAAAAAAGTTAGTTCGCATGGTACGAAAAAGAGATGATCGAAAATATTTTGTTTCAGAATCAAAATCGGCCTTTGATGGGTGAGTTTCTAGGTGTATTTCGACCCGCTGAATCCGAAAATCCAACCTTTGATGAACAAAAATATGCTTGGAAAAAAGTTATTTCGCATGGTACGAAAAAGAGATGATCGAAAATATCTGTCTCCAGAATCGGAATCGAACTTTGATGGGTGGGTTTATAGGTGTATTTTGACCCGCTGAATCCAAAAATCCAAACTGTGATGAGCAAAAATATGCTTGGAAAAAAGTTATTTCGCGTGGTACGAAAAAGAGATGATCGAAAATATCTGTCTCCAGAATGGGAATCGAACTTTAATGAGTGGGTTTATACTTGTATTATGACCGGCTGAATCCAAAAATCCAACCTTTGTTTCACGAAAATACACCTGGAAAGAAGTTATTTCGTATGGTACGAAAAAGAGATGATCGAAAATATTTTTTTTCAGAATCAAAATCGGACTTTGATGGGTGAGTTTCTAGGTGTGGTTCGACCCGCTGAATCCGGAAATCCAACTTTTGATGTCCAAAAATATGCTTGGAAAAAAGTTATTTCGCATGGTACGAAAAAGAGATGATCGAAAATATCTGTCTCCAGAATCGAAATCGCACTTTGATGTGTGGGTTTCTAGGTGTATTTCCACCCGCTGAATCCAAAAATCCAACCTTTGTTACACGAAAATACACCTGGAAAGAATCTATTTCGCATGGTACGAAAAAGAGATGATCGGAAATATTTTTTTTCAGAATCGAAATCGGACTTTAATGGGTGAGTTTCTAGGTGTATTTCGACCCCCTGAATCCGAAAATCCAACCTCTGATGACCAAAAATCTGCTTGGAAAAAAGTTGTTTCGCATGGTACGAAAAAGAGATGATCGAAAATATTTTTTTTCAGAATCAAGATCGGACTGCGATGGGTGAGTTTCTAGGTGTATTTCGACCCGCTGAATCCGAGAATCCAAACTTTGATGAGCAAAAATATGCTTCGAAAAAAGTTATTTCGCGTGGTACGAAAAAGAGATGATCGAAAATATCTGTCTCCAGAATCGGAATCGAACTTTGATGGGTGGGTTTATAGGTGTATTTTGACCCGCTGAATCCAAAAAGCCAACCTTTGTTACACGAAAATACACCTGGAAAGAAGTTATATCGCATGGTACGAAAAAGAGATGATCGAAAATATTTTTTTTCAGAATCAAAATCGGACTTTAATGGGTGAGTTTCTAGGTGTATTTCGACCCCCTGAATCCGAAAATCCAACCTCTGATGACCAAAAATCTGCTTGGAAAAAAGTTGTTTCGCATGGTACGAAAAAGAGATGATCGAAAATATTTTTTTTCAGAATCAAGATCGGACTGCGATGGGTGAGTTTCTAGGTGTATTTCGACCCGCTGAATCCGAAAATCCAACCTTTGATGACCAAAAATATGCTTGGAAAAAAGTTATTTCGCATGGTACGAAAAAGAGATGATCGAAAATATCTGTCTTCAATATCGGAATCGAACTTTGATGGGTGGGTTTATAGAAGTATTTTGACCCGCTGAATCCAAAAATCCAAACTGTGATGAGCAAAAATATGCTTGGAAAAAAGTTATTTCGCGTGGTACGAAAAAGAGATGATCGAAAATATCTGTCTCCAGAATGGGAATCGAACTTTGATGAGTGGGTTTATAGTTGTATTATGACCCGCTGAATCCAAAAATCCAACCTTTGTTTCACGAAAATACACCTGGAAAGAAGTTATTTCGCATGGTACGAAAAAGAGATGATCGAAAATATTTTTTTTCAGAATCAAAATCGGACTTTAATGGGTGAGTTTCTAGGTGTATTTCGACCCCCTGAATCCGAAAATCCAACCTCTGATGACCAAAAATCTGCTTGGAAAAAAGTTGTTTCGCATGGTACGAAAAAGAGATGATCGAAAATATTTTTTTTCAGAATCAAGATCGGACTGCGATGGGTGAGTTTCTAGGTGTATTTCGACCCGCTGAATCCGAGAATCCAAACTTTGATGAGCAAAAATATGCTTCGAAAAAAGTTATTTCGCGTGGTACGAAAAAGAGATGATCGAAAATATCTGTCTCCAGAATCGGAATCGAACTTTGATGGGTGGGCTTATAGGTGTATTTTGACCCGCTGAATCCAAAAAGCCAACCTTTGTTACACGAAAATACACCTGGAAAGAAGTTATCTCGCATGGTACGAAAAAGAGATGATCGAAAATATTTGTTTTCAGAGGCGTAATCGGACTTCAATGGGTGAGTTTCTAGGTGTATTTCAACCCGCTGAATCCAAAAAGCCAACCTTTGTTACACGAAAATACACCTGGAAAAAAGTTATCTCGCATGGTACGAAAAAGAGATGATCGAAAATATTTGTTTTCAGAGCCGGAATCGGACTTTAATGGGTGAGTTTCTAGGTGTATTTCGACCCGCTGAATCCAAAAATCCAACCTCTTTTGACCAAAAATATGCTTGGAAAAAAGTTATTTCGCATGGTACGAAAAAGAGATGATCGAAAATATTTTTTTTCAGAATCAAAATCGGACTTTGATGGGTGAGTTTCTAGGTGTATTTCCACCCGCCGAATCCGAAAATCCAACCTTTGATGACCAAAAATATGCTTGGAAAAAAGTTATTTCGCATGGTACGAAAAAGAGATGATCGAAAATATCTGTCTCCGGATTCGAAATCGAACTTCGATGGGTGGGTTTATAGGTGTATTTTGACCCGCTGAATCCAAAAATCCAACCTTTGTTACACGAAAATACACCTGGAAAGAAGTTATTTCGCATGGTACGAAAAAGAGATGATCCAAAATATTTTTTTTCAGAATCAAAATCGGACTTTAATGGGTGAGTATCTAGGTGTATTTCGAGCCCCTGAATCCGAAAATCCAACCTCTGATGACCAAAAATATGCTTGGAAAAAAGTTAGTTCGCATGGTACGAAAAAGAGATGATCGAAAATATTTTGTTTCAGAATCAAAATCGGCCTTTGATGGGTGAGTTTCTAGGTGTATTTCGACCCGCTGAATCCGAAAATCCAACCTTTGATGAACAAAAATATGCTTGGAAAAAAGTTATTTCGCATGGTACGAAAAAGAGATGATCGAAAATATCTGTCTCCAGAATCGGAATCGAACTTTGATGGGTGGGTTTATAGGTGTATTTTGACCCGCTGAATCCAAAAATCCAAACTGTGATGAGCAAAAATATGCTTGGAAAAAAGTTATTTCGCGTGGTACGAAAAAGAGATGATCGAAAATATCTGTCTCCAGAATGGGAATCGAACTTTAATGAGTGGGTTTATACTTGTATTATGACCGGCTGAATCCAAAAATCCAACCTTTGTTTCACGAAAATACACCTGGAAAGAAGTTATTTCGTATGGTACGAAAAAGAGATGATCGAAAATATTTTTTTTCAGAATCAAAATCGGACTTTGATGGGTGAGTTTCTAGGTGTGGTTCGACCCGCTGAATCCGGAAATCCAACTTTTGATGTCCAAAAATATGCTTGGAAAAAAGTTATTTCGCATGGTACGAAAAAGAGATGATCGAAAATATCTGTCTCCAGAATCGAAATCGCACTTTGATGGGTGGGTTTCTAGGTGTATTTCCACCCGCTGAATCCAAAAATCCAACCTTTGTTACACGAAAATACACCTGGAAAGAATCTATTTCGCATGGTACGAAAAAGAGATGATCGGAAATTTTTTTTTTCAGAATCAAAATCGGACTTTAATGGGTGAGTTTCTAGGTGTATTTCGACCCCCTGAATCCGAAAATCCAACCTCTGATGACCAAAAATCTGCTTGGAAAAAAGTTGTTTCGCATGGTACGAAAAAGAGATGATCGAAAATATTTTTTTTCAGAATCAAGATCGGACTGCGATGGGTGAGTTTCTAGGTGTATTTCGACCCGCTGAATCCGAGAATCCAAACTTTGATGAGCAAAAATATGCTTGGAAAAAAGTTATTTTGCGTGGTACGAAAAAGAGATGATCGAAAATATCTGTCTCCAGAATCGAAATCGAACTCTGATGGGTGGGTTTATAGGTGTATTTTGACCCGCTGAATCCGAATCGCCAACCTTTGTTACACGAAAATACACCTGGAAAGAAGTTATCTCGCATGGTACGAAAAAGAGATGATCGAAAATATTTGTTTTCAGAGCCGGAATCGGACTTTAATGGGTGAGTTTCTAGGTGTATTTCGACCCGCTGAATCCAAAAAGCCAACCTTTGTAACACGAAAATACACCTGGAAAAAAGTTATCTCGCATGGTACGAAAAAGAGATGATCGAAAATATTTGTTTTCAGAATCAAAATCGGACTTTGATGGGTGAGTTTCTAGGTGTAGTTCGACCCGCTGAATCCGGAAATCCAACCTTTGATGACCAAAAATATGCTTGGAAAAAAGGTATTTCGCATGGTACGAAAAAGAGATGATCGAAAATATCTGTCTCCGGATTCCAAATCGAACTTCGATGGGTGGGTTCATAGGTGTATTTTGACCCGCTGAATCCAAAAATCCAACCTTTGTTACACGAAAATACACCTGGAAAGAAGTTATTTCGCATGGTACGAAAAAGAGATGATCCAAAATATTTTTTTTCAGAATCAAAATCGGACTTTAATGGGTGAGTATCTAGGTGTATTTCGAGCCCCTGAATCCGAAAATCCAACCTCTGATGACCAAAAATATGCTTGGAAAAAAGTTATTTCGCATGGTACGAAAAAGAGATGATCGAAAATATTTTTTTTCAGAATCAAAATCGGACTTTAATGGGTGATTTTCTAGGTGTATTTCGACCCGCTGAATCCGAAAATCCAACCTTTGATGACCAAAAATATGCTTGGAAAAAAGTTATTTCGCATGGTACGAAAAAGAGATGATCGAAAATATCTGTCTTCAGAATCGGAATCGAACTTTGATGGGTGGGTTTATAGAAGTATTTTGACCCGCTGAATCCAAAAATCCAAACTGTGATGAGCAAAAATATGCTTGGAAAAAAGTTATTTCGCGTGGTACGAAAAAGAGATGATCGAAAATATCTGTCTCCAGAATGGGAATCGAACTTTGATGAGTGGGTTTATAGTTGTATTATGACCCGCTGAATCCAAAAATCCAACCTTTGTTTCACGAAAATACACCTGGAAAGAAGTTATTTCGCATGGTACGAAAAAGAGATGATCGAAAATATTTTTTTTCAGAATCAAAATCGGACTTCAATGAGTGAGTTTCTAGGTGTATTTCGACCCCCTGAATCCGAAAATCCAACCTCTGATGACCAAAAATCTGCTTGGAAAAAAGTTGTTTCGCATGGTACGAAAAAGAGATGATCGAGAATATTTTTTTTCAGAATCAAGATCGGACTGCGATGGGTGAGTTTCTAGGTGTATTTCGACCCGCTGAATCCGAGAATCCAAACTTTGATGAGCAAAAATATGCTTCGAAAAAAGTTATTTCGCGTGGTACGAAAAAGAGATGATCGAAAATATCTGTCTCCAGAATCGGAATCGAACTTTGATGGGTGGGCTTATAGGTGTATTTTGACCCGCTGAATCCAAAAAGCCAACCTTTGTTACACGAAAATACACCTGGAAAGAAGTTATCTCGCATGGTACGAAAAAGAGATGATCGAAAATATTTGTTTTCAGAGGCGTAATCGGACTTCAATGGGTGAGTTTCTAGGTGTATTTCAACCCGCTGAATCCAAAAAGCCAACCTTTGTTACACGAAAATACACCTGGAAAAAAGTTATCTCGCATGGTACGAAAAAGAGATGATCGAAAATATTTGTTTTCAGAGCCGGAATCGGACTTTAATGGGTGAGTTTCTAGGTGTATTTCGACCCGCTGAATCCAAAAATCCAACCTCTTTTGACCAAAAATATGCTTGGAAAAAAGTTATTTCGCATGGTACGAAAAAGAGATGATCGAAAATATTTTTTTTCAGAATCAAAATCGGACTTTGATGGGTGAGTTTCTAGGTGTATTTCCACCCGCTGGATCCGAAAATCCAACCTTTGATGACCAAAAATATGCTTGGAAAAAAGTTATTTCGCATGGTACGAAAAAGAGATGATCGAAAATATCTGTCTCCGGATTCGAAATCGAACTTCGATGGGTGGGTTTATAGGTGTATTTTGACCCGCTGAATCCAAAAATCCAACCTTTGTTACACGAAAATACACCTGGAAAGAAGTTATTTCGCATGGTACGACAAAGAGATGATCCAAAATATTTTTTTTCAGAATCAAAATCGGACTTTAATGGGTGAGTATCTAGGTGTATTTCGAGCCCCCGAATCCGAAAATCCAACCTCTGATAACCAAAAATATGCTTGGAAAAAAGTTAGTTCGCATGGTACGAAAAAGAGATGATCGAAAATATTTTTTTTCAGAATCAAAATCGGACTTTGATGGGTGAGTTTCTAGGTGTATTTCGACCCGCTGAATCCGAAAATCCAACCTTTGATGAACAAAAATATGCTTGGAAAAAAGTTATTTCGCATGGTACGAAAAAGAGATGATCGAAAATATCTGTCTCCAGAATCGGAATCGAACTTTGATGGGTAGGTTTATAGGTGTATTTTGACCCGCTGAATCCAAAAATCCAAACTGTGATGAGCAAAAATATGCTTGGAAAAAAGTTATTTCGCGTGGTACGAAAAAGAGATGATCGAAAATATCTGTCTCCAGAATGGGAATCGAACTTTAATGAGTGGGTTTATACTTGTATTATGACCGGCTGAATCCAAAAATCCAACCTTTGTTTCACGAAAATACACCTGGAAAGAAGTTATTTCGTATGGTACGAAAAAGAGATGATCGAAAATATTTTTTTTCAGAATCAAAATCGGACTTTGATGGGTGAGTTTCTAGGTGTATTTCGACCCCCTGAATCCGAAAATCCAACCTTTGATGACCAAAAATATGCTTGGAAAAAAGTTAGTTCGCATGGTACGAAAAAGAGATGATCGAAAATATTTTTTTTCAGAATCAAAATCGGACTTTGATGGGTGAGTATCTAGGTGTATTTCGAGCCCCTGAATCCGAAAATCCAACCTCTGATGACCAAAAATATGCTTGGAAAAAAGTTAGTTCGCATGGTACGAAAAATAGATGATCGAAAATATCTGTCTCCAGAATCGGAATCGAACTTTGATGGGTGGGTTTATAGGTGTATTTTGACCCGCTGAATCCAAAAAGCCAACCTTTGATGACCAAAAATATGCTTGGAAAAACGTTATTTCGCATGGTACGAAAAAGAGATGATCGAAAATATCTGTCTTCAGAATCGGAATCGAACTTTGATGGGTGGGTTTATAGAAGTATTTTGACCCGCTGAATCCAAAAATCCAAACTGTGATGAGCAAAAATATGCTTGGAAAAAAGTTATTTCGCGTGGTACGAAAAAGAGATGATCGAAAATATCTGTCTCCAGAATGGGAATCGAACTTTGATGAGTGGGTTTATAGTTGTATTATGACCCGCTGAATCCAAAAATCCAACCTTTGTTTCACGAAAATACACCTGGAAAGAAGTTATTTCGTATGGTACGAAAAAGAGATGATCGAGAATATTTTTTTTCAGAATCAAAATCGGACTTTGATGGGTGAGTTTTTAGGTGTAGTTCGACCCGCTGAATCCGGAAATCCAACCTTTGATGACCAAAAATATGCTTGGAAAAAAGTTATTTCGCATGGTACGAAAAAGAGATGATCGAAAATATCTGTCTCCAGAATCGAAATCGCACTTTGATGGGTGGGTTTATAGGTGTATTTTGACCCGCTGAATCCAAAAATCCAACCTTTGTTACACGAAAATACACCTGGAAAGAATCTATTTCGCATGGTACGAAAAAGAGATGATCGAAAATATTTTTTTTCAGAATCAAAATCGGACTTTAATGGGTGAGTTTCTAGGTGTATTTCGACCCCCTGAATCCGAAAATACAACCTCTGATGACCAAAAATCTGCTTGGAAAAAAGTTGTTTCGCATGGTACGAAAAAGAGATGATCGAAAATATTTTTTTTCAGAATCAAGATCGGACTGCGATGGGTGAGTTTCTAGGTGTATTTCGACCCGCTGAATCCGAGAATCCAAACTTTGATGAGCAAAAATATGCTTCGAAAAAAGTTATTTCGCGTGGTACGAAAAAGAGATGATCGAAAATATCTGTCTCCAGAATCGGAATCGAACTTTGATGGGTGGGTTTATAGGTGTATTTTGACCCGCTGAATCCAAAAAGCCAACCTTTGTTACACGAAAATACACCTGGAAAGAAGTTATCTCGCATGGTACGAAAAAGAGATGATCGAAAATATTTGTTTTCAGAGGCGTAATCGGACTTTAATGGGTGAGTTTCTAGGTGTATTTCGACCCGCTGAATCCAAAAAGCCAACCTTTGTTACACGAAAATACACCTGGAAAAAAGTTATCTCGCATGGTACGAAAAAGAGATGATCGAAAATATTTGTTTTCAGAGCCGGAATCGGACTTTAATGGGTGAGTTTCTAGGTGTATTTCGACCCGCTGAATCCAAAAATCCAACCTCTTTTGACCAAAAATATGCTTGGAAAAAAGTTATTTCGCATGGTACGAAAAAGAGATGATCGAAAATATTTTTTTTCAGAATCAAAATCGGACTTTGATGGGTGAGTTTCTAGGTGTATTTCCACCCGCTGAATCCGAAAATCCAACCTTTGATGACCAAAAATATGCTTGGAAAAAAGTTATTTCGCATGGTACGAAAAAGAGATGATCGAAAATATCTGTCTCCGAATTCGAAATCGAACTTCGATGGGTGGGTTCATAGGTGTATTTTGACCCGCTGAATCCAAAAATCCAACCTTTGTTACACGAAAATACACCTGGAAAGAAGTTATTTCGCATGGTACGAAAAAGAGATGATCCAAAATATTTTGTTTCAGAATCAAAATCGGACTTTAATGGGTGAGTTGCTAGGTGTATTTCGAGCCCCTGAATCCGAAAATCCAACCTCTGATGAGCAAAAATATGCTTGGAAAAAAGTTAGTTCGCATGGTACGAAAAAGAGATGATCGAAAATATTTTTTTTCAGAATCAAGATCGGACTTTGATGTGTGAGTTTCTAGATGTATTTCGACCCGCTGAATTCGAATATCCAACCTTTGATGACCAAAAATATGCTTGGAAAAAAGTTATTTCGCATGGTACGAAAAACAGATGATCGAAAATATCTGTCTCCAGAATCGAAATCGAACTTTGATGGGTGGGTTTATAGGTGTATTTTGACCCGCTGAATCCAAAAATCCAACCTTTCTTACATGAAAAAACACCTGGAAAGAAGTTATTTCGCATGGTACGACAAAGAGATGATCGAAAATATTTTTTTTCAGAATCAAAATCGGACTTTAATGGGTGAGTTTCTAGGTGTATTTTGACCCGCTGAATCCAAAAATCCAACCTTTGTTTCACGAAAATACACCTGGAAAGAAGTTATTTCGTATGGTACGAAAAAGAGATGATCGAAAATATTTTTTTTCAGAATCAAAATCGGACTTTGATGGGTGAGTTTCTAGGTGTAGTTCGACCCGCTGAATCCGGAAATCCAACTTTTGATGTCCAAAAATGTGCTTGGAAAAAAGTTATTTCGCATGGTACGAAAAAGAGATGATCGAAAATATCTGTCTCCAGAATCGAAATCGCACTTTGATGGGTGGGTTTATAGGTGTATTTTGACCCGCTGAATCTAAAAATCCAACCTTTGTTACACGAAAATACACCTGGAAAGAATCTATTTCGCATGGTACGAAAAAGAGATGATCGGAAATATTTTTTTTCAGAATCAAAATCGGACTTTAATGGGTGAGTTTCTAGGTGTATTTCCACCCGCTGAATCCGAAAATCCAACCTTTGATGACCAAAAATATGCTTGGAAAAAAGTTATTTCGCATGGTACGAAAAAGAGATGATCGAAAATATCTGTCTCCGAATTCGAAATCGAACTTCGATGGGTGGGTTCATAGGTGTATTTTGACCCGCTGAATCCAAAAATCCAACCTTTGTTACACGAAAATACACCTGGAAAGAAGTTATTTCGCATGGTACGAAAAAGAGATGATCGAAAATATCTGTCTCCAGAATCGAAATCGAACTTTGATGGGTGGGTTTATAGGTGTATTTTGACCCGCTGAATCCGAATCGCCAACCTTTGTTACACGAAAATACACCTGAAAAGAAGTTATCTCGCATGGTACGAAAAAGAGATGATCGAAAATATTTGTTTTCAGAGCCGGAATCGGACTTTAATGGGTGAGTTTCTAGGTGTATTTCGACCCGCTGAATCCAAAAAGCCAACCTTTGTCACACGAAAATACACCTGGAAAAAAGTTATCTCGCATGGTACGAAAAAGAGATGATCGAAAATATTTGTTTTCAGAGCCGGAATCGGACTTTAATGGGTGAGTTTCTAGGTGTATTTCGACCCGCTGAATCCAAAAATCCAACCTCTTTTGACCAAAAATATGCTTGGAAAAAAGTTATTTCGCATGGTACGAAAAAGAGATGATCGAAAATATTTTTTTTCAGAATCAAAATCGGACTTTGATGGGTGAGTTTCTAGGTGTATTTCCACCCGCTGAATCCGAAAATCCAACCTTTGATGACCAAAAATATGCTTGGAAAAAAGTTATTTCGCATGGTACGAAAAAGAGATGATCGAAAATATCTGTCTCCGGATTCGAAATCGAACTTCGATGGGTGGGTTTATAGGTGTATTTTGACCCGCTGAATCCAAAAATCCAACCTTTGTTACACGAAAATACACCTGGAAAGAAGTTATTTCGCATGGTACGAAAAAGAGATGATCCAAAATATTTTTTTTCAGAATCAAAATCGGACTTTAATGGGTGAGTATCTAGGTGTATTTCGAGCCCCTGAATCCGAAAATCCAACCTCTGATGACCAAAAATATGCTTGGAAAAAAGTTAGTTCGCATGGTACGAAAAATAGATGATCGAAAATATCTGTCTCCAGAATCGGAATCGAACTTTGATGGGTGGGTTTATAGGTGTATTTTGACCCGCTGAATCCAAAAAGCCAACCTTTGATGACCAAAAATATGCTTGGAAAAACGTTATTTCGCATGGTACGAAAAAGAGATGATCGAAAATATTTTTTTTCAGAATCAAAATCGGACTTTGATGGGTGAGTTTCTAGGTGTATTTCCACCCGCTGAATCCGAAAATCCAACCTTTGATGACCAAAAATATGCTTGGAAAAAAGTTATTTCGCATGGTACGAAAAAGAGATGATCGAAAATATCTGTCTCCGAATTCGAAATCGAACTTCGATGGGTGGGTTCATAGGTGTATTTTGACCCGCTGAATCCAAAAATCCAACCTTTGTTACACGAAAATACACCTGGAAAGAAGTTATTTCGCATGGTACGAAAAAGAGATGATCCAAAATATTTTGTTTCAGAATCAAAATCGGACTTTAATGGGTGAGTTGCTAGGTGTATTTCGAGCCCCTGAATCCGAAAATCCAACCTCTGATGAGCAAAAATATGCTTGGAAAAAAGTTAGTTCGCATGGTACGAAAAAGAGATGATCGAAAATATTTTTTTTCAGAATCAAGATCGGACTTTGATGTGTGAGTTTCTAGATGTATTTCGACCCGCTGAATTCGAATATCCAACCTTTGATGACCAAAAATATGCTTGGAAAAAAGTTATTTCGCATGGTACGAAAAACAGATGATCGAAAATATCTGTCTCCAGAATCGAAATCGAACTTTGATGGGTGGGTTTATAGGTGTATTTTGACCCGCTGAATCCAAAAATCCAACCTTTCTTACATGAAAAAACACCTGGAAAGAAGTTATTTCGCATGGTACGACAAAGAGATGATCGAAAATATTTTTTTTCAGAATCAAAATCGGACTTTAATGGGTGAGTTTCTAGGTGTATTTTGACCCGCTGAATCCAAAAATCCAACCTTTGTTTCACGAAAATACACCTGGAAAGAAGTTATTTCGTATGGTACGAAAAAGAGATGATCGAAAATATTTTTTTTCAGAATCAAAATCGGACTTTGATGGGTGAGTTTCTAGGTGTAGTTCGACCCGCTGAATCCGGAAATCCAACTTTTGATGTCCAAAAATGTGCTTGGAAAAAAGTTATTTCGCATGGTACGAAAAAGAGATGATCGAAAATATCTGTCTCCAGAATCGAAATCGCACTTTGATGGGTGGGTTTATAGGTGTATTTTGACCCGCTGAATCTAAAAATCCAACCTTTGTTACACGAAAATACACCTGGAAAGAATCTATTTCGCATGGTACGAAAAAGAGATGATCGGAAATATTTTTTTTCAGAATCAAAATCGGACTTTAATGGGTGAGTTTCTAGGTGTATTTCCACCCGCTGAATCCGAAAATCCAACCTTTGATGACCAAAAATATGCTTGGAAAAAAGTTATTTCGCATGGTACGAAAAAGAGATGATCGAAAATATCTGTCTCCGAATTCGAAATCGAACTTCGATGGGTGGGTTCATAGGTGTATTTTGACCCGCTGAATCCAAAAATCCAACCTTTGTTACACGAAAATACACCTGGAAAGAAGTTATTTCGCATGGTACGAAAAAGAGATGATCGAAAATATCTGTCTCCAGAATCGAAATCGAACTTTGATGGGTGGGTTTATAGGTGTATTTTGACCCGCTGAATCCGAATCGCCAACCTTTGTTACACGAAAATACACCTGAAAAGAAGTTATCTCGCATGGTACGAAAAAGAGATGATCGAAAATATTTGTTTTCAGAGCCGGAATCGGACTTTAATGGGTGAGTTTCTAGGTGTATTTCGACCCGCTGAATCCAAAAAGCCAACCTTTGTCACACGAAAATACACCTGGAAAAAAGTTATCTCGCATGGTACGAAAAAGAGATGATCGAAAATATTTGTTTTCAGAGCCGGAATCGGACTTTAATGGGTGAGTTTCTAGGTGTATTTCGACCCGCTGAATCCAAAAATCCAACCTCTTTTGACCAAAAATATGCTTGGAAAAAAGTTATTTCGCATGGTACGAAAAAGAGATGATCGAAAATATTTTTTTTCAGAATCAAAATCGGACTTTGATGGGTGAGTTTCTAGGTGTATTTCCACCCGCTGAATCCGAAAATCCAACCTTTGATGACCAAAAATATGCTTGGAAAAAAGTTATTTCGCATGGTACGAAAAAGAGATGATCGAAAATATCTGTCTCCGGATTCGAAATCGAACTTCGATGGGTGGGTTTATAGGTGTATTTTGACCCGCTGAATCCAAAAATCCAACCTTTGTTACACGAAAATACACCTGGAAAGAAGTTATTTCGCATGGTACGAAAAAGAGATGATCCAAAATATTTTTTTTCAGAATCAAAATCGGACTTTAATGGGTGAGTATCTAGGTGTATTTCGAGCCCCTGAATCCGAAAATCCAACCTCTGATGACCAAAAATATGCTTGGAAAAAAGTTAGTTCGCATGGTACGAAAAATAGATGATCGAAAATATCTGTCTCCAGAATCGGAATCGAACTTTGATGGGTGGGTTTATAGGTGTATTTTGACCCGCTGAATCCAAAAAGCCAACCTTTGATGACCAAAAATATGCTTGGAAAAACGTTATTTCGCATGGTACGAAAAAGAGATGATCGAAAATATCTGTCTTCAGAATCGGAATCGAACTTTGATGGGTGGGTTTATAGAAGTATTTTGACCCGCTGAATCCAAAAATCCAAACTGTGATGAGCAAAAATATGCTTGGAAAAAAGTTATTTCGCGTGGTACGAAAAAGAGATGATCGAAAATATCTGTCTCCAGAATGGGAATCGAACTTTGATGAGTGGGTTTATAGTTGTATTATGACCCGCTGAATCCAAAAATCCAACCTTTGTTTCACGAAAATACACCTGGAAAGAAGTTATTTCGTATGGTACGAAAAAGAGATGATCGAGAATATTTTTTTTCAGAATCAAAATCGGACTTTGATGGGTGAGTTTTTAGGTGTAGTTCGACCCGCTGAATCCGGAAATCCAACCTTTGATGACCAAAAATATGCTTGGAAAAAAGTTATTTCGCATGGTACGAAAAAGAGATGATCGAAAATATCTGTCTCCAGAATCGAAATCGCACTTTGATGGGTGGGTTTATAGGTGTATTTTGACCCGCTGAATCCAAAAATCCAACCTTTGTTACACGAAAATACACCTGGAAAGAATCTATTTCGCATGGTACGAAAAAGAGATGATCGAAAATATTTTTTTTCAGAATCAAAATCGGACTTTAATGGGTGAGTTTCTAGGTGTATTTCGACCCCCTGAATCCGAAAATACAACCTCTGATGACCAAAAATCTGCTTGGAAAAAAGTTGTTTCGCATGGTACGAAAAAGAGATGATCGAAAATATTTTTTTTCAGAATCAAGATCGGACTGCGATGGGTGAGTTTCTAGGTGTATTTCGACCCGCTGAATCCGAGAATCCAAACTTTGATGAGCAAAAATATGCTTCGAAAAAAGTTATTTCGCGTGGTACGAAAAAGAGATGATCGAAAATATCTGTCTCCAGAATCGGAATCGAACTTTGATGGGTGGGTTTATAGGTGTATTTTGACCCGCTGAATCCAAAAAGCCAACCTTTGTTACACGAAAATACACCTGGAAAGAAGTTATCTCGCATGGTACGAAAAAGAGATGATCGAAAATATTTGTTTTCAGAGGCGTAATCGGACTTTAATGGGTGAGTTTCTAGGTGTATTTCGACCCGCTGAATCCAAAAAGCCAACCTTTGTTACACGAAAATACACCTGGAAAAAAGTTATCTCGCATGGTACGAAAAAGAGATGATCGAAAATATTTGTTTTCAGAGCCGGAATCGGACTTTAATGGGTGAGTTTCTAGGTGTATTTCGACCCGCTGAATCCAAAAATCCAACCTCTTTTGACCAAAAATATGCTTGGAAAAAAGTTATTTCGCATGGTACGAAAAAGAGATGATCGAAAATATTTTTTTTCAGAATCAAAATCGGACTTTGATGGGTGAGTTTCTAGGTGTATTTCCACCCGCTGAATCCGAAAATCCAACCTTTGATGACCAAAAATATGCTTGGAAAAAAGTTATTTCGCATGGTACGAAAAAGAGATGATCGAAAATATCTGTCTCCGAATTCGAAATCGAACTTCGATGGGTGGGTTCATAGGTGTATTTTGACCCGCTGAATCCAAAAATCCAACCTTTGTTACACGAAAATACACCTGGAAAGAAGTTATTTCGCATGGTACGAAAAAGAGATGATCCAAAATATTTTGTTTCATAATCAAAATCGGACTTTAATGGGTGAGTTGCTAGGTGTATTTCGAGCCCCTGAATCCGAAAATCCAACCTCTGATGAGCAAAAATATGCTTGGAAAAAAGTTAGTTCGCATGGTACGAAAAAGAGATGATCGAAAATATTTTTTTTCAGAATCAAGATCGGACTTTGATGTGTGAGTTTCTAGATGTATTTCGACCCGCTGAATTCGAATATCCAACCTTTGATGACCAAAAATATGCTTGGAAAAAAGTTATTTCGCATGGTACGAAAAACAGATGATCGAAAATATCTGTCTCCAGAATCGAAATCGAACTTTGATGGGTGGGTTTATAGGTGTATTTTGACCCGCTGAATCCAAAAATCCAACCTTTCTTACATGAAAAAACACCTGGAAAGAAGTTATTTCGCATGGTACGACAAAGAGATGATCGAAAATATTTTTTTTCAGAATCAAAATCGGACTTTAATGGGTGAGTTTCTAGGTGTATTTTGACCCGCTGAATCCAAAAATCCAACCTTTGTTTCACGAAAATACACCTGGAAAGAAGTTATTTCGTATGGTACGAAAAAGAGATGATCGAAAATATTTTTTTTCAGAATCAAAATCGGACTTTGATGGGTGAGTTTCTAGGTGTAGTTCGACCCGCTGAATCCGGAAATCCAACTTTTGATGTCCAAAAATATGCTTGGAAAAAAGTTATTTCGCATGGTACGAAAAAGAGATGATCGAAAATATCTGTCTCCAGAATCGAAATCGCACTTTGATGGGTGGGTTTATAGGTGTATTTTGACCCGCTGAATCTAAAAATCCAACCTTTGTTACACGAAAATACACCTGGAAAGAATCTATTTCGCATGGTACGAAAAAGAGATGATCGGAAATATTTTTTTTCAGAATCAAAATCGGACTTTAATGGGTGAGTTTCTAGGTGTATTTCGACCCCCTGAATCCGAAAATCCAACCTCTGATGACCAAAAATCTGCTTGGAAAAAAGTTGTTTCGCATGGTACGAAAAAGAGATGATTGAAAATATTTTTTTTCAGAATCAAGATCGGACTGCGATGGGTGAGTTTCTAGGTGTATTTCGACCCGCTGAATCCGAGAATCCAAACTTTGATGAGCAAAAATATGCTTGGAAAAAAGTTATTTCGCGTGGTACGAAAAAGAGATGATCGAAAATATCTGTCTCCAGAATCGAAATCGAACTTTGATGGGTGGGTTTATAGGTGTATTTTGACCCGCTGAATCCGAATCGCCAACCTTTGTTACACGAAAATACACCTGAAAAGAAGTTATCTCGCATGGTACGAAAAAGAGATGATCGAAAATATTTGTTTTCAGAGCCGGAATCGGACTTTAATGGGTGAGTTTCTAGGTGTATTTCGACCCGCTGAATCCAAAAAGCCAACCTTTGTCACACGAAAATACACCTGGAAAAAAGTTATCTCGCATGGTACGAAAAAGAGATGATCGAAAATATTTGTTTTCAGAGCCGGAATCGGACTTTAATGGGTGAGTTTCTAGGTGTATTTCGACCCGCTGAATCCAAAAATCCAACCTCTTTTGACCAAAAATATGCTTGGAAAAAAGTTATTTCGCATGGTACGAAAAAGAGATGATCGAAAATATTTTTTTTCAGAATCAAAATCGGACTTTGATGGGTGAGTTTCTAGGTGTATTTCCACCCGCTGAATCCGAAAATCCAACCTTTGATGACCAAAAATATGCTTGGAAAAAAGTTATTTCGCATGGTACGAAAAAGAGATGATCGAAAATATCTGTCTCCGGATTCGAAATCGAACTTCGATGGGTGGGTTTATAGGTGTATTTTGACCCGCTGAATCCAAAAGTCCAACCTTTGTTACACGAAAATACACCTGGAAAGAAGTTATTTCGCATGGTACGAAAAAGAGATGATCCAAAATATTTTTTTTCAGAATCAAAATCGGACTTTAATGGGTGAGTATCTAGGTGTATTTCGAGCCCCTGAATCCGAAAATCCAACCTCTGATGACCAAAAATATGCTTGGAAAAAAGTTAGTTCGCATGGTACGAAAAATAGATGATCGAAAATATTTTTTTTCAGAATCAAGATCGGACTTTGATGTGTGAGTTTCTAGATGTATTTCGACCCGCTGAATTCGAATATCCAACCTTTGATGACCAAAAATATGCTTGGAAAAAAGTTATTTCGCATGGTACGAAAAAGAGATGATCGAAAATATCTGTCTCCAGAATCGAAATCGAACTTTGATGGGTGGGTTTATAGGTGTATTTTGACCCGCTGAATCCAAAAATCCAACCTTTCTTACACGAAAATACACCTGGAACGAAGTTATTTCGCATGGTACGACAAAGAGATGATCGAAAATATTTTTTTTCAGAATCAAAATCGGACTTTAATGGGTGAGTTTCTAGGTGTATTTCGACCCGCTGAATCCAAAAATCCAACCTCTTATGACCAAAAATATGCTTGGAAAAAAGTTATTTCGCATGGTACGAAAAAGAGATGATCGAAAATATCTGTCTCCAGAATCGGAATCGAACTTTGATGGGTGGGTTTATAGGTGTATTTTGACCCGCTGAATCCAAAAATCCAAACTTTGATGAGCAAAAATATGCTTGGAAAAAAGTTATTTCGCGTGGTACGAAAAAGAGATAATCGAAAATATCTGTCTCCAGAATGGGAATCGGACTTTAATGAGTGGGTTTATACTTGTATTATGACCGGCTGAATCCAAAAATCCAACCTTTGTTTCAAGAAAATACACCTGGAAAGAAGTTATTTCGTATGGTACGAAAAAGAGATGATCGAAAATATTTTTTTTCAGAATCAAAATCGGACTTTGATGGGTGAGTTTCTAGGTGTGGTTCGACCCGCTGAATCCGGAAATCCAACTTTTGATGTCCAAAAATATGCTTGGAAAAAAGTTATTTCGCATGGTACGAAAAAGAGATGATCGAAAATATCTGTCTCCAGAATCGAAATCGCACTTTGATGGGTGGGTTTCTAGGTGTATTTCCACCCGCTGAATCCAAAAATCCAACCTTTGTTACACGAAAATACACCTGGAAAGAATCTATTTCGCATGGTACGAAAAAGAGATGATCGGAAATATTTTTTTTCAGAATCAAAATCGGACTTTAATGGGTGAGTTTCTAGGTGTATTTCGACCCCCTGAATCCGAAAATCCAACCTCTGATGACCAAAAATCTGCTTGGAAAAAAGTTGTTTCGCATGGTACGAAAAAGAGATGATCGAAAATATTTTTTTTCAGAATCAAGATCGGACTGCGATGGGTGAGTTTCTAGGTGTATTTCGACCCGCTGAATCCGAGAATCCAAACTTTGATGAGCAAAAATATGCTTGGAAAAAAGTTATTCCGCGTGGTACGAAAAAGAGATGATCGAAAATATCTGTCTCCAGAATCGAAATCGAACTTTGAAGGGTGGGTTTATAGGTGTATTTTGACCCGCTGAATCCGAATCGCCAACCTTTGTTACACGAAAATACACCTGGAAAGAAGTTATCTCGCATGGTACGAAAAAGAGATGATCGAAAATATTTGTTTTCAGAGCCGGAATCGGACTTTAATGGGTGAGTTCCTAGGTGTATTTCGACCCGCTGAATCCAAAAAGCCAACCTTTGTTACACGAAAATGCACCTGGAAAAAAGTTATCTCGCATGGTACGAAAAAGAGATGATCGAAAATATTTGTTTTCAGAGCCGGAATCGGACTTTAATGGGTGAGTTTCTAGGTGTATTTCGACCCGCTGAATCCAAAAATCCAACCTCTTTTGACCAAAAATATGCTTGGAAAAAAGTTATTTCGCATGGTACGAAAAAGAGATGATCGAAAATATTTTTTTTCAGAATCAAAATCGGACTTTGATGGGTGAGTTTCTAGGTGTATTTCCACCCGCTGAATCCGAAAATCCAACCTTTGATGACCAAAAATATGCTTGGAAAAAAGTTATTTCGCATGGTACGAAAAAGAGATGATCGAAAATATCTGTCTTCGGATTCGAAATCGAACTTCGATGGGTGGGTTTATAGGTGTATTTTGACCCGCTGAATCCAAAAATCCAACCTTTGTTACACGAAAATACACCTGGAAAGAAGTTATTTCGCATGGTACGAAAAAGAGATGATCCAAAATATTTTTTTTCAGAATCAAAATCGGACTTTAATGGGTGAGTATCTAGGTGTATTTCGAGCCCCTGAATCCGAAAATCCAACCTCTGATGACCAAAAATATGCTTGGAAAAAAGTTAGTTCGCATGGTACGAAAAATAGATGATCGAAAATATTTTTTTTCAGAATCAAGATCGGACTTTGATGTGTGAGTTTCTAGATGTATTTCGACCCGCTGAATTCGAATATCCAACCTTTGATGACCAAAAATATGCTTGGAAAAACGTTATTTCGCATGGTACGAAAAAGAGATGATCGAAAATATCTGTCTTCAGAATCGGAATCGAACTTTGATGGGTGGGTTTATAGAAGTATTTTGACCCGCTGAATCCAAAAATCCAAACTGTGATGAGCAAAAATATGCTTGGAAAAAAGTTATTTCGCGTGGTACGAAAAAGAGATGATCGAAAATATCTGTCTCCAGAATGGGAATCGAACTTTGATGAGTGGGTTCATAGTTGTATTATGACCCGCTGAATCCAAAAATCCAACCTTTGTTTCACGAAAATACACCTGGAAAGAAGTTATTTCGTATGGTACGAAAAAGAGATGATCGAAAATATTTTTTTTCAGAATCAAAATCGGACTTTGATGGGTGAGTTTCTAGGTGTGGTTCGACCCGCTGAATCCGGAAATCCAACTTTTGATGTCCAAAAATATGCTTGGAAAAAAGTTATTTCGCATGGTACGAAAAAGAGATGATCGAAAATATCTGTCTCCAGAATCGAAATCGCACTTTGATGGGTGGGTTTCTAGGTGTATTTCCACCCGCTGAATCCTAAAATCCAACCTTTGTTACACGAAAATACACCTGGAAAGAATCTATTTCGCATGGTACGAAAAAGAGATGATCGGAAATATTTTTTTTCAGAATCTAAATCGGACTTTAATGGGTGAGTTTCTAGGTGTATTTCGACCCCCTGAATCCGAAAATCCAACCTCTGATGACCAAAAATCTGCTTGGAAAAAAGTTGTTTCGCATGGTACGAAAAAGAGATGATCGAAAATATTTTTTTTCAGAATCAAGATCGGACTGCGATGGGTGAGTTTCTAGGTGTATTTCGACCCGCTGAATCCGAGAATCCAAACTTTGATGAGCAAAAATATGCTTGGAAAAAAGTTATTCCGCGTGGTACGAAAAAGAGATGATCGAAAATATCTGTCTCCAGAATCGAAATCGAACTTTGAAGGGTGGGTTTATAGGTGTATTTTGACCCGCTGAATCCGAATCGCCAACCTTTGTTACACGAAAATACACCTGGAAAGAAGTTATCTCGCATGGTACGAAAAAGAGATGATCGAAAATATTTGTTTTCAGAGCCGGAATCGGACTTTAATGGGTGAGTTTCTAGGTGTATTTCGACCCGCTGAATCCAAAAAGCCAACCTTTGTTACACGAAAATACACCTGGAAAAAAGTTATCTCGCATGGTACGAAAAAGAGATGATCGAAAATATTTGTTTTCAGAGCCGGAATCGGACTTTAATGGGTGAGTTTCTAGGTGTATTTCGACCCGCTGAATCCAAAAATCCAACCTCTTTTGACCAAAAATATGCGTGGAAAAAAGTTATTTCGCATGGTACGAAAAAGAGATGATCGAAAATATTTTTTTTCAGAATCAAAATCGGACTTTGATGGGTGAGTTTCTAGGTGTATTTCCACCCGCTGAATCCGAAAATCCAACCTTTGATGACCAAAAATATGCTTGGAAAAAAGTTATTTCGCATGGTACGAAAAAGAGATGATCGAAAATATCTGTCTCCGGATTCGAAATCGAACTTCGATGGGTGGGTTTATAGGTGTATTTTGACCCGCTGAATCCAAAAATCCAACCTTTGTTACACGAAAATACACCTGGAAAGAAGTTATTTCGCATGGTACGAAAAAGAGATGATCCAAAATATTTTTTTTCAGAATCAAAATCGGACTTTAATGGGTGAGTATCTAGGTGTATTTCGAGCCCCTGAATCCGAAAATCCAACCTCTGATGACCAAAAATATGCTTGGAAAAAAGTTAGTTCGCATGGTACGAAAAATAGATGATCGAAAATATTTTTTTCCAGAATCAAGATCGGACTTCGATGTGTGAGTTTCTAGATGTATTTCGACCCTCTGAATTCGAATATCCAACCTTTGATGACCAAAAATATGCTTGGAAAAACGTTATTTCGCATGGTACGAAAAAGAGATGATCGAAAATATCTGTCTTCAGAATCGGAATCGAACTTTGATGGGTGGGTTTATAGAAGTATTTTGACCCGCTGAATCCAAAAATCCAAACTGTGATGAGCAAAAATATGCTTGGAAAAAAGTTATTTCGCGTGGTACGAAAAAGAGATGATCGAAAATATCTGTCTCCAGAATGGGAATCGAACTTTGATGAGTGGGTTTATAGTTGTATTATGACCCGCTGAATCCAAAAATCCAACCTTTGTTTCACGAAAATACACCTGGAAAGAAGTTATTTCGCATGGTACGAAAAAGAGATGATCGAAAATATTTTTTTTCAGAATCAAAATCGGACTTTGATGGGTGAGTTTCTAGGTGTAGTTCGACCCGCTGAATCCGGAAATCCAACCTTTGATGACCAAAAATATGCTTGGAAAAAAGTTATTTCGCATGGTACGAAAAAGAGATGATCGAAAATATCTGTCTCCAGAATCGAAATCGCACTTTGATGGGTGGGTTTATAGGTGTATTTTGACCCGCTGAATCCAAAAATCCAACCTTTGTTACACGAAAATACACCTGGAAAGAATCTATTTCGCATGGTACGAAAAAGAGATGATCGAAAATATTTTTTTTCAGAATCAAAATCGGACTTTAATGGGTGAGTTTCTAGGTGTATTTCGACCCCCTGAATCCGAAAATACAACCTCTGATGACCAAAAATCTGCTTGGAAAAAAGTTGTATCGCATGGTACGAAAAAGAGATGATCGAAAATATTTTTTTTCAGAATCAAGATCGGACTGCGATGGGTGAGTTTCTAGGTGTATTTCGACCCGCTGAATCCGAGAATCCAAACTTTGATGAGCAAAAATATGCTTCGAAAAAAGTTATTTCGCGTGGTACGAAAAAGAGATGATCGAAAATATCTGTCTCCAGAATCGGAATCGAACTTTGATGGGTGGGTTTATAGGTGTATTTTGACCCGCTGAATCCAAAAAGCCAACCTTTGTTACACGAAAATACACCTGGAAAGAAGTTATCTCGCATGGTACGAAAAAGAGATGATCGAAAATATTTGTTTTCAGAGGCGTAATCGGACTTTAATGGGTGAGTTTCTAGGTGTATTTCGACCCGCTGAATCCAAAAATCCAACCTCTTTTGACCAAAAATATGCTTGGAAAAAAGTTATTTCGCATGGTACGAAAAAGAGATGATCGAAAATATTTTTTTTCAGAATCAAAATCGGACTTTGATGGGTGAGTTTCTAGGTGTATTTCCACCCGCTGAATCCGAAAATCCAACCTTTGATGACCAAAAATATGCTTGGAAAAAAGTTATTTCGCATGGTACGAAAAAGAGATGATCGAAAATATCTGTCTCCGAATTCGAAATCGAACTTCGATGGGTGGGTTCATAGGTGTATTTTGACCCGCTGAATCCAAAAATCCAACCTTTGTTACACGAAAATACACCTGGAAAGAAGTTATTTCGCATGGTACGAAAAAGAGATGATCCAAAATATTTTGTTTCAGAATCAAAATCGGACTTTAATGGGTGAGTTGCTAGGTGTATTTCGAGCCCCTGAATCCGAAAATCCAACCTCTGATGACCAAAAATATGCTTGGAAAAAAGTTAGTTCGCATGGTACGAAAAAGAGATGATCGAAAATATTTTTTTTCAGAATCAAGATCGGACTTTGATGTGTGAGTTTCTAGATGTATTTCGACCCGCTGAATTCGAATATCCAACCTTTGATGACCAAAAATATGCTTGGAAAAAAGTTATTTCGCATGGTACGAAAAACAGATGATCGAAAATATCTATCTCCAGAATCGAAATCGAACTTCGATGGGTGGGTTTATAGGTGTATTTTGACCCGCTGAATCCAAAAATCCAACCTTTCTTACACGAAAATACACCTGGAAAGAAGTTATTTCGCATGGTACGACAAAGAGATGATCGAAAATATTTTTTTTCAGAATCAAAATCGGACTTTAATGGGTGAGTTTCTAGGTGTATTTTGACCCGCTGAATCCAAAAATCCAACCTCTTATGACCAAAAATATGCTTGGAAAAAAGTTATTTCGCATGGTACGAAAAAGAGATGATCGAAAATATTTTTTTTCAGAATCAAAATCGGACTTTGATGGGTGAGTTTCTAGGAGTATTTCGACCCGCTGAATCCGAAAATCCAATCTTTGATGAACAAAAATATGCTTGGAAAAAAGTTATTTCGCATGGTACGAAAAAGAGATGATCGAAAATATCTGTCTCCAGAATCGGAATCGAACTTTGATGGGTGGGTTTATAGGTGTATTTTGACCCGCTGAATCCAAAAATCCAAACTTTGATGAGCAAAAATATGCTTGGAAAAAAGTTATTTCGCGTGGTACGAAAAAGAGATGATCGAAAATATCTGTCTCCAGAATGGGAATCGAACTTTAATGAGTGGGTTTATAGTTGTATTATGACCCGCTGAATCCAAAAATCCAACCTTTGTTTCACGAAAATACACCTGGAAAGAAGTTATGTCGTATGGTACGAAAAAGAGATGATCGAAAATATTTTTTTTCAGAATCAAAATCGGACTTTGATGGGTGAGTTTCTAGGTGTAGTTCGACCCGCTGAATCCGGAAATCCAACTTTTGATGTCCAAAAATATGCTTGGAAAAAAGTTATTTCGCATGGTACGAAAAAGAGATGATCGAAAATATCTGTCTCCAGAATCGAAATCGCACTTTGATGGGTGGGTTTATAGGTGTATTTTGACCCGCTGAATCCAAAAATCCAACCTTTGCAACACGAAAATACACCTGGAAAGAATCTATTTCGCATGGTACGAAAAAGAGATGATCGGAAATATTTTTTTTCAGAATCAAAATCGGACTTTAATGGGTGAGTTTCTAGGTGTAATTCGACCCCCTGAATCCGAAAATCCAACCTCTGATGACCAAAAATCTGCTTGGAAAAAAGTTGTTTCGCATGGTACGAAAAAGAGATGATTGAAAATATTTTTTTTCAGAATCAAGATCGGACTGCGATGGGTGAGTTTCTAGGTGTATTTCGACCCGCTGAATCCGAGAATCCAAACTTTGATGAGCAAAAATATGCTTGGAAAAAAGTTATTTCGCGCGGTACGAAAAAGAGATGATCGAAAATATCTGTCTCCAGAATCGAAATCGAACTTTGATGGGTGGGTTTATAGGTGTATTTTGACCCGCTGAATCCGAATCGCCAACCTTTGTTACACGAAAATACACCTGGAAAGAAGTTATCTCGCATGGTACGAAAAAGAGATGATCGAAAATATTTGTTTTCAGAGCCGGAATCGGACTTTAATGGGTGAGTTTCTAGGTGTATTTCGACCCGCTGAATCCAAAAAGCCAACCTTTGTTACACGAAAATACACCTGGAAAAAAGTTATCTCGCATGGTACGAAAAAGAGATGATCGAAAATATTTGTTTTCAGAGCCGGAATCGGACTTTAATGGGTGAGTTTCTAGGTGTATTTCGACCCGCTGAATCCAAAAATCCAACCTCTTTTGACCAAAAATATGCTTGGAAAAAAGTTATTTCGCATGGTACGAAAAAGAGATGATCGAAAATATTTTTTTTCAGAATCAAAATCGGACTTTGATGGGTGAGTTTCTAGGTGTATTTCCACCCGCTGAATCCGAAAATCCAACCTTTGATGACCAAAAATATGCTTGGAAAAAAGTTATTTCGCATGGTACGAAAAAGAGATGATCGAAAATATCTGTCTCCGGATTCGAAATCGAACTTCGATGGGTGGGTTTATAGGTGTATTTTGACCCGCTGAATCCAAAAATCCAACCTTTGTTACACGAAAATACACCTGGAAAGAAGTTATTTCGCATGGTACGAAAAAGAGATGATCCAAAATATTTTTTTTCAGAATCAAAATCGGACTTTAATGGGTGAGTATCTAGGTGTATTTCGAGCCCCTGAATCCGAAAATCCAACCTCTGATGACCAAAAATATGCTTGGAAAAAAGTTAGTTCGCATGGTACGAAAAATAGATGATCGAAAATATTTTTTTTCAGAATCAAGATCGGACTTTGATGTGTGAGTTTCTAGATGTATTTCGACCCGCTGAATTCGAATATCCAACCTTTAATGACCAAAAATATGCTTGGAAAAAAGTTATTTCGCATGGTACGAAAAAGAGATGATCGAAAATATCTGTCTCCAGAATCGAAATCGAACTTTGATGGGTGGGTTTATAGGTGTATTTTGACCCGCTGAATTCGAAAATCCAACCTTTCTTACACGAAAATACACCTGCAAAGAAGTTATTTCGCATGGTACGACAAAGAGATGATCCAAAATATTTTTTTTCAGAATCAAAATCGGACTTTAATGGGTGAGTTGCTAGGTGTATTTCGAGCCCCTGAATCCGAAAATCCAACCTCTGATGACCAAAAATATGCTTGGAAAAAAGTTAGTTCGCATGGTACGAAAAAGAGATGATCGAAAATATTTTTTTTTAGAATCAAGATCGGACTTTGATGTGTGAGTTTCTAGGTGTATTTCGACCCGCTGAATTCGAATATCCAACCTTTGATGACCAAAAATATGCTTGGAAAAAAGTTATTTCGCATGGTACGAAAAAGAGATGATCGAAAATATCTGTCTCCAGAATCGAAATCGAACTTTGATGGGTGGGTTTATAGGTGTATTTTGACCCGCTGAATCCAAAAATCCAACCTTTCTTACACGAAAATACACCTGGAACGAAGTTATTTCGCATGGTACGACAAAGAGATGATCGAAAATATTTTTTTTCAGAATCAAAATCGGACTTTAATGGGTGAGTTTCTAGGTGTATTTCGACCCGCTGAATCCAAAAATCCAACCTCTTATGACCAAAAATATGCTTGGAAAAAAGTTATTTCGCATGGTACGAAAAAGAGATGATCGAAAATATCTGTCTCCAGAATCGGAATCGAACTTTGATGGGTGGGTTTATAGGTGTATTTTGACCCGCTGAATCCAAAAATCCAAACTTTGATGAGCAAAAATATGCTTGGAAAAAAGTTATTTCGCGTGGTACGAAAAAGAGATGATCGAAAATATCTGTCTCCAGAATGGGAATCGAACTTTAATGAGTGGGTTTATACTTGTATTATGACCGGCTGAATCCAAAAATCCAACCTTTGTTTCACGAAAATACACCTGGAAAGAAGTTATTTCGTATGGTACGAAAAAGAGATGATCGAAAATATTTTTTTTCAGAATCAAAATCGGACTTTGATGGGTGAGTTTCTAGGTGTGGTTCGACCCGCTGAATCCGGAAATCCAACTTTTGATGTCCAAAAATATGCTTGGAAAAAAGTTATTTCGCATGGTACGAAAAAGAGATGATCGAAAATATCTGTCTCCAGAATCGAAATCGCACTTTGATGGGTGGGTTTCTAGGTGTATTTCCACCCGCTGAATCCAAAAATCCAACCTTTGTTACACGAAAATACACCTGGAAAGAATCTATTTCGCATGGTACGAAAAAGAGATGATCGGAAATATTTTTTTTCAGAATCAAAATCGGACTTTAATGGGTGAGTTTCTAGGTGTATTTCGACCCCCTGAATCCGAAAATCCAACCTCTGATGACCAAAAATCTGCTTGGAAAAAAGTTGTTTCGCATGGTACGAAAAAGAGATGATTGAAAATATTTTTTTTCAGAATCAAGATCGGACTGCGATGGGTGAGTTTCTAGGTGTATTTCGACCCGCTGAATCCGAGAATCCAAACTTTGATGAGCAAAAATATGCTTGGAAAAAAGTTATTTCGCGTGGTACGAAAAAGAGATGATCGAAAATATCTGTCTCCAGAATCGAAATCGAACTTTGATGGGTGGGTTTATAGGTGTATTTTGACCCGCTGAATCCGAATCGCCAACCTTTGTTACACGAAAATACACCTGGAAAGAAGTTATCTCGCATGGTACGAAAAAGAGATGATCGAAAATATTTGTTTTCAGAGCCGGAATCGGACTTTAATGGGTGAGTTTCTAGGTGTATTTCGACCCGCTGAATCCAAAAAGCCAACCTTTGTTACACGAAAATACACCTGGAAAAAAGTTATCTCGCATGGTACGAAAAAGAGATGATCGAAAATATTTGTTTTCAGAGCCGGAATCGGACTTTAATGGGTGAGTTTCTAGGTGTATTTCGACCCGCTGAATCCAAAAATCCAACCTCTTTTGACCAAAAATATGCTTGGAAAAAAGTTATTTCGCATGGTACGAAAAAGAGATGATCGAAAATATTTTTTTTCAGAATCAAAATCGGACTTTGATGGGTGAGTTTCTAGGTGTATTTCCACCCGCTGAATCCGAAAATCCAACCTTTGATGACCAAAAATATGCTTGGAAAAAAGTTATTTCGCATGGTACGAAAAAGAGATGATCGAAAATATCTGTCTCCGGATTCGAAATCGAACTTCGATGGGTGGGTTTATAGGTGTATTTTGACCCGCTGAATCCAAAAATCCAACCTTTGTTACACGAAAATACACCTGGAAAGAATCTATTTCGCATGGTACGAAAAAGAGATGATCGGAAATATTTTTTTTCAGAATCAAAATCGGACTTTAATGGGTGAGTTTCTAGGTGTATTTCGACCCCCTGAATCCGAAAATCCAACCTCTGATGCCCAAAAATCTGCTTGGAAAAAAGTTGTTTCGCATGGTAGGAAAAAGAGATGATCGAAAATATTTTTTTTCAGAATCAAGATCGGACTGCGATGGGTGAGTTTCTAGGTGTATTTCGACCCGCTGAATCGGAGAATCCAAACTATGATGAGCAAAAATATGCTTGGAAAAAAGTTATTTTGCGTGGTACGAAAAAGAGATGATCGAAAATATCTGTCTCCAGAATGGGAATCGAACTTTGATGAGTGGGTTTATAGTTGTATTATGACCCGCTGAATCCAAAAATCCAACCTTTGTTTCACGAAAATACACCTGGAAAGAAGTTATTTCGTATGGTACGAAAAAGAGATGATCGAAAATATTTTTTTTCAGAATCAAAATCGGACTTTGATGGGTGAGTTTCTAGGTGTAGTTCGACCCGCTGAATCCGGAAATCCAACCTTTGATGACCAAAAATATGCTTGGAAAAAAGTTATTTCGCATGGTACGAAAAAGAGATGATCGAAAATATCTGTCTCCAGAATCGAAATCGCACTTTGATGGGTGGGTTTATAGGTGTATTTTGACCCGCTGAATCCAAAAATCCAACCTTTGTTACACGAAAATACACCTGGAAAGAATCTATTTCGCATGGTACGAAAAAGAGATGATCGAAAATATTTTTTTTCAGAATCAAAATCGGACTTTAATGGGTGAGTTTCTAGGTGTATTTCGACCCCCTGAATCCGAAAATACAACCTCTGATGACCAAAAATCTGCTTGGAAAAAAGTTGTTTCGCATGGTACGAAAAAGAGATGATCGAAAATATTTTTTTTCAGAATCAAGATCGGACTGCGATGGGTGAGTTTCTAGGTGTATTTCGACCCGCTGAATCCGAGAATCCAAACTTTGATGAGCAAAAATATGCTTCGAAAAAAGTTATTTCGCGTGGTACGAAAAAGAGATGATCGAAAATATCTGACTCCAGAATCGGAATCGAACTTTGATGGGTGGGTTTATAGGTGTATTTTGACCCGCTGAATCCAAAAAGCCAACCTTTGTTACACGAAAATACACCTGGAAAGAAGTTATCTCGCATGGTACGAAAAAGAGATGATCGAAAATATTTTTTTTCAGAATCAAAATCGGACTTTAATGGGTGAGTTTCTAGGTGTATTTCGACCCCCTGAATCCGAAAATCCAACCTCTGATGACCATAAATCTGCTTGGAAAAAAGTTGTTTCGCATGGTACGAAAAAGAGATGATCGAAAATATTTTTTTTCAGAATCAAGATCGGACTGCGATGGGTGAGTTTCTAGGTGTATTTCGACCCGCTGAATCCGAGAATCCAAACTTTGATGAGCAAAAATATGCTTCGAAAAAAGTTATTTCGCGTGGTACGAAAAAGAGATGATCGAAAATATCTGTCTCCAGAATCGGAATCGAACTTTGATGGGTGGGTTTATAGGTGTATTTTGACCCGCTGAATCCAAAAAGCCAACCTTTGTTACACGAAAATACACCTGGAAAGAAGTTATCTCGCATGGTACGAAAAAGAGATGATCGAAAATATTTGTTTTCAGAGGCGTAATCGGACTTCAATGGGTGAGTTTCTAGGTGTATTTCGACCCGCTGAATCCAAAAAGCCAACCTTTGTTACACGAAAATACACCTGGAAAAAATTTATCTCGCATGGTACGAAAAAGAGATGATCGAAAATATTTGTTTTCAGAGCCGGAATCGGACTTTAATGGGTGAGTTTCTAGGTGTATTTCGACCCGCTGAATCCAAAAATCCAACCTCTTTTGACCAAAAATATGCTTGGAAAAAAGTTATTTCGCATGGTACGAAAAAGAGATGATCGAAAATATTTTTTTTCAGAATCAAAATCGGACTTTGATGGGTGAGTTTCTAGGTGTATTTCCACCCGCTGAATTCGAAAATCCAACCTTTGATGACCAAAAATATGCTTGGAAAAAAGTTATTTCGCATGGTACGAAAAAGAGATGATCGAAAATATCTGTCTCCGGATTCGAAATCGAACTTCGATGGGTGGGTTTATATGTGTATTTTGACCCGCTGAATCCAAAAATCCAACCTTTGTTACGCGAAAATACACCTGGAAAGAAGTTATTTCGCATGGTACGAAAAAGAGATGATCCAAAATATTTTTTTTCAGAATCAAAATCGGACTTTAATGGGTGAGTATCTAGGTGTATTTCGAGCCCCTGAATCCGAAAATCCAACCTCTGATGACCAAAAATATGCTTGGAAAAAAGTTAGTTCGCATGGTACGAAAAAGAGATGATCGAAAATATTTTTTTTCAGAATCAAAATCGGACTTTGATGGGTGAGTTTCTAGGTGTATTTCGACCCGCTGAATCCGAAAATCCAACCTTTGATGTACAAAAATATGCTTGGAAAAAAGTTATTTCGCAAGGTACGAAAAAGAGATGATCGAAAATATCTGTCTCCAGAATCGGAATCGAACTTTGATGGGTGGGTTTATAGGTGTATTTTGACCCGCTGAATCCAAAAATCCAAACTTTGATGAGCAAAAATATGCTTGGAAAAAAGTTATTTCGCGTGGTACGAAAAGGAGATGATCGAAAATATCTGTCTCCAGAATGGGAATCGAACTTTAATGAGTGGGTTTATACTTGTATTATGACCGGCTGAATCCAAAAATCCAACCTTTGTGTCACGAAAATACACCTGGAAAGAAGTTATTTCGTATGGTACGAAAAAGAGATGATCGAAAATATTTTTTTTCAGAATCAAAATCGGACTTTGATGGGTGAGTTTCTAGGTGTGGTTCGACCCGCTGAATCCGGAAATCCAACTTTTGATGTCCAAAAATATGCTTGGAAAAAAGTTATTTCGCATGGTACGAAAAAGAGATGATCGAAAATATCTGTCTCCAGAATCGAAATCGCACTTTGATGGGTGGGTTTCTAGGTGTATTTCCACCCGCTGAATCCAAAAATCCAACCTTTGTTACACGAAAATACACCTGGAAAGAATCTATTTCGCATGGTACGAAAAAGAGATGATCGGAAATATTTTTTTTCAGAATCAAAATCGGACTTTAATGGGTGAGTTTCTAGGTGTATTTCGACCCCCTGAATCCGAAAATCCAACCTCTGATGCCCAAAAATCTGCTTGGAAAAAAGTTGTTTCGCATGGTAGGAAAAAGAGATGATCAAAAATATTTTTTTTCAGAATCAAGATCGGACTGCGATGGGTGAGTTTCTAGGTGTATTTCGACCCGCTGAATCGGAGAATCCAAACTATGATGAGCAAAAATATGCTTGGAAAAAAGTTATTTTGCGTGGTACGAAAAAGAGATGATCGAAAATATCTGTCTCCAGAATCGAAATCGAACTTTGATGGGTGGGTTCATAGGTGTATTTTGACCCGCTGAATCCGAATCGCCAACCTTTGTTACACGAAAATACACCTGGAAAGAAGTTATCTCGCATGGTACGAAAAAGAGATGATCGGAAATATTTGTTTTCAGAGCCGGAATCGGACTTTAATGGGTGAGTTTCTAGGTGTATTTCGACCCGCTGAATCCAAAAAGCCAACCTTTGTAACACGAAAATACACCTGGAAAAAAGTTATCTCGCATGGTACGAAAAAGGGATGATCGAAAATATTTGTTTTCAGAGCCGGAATCGGACTTTAATGGGTGAGTTTCTAGGTGTATTTCGACCCGCTGAATCCAAAAATCCAACCTTTGATGACCAAAACCATGCATGGAAAACAGTTATTTCGCATGGTACGGAAAAGAGATGATCGAAAATATTTTTTTTCAGAATCAAAATCGGACTTTGATGGGTGAGTTTCTAGGTGTATTTTGACCCGCTGAATCCAAAAACCCAACCTTTGTTACACGAAAATACACCTGGAAAGAAGTTATTTCGCATGGTACGGAAAAGAGATGATCGAAAATATTTTTTTTCAGAATCAAAATCGGACTTTAATGGGAGAGTTTCTAGGTGTATTTCGACCCCCTGAATCCGAAAATCCAGCCTCTGGTGACCACAAATATGCTTGGACAAAAGTTATTTCGCATGGTACGAAAAAGAGATGATCGAAAATATTTTTTTTCAGAATCAAGATCGGACTCTGATGGGTGAGTTTCTAGGTGTATTTCGACCCGCTGAATCCGAAAATCCAACCTTTGATGACCAAAAATATGCTTGGAAAAAAGTTATTTCGCATGGTACGAAAAAGAGATGATCGAAAATATCTGTCTCCAGAATCGAAATCGAACTTTGATGGGTGGGTTTATAGGTGTATTTTGACCCGCTGAATCCAAAAATCCAAACTTTGATGAGCAAAAATATGCTTGGAAAAAAGTTATTTCGCGTGGTACGAAAAGGAGATGATCGAAAATATCTGTCTCCAGAATGGGAATCGAACTTTAATGAGTGGGTTTATACTTGTATTATGACCGGCTGAATCCAAAAATCCAACCTTTGTGTCACGAAAATACACCTGGAAAGAAGTTATTTCGTATGGTACGAAAAAGAGATGATCGAAAATATTTTTTTTCAGAATCAAAATCGGACTTTGATGGGTGAGTTTCTAGGTGTGGTTCGACCCGCTGAATCCGGAAATCCAACTTTTGATGTCCAAAAATATGCTTGGAAAAAAGTTATTTCGCATGGTACGAAAAAGAGATGATCGAAAATATCTGTCTCCAGAATCGAAATCGCACTTTGATGGGTGGGTTTCTAGGTGTATTTCCACCCGCTGAATCCAAAAATCCAACCTTTGTTACACGAAAATACACCTGGAAAGAATCTATTTCGCATGGTACGAAAAAGAGATGATCGGAAATATTTTTTTTCAGAATCAAAATCGGACTTTAATGGGTGAGTTTCTAGGTGTATTTCGACCCCCTGAATCCGAAAATCCAACCTCTGATGCCCAAAAATCTGCTTGGAAAAAAGTTGTTTCGCATGGTAGGAAAAAGAGATGATCAAAAATATTTTTTTTCAGAATCAAGATCGGACTGCGATGGGTGAGTTTCTAGGTGTATTTCGACCCGCTGAATCGGAGAATCCAAACTATGATGAGCAAAAATATGCTTGGAAAAAAGTTATTTTGCGTGGTACGAAAAAGAGATGATCGAAAATATCTGTCTCCAGAATCGAAATCGAACTTTGATGGGTGGGTTCATAGGTGTATTTTGACCCGCTGAATCCGAATCGCCAACCTTTGTTACACGAAAATACACCTGGAAAGAAGTTATCTCGCATGGTACGAAAAAGAGATGATCGGAAATATTTGTTTTCAGAGCCGGAATCGGACTTTAATGGGTGAGTTTCTAGGTGTATTTCGACCCGCTGAATCCAAAAAGCCAACCTTTGTAACACGAAAATACACCTGGAAAAAAGTTATCTCGCATGGTACGAAAAAGGGATGATCGAAAATATTTGTTTTCAGAGCCGGAATCGGACTTTAATGGGTGAGTTTCTAGGTGTATTTCGACCCGCTGAATCCAAAAATCCAACCTCTTTTGACCAAAAATATGCTTGGAAAAAAGTTATTTCGCATGGTACGAAAAAGAGATGATCGAAAATATTTTTTTTCAGAATCAAAATCGGACTTTAATGGGTGAGTTTCTAGGTGTATTTCGACCCCCTGAATCCGAAAATACAACCTCTGATGACCAAAAATCTGCTTGGAAAAAAGTTGTTTCGCATGGTACGAAAAAGAGATGATCGAAAATATTTTTTTTCAGAATCAAGATCGGACTGCGATGGGTGAGTTTCTAGGTGTATTTCGACCCGCTGAATCCGAGAATCCAAACTTTGATGAGCAAAAATATGCTTCGAAAAAAGTTATTTCGCGTGGTACGAAAAAGAGATGATCGAAAATATCTGACTCCAGAATCGGAATCGAACTTTGATGGGTGGGTTTATAGGTGTATTTTGACCCGCTGAATCCAAAAAGCCAACCTTTGTTACACGAAAATACACCTGGAAAGAAGTTATCTCGCATGGTACGAAAAAGAGATGATCGAAAATATTTTTTTTCAGAATCAAAATCGGACTTTAATGGGTGAGTTTCTAGGTGTATTTCGACCCCCTGAATCCGAAAATCCAACCTCTGATGACCATAAATCTGCTTGGAAAAAAGTTGTTTCGCATGGTACGAAAAAGAGATGATCGAAAATATTTTTTTTCAGAATCAAGATCGGACTGCGATGGGTGAGTTTCTAGGTGTATTTCGACCCGCTGAATCCGAGAATCCAAACTTTGATGAGCAAAAATATGCTTCGAAAAAAGTTATTTCGCGTGGTACGAAAAAGAGATGATCGAAAATATCTGTCTCCAGAATCGGAATCGAACTTTGATGGGTGGGTTTATAGGTGTATTTTGACCCGCTGAATCCAAAAAGCCAACCTTTGTTACACGAAAATACACCTGGAAAGAAGTTATCTCGCATGGTACGAAAAAGAGATGATCGAAAATATTTGTTTTCAGAGGCGTAATCGGACTTCAATGGGTGAGTTTCTAGGTGTATTTCGACCCGCTGAATCCAAAAAGCCAACCTTTGTTACACGAAAATACACCTGGAAAAAATTTATCTCGCATGGTACGAAAAAGAGATGATCGAAAATATTTGTTTTCAGAGCCGGAATCGGACTTTAATGGGTGAGTTTCTAGGTGTATTTCGACCCGCTGAATCCAAAAATCCAACCTCTTTTGACCAAAAATATGCTTGGAAAAAAGTTATTTCGCATGGTACGAAAAAGAGATGATCGAAAATATTTTTTTTCAGAATCAAAATCGGACTTTGATGGGTGAGTTTCTAGGTGTATTTCCACCCGCTGAATTCGAAAATCCAACCTTTGATGACCAAAAATATGCTTGGAAAAAAGTTATTTCGCATGGTACGAAAAAGAGATGATCGAAAATATCTGTCTCCGGATTCGAAATCGAACTTCGATGGGTGGGTTTATATGTGTATTTTGACCCGCTGAATCCAAAAATCCAACCTTTGTTACACGAAAATACACCTGGAAAGAAGTTATTTCGCATGGTACGAAAAAGAGATGATCCAAAATATTTTTTTTCAGAATCAAAATCGGACTTTAATGGGTGAGTATCTAGGTGTATTTCGAGCCCCTGAATCCGAAAATCCAACCTCTGATGACCAAAAATATGCTTGGAAAAAAGTTAGTTCGCATGGTACGAAAAAGAGATGATCGAAAATATTTTTTTTCAGAATCAAAATCGGACTTTGATGGGTGAGTTTCTAGGTGTGTTTCGACCCGCTGAATCCGAAAATCCAACCTTTGATGTACAAAAATATGCTTGGAAAAAAGTTATTTCGCAAGGTACGAAAAAGAGATGATCGAAAATATCTGTCTCCAGAATCGGAATCGAACTTTGATGGGTGGGTTTATAGGTGTATTTTGACCCGCTGAATCCAAAAATCCAAACTTTGATGAGCAAAAATATGCTTGGAAAAAAGTTATTTCGCGTGGTACGAAAAGGAGATGATCGAAAATATCTGTCTCCAGAATGGGAATCGAACTTTAATGAGTGGGTTTATACTTGTATTATGACCGGCTGAATCCAAAAATCCAACCTTTGTGTCACGAAAATACACCTGGAAAGAAGTTATTTCGTATGGTACGAAAAAGAGATGATCGAAAATATTTTTTTTCAGAATCAAAATCGGACTTTGATGGGTGAGTTTCTAGGTGTGGTTCGACCCGCTGAATCCGGAAATCCAACTTTTGATGTCCAAAAATATGCTTGGAAAAAAGTTATTTCGCATGGTACGAAAAAGAGATGATCGAAAATATCTGTCTCCAGAATCGAAATCGCACTTTGATGGGTGGGTTTCTAGGTGTATTTCCACCCGCTGAATCCAAAAATCCAACCTTTGTTACACGAAAATACACCTGGAAAGAATCTATTTCGCATGGTACGAAAAAGAGATGATCGGAAATATTTTTTTTCAGAATCAAAATCGGACTTTAATGGGTGAGTTTCTAGGTGTATTTCGACCCCCTGAATCCGAAAATCCAACCTCTGATGCCCAAAAATCTGCTTGGAAAAAAGTTGTTTCGCATGGTAGGAAAAAGAGATGATCGAAAATATTTTTTTTCAGAATCAAGATCGGACTGCGATGGGTGAGTTTCTAGGTGTATTTCGACCCGCTGAATCGGAGAATCCAAACTATGATGAGCAAAAATATGCTTGGAAAAAAGTTATTTTGCGTGGTACGAAAAAGAGATGATCGAAAATATCTGTCTCCAGAATCGAAATCGAACTTTGATGGGTGGGTTCATAGGTGTATTTTGACCCGCTGAATCCGAATCGCCAACCTTTGTTACACGAAAATACACCTGGAAAGAAGTTATCTCGCATGGTACGAAAAAGAGATGATCGGAAATATTTGTTTTCAGAGCCGGAATCGGACTTTAATGGGTGAGTTTCTAGGTGTATTTCGACCCGCTGAATCCAAAAAGCCAACCTTTGTAACACGAAAATACACCTGGAAAAAAGTTATCTCGCATGGTACGAAAAAGGGATGATCGAAAATATTTGTTTTCAGAGCCGGAATCGGACTTTAATGGGTGAGTTTCTAGGTGTATTTCGACCCGCTGAATCCAAAAATCCAACCTCTTTTGACCAAAAATATGCTTGGAAAAAAGTTATTTCGCATGGTACGAAAAAGAGATGATCGAAAATATTTTTTTTCAGAATCAAAATCGGACTTTAATGGGTGAGTTTCTAGGTGTATTTCGACCCCCTGAATCCGAAAATACAACCTCTGATGACCAAAAATCTGCTTGGAAAAAAGTTGTTTCGCATGGTACGAAAAAGAGATGATCGAAAATATTTTTTTTCAGAATCAAGATCGGACTGCGATGGGTGAGTTTCTAGGTGTATTTCGACCCGCTGAATCCGAGAATCCAAACTTTGATGAGCAAAAATATGCTTCGAAAAAAGTTATTTCGCGTGGTACGAAAAAGAGATGATCGAAAATATCTGACTCCAGAATCGGAATCGAACTTTGATGGGTGGGTTTATAGGTGTATTTTGACCCGCTGAATCCAAAAAGCCAACCTTTGTTACACGAAAATACACCTGGAAAGAAGTTATCTCGCATGGTACGAAAAAGAGATGATCGAAAATATTTTTTTTCAGAATCAAAATCGGACTTTAATGGGTGAGTTTCTAGGTGTATTTCGACCCCCTGAATCCGAAAATCCAACCTCTGATGACCATAAATCTGCTTGGAAAAAAGTTGTTTCGCATGGTACGAAAAAGAGATGATCGAAAATATTTTTTTTCAGAATCAAGATCGGACTGCGATGGGTGAGTTTCTAGGTGTATTTCGACCCGCTGAATCCGAGAATCCAAACTTTGATGAGCAAAAATATGCTTCGAAAAAAGTTATTTCGCGTGGTACGAAAAAGAGATGATCGAAAATATCTGTCTCCAGAATCGGAATCGAACTTTGATGGGTGGGTTTATAGGTGTATTTTGACCCGCTGAATCCAAAAAGCCAACCTTTGTTACACGAAAATACACCTGGAAAGAAGTTATCTCGCATGGTACGAAAAAGAGATGATCGAAAATATTTGTTTTCAGAGGCGTAATCGGACTTCAATGGGTGAGTTTCTAGGTGTATTTCGACCCGCTGAATCCAAAAAGCCAACCTTTGTTACACGAAAATACACCTGGAAAAAATTTATCTCGCATGGTACGAAAAAGAGATGATCGAAAATATTTGTTTTCAGAGCCGGAATCGGACTTTAATGGGTGAGTTTCTAGGTGTATTTCGACCCGCTGAATCCAAAAATCCAACCTCTTTTGACCAAAAATATGCTTGGAAAAAAGTTATTTCGCATGGTACGAAAAAGAGATGATCGAAAATATTTTTTTTCAGAATCAAAATCGGACTTTGATGGGTGAGTTTCTAGGTGTATTTCCACCCGCTGAATTCGAAAATCCAACCTTTGATGACCAAAAATATGCTTGGAAAAAAGTTATTTCGCATGGTACGAAAAAGAGATGATCGAAAATATCTGTCTCCGGATTCGAAATCGAACTTCGATGGGTGGGTTTATATGTGTATTTTGACCCGCTGAATCCAAAAATCCAACCTTTGTTACGCGAAAATACACCTGGAAAGAAGTTATTTCGCATGGTACGAAAAAGAGATGATCCAAAATATTTTTTTTCAGAATCAAAATCGGACTTTAATGGGTGAGTATCTAGGTGTATTTCGAGCCCCTGAATCCGAAAATCCAACCTCTGATGACCAAAAATATGCTTGGAAAAAAGTTAGTTCGCATGGTACGAAAAAGAGATGATCGAAAATATTTTTTTTCAGAATCAAAATCGGACTTTGATGGGTGAGTTTCTAGGTGTATTTCGACCCGCTGAATCCGAAAATCCAACCTTTGATGTACAAAAATATGCTTGGAAAAAAGTTATTTCGCAAGGTACGAAAAAGAGATGATCGAAAATATCTGTCTCCAGAATCGGAATCGAACTTTGATGGGTGGGTTTATAGGTGTATTTTGACCCGCTGAATCCAAAAATCCAAACTTTGATGAGCAAAAATATGCTTGGAAAAAAGTTATTTCGCGTGGTACGAAAAGGAGATGATCGAAAATATCTGTCTCCAGAATGGGAATCGAACTTTAATGAGTGGGTTTATACTTGTATTATGACCGGCTGAATCCAAAAATCCAACCTTTGTGTCACGAAAATACACCTGGAAAGAAGTTATTTCGTATGGTACGAAAAAGAGATGATCGAAAATATTTTTTTTCAGAATCAAAATCGGACTTTGATGGGTGAGTTTCTAGGTGTGGTTCGACCCGCTGAATCCGGAAATCCAACTTTTGATGTCCAAAAATATGCTTGGAAAAAAGTTATTTCGCATGGTACGAAAAAGAGATGATCGAAAATATCTGTCTCCAGAATCGAAATCGCACTTTGATGGGTGGGTTTCTAGGTGTATTTCCACCCGCTGAATCCAAAAATCCAACCTTTGTTACACGAAAATACACCTGGAAAGAATCTATTTCGCATGGTACGAAAAAGAGATGATCGGAAATATTTTTTTTCAGAATCAAAATCGGACTTTAATGGGTGAGTTTCTAGGTGTATTTCGACCCCCTGAATCCGAAAATCCAACCTCTGATGCCCAAAAATCTGCTTGGAAAAAAGTTGTTTCGCATGGTAGGAAAAAGAGATGATCAAAAATATTTTTTTTCAGAATCAAGATCGGACTGCGATGGGTGAGTTTCTAGGTGTATTTCGACCCGCTGAATCGGAGAATCCAAACTATGATGAGCAAAAATATGCTTGGAAAAAAGTTATTTTGCGTGGTACGAAAAAGAGATGATCGAAAATATCTGTCTCCAGAATCGAAATCGAACTTTGATGGGTGGGTTCATAGGTGTATTTTGACCCGCTGAATCCGAATCGCCAACCTTTGTTACACGAAAATACACCTGGAAAGAAGTTATCTCGCATGGTACGAAAAAGAGATGATCGGAAATATTTGTTTTCAGAGCCGGAATCGGACTTTAATGGGTGAGTTTCTAGGTGTATTTCGACCCGCTGAATCCAAAAAGCCAACCTTTGTAACACGAAAATACACCTGGAAAAAAGTTATCTCGCATGGTACGAAAAAGGGATGATCGAAAATATTTGTTTTCAGAGCCGGAATCGGACTTTAATGGGTGAGTTTCTAGGTGTATTTCGACCCGCTGAATCCAAAAATCCAACCTCTTTTGACCAAAAATATGCTTGGAAAAAAGTTATTTCGCATGGTACGAAAAAGAGATGATCGAAAATATTTTTTTTCAGAATCAAAATCGGACTTTAATGGGTGAGTTTCTAGGTGTATTTCGACCCCCTGAATCCGAAAATACAACCTCTGATGACCAAAAATCTGCTTGGAAAAAAGTTGTTTCGCATGGTACGAAAAAGAGATGATCGAAAATATTTTTTTTCAGAATCAAGATCGGACTGCGATGGGTGAGTTTCTAGGTGTATTTCGACCCGCTGAATCCGAGAATCCAAACTTTGATGAGCAAAAATATGCTTCGAAAAAAGTTATTTCGCGTGGTACGAAAAAGAGATGATCGAAAATATCTGACTCCAGAATCGGAATCGAACTTTGATGGGTGGGTTTATAGGTGTATTTTGACCCGCTGAATCCAAAAAGCCAACCTTTGTTACACGAAAATACACCTGGAAAGAAGTTATCTCGCATGGTACGAAAAAGAGATGATCGAAAATATTTTTTTTCAGAATCAAAATCGGACTTTAATGGGTGAGTTTCTAGGTGTATTTCGACCCCCTGAATCCGAAAATCCAACCTCTGATGACCATAAATCTGCTTGGAAAAAAGTTGTTTCGCATGGTACGAAAAAGAGATGATCGAAAATATTTTTTTTCAGAATCAAGATCGGACTGCGATGGGTGAGTTTCTAGGTGTATTTCGACCCGCTGAATCCGAGAATCCAAACTTTGATGAGCAAAAATATGCTTCGAAAAAAGTTATTTCGCGTGGTACGAAAAAGAGATGATCGAAAATATCTGTCTCCAGAATCGGAATCGAACTTTGATGGGTGGGTTTATAGGTGTATTTTGACCCGCTGAATCCAAAAAGCCAACCTTTGTTACACGAAAATACACCTGGAAAGAAGTTATCTCGCATGGTACGAAAAAGAGATGATCGAAAATATTTGTTTTCAGAGGCGTAATCGGACTTCAATGGGTGAGTTTCTAGGTGTATTTCGACCCGCTGAATCCAAAAAGCCAACCTTTGTTACACGAAAATACACCTGGAAAAAATTTATCTCGCATGGTACGAAAAAGAGATGATCGAAAATATTTGTTTTCAGAGCCGGAATCGGACTTTAATGGGTGAGTTTCTAGGTGTATTTCGACCCGCTGAATCCAAAAATCCAACCTCTTTTGACCAAAAATATGCTTGGAAAAAAGTTATTTCGCATGGTACGAAAAAGAGATGATCGAAAATATTTTTTTTCAGAATCAAAATCGGACTTTGATGGGTGAGTTTCTAGGTGTATTTCCACCCGCTGAATTCGAAAATCCAACCTTTGATGACCAAAAATATGCTTGGAAAAAAGTTATTTCGCATGGTACGAAAAAGAGATGATCGAAAATATCTGTCTCCGGATTCGAAATCGAACTTCGATGGGTGGGTTTATATGTGTATTTTGACCCGCTGAATCCAAAAATCCAACCTTTGTTACACGAAAATACACCTGGAAAGAAGTTATTTCGCATGGTACGAAAAAGAGATGATCCAAAATATTTTTTTTCAGAATCAAAATCGGACTTTAATGGGTGAGTATCTAGGTGTATTTCGAGCCCCTGAATCCGAAAATCCAACCTCTGATGACCAAAAATATGCTTGGAAAAAAGTTAGTTCGCATGGTACGAAAAAGAGATGATCGAAAATATTTTTTTTCAGAATCAAAATCGGACTTTGATGGGTGAGTTTCTAGGTGTGTTTCGACCCGCTGAATCCGAAAATCCAACCTTTGATGTACAAAAATATGCTTGGAAAAAAGTTATTTCGCAAGGTACGAAAAAGAGATGATCGAAAATATCTGTCTCCAGAATCGGAATCGAACTTTGATGGGTGGGTTTATAGGTGTATTTTGACCCGCTGAATCCAAAAATCCAAACTTTGATGAGCAAAAATATGCTTGGAAAAAAGTTATTTCGCGTGGTACGAAAAGGAGATGATCGAAAATATCTGTCTCCAGAATGGGAATCGAACTTTAATGAGTGGGTTTATACTTGTATTATGACCGGCTGAATCCAAAAATCCAACCTTTGTGTCACGAAAATACACCTGGAAAGAAGTTATTTCGTATGGTACGAAAAAGAGATGATCGAAAATATTTTTTTTCAGAATCAAAATCGGACTTTGATGGGTGAGTTTCTAGGTGTGGTTCGACCCGCTGAATCCGGAAATCCAACTTTTGATGTCCAAAAATATGCTTGGAAAAAAGTTATTTCGCATGGTACGAAAAAGAGATGATCGAAAATATCTGTCTCCAGAATCGAAATCGCACTTTGATGGGTGGGTTTCTAGGTGTATTTCCACCCGCTGAATCCAAAAATCCAACCTTTGTTACACGAAAATACACCTGGAAAGAATCTATTTCGCATGGTACGAAAAAGAGATGATCGGAAATATTTTTTTTCAGAATCAAAATCGGACTTTAATGGGTGAGTTTCTAGGTGTATTTCGACCCCCTGAATCCGAAAATCCAACCTCTGATGCCCAAAAATCTGCTTGGAAAAAAGTTGTTTCGCATGGTAGGAAAAAGAGATGATCGAAAATATTTTTTTTCAGAATCAAGATCGGACTGCGATGGGTGAGTTTCTAGGTGTATTTCGACCCGCTGAATCGGAGAATCCAAACTATGATGAGCAAAAATATGCTTGGAAAAAAGTTATTTTGCGTGGTACGAAAAAGAGATGATCGAAAATATCTGTCTCCAGAATCGAAATCGAACTTTGATGGGTGGGTTCATAGGTGTATTTTGACCCGCTGAATCCGAATCGCCAACCTTTGTTACACGAAAATACACCTGGAAAGAAGTTATCTCGCATGGTACGAAAAAGAGATGATCGGAAATATTTGTTTTCAGAGCCGGAATCGGACTTTAATGGGTGAGTTTCTAGGTGTATTTCGACCCGCTGAATCCAAAAAGCCAACCTTTGTAACACGAAAATACACCTGGAAAAAAGTTATCTCGCATGGTACGAAAAAGGGATGATCGAAAATATTTGTTTTCAGAGCCGGAATCGGACTTTAATGGGTGAGTTTCTAGGTGTATTTCGACCCGCTGAATCCAAAAATCCAACCTCTTTTGACCAAAAATATGCTTGGAAAAAAGTTATTTCGCATGGTACGAAAAAGAGATGATCGAAAATATTTTTTTTCAGAATCAAAATCGGACTTTAATGGGTGAGTTTCTAGGTGTATTTCGACCCCCTGAATCCGAAAATACAACCTCTGATGACCAAAAATCTGCTTGGAAAAAAGTTGTTTCGCATGGTACGAAAAAGAGATGATCGAAAATATTTTTTTTCAGAATCAAGATCGGACTGCGATGGGTGAGTTTCTAGGTGTATTTCGACCCGCTGAATCCGAGAATCCAAACTTTGATGAGCAAAAATATGCTTCGAAAAAAGTTATTTCGCGTGGTACGAAAAAGAGATGATCGAAAATATCTGACTCCAGAATCGGAATCGAACTTTGATGGGTGGGTTTATAGGTGTATTTTGACCCGCTGAATCCAAAAAGCCAACCTTTGTTACACGAAAATACACCTGGAAAGAAGTTATCTCGCATGGTACGAAAAAGAGATGATCGAAAATATTTTTTTTCAGAATCAAAATCGGACTTTAATGGGTGAGTTTCTAGGTGTATTTCGACCCCCTGAATCCGAAAATCCAACCTCTGATGACCATAAATCTGCTTGGAAAAAAGTTGTTTCGCATGGTACGAAAAAGAGATGATCGAAAATATTTTTTTTCAGAATCAAGATCGGACTGCGATGGGTGAGTTTCTAGGTGTATTTCGACCCGCTGAATCCGAGAATCCAAACTTTGATGAGCAAAAATATGCTTCGAAAAAAGTTATTTCGCGTGGTACGAAAAAGAGATGATCGAAAATATCTGTCTCCAGAATCGGAATCGAACTTTGATGGGTGGGTTTATAGGTGTATTTTGACCCGCTGAATCCAAAAAGCCAACCTTTGTTACACGAAAATACACCTGGAAAGAAGTTATCTCGCATGGTACGAAAAAGAGATGATCGAAAATATTTGTTTTCAGAGGCGTAATCGGACTTCAATGGGTGAGTTTCTAGGTGTATTTCGACCCGCTGAATCCAAAAAGCCAACCTTTGTTACACGAAAATACACCTGGAAAAAATTTATCTCGCATGGTACGAAAAAGAGATGATCGAAAATATTTGTTTTCAGAGCCGGAATCGGACTTTAATGGGTGAGTTTCTAGGTGTATTTCGACCCGCTGAATCCAAAAATCCAACCTCTTTTGACCAAAAATATGCTTGGAAAAAAGTTATTTCGCATGGTACGAAAAAGAGATGATCGAAAATATTTTTTTTCAGAATCAAAATCGGACTTTGATGGGTGAGTTTCTAGGTGTATTTCCACCCGCTGAATTCGAAAATCCACCCTTTGATGACCAAAAATATGCTTGGAAAAAAGTTATTTCGCATGGTACGAAAAAGAGATGATCGAAAATATCTGTCTCCGGATTCGAAATCGAACTTCGATGGGTGGGTTTATATGTGTATTTTGACCCGCTGAATCCAAAAATCCAACCTTTGTTACACGAAAATACACCTGGAAAGAAGTTATTTCGCATGGTACGAAAAAGAGATGATCCAAAATATTTTTTTTCAGAATCAAAATCGGACTTTAATGGGTGAGTATCTAGGTGTATTTCGAGCCCCTGAATCCGAAAATCCAACCTCTGATGACCAAAAATATGCTTGGAAAAAAGTTAGTTCGCATGGTACGAAAAAGAGATGATCGAAAATATTTTTTTTCAGAATCAAAATCGGACTTTGATGGGTGAGTTTCTAGGTGTATTTCGACCCGCTGAATCCGAAAATCCAACCTTTGATGTACAAAAATATGCTTGGAAAAAAGTTATTTCGCAAGGTACGAAAAAGAGATGATCGAAAATATCTGTCTCCAGAATCGGAATCGAACTTTGATGGGTGGGTTTATAGGTGTATTTTGACCCGCTGAATCCAAAAATCCAAACTTTGATGAGCAAAAATATGCTTGGAAAAAAGTTATTTCGCGTGGTACGAAAAGGAGATGATCGAAAATATCTGTCTCCAGAATGGGAATCGAACTTTAATGAGTGGGTTTATACTTGTATTATGACCGGCTGAATCCAAAAATCCAACCTTTGTGTCACGAAAATACACCTGGAAAGAAGTTATTTCGTATGGTACGAAAAAGAGATGATCGAAAATATTTTTTTTCAGAATCAAAATCGGACTTTGATGGGTGAGTTTCTAGGTGTGGTTCGACCCGCTGAATCCGGAAATCCAACTTTTGATGTCCAAAAATATGCTTGGAAAAAAGTTATTTCGCATGGTACGAAAAAGAGATGATCGAAAATATCTGTCTCCAGAATCGAAATCGCACTTTGATGGGTGGGTTTCTAGGTGTATTTCCACCCGCTGAATCCAAAAATCCAACCTTTGTTACACGAAAATACACCTGGAAAGAATCTATTTCGCATGGTACGAAAAAGAGATGATCGGAAATATTTTTTTTCAGAATCAAAATCGGACTTTAATGGGTGAGTTTCTAGGTGTATTTCGACCCCCTGAATCCGAAAATCCAACCTCTGATGCCCAAAAATCTGCTTGGAAAAAAGTTGTTTCGCATGGTAGGAAAAAGAGATGATCGAAAATATTTTTTTTCAGAATCAAGATCGGACTGCGATGGGTGAGTTTCTAGGTGTATTCCGACCCGCTGAATCGGAGAATCCAAACTATGATGAGCAAAAATATGCTTGGAAAAAAGTTATTTTGCGTGGTACGAAAAAGAGATGATCGAAAATATCTGTCTCCAGAATCGAAATCGAACTTTGATGGGTGGGTTTATAGGTGTATTTTGACCCGCTGAATCCGAATCGCCAACCTTTGTTACACGAAAATACACCTGGAAAGAAGTTATCTCGCATGGTACGAAAAAGAGATGATCGGAAATATTTGTTTTCAGAGCCGGAATCGGACTTTAATGGGTGAGTTTCTTGGTGTATTTCGACCCGCTGAATCCAAAAAGCCAACCTTTGTAACACGAAAATACACCTGGAAAAAAGTTATCTCGCATGGTACGAAAAAGGGATGATCGAAAATATTTGTTTTCAGAGCCGGAATCGGACTTTGATGGGTGAGTTTCTAGGTGTATTTCGACCCGCTGAATCCAAAAATCCAACCTCTTTTGACCAAAAACATGCTTGGATAAAAGTTATTTCGCATGGTACGAAAAAGAGATGATCGAAAATATCTGTCTCCGGATTCGAAATCGAACTTCGATGGGTGGGTTTATAGGTGTATTCTGACCCGCTGAATCCAAAAATCCAACCTTTGTTACACGAAAATACACCTGGAAAGAAGTTATTTCGCATGGTACGAAAAAGAGATGATCCAAAATATTTTTTTTCAGAATCAAAATCGGACTTTAATGGGTGAGTATCTAGGTGTATTTCGAGCCTTTGAATCCGAAAATCCAACCTCTGATGACCAAAAATATGCTTGGAAAAAAGTTATTTCGCATGGTACGAAAAAGAGATGATCGAAAATATCTGTCTTCAGAATCGGAATCGAACTTTGATGGGTGGGTTTATAGAAGTATTTTGACCCGCTGAATCCAAAAATCCAAACTGTGATGAGCAAAAATATGCTTGGAAAAAAGTTATTTCGCGTGGTACGAAAAAGAGATGATCGAAAATATCTGTCTCCAGAATGGGAATCGAACTTTGATGAGTGGGTTTATAGTTGTATTATGACCCGCTGAATCCAAAAATCCAACCTTTGTTCCACGAAAATACACCTGGAAAGGAGTTATTTCGCATGGTACGAAAGAGATGATCGAAAATATTTTTTTTCAGAATCAAAATCGGACTTTAATGGGTGAGTTTCTAGGTGTATTTCGACCCCCTGAATCCGAAAATCCAACCTCTGATGACCAAAAATCTGCTTGGAAAAAAGTTGTTTCGCATGGTACGAAAAAGAGATGATCGAAAATATTTTTTTTCAGAATCAAGATCGGACTGCGATGGGTGAGTTTCTAGGTGTATTTCGACCCGCTGAATCCGAGAATCCAAACTTTGATGAGCAAAAATATGCTTCGAAAAAAGTTATTTCGCGTGGTACGAAAAAGAGATGATCGAAAATATCTGTCTCCAGAATCGGAATCGAACTTTGATGGGTGGGCTTATAGGTGTATTTTGACCCGCTGAATCCAAAAAGCCAACCTTTGTTACACGAAAATACACCTGGAAAGAAGTTATCTCGCATGGTACGAAAAAGAGATGATCGAAAATATTTGTTTTCAGAGGCGTAATCGGACTTCAATGGGTGAGTTTCTAGGTGTATTTCGACCCGCTGAATCCAAAAAGCCAACCTTTGTTACACGAAAATACACCTGGAAAAAAGTTATCTCGCATGGTACGAAAAGGAGATGATCGAAAATATTTGTTTTCAGAGCCGGAATCGGACTTCAATGGGTGAGTTTCTAGGTGTATTTCGACCCGCTGAATCCAAAAATCCAACCTCTTTTGACCAAAAATATGCTTGGAAAAAAGTTATTTCGCATGGTACGAAAAAGAGATGATCGAAAATATTTTTTTTCAGAATCAAAATCGGACTTTGATGGGTGAGTTTCTAGGTGTATTTCCACCCGCTGAATCCGAAAATCCAACCTTTGATGACCAAAAATATGCTTGGAAAAAAGTTATTTCGCATGGTACGAAAAAGAGATGATCGAAAATATCTGTCTCCGGATTCGAAATCGAACTTCGATGGGTGGGTTTATAGGTGTATTTTGACCCGCTGAATCAAAAAATCCAACCTTTGTTACACGAAAATACACCTGGAAAGAAGTTATTTCGCATGGTACGAAAAAGAGATGATCCAAAATATTTTTCTTCAGAATCAAAATCGGACTCTAATGGGTGAGTATCTAGGTGTATTTCGAGCCCCTGAATCCGAAAATCCAACCTCTGATGACCAAAAATATGCTTGGAAAAAAGTTAGTTCGCATGGTACGAAAAAGAGATGATCGAAAATATTTTTTTTCAGAATCAAAATCGGACTTTGATGGGTGAGTTTCTAGGTGTATTTCGACCCGCTGAATCCGAAAATCCAACCTTTGATGACCAAAAATATGCTTGGAAAAAAGTTATTTCGCATGGTACGAAAAAGAGATGATCGAAAATATCTGTCTCCAGAATCGGAATCGAACTTTGATGGGTGGGTTTATAGGTGTATTTTGACCCGCTGAATCCAAAAATCCAAACTTTGATGAGCAAAAATATGCTTGGAAAAAAGTTATTTCGCGTGGTACGAAAAAGAGATGATCGAAAATATCTGTCTCCAGAATGGGAATCGAACTTTAATGAGTGGGTTTATACTTGTATTATGACCGGCTGAATCCAAAAATCCAACCTTTGTTTCACGAAAATACACCTGGAAAGAAGTTATTTCGTATGGTACGAAAAAGAGATGATCGAAAATATTTTTTTTCAGAATCAAAATCGGACTTTGATGGGTGAGTTTCTAGGTGTGGTTCGACCCGCTGAATCCGGAAATCCAACTTTTGATGTCCAAAAATATGCTTGGAAAAAAGTTATTTCGCATGGTACGAAAAAGAGATGATCGAAAATATCTGTCTCCAGAATCGAAATCGCACTTTGATGGGTGGGTTTCTAGGTGTATTTCCACCCGCTGAATCCAAAAATCCAACCTTTGTTACACGAAAATACACCTGGAAAGAATCTATTTCGCATGGTACGAAAAAGAGATGATCGGAAATATTTTTTTTCAGAATCAAAATCGGACTTTAATGGGTGAGTTTCTAGGTGTATTTCGACCCCCTGAATCCGAGAATCCAACCTCTGATGACCACAAATCTGCTTGGAAAAAAGTTGTTTCGCATGGTACGAAAAAGAGATGATCGAAAATATTTTTTTTCAGAATCAAGATCGGACTGCGATGGGTGAGTTTCTAGGTGTATTTCCACCCGCTGAATCCGAAAATCCAACCTTTGATGACCAAAAATATGCTTGGAAAAAAGTTATTTCGCATGGTACGAAAAAGAGATGATCGAAAATATCTGTCTCCGGATTCGAAATCGAACTTCGATGGGTGGGTTTATAGGTGTATTTTGACCCGCTGAATCCAAAAATCCAACCTTTGTTACACGAAAATACACCTGGAAAGAAGTTATTTCGCATGGTACGAAAAAGAGATGATCCAAAATATTTTTTTTCAGAATCAAAATCGGACTTTAATGGGTGAGTATCTAGGTGTATTTCGAGCCCCTGAATCCGAAAATCCAACCTCTGATGACCAAAAATATGCTTGGAAAAAAGTTAGTTCGCATGGTACGAAAAATAGATGATCGAAAATATTTTTTTTCAGAATCAAGATCGGACTTTAATGGGTGAGTTTCTAGGTGTATTTCGACCCGCTGAATCCAAAAAGCCAACCTTTGTTACACGAAAATACACCTGAAAAAAAGTTATCTCGCATGGTACGAAAAAGAGATGATCGAAAATATTTGTTTTCAGAGCCGGAATCGGACTTTAATGGGTGAGTTTCTAGGTGTATTTCGACCCGCTGAATCCAAAAATCCAACCTCTTTTGACCAAAAATATGCTTGGAAAAAAGTTATTTCGCATGGTACGAAAAAGAGATGATCGAAAATATTTTTTTTCAGAATCAAAATCGGACTTTGATGGGTGAGTTTCTAGGTGTATTTCCACCCGCTGAATCCGAAAATCCAACCTTTGATGACCAAAAATATGCTTGGAAAAAAGTTATTTCGCATGGTACGAAAAAGAGATGATCGAAAATATCTGTCTTCAGAATCGGAATCGAACTTTGATGGGTGGGTTTATAGAAGTATTTTGACCCGCTGAATCCAAAAAGCCAACCTTTGATGACCAAAAATATGCTTGGAAAAACGTTATTTCGCATGGTACGAAAAAGAGATGATCGAAAATATCTGTCTTCAGAATCGGAATCGAACTTTGATGGGTGGGTTTATAGAAGTATTTTGACCCGCTGAATCCAAAAATCCAAACTGTGATGGGCAAAAATATGCTTGGAAAAAAGTTATTTCGCGTGGTACGAAAAAGAGATGATCGAAAATATCTGTCTCCAGAATGGGAATCGAACTTTGATGAGTGGGTTTATAGTTGTATTATGACCCGCTGAATCCAAAAATCCAACCTTTGTTTCACGAAAATACACCTGGAAAGAAGTTATTTCGTATGGTACGAAAAAGAGATGATCGAGAATATTTTTTTTCAGAATCAAAATCGGACTTTGATGGGTGAGTTTCTAGGTGTAGTTCGACCCGCTGAATCCGGAAATCCAACCTTTGATGACCAAAAATATGCTTGGAAAAAAGTTATTTCGCATGGTACGAAAAAGAGATGATCGAAAATATCTGTCTCCAGAATCGAAATCGCACTTTGATGGGTGGGTTTATAGGTGTATTTTGACCCGCTGAATCCAAAAATCCAACCTTTGTTACACGAAAATACACCTGGAAAGAATCTATTTCGCATGGTACGAAAAAGAGATGATCGAAAATATTTTTTTTCAGAATCAAAATCGGACTTTAATGGGTGAGTTTCTAGGTGTATTTCGACCCCCTGAATCCGAAAATACAACCTCTGATGACCAAAAATCTGCTTGGAAAAAAGTTGTTTCGCATGGTACGAAAAAGAGATGATCGAAAATATTTTTTTTCAGAATCAAGATCGGACTGCGATGGGTGAGTTTCTAGGTGTATTTCGACCCGCTGAATCCGAGAATCCAAACTTTGATGAGCAAAAATATGCTTGGAAAAAAGTTATTTCGCGTGGTACGAAAAAGAGATGATCGAAAATATCTGTCTCCAGAATCGAAATCGAACTTTGAAGGGTGGGTTTATAGGTGTATTTTGACCCGCTGAATCCGAATCGCCAACCTTTGTTACACGAAAATACACCTGGAAAGAAGTTATCTCGCATGGTACGAAAAAGAGATGATCGAAAATATTTGTTTTCAGAGCCGGAATCGGACTTTAATGGGTGAGTTCCTAGGTGTATTTCGACCCGCTGAATCCAAAAAGCCAACCTTTGTTACACGAAAATGCACCTGGAAAAAAGTTATCTCGCATGGTACGAAAAAGAGATGATCGAAAATATTTGTTTTCAGAGCCGGAATCGGACTTTAATGGGTGAGTTTCTAGGTGTATTTCGACCCGCTGAATCCAAAAATCCAACCTCTTTTGACCAAAAATATGCTTGGAAAAAAGTTATTTCGCATGGTACGAAAAAGAGATGATCGAAAATATCTGTCTTCAGAATCGGAATCGAACTTTGATGGGTGCGTTTATAGAAGTATTTTGACCCGCTGAATCCAAAAATCCAAACTGTGATGAGCAAAAATATGCTTGGAAAAAAGTTATTTCGCGTGGTACGAAAAAGAGATGATCGAAAATATCTGTCTCCAGAATGGGAATCGAACTTTGATGAGTGGGTTTATAGTTGTATTATGACCCGCTGAATCCAAAAATCCAACCTTTGTTTCACGAAAATACACCTGGAAAGAAGTTATTTCGCATGGTACGAAAAAGAGATGATCGAAAATATTTTTTTTCAGAATCAAAATCGGACTTTAATGGGTGAGTTTCTAGGTGTATTTCGACCCCCTGAATCCGAAAATCCAACCTCTGATGACCAAAAATCTGCATGGAAAAAAGTTGTTTCGCATGGTACGAAAAAGAGATGATCGAAAATATTTTTTTTCAGAATCAAGATCGGACTGCGATGGGTGAGTTTCTAGGTGTATTTCGACCCGCTGAATCCGAGAATCCAAACTTTGATGAGCAAAAATATGCTTCGAAAAAAGTTATTTCGCGTGGTACGAAAAAGAGATGATCGAAAATATCTGTCTCCAGAATCGGAATCGAACTTTGATGGGTGGGCTTATAGGTGTATTTCCACCCGCTGAATCCAAAAATCCAACCTTTGTTACACGAAAATACACCTGGAAAGAATCTATTTCGCATGGTACGAAAAAGAGATGATCGGAAATATTTTTTTTCAGAATCAAAATCGGACTTTAATGGGTGAGTTTCTAGGTGTATTTCGACCCCCTGAATCCGAAAATCCAACCTCTGATGCCCAAAAATCTGCTTGGAAAAAAGTTGTTTCGCATGGTAGGAAAAAGAGATGATCGAAAATATTTTTTTTCAGAATCAAGATCGGACTGCGATGGGTGAGTTTCTAGGTGTATTTCGACCCGCTGAATCGGAGAATCCAAACTATGATGAGCAAAAATATGCTTGGAAAAAAGTTATTTTGCGTGGTACGAAAAAGAGATGATCGAAAATATCTGTCTCCAGAATCGAAATCGAACTTTGATGGGTGGGTTCATAGGTGTATTTTTACCCGCTGAATCCGAATCGCCAACCTTTGTTACACGAAAATACACCTGGAAAGAAGTTATCTCGCATGGTACGAAAAAGAGATGATCGGAAATATTTGTTTTCAGAGCCGGAATCGGACTTTAATGGGTGAGTTTCTAGGTGTATTTCGACCCGCTGAATCCAAAAAGCCAACCTTTGTAACACGAAAATACACCTGGAAAAAAGTTATCTCGCATGGTACGAAAAAGGGATGATCGAAAATATTTGTTTTCAGAGCCGGAATCGGACTTTAATGGGTGAGTTTCTAGGTGTATTTCGACCCGCTGAATCCAAAAATCCAACCTCTTTTGACCAAAAATATGCTTGGAAAAAAGTTATTTCGCATGGTACGAAAAAGAGATGATCGAAAATATTTTTTTTCAGAATCAAAATCGGACTTTAATGGGTGAGTTTCTAGGTGTATTTCGACCCCCTGAATCCGAAAATACAACCTCTGATGACCAAAAATCTGCTTGGAAAAAAGTTGTTTCGCATGGTACGAAAAAGAGATGATCGAAAATATTTTTTTTCAGAATCAAGATCGGACTGCGATGGGTGAGTTTCTAGGTGTATTTCGACCCGCTGAATCCGAGAATCCAAACTTTGATGAGCAAAAATATGCTTCGAAAAAAGTTATTTCGCGTGGTACGAAAAAGAGATGATCGAAAATATCTGACTCCAGAATCGGAATCGAACTTTGATGGGTGGGTTTATAGGTGTATTTTGACCCGCTGAATCCAAAAAGCCAACCTTTGTTACACGAAAATACACCTGGAAAGAAGTTATCTCGCATGGTACGAAAAAGAGATGATCGAAAATATTTTTTTTCAGAATCAAAATCGGACTTTAATGGGTGAGTTTCTAGGTGTATTTCGACCCCCTGAATCCGAAAATCCAACCTCTGATGACCATAAATCTGCTTGGAAAAAAGTTGTTTCGCATGGTACGAAAAAGAGATGATCGAAAATATTTTTTTTCAGAATCAAGATCGGACTGCGATGGGTGAGTTTCTAGGTGTATTTCGACCCGCTGAATCCGAGAATCCAAACTTTGATGAGCAAAAATATGCTTCGAAAAAAGTTATTTCGCGTGGTACGAAAAAGAGATGATCGAAAATATCTGTCTCCAGAATCGGAATCGAACTTTGATGGGTGGGTTTATAGGTGTATTTTGACCCGCTGAATCCAAAAAGCCAACCTTTGTTACACGAAAATACACCTGGAAAGAAGTTATCTCGCATGGTACGAAAAAGAGATGATCGAAAATATTTGTTTTCAGAGGCGTAATCGGACTTCAATGGGTGAGTTTCTAGGTGTATTTCGACCCGCTGAATCCAAAAAGCCAACCTTTGTTACACGAAAATACACCTGGAAAAAATTTATCTCGCATGGTACGAAAAAGAGATGATCGAAAATATTTGTTTTCAGAGCCGGAATCGGACTTTAATGGGTGAGTTTCTAGGTGTATTTCGACCCGCTGAATCCAAAAATCCAACCTCTTTTGACCAAAAATATGCTTGGAAAAAAGTTATTTCGCATGGTACGAAAAAGAGATGATCGAAAATATTTTTTTTCAGAATCAAAATCGGACTTTGATGGGTGAGTTTCTAGGTGTATTTCCACCCGCTGAATTCGAAAATCCACCCTTTGATGACCAAAAATATGCTTGGAAAAAAGTTATTTCGCATGGTACGAAAAAGAGATGATCGAAAATATCTGTCTCCGGATTCGAAATCGAACTTCGATGGGTGGGTTTATATGTGTATTTTGACCCGCTGAATCCAAAAATCCAACCTTTGTTACACGAAAATACACCTGGAAAGAAGTTATTTCGCATGGTACGAAAAAGAGATGATCCAAAATATTTTTTTTCAGAATCAAAATCGGACTTTAATGGGTGAGTATCTAGGTGTATTTCGAGCCCCTGAATCCGAAAATCCAACCTCTGATGACCAAAAATATGCTTGGAAAAAAGTTAGTTCGCATGGTACGAAAAAGAGATGATCGAAAATATTTTTTTTCAGAATCAAAATCGGACTTTGATGGGTGAGTTTCTAGGTGTATTTCGACCCGCTGAATCCGAAAATCCAACCTTTGATGTACAAAAATATGCTTGGAAAAAAGTTATTTCGCAAGGTACGAAAAAGAGATGATCGAAAATATCTGTCTCCAGAATCGGAATCGAACTTTGATGGGTGGGTTTATAGGTGTATTTTGACCCGCTGAATCCAAAAATCCAAACTTTGATGAGCAAAAATATGCTTGGAAAAAAGTTATTTCGCGTGGTACGAAAAGGAGATGATCGAAAATATCTGTCTCCAGAATGGGAATCGAACTTTAATGAGTGGGTTTATACTTGTATTATGACCGGCTGAATCCAAAAATCCAACCTTTGTGTCACGAAAATACACCTGGAAAGAAGTTATTTCGTATGGTACGAAAAAGAGATGATCGAAAATATTTTTTTTCAGAATCAAAATCGGACTTTGATGGGTGAGTTTCTAGGTGTGGTTCGACCCGCTGAATCCGGAAATCCAACTTTTGATGTCCAAAAATATGCTTGGAAAAAAGTTATTTCGCATGGTACGAAAAAGAGATGATCGAAAATATCTGTCTCCAGAATCGAAATCGCACTTTGATGGGTGGGTTTCTAGGTGTATTTCCACCCGCTGAATCCAAAAATCCAACCTTTGTTACACGAAAATACACCTGGAAAGAATCTATTCCGCATGGTACGAAAAAGAGATGATCGGAAATATTTTTTTTCAGAATCAAAATCGGACTTTAATGGGTGAGTTTCTAGGTGTATTTCGACCCCCTGAATCCGAAAATCCAACCTCTGATGCCCAAAAATCTGCTTGGAAAAAAGTTGTTTCGCATGGTAGGAAAAAGAGATGATCGAAAATATTTTTTTTCAGAATCAAGATCGGACTGCGATGGGTGAGTTTCTAGGTGTATTCCGACCCGCTGAATCGGAGAATCCAAACTATGATGAGCAAAAATATGCTTGGAAAAAAGTTATTTTGCGTGGTACGAAAAAGAGATGATCGAAAATATCTGTCTCCAGAATCGAAATCGAACTTTGATGGGTGGGTTTATAGGTGTATTTTGACCCGCTGAATCCGAATCGCCAACCTTTGTTACACGAAAATACACCTGGAAAGAAGTTATCTCGCATGGTACGAAAAAGAGATGATCGGAAATATTTGTTTTCAGAGCCGGAATCGGACTTTAATGGGTGAGTTTCTTGGTGTATTTCGACCCGCTGAATCCAAAAAGCCAACCTTTGTAACACGAAAATACACCTGGAAAAAAGTTATCTCGCATGGTACGAAAAAGGGATGATCGAAAATATTTGTTTTCAGAGCCGGAATCGGACTTTGATGGGTGAGTTTCTAGGTGTATTTCGACCCGCTGAATCCAAAAATCCAACCTCTTTTGACCAAAAACATGCTTGGAAAAAAGTTATTTCGCATGGTACGAAAAAGAGATGATCGAAAATATCTGTCTCCGGATTCGAAATCGAACTTCGATGGGTGGGTTTATAGGTGTATTCTGACCCGCTGAATCCAAAAATCCAACCTTTGTTACACGAAAATACACCTGGAAAGAAGTTATTTCGCATGGTACGAAAAAGAGATGATCCAAAATATTTTTTTTCAGAATCAAAATCGGACTTTAATGGGTGAGTATCTAGGTGTATTTCGAGCCTTTGAATCCGAAAATCCAACCTCTGATGACCAAAAATATGCTTGGAAAAAAGTTATTTCGCATGGTACGAAAAAGAGATGATCGAAAATATCTGTCTTCAGAATCGGAATCGAACTTTGATGGGTGGGTTTATAGAAGTATTTTGACCCGCTGAATCCAAAAATCCAAACTGTGATGAGCAAAAATATGCTTGGAAAAAAGTTATTTCGCGTGGTACGAAAAAGAGATGATCGAAAATATCTGTCTCCAGAATGGGAATTGAACTTTGATGAGTGGGTTTATAGTTGTATTATGACCCGCTGAATCCAAAAATCCAACCTTTGTTCCACGAAAATACACCTGGAAAGGAGTTATTTCGCATGGTACGAAAGAGATGATCGAAAATATTTTTTTTCAGAATCAAAATCGGACTTTAATGGGTGAGTTTCTAGGTGTATTTCGACCCCCTGAATCCGAAAATCCAACCTCTGATGACCAAAAATCTGCTTGGAAAAAAGTTGTTTCGCATGGTACGAAAAAGAGATGATCGAAAATATTTTTTTTCAGAATCAAGATCGGACTGCGATGGGTGAGTTTCTAGGTGTATTTCGACCCGCTGAATCCGAGAATCCAAACTTTGATGAGCAAAAATATGCTTCGAAAAAAGTTCTTTCGCGTGGTACGAAAAAGAGATGATCGAAAATATCTGTCTCCAGAATCGGAATCGAACTTTGATGGGTGGGCTTATAGGTGTATTTTGACCCGCTGAATCCAAAAAGCCAACCTTTGTTACACGAAAATACACCTGGAAAGAAGTTATCTCGCATGGTACGAAAAAGAGATGATCGAAAATATTTGTTTTCAGAGGCGTAATCGGACTTCAATGGGTGAGTTTCTAGGTGTATTTCGACCCGCTGAATCCAAAAAGCCAACCTTTGTTACACGAAAATACACCTGGAAAAAAGTTATCTCGCATGGTACGAAAAGGAGATGATCGAAAATATTTGTTTTCAGAGCCGGAATCGGACTTCAATGGGTGAGTTTCTAGGTGTATTTCGACCCGCTGAATCCAAAAATCCAACCTCTTTTGACCAAAAATATGCTTGGAAAAAAGTTATTTCGCATGGTACGAAAAAGAGATGATCGAAAATATTTTTTTTCAGAATCAAAATCGGACTTTGATGGGTGAGTTTCTAGGTGTATTTCCACCCGCTGAATCCGAAAATCCAACCTTTGATGACCAAAAATATGCTTGGAAAAAAGTTATTTCGCATGGTACGAAAAAGAGATGATCGAAAATATCTGTCTCCGGATTCGAAATCGAACTTCGATGGGTGGGTTTATAGGTGTATTTTGACCCGCTGAATCAAAAAATCCAACCTTTGTTACACGAAAATACACCTGGAAAGAAGTTATTTCGCATGGTACGAAAAAGAGATGATCCAAAATATTTTTCTTCAGAATCAAAATCGGACTCTAATGGGTGAGTATCTAGGTGTATTTCGAGCCCCTGAATCCGAAAATCCAACCTCTGATGACCAAAAATATGCTTGGAAAAAAGTTAGTTCGCATGGTACGAAAAAGAGATGATCGAAAATATTTTTTTTCAGAATCAAAATCGGACTTTGATGGGTGAGTTTCTAGGTGTATTTCGACCCGCTGAATCCGAAAATCCAACCTTTGATGACCAAAAATATGCTTGGAAAAAAGTTATTTCGCATGGTACGAAAAAGAGATGATCGAAAATATCTGTCTCCAGAATCGGAATCGAACTTTGATGGGTGGGTTTATAGGTGTATTTTGACCCGCTGAATCCAAAAATCCAAACTTTGATGAGCAAAAATATGCTTGGAAAAAAGTTATTTCGCGTGGTACGAAAAAGAGATGATCGAAAATATCTGTCTCCAGAATGGGAATCGAACTTTAATGAGTGGGTTTATACTTGTATTATGACCGGCTGAATCCAAAAATCCAACCTTTGTTTCACGAAAATACACCTGGAAAGAAGTTATTTCGTATGGTACGAAAAAGAGATGATCGAAAATATTTTTTTTCAGAATCAAAATCGGACTTTGATGGGTGAGTTTCTAGGTGTGGTTCGACCCGCTGAATCCGGAAATCCAACTTTTGATGTCCAAAAATATGCTTGGAAAAAAGTTATTTCGCATGGTACGAAAAAGAGATGATCGAAAATATCTGTCTCCAGAATCGAAATCGCACTTTGATGGGTGGGTTTCTAGGTGTATTTCCACCCGCTGAATCCAAAAATCCAACCTTTGTTACACGAAAATACACCTGGAAAGAATCTATTTCGCATGGTACGAAAAAGAGATGATCGGAAATATTTTTTTTCAGAATCAAAATCGGACTTTAATGGGTGAGTTTCTAGGTGTATTTCGACCCCCTGAATCCGAGAATCCAACCTCTGATGACCACAAATCTGCTTGGAAAAAAGTTGTTTCGCATGGTACGAAAAAGAGATGATCGAAAATATTTTTTTTCAGAATCAAGATCGGACTGCGATGGGTGAGTTTCTAGGTGTATTTCCACCCGCTGAATCCGAAAATCCAACCTTTGATGACCAAAAATATGCTTGGAAAAAAGTTATTTCGCATGGTACGAAAAAGAGATGATCGAAAATATCTGTCTCCGGATTCGAAATCGAACTTCGATGGGTGGGTTTATAGGTGTATTTTGACCCGCTGAATCCAAAAATCCAACCTTTGTTACACGAAAATACACCTGGAAAGAAGTTATTTCGCATGGTACGAAAAAGAGATGATCCAAAATATTTTTTTTCAGAATCAAAATCGGACTTTAATGGGTGAGTATCTAGGTGTATTTCGAGCCCCTGAATCCGAAAATCCAACCTCTGATGACCAAAAATATGCTTGGAAAAAAGTTAGTTCGCATGGTACGAAAAATAGATGATCGAAAATATTTTTTTTCAGAATCAAGATCGGACTTTAATGGGTGAGTTTCTAGGTGTATTTCGACCCGCTGAATCCAAAAAGCCAACCTTTGTTACACGAAAATACACCTGAAAAAAAGTTATCTCGCATGGTACGAAAAAGAGATGATCGAAAATATTTGTTTTCAGAGCCGGAATCGGACTTTAATGGGTGAGTTTCTAGGTGTATTTCGACCCGCTGAATCCAAAAATCCAACCTCTTTTGACCAAAAATATGCTTGGAAAAAAGTTATTTCGCATGGTACGAAAAAGAGATGATCGAAAATATTTTTTTTCAGAATCAAAATCGGACTTTGATGGGTGAGTTTCTAGGTGTATTTCCACCCGCTGAATCCGAAAATCCAACCTTTGATGACCAAAAATATGCTTGGAAAAAAGTTATTTCGCATGGTACGAAAAAGAGATGATCGAAAATATCTGTCTTCAGAATCGGAATCGAACTTTGATGGGTGGGTTTATAGAAGTATTTTGACCCGCTGAATCCAAAAAGCCAACCTTTGATGACCAAAAATATGCTTGGAAAAACGTTATTTCGCATGGTACGAAAAAGAGATGATCGAAAATATCTGTCTTCAGAATCGGAATCGAACTTTGATGGGTGGGTTTATAGAAGTATTTTGACCCGCTGAATCCAAAAATCCAAACTGTGATGGGCAAAAATATGCTTGGAAAAAAGTTATTTCGCGTGGTACGAAAAAGAGATGATCGGAAATATCTGTCTCCAGAATGGGAATCGAACTTTGATGAGTGGGTTTATAGTTGTATTATGACCCGCTGAATCCAAAAATCCAACCTTTGTTTCACGAAAATACACCTGGAAAGAAGTTATTTCGTATGGTACGAAAAAGAGATGATCGAGAATATTTTTTTTCAGAATCAAAATCGGACTTTGATGGGTGAGTTTCTAGGTGTAGTTCGACCCGCTGAATCCGGAAATCCAACCTTTGATGACCAAAAATATGCTTGGAAAAAAGTTATTTCGCATGGTACGAAAAAGAGATGATCGAAAATATCTGTCTCCAGAATCGAAATCGCACTTTGATGGGTGGGTTTATAGGTGTATTTTGACCCGCTGAATCCAAAAATCCAACCTTTGTTACACGAAAATACACCTGGAAAGAATCTATTTCGCATGGTACGAAAAAGAGATGATCGAAAATATTTTTTTTCAGAATCAAAATCGGACTTTAATGGGTGAGTTTCTAGGTGTATTTCGACCCCCTGAATCCGAAAATACAACCTCTGATGACCAAAAATCTGCTTGGAAAAAAGTTGTTTCGCATGGTACGAAAAAGAGATGATCGAAAATATTTTTTTTCAGAATCAAGATCGGACTGCGATGGGTGAGTTTCTAGGTGTATTTCGACCCGCTGAATCCGAGAATCCAAACTTTGATGAGCAAAAATATGCTTGGAAAAAAGTTATTTCGCGTGGTACGAAAAAGAGATGATCGAAAATATCTGTCTCCAGAATCGAAATCGAACTTTGAAGGGTGGGTTTATAGGTGTATTTTGACCCGCTGAATCCGAATCGCCAACCTTTGTTACACGAAAATACACCTGGAAAGAAGTTATCTCGCATGGTACGAAAAAGAGATGATCGAAAATATTTGTTTTCAGAGCCGGAATCGGACTTTAATGGGTGAGTTCCTAGGTGTATTTCGACCCGCTGAATCCAAAAAGCCAACCTTTGTTACACGAAAATGCACCTGGAAAAAAGTTATCTCGCATGGTACGAAAAAGAGATGATCGAAAATATTTGTTTTCAGAGCCGGAATCGGACTTTAATGGGTGAGTTTCTAGGTGTATTTCGACCCGCTGAATCCAAAAATCCAACCTCTTTTGACCAAAAATATGCTTGGAAAAAAGTTATTTCGCATGGTACGAAAAAGAGATGATCGAAAATATCTGTCTTCAGAATCGGAATCGAACTTTGATGGGTGCGTTTATAGAAGTATTTTGACCCGCTGAATCCAAAAATCCAAACTGTGATGAGCAAAAATATGCTTGGAAAAAAGTTATTTCGCGTGGTACGAAAAAGAGATGATCGAAAATATCTGTCTCCAGAATGGGAATCGAACTTTGATGAGTGGGTTTATAGTTGTATTATGACCCGCTGAATCCAAAAATCCAACCTTTGTTTCACGAAAATACACCTGGAAAGAAGTTATTTCGCATGGTACGAAAAAGAGATGATCGAAAATATTTTTTTTCAGAATCAAAATCGGACTTTAATGGGTGAGTTTCTAGGTGTATTTCGACCCCCTGAATCCGAAAATCCAACCTCTGATGACCAAAAATCTGCATGGAAAAAAGTTGTTTCGCATGGTACGAAAAAGAGATGATCGAAAATATTTTTTTTCAGAATCAAGATCGGACTGCGATGGGTGAGTTTCTAGGTGTATTTCGACCCGCTGAATCCGAGAATCCAAACTTTGATGAGCAAAAATATGCTTCGAAAAAAGTTATTTCGCGTGGTACGAAAAAGAGATGATCGAAAATATCTGTCTCCAGAATCGGAATCGAACTTTGATGGGTGGGCTTATAGGTGTATTTTGACCCGCTGAATCCAAAAAGCCAACCTTTGTTACACGAAAATACACCTGGAAAGAAGTTATCTCGCATGGTACGAAAAAGAGATGATCGAAAATATTTGTTTTCAGAGGCGTAATCGGACTTCAATGGGTGAGTTTCTAGGTGTATTTCGACCCGCTGAATCCAAAAAGCCAACCTTTGTTACACGAAAATACACCTGGAAAAAAGTTATCTCGCATGGTACGAAAAAGAGATGATCGAAAATATTTGTTTTCAGAGCCGGAATCGGACTTTAATGGGTGAGTTTCTAGGTGTATTTCGACCCGCTGAATCCAAAAATCCAACCTCTTTTGACCAAAAATATGCTTGGAAAAAAGTTATTTCGCATGGTACGAAAAAGAGATGATCGAAAATATTTTTTTTCAGAATCAAAATCGGACTTTGATGGGTGAGTTTCTAGGTGTATTTCCACCCGCTGAATCCGAAAATCCAACCTTTGATGACCAAAAATATGCTTGGAAAAAAGTTATTTCGCATGGTACGAAAAAGAGATGATCGAAAATATCTGTCTCCGGATTCGAAATCGAACTTCGATGGGTGGGTTTATAGGTGTATTTTGACCCGCTGAATCAAAAAATCCAACCTTTGTTACACGAAAATACACCTGGAAAGAAGTTATTTCGCATGGTACGAAAAAGAGATGATCCAAAATATTTTTCTTCAGAATCAAAATCGGACTCTAATGGGTGAGTATCTAGGTGTATTTCGAGCCCCTGAATCCGAAAATCCAACCTCTGATGACCAAAAATATGCTTGGAAAAAAGTTAGTTCGCATGGTACGAAAAAGAGATGATCGAAAATATTTTTTTTCAGAATCAAAATCGGACTTTGATGGGTGAGTTTCTAGGTGTATTTCGACCCGCTGAATCCGGAAATCCAACCTTTGATGAACAAAAATATGCTTGGAAAAAAGTTATTTCGCATGGTACGAAAAAGAGATGATCGAAAATATCTGTCTCCAGAATCGGAATGGAACTTTGATGGGTGGGTTTATAGGTGTATTTTGACCCGCTGAATCCAAAAATCCAAACTTTGATGAGCAAAAATATGCTTGGAAAAAAGTTATTTCGCGTGGTACGAAAAAGAGATGATCGAAAATATCTGTCTCCAGAATGGGAATCGAACTTTGATGAGTGGGTTTATAGTTGTATTATGACCCGCTGAATCCAAAAATCCAACCTTTGTTTCACGAAAATACACCTGGAAAGAAGTTATCTCGCATGGTACGAAAAAGAGATGATCGAAAATATTTGTTTTCAGAGCCGGAATCGGACTTCAATGGGTGAGTTTCTAGGTGTATTTCGACCCGCTGAATCCAAAAAGCCAACCTTTGTTACACGAAAATACACCTGGAAAAAAGTTATCTCGCATGGTACGAAAAAGAGATGATCGAAAATATTTGTTTTCAGAGCCGGAATCGGACTTTAATGGGTGAGTTTCTAGGTGTATTCCGACCCGCTGAATCCAAAAATCCAACCTCTTTTGACCAAAAATATGCTTGGAAAAAAGTTATTTCGCATGGTACGAAAAAGAGATGATCGAAAATATTTTTTTTCAGAATCAAAATCGGACTTTGATGGGTGAGTTTCTAGGTGTATTTCCACCCGCTGAATCCGAAAATCCAACCTTTGATGACCAAAAATATGCTTGGATAAAAGTTATTTCGCATGGTACGAAAAAGAGATGATCGAAAATATCTGTCTCCAGAATCGAAATCGCACTTTGATGGGTGGGTTTATAGGTGTATTTTGACCCGCTGAATCCAAAAATCCAACCTTTGTTACACGAAAATACACCTGGAAAAAATCTATTTCGCATGGTACGAAAAAGAGATGATCGGAAATATTTTTTTTCAGAATCAAAATCGGACTTTAATGGGTGAGTTTCTAGGTGTATTTCGACCCCCTGAATCCGAAAATCCAACCTCTGATGACCAAAAATCTGCTTGGAAAAAAGTTGTTTCGCATGGTACGAAAAAGAGATGATTGAAAATATTTTTTTTCAGAATCAAGATCGGACTGCGATGGGTGAGTTTCTAGGTGTATTTCGACCCGCTGAATCCGAGAATCCAAACTTTGATGAGCAAAAATATGCTTGGAAAAAAGTTATTTCGCGTGGTACGAAAAAGAGATGATCGAAAATATCTGTCTCCAGAATCGAAATCGAACTTTGATGGGTGGGTTTATAGGTGTATTTTGACCCGCTGAATCCGAATCGCCAACCTTTGTTACACGAAAATACACCTGGAAAGAAGTTATCTCGCATGGTACGAAAAAGAGATGATCGAAAATATTTGTTTTCAGAGCCGGAATCGGACTTCAATGGGTGAGTTTCTAGGTGTATTTCGACCCGCTGAATCCAAAAAGCCAACCTTTGTTACACGAAAATACACCTGGAAAAAAGTTATCTCGCATGGTACGAAAAAGAGATGATCGAAAATATTTGTTTTCAGAGCCGGAATCGGACTTTAATGGGTGAGTTTCTAGGTGTATTCCGACCCGCTGAATCCAAAAATCCAACCTCTTTTGACCAAAAATATGCTTGGAAAAAAGTTATTTCGCATGGTACGAAAAAGAGATGATCGAAAATATTTTTTTTCAGAATCAAAATCGGACTTTGATGGGTGAGTTTCTAGGTGTATTTCCACCCGCTGAATCCGAAAATCCAACCTTTGATGACCAAAAATATGCTTGGATAAAAGTTATTTCGCATGGTACGAAAAAGAGATGATCGAAAATATCTGTCTCCGGATTCGAAATCGAACTTCGATGGGTGGGTTTATAGGTGTATTTTGACCCGCTGAATCCAAAAATCCAACCTTTGTTACACGAAAATACACCTGGAAAGAAGTTATTTCGCATGGTACGAAAAAGAGATGATCGGAAATATTTTTTTTCAGAATCAAAATCGGACTTTAATGGGTGAGTATCTAGGTGTATTCCGAGCCCCTGAATCCGAAAATCCAACCTCTGATGACCAAAAATATGCTTGGAAAAAAGTTAGTTCGCATGGTACGAAAAATAGATGATCGAAAATATTTTTCTTCAGAATCAAGATCGGACTTTGATGTGTGAGTTTCTAGATGTATTTCGACCCGCTGAATTCGAATATCCAACCTTTGATGACCAAAAATATGCGTGGAAAAAAGTTATTTCGCATGGTACGAAAAAGAGATGATCGAAAATATCTGTCTCCAGAATCGAAATCGAACTTTGATGGGTGGGTTTATAGGTGTATTTTGACCCGCTGAATTCGAAAATCCAACCTTTCTTACACGAAAATACACCTGCAAAGAAGTTATTTCGCATGGTACGAGAAAGAGATGATCCAAAATATTTTTTTTCAGAATCAAAATCGGACTTTAATGGGTGAGTTGCTAGGTGTATTTCGAGCCCCTGAATCCGAAAATCCAACCTCTGATGACCAAAAATATGCTTGGAAAAAAGGTAGTTCGCATGGTACGAAAAAGAGATGATCGAAAATATTTTTTTTTAGAATCAAGATCGGACTTTGATGTGTGAGTTTCTAGGTGTATTTCGACCCGCTGAATTCGAATATCCAACCTTTGATGACCAAAAATATGCTTGGAAAAAAGTTATTTCGCATGGTACGAAAAAGAGATGATCGAAAATATCTGTCTCCAGAATCGAAATCGAACTTTGATGGGTGGGTTTATAGGTGTATTTTGACCCGCTGAATCCAAAAATCCAACCTGTCTTACACGAAAATACACCTGGAACGAAGTTATTTCGCATGGTACGACAAAGAGATGATCGAAAATATTTTTTTTCAGAATCAAAATCGGACTTTAATGGGTGAGTTTCTAGGTGTATTTCGACCCGCTGAATCCAAAAATCCAACCTCTTATGACCAAAAATATGCTTGGAAAAAAGTTATTTCGCATGGTACGAAAAAGAGATGATCGAAAATATCTGTCTTCAGAATCGGAATCGAACTTTGATGGGTGGGTTTATAGAAGTATTTTGACCCGCTGAATCCAAAAATCCAAACTTTGATGAGCAAAAATATGCTTGGAAAAAAGTTATTTCGCGTGGTACGAAAAAGAGATGATCGAAAATATCTGTCTCCAGAATGGGAATCGAACTTTGATGAGTGGGTTTATAGTTGTATTATGACCCGCTGAATCCAAAAATCCAACCTTTGTTTCACGAAAATACACCTGGAAAGAAGTTATTTCGTGTGGTACGAAAAAGAGATGATCGAAAATATTTTTTTTCAGAATCAAAATCGGACTTTGATGGGTGAGTTTCTAGGTGTTGTTCGACCCGCTGAATCCGGAAATCCAACCTTTGATGACCAAAAATATGCTTGGAAAAAAGTTATTTCGCATGGTACGAAAAAGAGATGATCGAAAATATCTGTCTCCAGAATCGAAATCGCACTTTGATGGGTGGGTTTATAGGTGTATTTTGACCCGCTGAATCCAAAAATCCAACCTTTGTTACACGAAAATACACATGGAAAGAATCTATTTGGCATGGTACGAAAAAGAGATGATCGAAAATATTTTTTTTCAGAATCAAAATCGGACTTTAATGGGTGAGTTTCTAGGTGTATTTCGACCCGCTGAATCCGAAAATCCAACCTTTGATGAACAAAAATATGCTTGGAAAAAAGTTATTTCGCATGGTACGAAAAAGAGATGATCGAAAATATCTGTCTCCAGAATCGGAATCGAACTTTGATGGGTGGGTTTATAGGTGTATTTTGACCCGCTGAATCCAAAAATCCAAACTTTGATGAGCAAAAATATGCTTGGAAAAAAGTTATTTCGCGTGGTACGAAAAAGAGATGATCGAAAATATCTGTCTCCAGAATGGGAATCGAACTTTAATGAGTGGGTTTATAGTTGTATTATGACCCGCTGAATCCAAAAATCCAACCTTTGTTTCACGAAAATACACCTGGAAAGAAGTTATTTCGTATGGTACGAAAAAGAGATGATCGAAAATATTTTTTTTCAGAATCAAAATCGGACTTTGATGGGTGAGTTTCTAGGTGTATTTCGACCCGCTGAATCCGGAAATCCAACTTTTGATGTCCAAAAATATGCTTGGAAAAAAGTTATTTCGCATGGTACGAAAAAGAGATGATCGAAAATATCTGTCTCCAGAATCGAAATCGAACTTTGATGGGTGGGTTTAAAGGTGTATTTTGACCCGCTGAATCCAAAAATCCAACCTTTCTTACACGAAAATACACCTGGAACGAAGTTATTTCGCATGGTACGACAAAGAGATGATCGAAAATATTTTTTTTCAGAATCAAAATCGGACTTTAATGGGTGAGTTTCTAGGTGTATTTCGACCCGCTGAATCCAAAAATCCAACCTCTTATGACCAAAAATATGCTTGGAAAAAAGTTATTCCGCATGGTACGAAAAAGAGATGATCGAAAATATCTGTCTTCAGAATCGGAATCGAACTTTGATGGGTGGGTTTATAGAAGTATTTTGACCCGCTGAATCCAAAAATCCAAACTTTGATGAGCAAAAATATGCTTGGAAAAAAGTTATTTCGCGTGGTACGAAAAAGAGATGATCGAAAATATCTGTCTCCAGAATGGGAATCGAACTTTGATGAGTGGGTTTATAGTTGTATTATGACCCGCTGAATCCAAAAATCCAACCTTTGTTTCACGAAAATACACCTGGAAAGAAGTTATTTCGTGTGGTACGAAAAAGAGATGATCGAAAATATTTTTTTTCAGAATCAAAATCGGACTTTGATGGGTGAGTTTCTAGGTGTAGTTCGACCCGCTGAATCCGGAAATCCAACCTTTGATGACCAAAAATATGCTTGGAAAAAAGTTATTTCGCATGGTACGAAAAAGAGATGATCGAAAATATCTGTCTCCAGAATCGAAATCGAACTTTGATGGGTGGGTTTATAGGTGTATTTTGACCCGCTGAATCCGAATCGCCAACCTTTGTTACACGAAAATACACCTGGAAAAAAGTTATCTCGCATGGTACGAAAAAGAGATGATCGAAAATATTTGTTTTCAGAGCCGGAATCGGACTTTAATGGGTGAGTTTCTAGGTGTATTTCGACCGGCTGAATCCAAAAAGCCAACCTTTGTTACACGAAAATACACCTGGAAAAAAGTTATCTCGCATGGTACGAAAAAGAGATGATCGAAAATATTTGTTTTCAGAGCCGGAATCGGACTTTAATGGGTGAGTTTCTAGGTGTATTTCGACCCGCTGAATCCAAAAATCCAACCTGTTTTGACCAAAAATATGCTTGGAAAAAAGTTATTTCGCATGGTACGAAAAAGAGATGATCGAAAATATTTTTTTTCAGAATCAAGATCGGACTTTGATGTGTGAGTTTCTAGATGTATTTCGACCCGCTGAATTCGAATATCCAACCTTTGATGACCAAAAATATGCTTTGAAAAACGTTATTTCGCATGGTACGAAAAAGAGATGATCGAAAATATCTGTCTTCAGAATCGGAATCGAACTTTGATGGGTGGGTTTATAGAAGTATTTCGACCCGCTGAATCCGAGAATCCAAACTTTGATGAGCAAAAATATGCTTCGAAAAAAGTTATTTCGCGTGGTACGAAAAAGAGATGATCGAAAATATCTGTCTCCAGAATCGGAATCGAACTTTGATGGGTGGGTTTATAGGTGTATTTTGACCCGCTGAATCCAAAAAGCCAACCTTTGTTACACGAAAATACACCTGGAAAGAAGTTATCTCGCATGGTACGAAAAAGAGATGATCGAAAATATTTGTTTTCAGAGGCGTAATCGGACTTTAATGGGTGAGTTTCTAGGTGTATTTCGACCCGCTGAATCCAAAAAGCCAACCTTTGTTACACGAAAATACACCTGGAAAAAAGTTATCTCGCATGGTACGAAAAAGAGATGATCGAAAATATTTGTTTTCAGAGCCGGAATCGGACTTTAATGGGTGAGTTTCTAGGTGTATTTCGACCCGCTGAATCCAAAAATCCAACCTCTTTTGACCAAAAATATGCTTGGAAAAAAGTTATTTCGCATGGTACGAAAAAGAGATGATCGAAAATATTTTTTTTCAGAATCAAAATCGGACTTCGATGGGTGAGTTTCTAGGTGTATTTCCACCCGCTGAATCCGAAAATCCAACCTTTGATGACCAAAAATATGCTTGGAAAAAAGTTATTTCGCATGGTACGAAAAAGAGATGATCGAAAATATCTGTCTCCGAATTCGAAATCAAACTTCGATGGGTGGGTTCATAGGTGTATTTTGACCCGCTGAATCCAAAAATCCAACCTTTGTTACACGAAAATACACCTGGAAAGAAGTTATTTCGCATGGTACGAAAAAGAGATGATCCAAAATATTTTTTTTCAGAATCAAAATTGGACTTTAATGGGTGAGTTGCTAGGTGTATTCCGAGCCCCTGAATCCGAAAATCCAACCTCTGATGACCAAAAATTTGCTTGGAAAAAAGTTAGTTCGCATGGTACGAAAAAGAGATGATCGAAAATATTTTTTTTCAGAATCAAGATCGGACTTTGATGTGTGAGTTTCTAGATGTATTTCGACCCGCTGAATTCGAATATCGAACCTTTGATGAGCAAAAACATGCTTGGAAAAAAGTTATTTTGCGTGGTACGAAAAAGAGATGATCGAAAATATCTGTCTCCAGAATCGAAATCGAACTTTGATGGGTGGGTTTATAGGTGTATTTTGACCCGCTGAATCCGAATCGCCAACCTTTGTTACACGAAAATACACCTGGAAAGAAGTTATCTCGCATGGTACGAAAAAGAGATGATCGAAAATATTTGTTTTCAGAGCCGGAATCGGACTTTAATGGGTGAGTTGCTAGGTGTATTCCGAGCCCCTGAATCCGAAAATCCAACCTCTGATGACCAAAAATATGCTTGGAAAAAAGTTAGTTCGCATGGTACGAAAAAGAGATGATCGAAAATATTTTTTTTCAGAATCAAGATCGGACTTTGATGTGTGAGTTTCTAGATGTATTTCGACCCGCTGAATTCGAATATCGAACCTTTGATGAGCAAAAATATGCTTGGAAAAAAGTTATTTTGCGTGGTACGAAAAAGAGATGATCGAAAATATCTGTCTCCAGAATCGAAATCGAACTTTGATGGGTGGGTTTATAGGTGTATTTTGACCCGCTGAATCCGAATCGCCAACCTTTGTTACACGAAAATACACCTGGAAAGAAGTTATCTCGCATGGTACGAAAAAGAGATGATCGAAAATATTTGTTTTCAGAGCCGGAATCGGACTTTAATGGGTGAGTTTCTAGGTGTATTTCGACCCGCTGAATCCAAAAAGCCAACCTTTGTAACACGAAAATACACCTGGAAAAAAGTTATCTCGCATGGTACGAAAAAGAGATGATCGAAAATATTTGTTTTCAGAGCCGGAATCGGACTTTAATGGGTGAGTTTCTAGGTGTATTTCGACCCGCTGAATCCAAAAATCCAACCTCTTTTGACCAAAAATATGCTTGGAAAAAAGTTATTTCGCATGGTACGAAAAAGAGATGATCGAAAATATTTTTTTTCAGAATCAAAATCGGACTTTAATGGGTGAGTTTCTAGGTGTATTTCGACCCGCTGAATCCGAAAATCCAACCTTTGATGACCAAAAATATGCTTGGAAAAAAGTTATTTCGCATGGTACGAAAAAGAGATGATCGAAAATATCTGTCTTCAGAATCGGAATCGAACTTTGATGGGTGGGTTTATAGAAGTATTTCGACCCGCTGAATCCAAAAATCCAACCTCTTTTGACCAAAAATATGCCTGGAAAGAAGTTATCTCGCATGGTACGAAAAAGAGATGATCGAAAATATTTGTTTTCAGAGCCGGAATCGGACTTTAATGGGTGAGTTGCTAGGTGTATTCCGAGCCCCTGAATCCGAAAATCCAACCTCTGATGACCAAAAATATGCTTGGAAAAAAGTTAGTTCGCATGGTACGAAAAAGAGATGATCGAAAATATTTTTTTTCAGAATCAAGATCGGACTTTGATGTGTGAGTTTCTAGATGTATTTCGACCCGCTGAATTCGAATATCGAACCTTTGATGAGCAAAAATATGCTTGGAAAAAAGTTATTTTGCGTGGTACGAAAAAGAGATGATCGAAAATATCTGTCTCCAGAATCGAAATCGAACTTTGATGGGTGGGTTTATAGGTGTATTTTGACCCGCTGAATCCGAATCGCCAACCTTTGTTACACGAAAATACACCTGGAAAGAAGTTATCTCGCATGGTACGAAAAAGAGATGATCGAAAATATTTGTTTTCAGAGCCGGAATCGGACTTTAATGGGTGAGTTTCTAGGTGTATTTCGACCCGCTGAATCCAAAAAGCCAACCTTTGTAACACGAAAATACACCTGGAAAAAAGTTATCTCGCATGGTACGAAAAAGAGATGATCGAAAATATTTGTTTTCAGAGCCGGAATCGGACTTTAATGGGTGAGTTTCTAGGTGTATTTCGACCCGCTGAATCCAAAAATCCAACCTCTTTTGACCAAAAATATGCTTGGAAAAAAGTTATTTCGCATGGTACGAAAAAGAGATGATCGAAAATATTTTTTTTCAGAATCAAAATCGGACTTTGATGGGTGAGTTTCTAGGTGTATTTCCACCCGCTGAATCCGAAAATCCAACCTTTGATGACCAAAAATACGCTTGGAAAAAAGTTATTTCGCATGGTACGAAAAAGAGATGATCGAAAATATCTGTCTCCGGATTCGAAATCGAACTTCGATGGGTGGGTTCATAGGTGTATTTTGACCCGCTGAATCCAAAAATCCAACCTTTGTTACACGAAAATACACCTGGAAAGAAGTTATTTCGCATGGTACGAAAAAGAGATGATCCAAAATATTTTTTTTCAGAATCGAAATCGGACTTTAATGGGTGAGTATCTAGGTGTATTTCGAGCCCCTGAATCCGAAAATCCAACCTCTGATGACCAAAAATATGCTTGGAAAAAAGTTATTTCGCATGGTACGAAAAAGAGATGATCGAAAATATTTTTTTTCAGAATCAAAATCGGACTTTAATGGGTGAGTTTCTAGGTGTATTTCGACCCGCTGAATCCGAAAATCCAACCTTTGATGACCAAAAATATGCTTGGAAAAAAGTTATTTCGCATGGTACGAAAAAGAGATGATCGAAAATATCTGTCTTCAGAATCGGAATCGAACTTTGATGGGTGGGTTTATAGAAGTATTTTGACCCGCTGAATCCAAAAATCCAAACTCTGATGAGCAAAAATATGCTTGGAAAAAAGTTATTTCGCGTGGTACGAAAAAGAGATGATCGAAAATATCTGTCTCCAGAATGGGAATCGAACTTTGATGAGTGGGTTTATAGTTGTATTATGACCCGCTGAATCCAAAAATCCAACCTTTGTTTCACGAAAATACACCTGGAAAGGAGTTATTTCGTATGGTACGAAAAAGAGATGATCGAAAATATTTTTTTTCAGAATCAAAATCGGACTTTGATGGGTGAGTTTCTAGGTGTATTTCGACCCGCTGAATCCGAGAATCCAAACTTTGATGAGCAAAAATATGCTTCGAAAAAAGTTATTTCGCGTGGTACGAAAAAGAGATGATCGAAAATATCTGTCTCCAGAATCGAAATCGCACTTTGATGGGTGGGCTTATAGGTGTATTTTGACCCGCTGAATCCAAAAATCCAACCTTTGTTACACGAAAATACACATGGAAAGAATCTATTCCGCATGGTACGAAAAAGAGATGATCGAAAATATTTTTTTTCAGAATCAAAATCGGACTTTAATGGGTGAGTTTCTAGGTGTATTTCGACCCCCTGAATCCAAAAATCCAACCTCTGATGACCAAAAATCTGCTTGGAAAAAAGTTGTTTCGCATGGTACGAAAAAGAGATGATCGAAAATATTTTTTTTCAGAATCAAGATCGGACTGCGATGGGTGAGTTTCTAGGTGTATTTCGACCCGCTGAATCCGAGAATCCAAACTTTGATGAGCAAAAATATGCTTGGAAAAAAGTTATTTCGCGTGGTACGAAAAAGAGATGATCGAAAATATCTGTCTCCAGAATCGAAATCGAACTTTGATGGGTGGGTTTATAGGTGTATTTTGACCCGCTGAATCCGAATCGCCAACCTTTGTTACACGAAAATACACCTGGAAAGAAGTTATCTCGCATGGTACGAAAAAGAGATGATCGAAAATATTTGTTTTCAGAGCCGGAATCGGACTTTAATGGGTGAGTTTCTAGGTGTATTTCGACCGGCTGAATCCAAAAAGCCAACCTTTGTTACACGAAAATACACCTGGAAAAAAGTTATCTCGCATGGTACGAAAAAGAGATGATCGAAAATATTTGTTTTCAGAGCCGGAATCGGACTTTAATGGGTGAGTTTCTAGGTGTATTTCGACCCGCTGAATCCAAAAATCCAACCTGTTTTGACCAAAAATATGCTTGGAAAAAAGTTATTTCGCATGGTACGAAAAAGAGATGATCGAAAATATTTTTTTTCAGAATCAAGATCGGACTTTGATGTGTGAGTTTCTAGATGTATTTCGACCCGCTGAATTCGAATATCGAACCTTTGATGAGCAAAAATATGCTTGGAAAAAAGTTATTTTGCGTGGTACGAAAAAGAGATGATCGAAAATATCTGTCTCCAGAATCGAAATCGAACTTTGATGGGTGGGTTTATAGGTGTATTTTGACCCGCTGAATCCGAATCGCCAACCTTTGTTACACGAAAATACACCTGGAAAGAAGTTATCTCGCATGGTACGAAAAAGAGATGATCGAAAATATTTGTTTTCAGAGCCGGAATCGGACTTTAATGGGTGAGTTTCTAGGTGTATTTCGACCCGCTGAATCCAAAAAACCAACCTTTGTAACACGAAAATACACCTGGAAAAAAGTTATCTCGCATGGTACGAAAAAGAGATGATCGAAAATATTTGTTTTCAGAGCCGGAATCGGACTTTAATGGGTGAGTTTCTAGGTGTATTTCGACCCGCTGAATCCAAAAATCCAACCTCTTTTGACCAAAAATATGCTTGGAAAAAAGTTATTTCGCATGGTACGAAAAAGAGATGATCGAAAATATTTTTTTTCAGAATCAAAATCGGACTTTAATGGGTGAGTTTCTAGGTGTATTTCGACCCGCTGAATCCGAAAATCCAACCTTTGATGACCAAAAATATGCTTGGAAAAAAGTTATTTCGCATGGTACGAAAAAGAGATGATCGAAAATATCTGTCTTCAGAATCGGAATCGAACTTTGATGGGTGGGTTTATAGAAGTATTTCGACCCGCTGAATCCAAAAATCCAACCTCTTTTGACCAAAAATATGCCTGGAAAGAAGTTATCTCGCATGGTACGAAAAAGAGATGATCGAAAATATTTGTTTTCAGAGCCGGAATCGGACTTTAATGGGTGAGTTGCTAGGTGTATTCCGAGCCCCTGAATCCGAAAATCCAACCTCTGATGACCAAAAATATGTTCGGAAAAAAGTTAGTTCGCATGGTACGAAAAAGAGATGATCGAAAATATTTTTTTTCAGAATCAAGATCGGACTTTGATGTGTGAGTTTCTAGATGTATTTCGACCCGCTGAATTCGAATATCGAACCTTTGATGAGCAAAAATATGCTTGGAAAAAAGTTATTTTGCGTGGTACGAAAAAGAGATGATCGAAAATATCTGTCTCCAGAATCGAAATCGAACTTTGATGGGTGGGTTTATAGGTGTATTTTGACCCGCTGAATCCGAATCGCCAACCTTTGTTACACGAAAATACACCTGGAAAGAAGTTATCTCGCATGGTACGAAAAAGAGATGATCGAAAATATTTGTTTTCAGAGCCGGAATCGGACTTTAATGGGTGAGTTTCTAGGTGTATTTCGACCCGCTGAATCCAAAAAGCCAACCTTTGTAACACGAAAATACACCTGGAAAAAAGTTATCTCGCATGGTACGAAAAAGAGATGATCGAAAATATTTGTTTTCAGAGCCGGAATCGGACTTTAATGGGTGAGTTTCTAGGTGTATTTCGACCCGCTGAATCCAAAAATCCAACCTCTTTTGACCAAAAATATGCTTGGAAAAAAGTTATTTCGCATGGTACGAAAAAGAGATGATCGAAAATATTTTTTTTCAGAATCAAAATCGGACTTTGATGGGTGAGTTTCTAGGTGTATTTCCACCCGCTGAATCCGAAAATCCAACCTTTGATGACCAAAAATACGCTTGGAAAAAAGTTATTTCGCATGGTACGAAAAAGAGATGATCGAAAATATCTGTCTCCGGATTCGAAATCGAACTTCGATGGGTGGGTTCATAGGTGTATTTTGACCCGCTGAATCCAAAAATCCAACCTTTGTTACACGAAAATACACCTGGAAAGAAGTTATTTCGCATGGTACGAAAAAGAGATGATCCAAAATATTTTTTTTCAGAATCAAAATCGGACTTTAATGGGTGAGTATCTAGGTGTATTTCGAGCCCCTGAATCCGAAAATCCAACCTCTGATGACCAAAAATATGCTTGGAAAAAAGTTATTTCGCATGGTACGAAAAAGAGATGATCGAAAATATTTTTTTTCAGAATCAAAATCGGACTTTAATGGGTGAGTTTCTAGGTGTATTTCGACCCGCTGAATCCGAAAATCCAACCTTTGATGACCAAAAATATGCTTGGAAAAAAGTTATTTCGCATGGTACGAAAAAGAGATGATCGAAAATATCTGTCTTCAGAATCGGAATCGAACTTTGATGGGTGGGTTTATAGAAGTATTTTGACCCGCTGAATCCAAAAATCCAAACTCTGATGAGCAAAAATATGCTTGGAAAAAAGTTATTTCGCGTGGTACGAAAAAGAGATGATCGAAAATATCTGTCTCCAGAATGGGAATCGAACTTTGATGAGTGGGTTTATAGTTGTATTATGACCCGCTGAATCCAAAAATCCAACCTTTGTTTCACGAAAATACACCTGGAAAGGAGTTATTTCGTATGGTACGAAAAAGAGATGATCGAAAATATTTTTTTTCAGAATCAAAATCGGACTTTGATGGGTGAGTTTCTAGGTGTATTTCGACCCGCTGAATCCGAGAATCCAAACTTTGATGAGCAAAAATATGCTTCGAAAAAAGTTATTTCGCGTGGTACGAAAAAGAGATGATCGAAAATATCTGTCTCCAGAATCGAAATCGCACTTTGATGGGTGGGCTTATAGGTGTATTTTGACCCGCTGAATCCAAAAATCCAACCTTTGTTACACGAAAATACACATGGAAAGAATCTATTCCGCATGGTACGAAAAAGAGATGATCGAAAATATTTTTTTTCAGAATCAAAATCGGACTTTAATGGGTGAGTTTCTAGGTGTATTTCGACCCCCTGAATCCAAAAATCCAACCTCTGATGACCAAAAATCTGCTTGGAAAAAAGTTGTTTCGCATGGTACGAAAAAGAGATGATCGAAAATATTTTTTTTCAGAATCAAGATCGGACTGCGATGGGTGAGTTTCTAGGTGTATTTCGACCCGCTGAATCCGAGAATCCAAACTTTGATGAGCAAAAATATGCTTGGAAAAAAGTTATTTCGCGTGGTACGAAAAAGAGATGATCGAAAATATCTGTCTCCAGAATCGAAATCGAACTTTGATGGGTGGGTTTATAGGTGTATTTTGACCCGCTGAATCCGAATCGCCAACCTTTGTTACACGAAAATACACCTGGAAAGAAGTTATCTCGCATGGTACGAAAAAGAGATGATCGAAAATATTTGTTTTCAGAGCCGGAATCGGACTTTAATGGGTGAGTTTCTAGGTGTATTTCGACCGGCTGAATCCAAAAAGCCAACCTTTGTTACACGAAAATACACCTGGAAAAAAGTTATCTCGCATGGTACGAAAAAGAGATGATCGAAAATATTTGTTTTCAGAGCCGGAATCGGACTTTAATGGGTGAGTTTCTAGGTGTATTTCGACCCGCTGAATCCAAAAATCCAACCTGTTTTGACCAAAAATATGCTTGGAAAAAAGTTATTTCGCATGGTACGAAAAAGAGATGATCGAAAATATTTTTTTTCAGAATCAAAATCGGACTTTGATGGGTGAGTTTCTAGGTGTATTTCCACCCGCTGAATCCGAAAATCCAACCTTTGATGACCAAAAATATGCTTGGAAAAAAGTTATTTCGCATGGTACGAAAAAGAGATGATCGAAAATATCTGTCTCCGGATTCGAAATCGAACTTCGATGGGTGGGTTTATAGGTGTATTTTGACCCGCTGAATCCAAAAATCCAACCTTTGTTACACGAAAATACACCTGGAAAGAAGTTATTTCGCATGGTACGAAAAAGAGATGATCCAAAATATTTTTTTTCAGAATCAAAATCGGACTTTAATGGGTGAGTATCTAGGTGTATTTCGAGCCCCTGAATCCGAAAATCCAACCTCTGATGACCAAAAATATGCTTGGAAAAAAGTTAGTTCGCATGGTACGAAAAATAGATGATCGAAAATATTTTTTTTCAGAATCAAGATCGGACTTTGATGTGTGAGTTTCTAGATGTATTTCGACCCGCTGAATTCGAATATCCAACCTTTGATGACCAAAAATATGCTTGGAAAAACGTTATTTCGCATGGTACGAAAAAGAGATGATCGAAAATATTTTTTTTCAGAATCAAAATCGGACTTTAATGGGTGAGTTTCTAGGTGTATTTCGACCCCCTGAATCCGAAAATCCAACCTCTGATGACCAAAAATCTGCTTGGAAAAAAGTTGTTTCGCGTGGTACGAAAAAGAGATGATCGAAAATATCTGTCTCCAGAATCGAAATCGCACTTTGATGGGTGGGTTTCTAGGTGTATTTCCACCCGCTGAATCCAAAAATCCAACCTTTGTTACACGAAAATACACCTGGAAAGAATCTATTTCGCATGGTACGAAAAAGAGATGATCGGAAATATTTTTTTTCAGATTCAAAATCGGACTTTAATGGGTGAGTTTCTAGGTGTATTTCGACCCCCTGAATCCGAAAATCCAACCTCTGATGACCAAAAATCTGCTTGGAAAAAAGTTGTTTCGCATGGTACGAAAAAGAGATGATCGAAAATATTTTTTTTCAGAATCAAGATCGGACTGCGATGGGTGAGTTTCTAGGTGTATTTCGACCCGCTGAATCCGAGAATCCAAACTTTGATGAGCAAAAATATGCTTGGAAAAAAGTTATTCCGCGTGGTACGAAAAAGAGATGATCGAAAATATCTGTCTCCAGAATCGAAATCGAACTTTGATGGGTGGGTTTATAGGTGTATTTTGACCCGCTGAATCCGAATCGCCAACCTTTGTTACACGAAAATACACCTGGAAAGAAGTTATCTCGCATGGTACGAAAAAGAGATGATCGAAAATATTTGTTTTTAGAGCCGGAATCGGACTTTAATGGGTGAGTTTCTAGGTGTATTTCGACCCGCTGAATCCAAAAAGCCAACCTTTGTTACACGAAAATACACCTGGAAAAAAGTTATCTCGCATGGTACGAAAAAGAGATGATCGAAAATATTTGTTTTCAGAGCCGGAATCGGACTTTAATGGGTGAGTTTCTAGGTGTATTTCGACCCGCTGAATCCAAAAATCCAACCTCTTTTGACCAAAAATATGCTTGGAAAAAAGTTATTTCGCATGGTACGAAAAAGAGATGATCGAAAATATTTTTTTTCAGAATCAAAATCGGACTTTGATGGGTGAGTTTCTGGGTGTATTTCCACCCGCTGAATCCGAAAATCCAACCTTTGATGACCAAAAATATGCTTGGAAAAAAGTTATTTCGCATGGTACGAAAAAGAGATGATCGAAAATATCTGTCTCCGGATTCGAAATCGAACTTCGATGGGTGGGTTTATAGGTGTATTTTGACCCGCTGAATCCAAAAATCCAACCTTTGTTACACGAAAATACACCTGGAAAGAAGTTATTTCGCATGGTACGAAAAAGAGATGATCGAAAATATTTGTTTTCAGAGCCGGAATCGGACTTTAATGGGTGAGTTGCTAGGTGTATTCCGAGCCCCTGAATCCGAAAATCCAACCTCTGATGACCAAAAATATGCTTGGAAAAAAGTTAGTTCGCATGGTACGAAAAAGAGATGATCGAAAATATTTTTTTTCAGAATCAAGATCGGACTTTGATGTGTGAGTTTCTAGATGTATTTCGACCCGCTGAATTCGAATATCGAACCTTTGATGAGCAAAAATATGCTTGGAAAAAAGTTATTTTGCGTGGTACGAAAAAGAGATGATCGAAAATATCTGTCTCCAGAATCGAAATCGAACTTTGATGGGTGGGTTTATAGGTGTATTTTGACCCGCTGAATCCGAATCGCCAACCTTTGTTACACGAAAATACACCTGGAAAGAAGTTATCTCGCATGGTACGAAAAAGAGATGATCGAAAATATTTGTTTTCAGAGCCGGAATCGGACTTTATTGGGTGAGTTTCTAGGTGTATTTCGACCCGCTGAATCCAAAAAGCCAACCTTTGTAACACGAAAATACACCTGGAAAAAAGTTATCTCGCATGGTACGAAAAAGAGATGATCGAAAATATTTGTTTTCAGAGCCGGAATCGGACTTTAATGGGTGAGTTTCTAGGTGTATTTCGACCCGCTGAATCCAAAAATCCAACCTCTTTTGACCAAAAATATGCTTGGAAAAAAGTTATTTCGCATGGTACGAAAAAGAGATGATCGAAAATATTTTTTTTCAGAATCAAAATCGGACTTTGATGGGTGAGTTTCTAGGTGTATTTCCACCCGCTGAATCCGAAAATCCAACCTTTGATGACCAAAAATACGCTTGGAAAAAAGTTATTTCGCATGGTACGAAAAAGAGATGATCGAAAATATCTGTCTCCGGATTCGAAATCGAACTTCGATGGGTGGGTTTATAGGTGTATTTTGACCCGCTGAATCCAAAAATCCAACCTTTGTTACACGAAAATACACCTGGAAAGAAGTTATTTCGCATGGTACGAAAAAGAGATGATCCAAAATATTTTTTTTCAGAATCAAAATCGGACTTTAATGGGTGAGTATCTAGGTGTATTTCGAGCCCCTGAATCCGAAAATCCAACCTCTGATGACCAAAATTATGCTTGGAAAAAAGTTATTTCGCATGGTACGAAAAAGAGATGATCGAAAATATTTTTTTTCAGAATCAAAATCGGACTTTAATGGGTGAGTTTCTAGGTGTATTTCGACCCGCTGAATCCGAAAATCCAACCTTTGATGACCAAAAATATGCTTGGAAAAAAGTTATTTCGCATGGTACGAAAAAGAGATGATCGAAAATATCTGTCTTCAGAATCGGAATCGAACTTTGATGGGTGGGTTTATAGAAGTATTTTGACCCGCTGAATCCAAAAATCCAAACTCTGATGAGCAAAAATATGCTTGGAAAAAAGTTATTTCGCGTGGTACGAAAAAGAGATGATCGGAAATATCTGTCTCCAGAATGGGAATCGAACTTTGATGAGTGGGTTTATAGTTGTATTATGACCCGCTGAATCCAAAAATCCAACCTTTGTTTCACGAAAATACACCTGGAAAGGAGTTATTTCGTATGGTACGAAAAAGAGATGATCGAAAATATTTTTTTTCAGAATCAAAATCGGACTTTGATGGGTGAGTTTCTAGGTGTATTTCGACCCGCTGAATCCGAGAATCCAAACTTTGATGAGCAAAAATATGCTTCGAAAAAAGTTATTTCGCGTGGTACGAAAAAGAGATGATCGAAAATATCTGTCTCCAGAATCGGAATCGAACTCTGATGGGTGGGTTTATAGGTGTATTTTGACCCGCTGAATCCAAAAAGCCAACCTTTGTTACACGAAAATACACCTGGAAAGAAGTTATCTCGCATGGTACGAAAAAGAGATGATCGAAAATATTTGTTTTCAGAGGCGTAATCGGACTTTAATGGGTGAGTTTCTAGGTGTATTTCGACCCGCTGAATCCAAAAAGCCAACCTTTGTTACACGAAAATACACCTGGAAAAAAGTTATCTCGCATGGTACGAAAAAGAGATGATCGAAAATATTTGTTTTCAGAGCCGGAATCGGACTTTAATGGGTGAGTTTCTAGGTGTATTTCGACCCGCTGAATCCAAAAATCCAACCTCTTTTGACCAAAAATATGCTTGGAAAAAAGTTATTTCGCATGGTACGAAAAAGAGATGATCGAAAATATTTTTTTTCAGAATCAAAATCGGACTTCGATGGGTGAGTTTCTAGGTGTATTTCCACCCGCTGAATCCGAAAATCCAACCTTTGATGACCAAAAATATGCTTGGAAAAAAGTTATTTCGCATGGTACGAAAAAGAGATGATCGAAAATATCTGTCTCCGAATTCGAAATCAAACTTCGATGGGTGGGTTCATAGGTGTATTTTGACCCGCTGAATCCAAAAATCCAACCTTTGTTACACGAAAATACACCTGGAAAGAAGTTATTTCGCATGGTACGAAAAAGAGATGATCCAAAATATTTTTTTTCAGAATCAAAATTGGACTTTAATGGGTGAGTTGCTAGGTGTATTCCGAGCCCCTGAATCCGAAAATCCAACCTCTGATGACCAAAACTATGCTTGGAAAAAAGTTAGTTCGCATGGTACGAAAAAGAGATGATCGAAAATATTTTTTTTCAGAATCAAGATCGGACTTTGATGTGTGAGTTTCTGGATGTATTTCGACCCGCTGAATTCGAATATCGAACCTTTGATGAGCAAAAATATGCTTGGAAAAAAGTTATTTTGCGTGGTACGAAAAAGAGATGATCGAAAATATCTGTCTCCAGAATCGAAATCGAACTTTGATGGGTGGGTTTATAGGTGTATTTCGACCCGCTGAATCCGAATCGCCAACCTTTGTTACACGAAAATACACCTGGAAAGAAGTTATCTCGCATGGTACGAAAAAGAGATGATCGAAAATATTTGTTTTCAGAGCCGGAATCGGACTTCAATGGGTGAGTTGCTAGGTGTATTCCGAGCCCCTGAATCCGAAAATCCAACCTCTGATGACCAAAAATATGCTTGGAAAAAAGTTAGTTCGCATGGTACGAAAAAGAGATGATCGGAAATATTTTTTTTCAGAATCAAGATCGGACTTTGATGTGTGAGTTTCTAGATGTATTTCGACCCGCTGAATTCGAATATCGAACCTTTGATGAGCAAAAATATGCTTGGAAAAAAGTTATTTTGCGTGGTACGAAAAAGAGATGATCGAAAATATCTGTCTCCAGAATCGAAATCGAACTTTGATGGGTGGGTTTATAGGTGTATTTTGACCCGCTGAATCCGAATCGCCAACCTTTGTTACACGAAAATACACCTGGAAAGAAGTTATCTCGCATGGTACGAAAAAGAGATGATCGAAAATATTTGTTTTCAGAGCCGGAATCGGACTTTAATGGGTGAGTTTCTAGGTGTATTTCGACCCGCTGAATCCAAAAAGCCAACCTTTGTAACACGAAAATACACCTGGAAAAAAGTTATCTCGCATGGTACGAAAAAGAGATGATCGAAAATATTTGTTTTCAGAGCCGGAATCGGACTTTAATGGGTGAGTTTCTAGGTGTATTTCGACCCGCTGAATCCAAAAATCCAACCTCTTTTGACCAAAAATATGCTTGGAAAAAAGTTATTTCGCATGGTACGAAAAAGAGATGATCGAAAATATTTTTTTTCAGAATCAAAATCGGACTTTGATGGGTGAGTTTCTAGGTGTATTTCCACCCGCTGAATTCGAAAATCCAACCTTTGATGACCAAAAATATGCTTGGAAAAAAGTTATTTCGCATGGTACGAAAAAGAGATGATCGAAAATATCTGTCTCCGGATTCGAAATCGAACTTCGATGGGTGGGTTTATAGGTGTATTTTGACCCGCTGAATCCAAAAATCCAACCTTTGTTACACGAAAATACACCTGGAAAGAAGTTATTTCGCATGGTACGAAAAAGAGATGATCCAAAATATTTTTTTTCAGAATCAAAATCGGACTTTAATGGGTGAGTATCTAGGTGTATTTCGAGCCCCTGAATCCGAAAATCAGACCTCTGATGACCAAAAATATGCTTGGAAAAAAGTTATTTCGCATGGTACGAAAAAGAGATGATCGAAAATATTTTTTTTCAGAATCAAAATCGGACTTTAATGGGTGAGTTTCTAGGTGTATTTCGACCCGCTGAATCCGAAAATCCAACCTTTGATGACCAAAAATATGCTTGGAAAAAAGTTATTTCGCATGGTACGAAAAAGAGATGATCGAAAATATCTGTCTTCAGAACGGAATCGAACTTTGATGGGTGGGTTTATAGAAGTATTTTGACCCGCTGAATCCAAAAATCCAAACTCTGATGAGCAAAAATATGCTTGGAAAAAAGTTATTTCGCGTGGTACGAAAAAGAGATGATCGAAAATATCTGTCTCCAGAATGGGAATCGAACTTTGATGAGTGGGTTTATAGTTGTATTATGACCCGCTGAATCCAAAAATCCAACCTTTGTTTCACGAAAATACACCTGGAAAGAAGTTATTTCGCATGGTACGAAAAAGAGATGATCGAAAATATTTTTTTTCAGAATCAAAATCGGACTTTAATGGGTGAGTTTCTAGGTGTATTTCGACCCCCTGAATCCGAAAATCCAACCTCTGATGACCAAAAATCTGCTTGGAAAAAAGTTGTTTCGCGTGGTACGAAAAAGAGATGATCGAAAATATCTGTCTCCAGAATCGAAATCGCACTTTGATGGGTGGGTTTCTAGGTGTATTTCCACCCGCTGAATCCAAAAATCCAACCATCGTTACACGAAAATACACCTGGAAAGAATCTATTTCGCATGGTACGAAAAAGAGATGATCGGAAATATTTTTTTTCAGAATCAAAATCGGACTTTAATGGGTGAGTTTCTAGGTGTATTTCGACCCCCTGAATCCGAAAATCCAACCTCTGATGACCAAAAATCTGCTTGGAAAAAAGTTGTTTCGCATGGTACGAAAAAGAGATGATCGAAAATATTTTTTTTCAGAATCAAGATCGGACTGCGATGGGTGAGTTTCTAGGTGTATTTCGACCCGCTGAATCCGAGAATCCAAACTTTGATGAGCAAAAATATGCTTGGAAAAAAGTTATTCCGCGTGGTACCAAAAAGAGATGATCGAAAATATCTGTCTCCAGAATCGAAATCGAACTTTGATGGGTGGGTTTATAGGTGTATTTTGACCCGCTGAATCCGAATCGCCAACCTTTGTTACACGAAAATACACCTGGAAAGAAGTTATCTCGCATGGTACGAAAAAGAGATGATCGAAAATATTTGTTTTCAGAGCCGGAATCGGACTTTAATGGGTGAGTTTCTAGGTGTATTTCGACCCGCTGAATCCAAAAAGCCAACCTTTGTTACACGAAAATACACCTGGAAAAAAGTTATCTCGCATGGTACGAAAAAGAGATGATCGAAAATATTTGTTTTCAGAGCCGGAATCGGACTTTAATGGGTGAGTTTCTAGGTGTATTTCGACCCGCTGAATCCAAAAATCCAACCTCTTTTGACCAAAAATATGCTTGGAAAAAAGTTATTTCGCATGGTACGAAAAAGAGATGATCGAAAATATTTTTTTTCAGAATCAAAATCGGACTTTGATGGGTGAGTTTCTGGGTGTATTTCCACCCGCTGAATCCGAAAATCCAACCTTTGATGACCAAAAATATGCTTGGAAAAAAGTTATTTCGCATGGTACGAAAAAGAGATGATCGAAAATATCTGTCTCCGGATTCGAAATCGAACTTCGATGGGTGGGTTTATAGGTGTATTTTGACCCGCTGAATCCAAAAATCCAACCTTTGTTACACGAAAATACACCTGGAAAGAAGTTATTTCGCATGGTACGAAAAAGAGGTGATCAGAAATATTTTTTTTCAGAATCAAAATCGGACTTTAATGGGTGAGTATCTAGGTGTATTTCGAGCCCCTGAATCCGAAAATCCAACCTCTGATGACCAAAAATATGCTTGGAAAAAAGTTAGTTCGCATGGTACGAAAAATAGATGATCGAAAATATTTTTTTTCAGAATCAAGATCGGACTTTGATGTGTGAGTTTCTAGATGTATTTCGACCCGCTGAATTCGAATATCCAACCTTTGATGACCAAAAATATGCTTGGAAAAACGTTATTTCGCATGGTACGAAAAAGAGATGATCGAAAATATCTGTCTTCAGAATCGGAATCGAACTTTGATGGGTGGGTTTATAGAAGTATTTTGACCCGCTGATTCCAAAAATCCAAACTGTGATGAGCAAAAATATGCTTGGAAAAAAGTTATTTCGCGTGGTACGAAAAAGAGATGATCGAAAATATCTGTCTCCAGAATGGGAATCGAACTTTGATGAGTGGGTTTATAGTTGTATTATGTCCCGCTGAATCCAAAAATCCAACCTTTGTTTCACGAAAATACACCTGGAAAGAAGTTATTTCGTATGGTACGAAAAAGAGATGATCGAGAATTTTTTTTTTCAGAATCAAAATCGGACTTTGATGGGTGAGTTTCTAGGTGTATTTCGACCCGCTGAATCCGAAAATCCAACCTTTGATGACCAAAAATATGCTTGGAAAAAAGTTATTTCGCATGGTACGAAAAAGAGATGATCGAAAATATCTGTCTTCAGAATCGGAATCGAACTTTGATGGGTGGGTTTATAGAAGTATTTTGACCCGCTGAATCCAAAAATCCAAACTCTGATGAGCAAAAATATGCTTGGAAAAAAGTTATTTCGCGTGGTACGAAAAAGAGATGATCGAAAATATCTGTCTCCAGAATGGGAATCGAACTTTGATGAGTGGGTTTATAGTTGTATTATGACCCGCTGAATCCAAAAATCCAACCTTGGTTTCACGAAAATACACCTGGAAAGGAGTTATTTCGTATGGTACGAAAAAGAGATGATCGAAAATATTTTTTTTCAGAATCAAAATCGGACTTTGATGGGTGAGTTTCTAGGTGTATTTCGACCCGCTGAATCCGAGAATCCAAACTTTGATGAGCAAAAATATGCTTCGAAAAAAGTTATTTCGCGTGGTACGAAAAAGAGATGATCGAAAATATCTGTCTCCAGAATCGGAATCGAACTCTGATGGGTGGGTTTATAGGTGTATTTTGACCCGCTGAATCCAAAAAGCCAACCTTTGTTACACGAAAATACACCTGGAAAGAAGTTATCTCGCATGGTACGAAAAAGAGATGATCGAAAATATTTGTTTTCAGAGGCGTAATCGGACTTTAATGGGTGAGTTTCTAGGTGTATTTCGACCCGCTGAATCCAAAAAGCCAACCTTTGTTACACGAAAATACACCTGGAAAAAAGTTATCTCGCATGGTACGAAAAAGAGATGATCGAAAATATTTGTTTTCAGAGCCGGAATCGGACTTTAATGGGTGAGTTTCTAGGTGTATTTCGACCCGCTGAATCCAAAAATCCAACCTCTTTTGACCAAAAATATGCTTGGAAAAAAGTTATTTCGCATGGTACGAAAAAGAGATGATCGAAAATATTTTTTTTCAGAATCAAAATCGGACTTCGATGGGTGAGTTTCTAGGTGTATTTCCACCCGCTGAATCCGAAAATCCAACCTTTGATGACCAAAAATATGCTTGGAAAAAAGTTATTTCGCATGGTACGAAAAAGAGATGATCGAAAATATCTGTCTCCGAATTCGAAATCAAACTTCGATGGGTGGGTTCATAGGTGTATTTTGACCCGCTGAATCCAAAAATCCAACCTTTGTTACACGAAAATACACCTGGAAAGAAGTTATTTCGCATGGTACGAAAAAGAGATGATCCAAAATATTTTTTTTCAGAATCAAAATTGGACTTTAATGGGTGAGTTGCTAGGTGTATTCCGAGCCCCTGAATCCGAAAATCCAACCTCTGATGACCAAAACTATGCTTGGAAAAAAGTTAGTTCGCATGGTACGAAAAAGAGATGATCGAAAATATTTTTTTTCAGAATCAAGATCGGACTTTGATGTGTGAGTTTCTGGATGTATTTCGACCCGCTGAATTCGAATATCGAACCTTTGATGAGCAAAAATATGCTTGGAAAAAAGTTATTTTGCGTGGTACGAAAAAGAGATGATCGAAAATATCTGTCTCCAGAATCGAAATCGAACTTTGATGGGTGGGTTTATAGGTGTATTTCGACCCGCTGAATCCGAATCGCCAACCTTTGTTACACGAAAATACACCTGGAAAGAAGTTATCTCGCATGGTACGAAAAAGAGATGATCGAAAATATTTGTTTTCAGAGCCGGAATCGGACTTCAATGGGTGAGTTGCTAGGTGTATTCCGAGCCCCTGAATCCGAAAATCCAACCTCTGATGACCAAAAATATGCTTGGAAAAAAGTTAGTTCGCATGGTACGAAAAAGAGATGATCGAAAATATTTTTTTTCAGAATCAAGATCGGACTTTGATGTGTGAGTTTCTAGATGTATTTCGACCCGCTGAATTCGAATATCGAACCTTTGATGAGCAAAAATATGCTTGGAAAAAAGTTATTTTGCGTGGTACGAAAAAGAGATGATCGAAAATATCTGTCTCCAGAATCGAAATCGAACTTTGATGGGTGGGTTTATAGGTGTATTTTGACCCGCTGAATCCGAATCGCCAACCTTTGTTACACGAAAATACACCTGGAAAGAAGTTATCTCGCATGGTACGAAAAAGAGATGATCGAAAATATTTGTTTTCAGAGCCGGAATCGGACTTTAATGGGTGAGTTTCTAGGTGTATTTCGACCCGCTGAATCCAAAAAGCCAACCTTTGTAACACGAAAATACACCTGGAAAAAAGTTATCTCGCATGGTACGAAAAAGAGATGATCGAAAATATTTGTTTTCAGAGCCGGAATCGGACTTTAATGGGTGAGTTTCTAGGTGTATTTCGACCCGCTGAATCCAAAAATCCAACCTCTTTTGACCAAAAATATGCTTGGAAAAAAGTTATTTCGCATGGTACGAAAAAGAGATGATCGAAAATATTTTTTTTCAGAATCAAAATCGGACTTTGATGGGTGAGTTTCTAGGTGTATTTCCACCCGCTGAATTCGAAAATCCAACCTTTGATGACCAAAAATATGCTTGGAAAAAAGTTATTTCGCATGGTACGAAAAAGAGATGATCGAAAATATCTGTCTTCAGAATCGGAATCGAACTTTGATGGGTGGGTTTATAGAAGTATTTTGACCCGCTGAATCCAAAAATCCAAACTCTGATGAGCAAAAATATGCTTGGAAAAAAGTTAGTTCGCATGGTACGAAAAAGAGATGATCGAAAATATTTTTTTTCAGAATCAAGATCGGACTTTGATGTGTGAGTTTCTAGATGTATTTCGACCCGCTGAATTCGAATATCGAACCTTTGATGAGCAAAAATATGCTTGGAAAAAAGTTATTTTGCGTGGTACGAAAAAGAGATGATCGAAAATATCTGTCTCCAGAATCGAAATCGAACTTTGATGGGTGGGTTTATAGGTGTATTTTGACCCGCTGAATCCGAATCGCCAACCTTTGTTACACGAAAATACACCTGGAAAGAAGTTATCTCGCATGGTACGAAAAAGAGATGATCGAAAATATTTGTTTTCAGAGCCGGAATCGGACTTTAATGGGTGAGTTTCTAGGTGTATTTCGACCCGCTGAATCCAAAAAGCCAACCTTTGTAACACGAAAATACACCTGGAAAAAAGTTATCTCGCATGGTACGAAAAAGAGATGATCGAAAATATTTGTTTTCAGAGCCGGAATCGGACTTTAATGGGTGAGTTTCTAGGTGTATTTCGACCCGCTGAATCCAAAAATCCAACCTCTTTTGACCAAAAATATGCTTGGAAAAAAGTTATTTCGCATGGTACGAAAAAGAGATGATCGAAAATATTTTTTTTCAGAATCAAAATCGGACTTTGATGGGTGAGTTTCTAGGTGTATTTCCACCCGCTGAATTCGAAAATCCAACCTTTGATGACCAAAAATATGCTTGGAAAAAAGTTATTTCGCATGGTACGAAAAAGAGATGATCGAAAATATCTGTCTTCAGAATCGGAATCGAACTTTGATGGGTGGGTTTATAGAAGTATTTTGACCCGCTGAATCCAAAAATCCAAACTCTGATGAGCAAAAATATGCTTGGAAAAAAGTTATTTCGCGTGGTACGAAAAAGAGATGATCGAAAATATCTGTCTCCAGAATGGGAATCGAACTTTGATGAGTGGGTTTATAGTTGTATTATGACCCGCTGAATCCAAAAATCCAACCTTTGTTTCACGAAAATACACCTGGAAAGAAGTTATTTCGCATGGTACGAAAAAGAGATGATCGAAAATATTTTTTTTCAGAATCAAAATCGGACTTTAATGGGTGAGTTTCTAGGTGTATTTCGACCCCCTGAATCCGAAAATCCAACCTCTGATGACCAAAAATCTGCTTGGAAAAAAGTTGTTTCGCGTGGTACGAAAAAGAGATGATCGAAAATATCTGTCTCCAGAATCGAAATCGCACTTTGATGGGTGGGTTTCTAGGTGTATTTCCACCCGCTGAATCCAAAAATCCAACCTTTGTTACACGAAAATACACCTGGAAAGAATCTATTTCGCATGGTACGAAAAAGAGATGATCGGAAATATTTTTTTTCAGAATCAAAATCGGACTTTAATGGGTGAGTTTCTAGGTGTATTTCGACCCCCTGAATCCGAAAATCCAACCTCTGATGACCAAAAATCTGCTTGGAAAAAAGTTGTTTCGCATGGTACGAAAAAGAGATGATCGAAAATATTTTTTTTCAGAATCAAGATCGGACTGCGATGGGTGAGTTTCTAGGTGTATTTCGACCCGCTGAATCCGAGAATCCAAACTTTGATGAGCAAAAATATGCTTGGAAAAAAGTTATTCCGCGTGGTACGAAAAAGAGATGATCGAAAATATCTGTCTCCAGAATCGAAATCGAACTTTGATGGGTGGGTTTATAGAAGTATTTTGACCCGCTGAATCCAAAAATCCAAACTCTGATGAGCAAAAATATGCTTGGAAAAAAGTTATTTCGCGTGGTACGAAAAAGAGATGATCGAAAATATCTGTCTCCAGAATGGGAATCGAACTTTGATGGGTGGGTTTATTGAAGTATTTTGACCCGCTGAATCCAAAAATCCAAACTCTGATGAGCAAAAATATGCTTGGAAAAAAGTTATTTCGCGTGGTACGAAAAAGAGATGATCGAAAATATCTGTCTCCAGAATGGGAATCGAACTTTGATGAGTGGGTTTATAGTTGTATTATGACCCGCTGAATCCAAAAATCCAACCTTTGTTTCACGAAAATACACCTGGAAAGAAGTTACTTCGCATGGTACGAAAAAGAGATGATCGAAAATATTTTTTTTCAGAATCAAAATCGGACTTTAATGGGTGAGTTTCTAGGTGTATTTCGACCCCCCGAATCCGAAAATCCAACCTCTGATGACCAAAAATCTGCTTGGAAAAAAGTTGTTTCGCGTGGTACGAAAAAGAGATGATCGAAAATATCTGTCTCCAGAATCGAAATCGCACTTTGATGGGTGGGTTTCTAGGTGTATTTCCACCCGCTGAATCCAAAAATCCAACCTTTGTTACACGAAAATACACCTGGAAAGAATCTATTTCGCATGGTACGAAAAAGAGATGATCGGAAATATTTTTTTTCAGAATCAAAATCGGACTTTAATGGGTGAGTTTCTAGGTGTATTTCGACCCCCTGAATCCGAAAATCCAACCTCTGATGACCAAAAATCTGCTTGGAAAAAAGTTGTTTCGCATGGTACGAAAAAGAGATGATCGAAAATATTTTTTTTCAGAATCAAGATCGGACTGCGATGGGTGAGTTTCTAGGTGTATTTCGACCCGCTGAATCCGAGAATCCAAACTTTGATGAGCAAAAATATGCTTGGAAAAAAGTTATTCCGCGTGGTACGAAAAAGAGATGATCGAAAATATCTGTCTCCAGAATCGAAATCGAACTTTGATGGGTGGGTTTATAGGTGTATTTTGACCCGCTGAATCCGAATCGCCAACCTTTGTTACACGAAAATACACCTGGAAAGAAGTTATCTCGCATGGTACGAAAAAGAGATGATCGAAAATATTTGTTTTCAGAGCCGGAATCGGACTTTAATGGGTGAGTTTCTAGGTGTATTTCGACCCGCTGAATCCAAAAAGCCAACCTTTGTTACACGAAAATACACCTGGAAAAAAGTTATCTCGCATGGTACGAAAAAGAGATGATCGAAAATATTTGTTTTCAGAGCCGGAATCGGACTTTAATGGGTGAGTTTCTAGGTGTATTTCGACCCGCTGAATCCAAAAATCCAACCTCTTTTGACCAAAAATATGCTTGGAAAAAAGTTATTTCGCATGGTACGAAAAAGAGATGATCGAAAATATTTTTTTTCAGAATCAAAATCGGACTTTGATGGGTGAGTTTCTGGGTGTATTTCCACCCGCTGAATCCGAAAATCCAACCTTTGATGACCAAAAATATGCTTGGAAAAAAGTTATTTCGCATGGTACGAAAAAGAGATGATCGAAAATATCTGTCTCCGGATTCGAAATCGAACTTCGATGGGTGGGTTTATAGGTGTATTTTGACCCGCTGAATCCAAAAATCCAACCTTTGTTACACGAAAATACACCTGGAAAGAAGTTATTTCGCATGGTACGAAAAAGAGGTGATCAGAAATATTTTTTTTCAGAATCAAAATCGGACTTTAATGGGTGAGTATCTAGGTGTATTTCGAGCCCCTGAATCCGAAAATCCAAACTCTGATGACCAAAAATATGCTTGGAAAAAAGTTAGTTCGCATGGTACGAAAAATAGATGATCGAAAATATTTTTTTTCAGAATCAAGATCGGACTTTGATGTGTGAGTTTCTAGATGTATTTCGACCCGCTGAATTCGAATATCCAACCTTTGATGACCAAAAATATGCTTGGAAAAACGTTATTTCGCATGGTACGAAAAAGAGATGATCGAAAATATCTGTCTTCAGAATCGGAATCGAACTTTGATGGGTGGGTTTATAGAAGTATTTTGACCCGCTGAATCCAAAAATCCAAACTGTGATGAGCAAAAATATGCTTGGAAAAAAGTTATTTCGCGTGGTACGAAAAAGAGATGATCGAAAATATCTGTCTCCAGAATGGGAATCGAACTTTGATGAGTGGGTTCATAGTTGTATTATGTCCCGCTGAATCCAAAAATCCAACCTTTGTTTCACGAAAATACACCTGGAAAGAAGTTATTTCGTATGGTACGAAAAGAGATGATCGAGAATTTTTTTTTTCAGAATCAAAATCGGACTTTGATGGGTGAGTTTCTAGGTGTAGTTCGACCCGCTGAATCCGGAAATCCAACCTTTGATGACCAAAAATATGCTTGGAAAAAAGTTATTTCGCATGGTACGAAAAAGAGATGATCGAAAATATCTGTCTCCAGAATCGGAATCGCACTTTGATGGGTGGGTTTATAGGTGTATTTTGACCCGCTGAATCCAAAAATCCAACCTTTGTTACACGAAAATACACCTGGAAAGAATCTATTTCGCATGGTACGAAAAAGAGATGATCGAAAATATTTTTTTTCAGAATCAAAATCGGACTTTAATGGGTGAGTTTCTAGGTGTATTTCGACCCCCTGAATCCGAAAATACAACCTCTGATGATCAAAAATCTGCTTGGAAAAAAGTTGTTTCGCATGGTACGAAAAAGAGATGATCGAAAATATCTGTCTCCAGAATCGGAATCGAACTTTGATGGGTGGGTTTATAGGTGTATTTTGACCCGCTGAATCCAAAAATCCAAACTTTGATGAGCAAAAATATGCTTGGAAAAAAGTTATTTCGCGTGGTACGAAAAAGAGATGATCGAAAATATCTGTCTCCAGAATCGGAATCGAACTTTGATGGGTGGGTTTATAGGTGTATTTTGACCCGCTGAATCCAAAAATCCAAACTTTGATGACCAAAAATATGCTTGGAAAAAAGTTATTTCGCATGGTACGAAAAAGAGATGATCGAAAATATCTGTCTCCGGATTCGAAATCGAACTTCGATGGGTGGGTTTATAGGTGTATTTTGACCCGCTGAATCCAAAAATCCAACCTTTGTTACACGAAAATACACCTGGAAAGAAGTTATTTCGCATGGTACGAAAAAGAGATGATCCAAAATATTTTTTTTCAGAATCAAAATCGGACTTTAATGGGTGAGTATCTAGGTGTATTTCGAGCCCCTGAATCCGAAAATCCAACCTCTGATGACCAAAAATATGCTTGGAAAAAAGTTATTCCGCGTGGTACGAAAAAGAGATGATCGAAAATATCTGTCTCCAGAATCGAAATCGAACTTTGATGGGTGGGTTTATAGAGGTATTTTGACCCGCTGAATCCAAAAATCCAAACTCTGATGAGCAAAAATATGCTTGGAAAAAAGTTATTTCGCGTGGTACGAAAAAGAGATGATCGAAAATATCTGTCTCCAGAATGGGAATCAAACTTTGATGGGTGGGTTTATAGAAGTATTTTGACCCGCTGAATCCAAAAATCCAAACTCTGATGAGCAAAAATATGCTTGGAAAAAAGTTATTTCGCGTGGTACGAAAAAGAGATGATCGAAAATATCTGTCTCCAGAATGGGAATCGAACTTTGATGAGTGGGTTTATAGTTGTATTATGACCCGCTGAATCCAAAAATCCAACCTTTGTTTCACGAAAATACACCTGGAAAGAAGTTATTTCGCATGGTACGAAAAAGAGATGATCGAAAATATTTTTTTTCAGAATCAAAATCGGACTTTAATGGGTGAGTTTCTAGGTGTATTTCGACCCCCTGAATCCGAAAATCCAACCTCTGATGACCAAAAATCTGCTTGGAAAAAAGTTGTTTCGCGTGGTACGAAAAAGAGATGATCGAAAATATCTGTCTCCAGAATCGAAATCGCACTTTGATGGGTGGGTTTCTAGGTGTATTTCCACCCGCTGAATCCAAAAATCCAACCTTTGTTACACGAAAATACACCTGGAAAGAATCTATTTCGCATGGTACGAAAAAGAGATGATCGGAAATATTTTTTTTCAGAATCAAAATCGGACTTTAATGGGTGAGTTTCTAGGTGTATTTCGACCCCCTGAATCCGAAAATCCAACCTCTGATGACCAAAAATCTGCTTGGAAAAAAGTTGTTTCGCATGGTACGAAAAAGAGATGATCGAAAATATTTTTTTTCAGAATCAAGATCGGACTGCGATGGGTGAGTTTCTAGGTGTATTTCGACCCGCTGAATCCGAGAATCCAAACTTTGATGAGCAAAAATATGCTTGGAAAAAAGTTATTCCGCGTGGTACGAAAAAGAGATGATCGAAAATATCTGTCTCCAGAATCGAAATCGAACTTTGATGGGTGGGTTTATAGAAGTATTTTGACCCGCTGAATCCAAAAATCCAAACTCTGATGAGCAAAAATATGCTTGGAAAAAAGTTATTTCGCGTGGTACGAAAAAGAGATGATCGAAAATATCTGTCTCCAGAATGGGAATCGAACTTTGATGGGTGGGTTTATAGAAGTATTTTGACCCGCTGAATCCAAAAATCCAAACTCTGATGAGCAAAAATATGCTTGGAAAAAAGTTATTTCGCGTGGTACGAAAAAGAGATGATCGAAAATATCTGTCTCCAGAATGGGAATCGAACTTTGATGAGTGGGTTTATAGTTGTATTATGACCCGCTGAATCCAAAAATCTAACCTTTGTTTCACGAAAATACACCTGGAAAGAAGTTATTTCGCATGGTACGAAAAAGAGATGATCGAAAATATTTTTTTTCAGAATCAAAATCGGACTTTAATGGGTGAGTTTCTAGGTGTATTTCGACCCCCCGAATCCGAAAATCCAACCTCTGATGACCAAAAATCTGCTTGGAAAAAAGTTGTTTCGCGTGGTACGAAAAAGAGATGATCGAAAATATCTGTCTCCAGAATCGAAATCGCACTTTGATGGGTGGGTTTCTAGGTGTATTTCCACCCGCTGAATCCAAAAATCCAACCTTTGTTACACGAAAATACACCTGGAAAGAATCTATTTCGCATGGTACGAAAAAGAGATGATCGGAAATATTTTTTTTCAGAATCAAAATCGGACTTTAATGGGTGAGTTTCTAGGTGTATTTCGACCCCCTGAATCCGAAAATCCAACCTCTGATGACCAAAAATCTGCTTGGAAAAAAGTTGTTTCGCATGGTACGAAAAAGAGATGATCGAAAATATTTTTTTTCAGAATCAAGATCGGACTGCGATGGGTGAGTTTCTAGGTGTATTTCGACCCGCTGAATCCGAGAATCCAAACTTTGATGAGCAAAAATATGCTTGGAAAAAAGTTATTCCGCGTGGTACGAAAAAGAGATGATCGAAAATATCTGTCTCCAGAATCGAAATCGAACTTTGATGGGTGGGTTTATAGGTGTATTTTGACCCGCTGAATCCGAATCGCCAACCTTTGTTACACGAAAATACACCTGGAAAGAAGTTATCTCGCATGGTACGAAAAAGAGATGATCGAAAATATTTGTTTTCAGAGCCGGAATCGGACTTTAATGGGTGAGTTTCTAGGTGTATTTCGACCCGCTGAATCCAAAAAGCCAACCTTTGTTACACGAAAATACACCTGGAAAAAAGTTATCTCGCATGGTACGAAAAAGAGATGATCGAAAATATTTGTTTTCAGAGCCGGAATCGGACTTTAATGGGTGAGTTTCTAGGTGTATTTCGACCCGCTGAATCCAAAAATCCAACCTCTTTTGACCAAAAATATGCTTGGAAAAAAGTTATTTCGCATGGTACGAAAAAGAGATGATCGAAAATATTTTTTTTCAGAATCAAAATCGGACTTTGATGGGTGAGTTTCTGGGTGTATTTCCACCCGCTGAATCCGAAAATCCAACCTTTGATGACCAAAAATATGCTTGGAAAAAAGTTATTTCGCATGGTACGAAAAAGAGATGATCGAAAATATCTGTCTCCGGATTCGAAATCGAACTTCGATGGGTGGGTTTATAGGTGTATTTTGACCCGCTGAATCCAAAAATCCAACCTTTGTTACACGAAAATACACCTGGAAAGAAGTTATTTCGCATGGTACGAAAAAGAGGTGATCAGAAATATTTTTTTTCAGAATCAAAATCGGACTTTAATGGGTGAGTATCTAGGTGTATTTCGAGCCCCTGAATCCGAAAATCCAAACTCTGATGACCAAAAATATGCTTGGAAAAAAGTTAGTTCGCATGGTACGAAAAATAGATGATCGAAAATATTTTTTTTCAGAATCAAGATCGGACTTTGATGTGTGAGTTTCTAGATGTATTTCGACCCGCTGAATTCGAATATCCAACCTTTGATGACCAAAAATATGCTTGGAAAAACGTTATTTCGCATGGTACGAAAAAGAGATGATCGAAAATATCTGTCTTCAGAATCGGAATCGAACTTTGATGGGTGGGTTTATAGAAGTATTTTGACCCGCTGAATCCAAAAATCCAAACTGTGATGAGCAAAAATATGCTTGGAAAAAAGTTATTTCGCGTGGTACGAAAAAGAGATGATCGAAAATATCTGTCTCCAGAATGGGAATCGAACTTTGATGAGTGGGTTTATAGTTGTATTATGTCCCGCTGAATCCAAAAATCCAACCTTTGTTTCACGAAAATACACCTGGAAAGAAGTTATTTCGTATGGTACGAAAAAGAGATGATCGAGAATTTTTTTTTTCAGAATCAAAATCGGACTTTGATGGGTGAGTTTCTAGGTGTAGTTCGACCCGCTGAATCCGGAAATCCAACCTTTGATGACCAAAAATATGCTTGGAAAAAAGTTATTTCGCATGGTACGAAAAAGAGATGATCGAAAATATCTGTCTCCAGAATCGGAATCGCACTTTGATGGGTGGGTTTATAGGTGTATTTTGACCCGCTGAATCCAAAAATCCAACCTTTGTTACACGAAAATACACCTGGAAAGAATCTATTTCGCATGGTACGAAAAAGAGATGATCGAAAATATTTTTTTTCAGAATCAAAATCGGACTTTAATGGGTGAGTTTCTAGGTGTATTTCGACCCCCTGAATCCGAAAATACAACCTCTGATGATCAAAAATCTGCTTGGAAAAAAGTTGTTTCGCATGGTACGAAAAAGAGATGATCGAAAATATCTGTCTCCAGAATCGGAATCGAACTTTGATGGGTGGGTTTATAGGTGTATTTTTACCCGCTGAATCCAAAAATCCAAACTTTGATGAGCAAAAATATGCTTGGAAAAAAGTTATTTCGCGTGGTACGAAAAAGAGATGATCGAAAATATCTGTCTCCAGAATCGGAATCGAACTTTGATGGGTGGGTTTATAGGTGTATTTTGACCCGCTGAATCCAAAAATCCAAACTTTGATGACCAAAAATATGCTTGGAAAAAAGTTATTTCGCATGGTACGAAAAAGAGATGATCGAAAATATCTGTCTCCGGATTCGAAATCGAACTTCGATGGGTGGGTTTATAGGTGTATTTTGACCCGCTGAATCCAAAAATCCAACCTTTGTTACACGAAAATACACCTGGAAAGAAGTTATTTCGCATGGTACGAAAAAGAGATGATCCAAAATATTTTTTTTCAGAATCAAAATCGGACTTTAATGGGTGAGTATCTAGGTGTATTTCGAGCCCCTGAATCCGAAAATCCAACCTCTGATGACCAAAAATATGCTTGGAAAAAAGTTATTCCGCGTGGTACGAAAAAGAGATGATCGAAAATATCTGTCTCCAGAATCGAAATCGAACTTTGATGGGTGGGTTTATAGAAGTATTTTGACCCGCTGAATCCAAAAATCCAAACTCTGATGAGCAAAAATATGCTTGGAAAAAAGTTATTTCGCGTGGTACGAAAAAGAGATGATCGAAAATATCTGTCTCCAGAATGGGAATCGAACTTTGATGGGTGGGTTTATAGAAGTATTTTGACCCGCTGAATCCAAAAATCCAAACTCTGATGAGCAAAAATATGCTTGGAAAAAAGTTATTTCGCGTGGTACGAAAAAGAGATGATCGAAAATATCTGTCTCCAGAATGGGAATCGAACTTTGATGAGTGGGTTTATAGTTGTATTATGACCCGCTGAATCCAAAAATCCAACCTTTGTTTCACGAAAATACACCTGGAAAGAAGTTATTTCGCATGGTACGAAAAAGAGATGATCGAAAATATTTTTTTTCAGAATCAAAATCGGACTTTAATGGGTGAGTTTCTAGGTGTATTTCGACCCCCTGAATCCGAAAATCCAACCTCTGATGACCAAAAATCTGCTTGGAAAAAAGTTGTTTCGCGTGGTACGAAAAAGAGATGATCGAAAATATCTGTCTCCAGAATCGAAATCGCACTTTGATGGGTGGGTTTCTAGGTGTATTTCCACCCGCTGAATCCAAAAATCCAACCTTTGTTACACGAAAATACACCTGGAAAGAATCTATTTCGCATGGTACGAAAAAGAGATGATCGGAAATATTTTTTTTCAGAATCAAAATCGGACTTTAATGGGTGAGTTTCTAGGTGTATTTCGACCCCCTGAATCCGAAAATCCAACCTCTGATGACCAAAAATCTGCTTGGAAAAAAGTTGTTTCGCATGGTACGAAAAAGAGATGATCGAAAATATTTTTTTTCAGAATCAAGATCGGACTGCGATGGGTTAGTTTCTAGGTGTATTTCGACCCGCTGAATCCGAGAATCCAAACTTTGATGAGCAAAAATATGCTTGGAAAAAAGTTATTCCGCGTGGTACGAAAAAGAGATGATCGAAAATATCTGTCTCCAGAATCGAAATCGAACTTTGTTGGGTGGGTTTATAGGTGTATTTTGACCCGCTGAATCCGAATCGCCAACCTTTGTTACACGAAAATACACCTGGAAAGAAGTTATCTCGCATGGTACGAAAAAGAGATGATCGAAAATATTTGTTTTCAGAGCCGGAATCGGACTTTAATGGGTGAGTTTCTAGGTGTATTTCGACCCGCTGAATCCAAAAAGCCAACCTTTGTTACACGAAAATACACCTGGAAAAAAGTTATCTCGCATGGTACGAAAAAGAGATGATCGAAAATATTTGTTTTCAGAGCCGGAATCGGACTTTAATGGGTGAGTTTCTAGGTGTATTTCGACCCGCTGAATCCAAAAATCCAACCTCTTTTGACCAAAAATATGCTTGGAAAAAAGTTATTTCGCATGGTACGAAAAAGAGATGATCGAAAATATTTTTTTTCAGGACCAAAATCGGACTTTGATGGGTGAGTTTCTGGGTGTATTTCCACCCGCTGAATCCGAAAATCCAACCTTTGATGACCAAAAATATGCTTGGAAAAAAGTTATTTCGCATGGTACGAAAAAGAGATGATCGAAAATATCTGTCTCCGGATTCGAAATCGAACTTCGATGGGTGGGTTTATAGGTGTATTTTGACCCGCTGAATCCAAAAATCCAACCTTTGTTACACGAAAATACACCTGGAAAGAAGTTATTTCGCATGGTACGAAAAAGAGGTGATCAGAAATATTTTTTTTCAGAATCAAAATCGGACTTTAATGGGTGAGTATCTAGGTGTATTTCGAGCCCCTGAATCCGAAAATCCAAACTCTGATGACCAAAAATATGCTTGGAAAAAAGTTAGTTCGCATGGTACGAAAAATAGATGATCGAAAATATTTTTTTTCAGAATCAAGATCGGACTTTGATGTGTGAGTTTCTAGATGTATTTCGACCCGCTGAATTCGAATATCCAACCTTTGATGACCAAAAATATGCTTGGAAAAACGTTATTTCGCATGGTACGAAAAAGAGATGATCGAAAATATCTGTCTTCAGAATCGGAATCGAACTTTGATGGGTGGGTTTATAGAAGTATTTTGACCCGCTGAATCCAAAAATCCAAACTGTGATGAGCAAAAATATGCTTGGAAAAAAGTTATTTCGCGTGGTACGAAAAAGAGATGATCGAAAATATCTGTCTCCAGAATGGGAATCGAACTTTGATGAGTGGGTTTATAGTTGTATTATGTCCCGCTGAATCCAAAAATCCAACCTTTGTTTCACGAAAATACACCTGGAAAGAAGTTATTTCGTATGGTACGAAAAAGAGATGATCGAGAATTTTTTTTTTCAGAATCAAAATCGGACTTTGATGGGTGAGTTTCTAGGTGTAGTTCGACCCGCTGAATCCGGAAATCCAACCTTTGATGACCAAAAATATGCTTGGAAAAAAGTTATTCCGCATGGTACGAAAAAGAGATGATCGAAAATATCTGTCTCCAGAATCGGAATCGCACTTTGATGGGTGGGTTTATAGGTGTATTTTGACCCGCTGAATCCAAAAATCCAACCTTTGTTACACGAAAATACACCTGGAAAGAATCTATTTCGCATGGTACGAAAAAGAGATGATCGAAAATATTTTTTTTCAGAATCAAAATCGGACTTTAATGGGTGAGTTTCTAGGTGTATTTCGACCCCCTGAATCCGAAAATACAACCTCTGATGATCAAAAATCTGCTTGGAAAAAAGTTGTTTCGCATGGTACGAAAAAGAGATGATCGAAAATATCTGTCTCCAGAATCGGAATCGAACTTTGATGGGTGGGTTTATAGGTGTATTTTGACCCGCTGAATCCAAAAATCCAAACTTTGATGAGCAAAAATATGCTTGGAAAAAAGTTATTTCGCGTGGTACGAAAAAGAGATGATCGAAAATATCTGTCTCCAGAATCGGAATCGAACTTTGATGGGTGGGTTTATAGGTGTATTTTGACCCGCTGAATCCAAAAATCCAAACTTTGATGACCAAAAATATGCTTGGAAAAAAGTTATTTCGCATGGTACGAAAAAGAGATGATCGAAAATATCTGTCTCCGGATTCGAAATCGAACTTCGATGGGTGGGTTTATAGGTGTATTTTGACCCGCTGAATCCAAAAATCCAACCTTTGTTACACGAAAATACACCTGGAAAGAAGTTATTTCGCATGGTACGAAAAAGAGATGATCCAAAATATTTTTTTTCAGAATCAAAATCGGACTTTAATGGGTGAGTATCTAGGTGTATTTCGAGCCCCTGAATCCGAAAATCCAACCTCCGATGACCAAAAATATGCTTGGAAAAAAGTTATTTCGCGTGGTACGAAAAAGAGATGATCGAAAATATCTGTCTCCAGAATGGGAATCGAACTTTGATGAGTGGGTTTATAGTTGTATTATGACCCGCTGAATCCAAAAATCCAACCTTTGTTTCACGAAAATACACCTGGAAAGAAGTTATTTCGTATGGTACGAAAAAGAGATGATCGAAAATATTTTTTTTCAGAATCAAAATCGGACTTTGATGGGTGAGTTTCTAGGTGTAGTTCGACCCGCTGAATCCGGAAATCCAACCTTTGATGACCAAAAATATGCTTGGAAAAAAGTTATTTCGCATGGTACGAAAAAGAGATGATCGAAAATATCTGTCTCCAGAATCGAAATCGCACTTTGATGGGTGGGTTTATAGGTGTATTTTGACCCGCTGAATCCAAAAATCCAACCTTTGTTACACGAAAATACACATGGAAAGAATCTATTTCGCATGGTACGAAAAAGAGATGATCCAAAATATTTTTTTTCAGAATCAAAATCGGACTTTAATGGGTGAGTATCTAGGTGTATTTCGAGCCCCTGAATCCGAAAATCCAACCTCTGATGACCAAAAATATGCTTGGAAAAAAAATAGTTCGCATGGTACGAAAAAGAGATGATCGAAAATATTTTTTTTTAGAATCAAGATCGGACTTTGATGTGTGAGTTTCTAGGTGTATTTCGACCCGCTGAATTCGAATATCCAACCTTTGATGACCAAAAATATGCTTGGAAAAAAGTTATTTCGCATGGTACGAAAAAGAGATGATCGAAAATATCTGTCTCCAGAATCGAAATCGAACTTTGATGGGTGGGTTTATAGGTGTATTTTGACCCGCTGAATCCAAAAATCCAACCTTTCTTACACGAAAATACACCTGGAACGAAGTTATTTCGCATGGTACGACAAAGAGATGATCGAAAATATTTTTTTTCAGAATCAAAATCAGACTTTAATGGGTGAGTTTCTAGGTGTATTTCGACCCGCTGAATCCGAAAATCCAACCTCTTATGACCAAAAATATGCTTGGAAAAAAGTTATTTCGCATGGTACGAAAAAGAGATGATCGAAAATATCTGTCTTCAGAATCGGAATCGAACTTTGATGGGTGGGTTTATACAAGTATTTTGACCCGCTGAATCCAAAAATCCAAACTTTGATGAGCAAAAATATGCTTGGAAAAAAGTTATTTCGCGTGGTACGAAAAAGAGATGATCGAAAATATCTGTCTCCAGAATGGGAATCGAACTTTGATGAGTGGGTTTATAGTTGTATTATGACCCGCTGAATCCAAAAATCCAACCTTTGTTTCACGAAAATACACCTGGAAAGAAGTTATTTCGTATGGTACGAAAAAGAGATGATCGAAAATATTTTTTTTCAGAATCAAAATCGGACTTTGATGGGTGAGTTTCTAGGTGTAGTTCGACCCGCTGAATCCGGAAATCCAACCTTTGATGACCAAAAATATGCTTGGAAAAAAGCTATTTCGCATGGTACGAAAAAGAGATGATCGAAAATATCTGTCTCCAGAATCGAAATCGGACTTTGATGGGTGGGTTTATAGGTGTATTTTGACCCGCTGAATCCAAAAATCCAACCTTTGTTACACGAAAATACACATGGAAAGAATCTATTTCGCATGGTACGAAAAAGAGATGATCGAAAATATTTTTTTTCAGAATCAAAATCGGACTTTAATGGGTGAGTTTCTAGGTGTATTTCGACCCCCTGAATCCGAAAATCCAACCTCTGATGACCAAAAATCTGCTTGGAAAAAAGTTGTTTCGCATGGTACGAAAAAGAGATGATCGAAAATATTTTTTTTCAGAATCAAGATCGGACTGCGATGGGTGAGTTTCTAGGTGTATTTCGACCCGCTGAATCCGAGAATCCAAACTTTGATGAGCATAAATATGCTTCGAAAAAAGTTATTTCGCGTGGTACGAAAAAGAGATGATCAAAAATATCTGTCTCCAGAATCGGAATCGAACTTTGATGGGTGGGTTTATAGGTGTATTTTGACCCGCTGAATCCAAAAAGCCGACCTTTGTTACACGAAAATACACCTGGAAAGAAGTTATCTCGCATGGTACGAAAAAGAGATGATCGAAAATATTTTTTTTCAGAATCAAAATCGGACTTTGATGGGTGAGTTTCTAGGTGTAGTTCGACCCGCTGAATCCGGAAATCCAACCTTTGATGACCAAAAATATGCTTGGAAAAAAGTTATTTCGCATGGTACGAAAAAGAGATGATCGAAAATATCTGTCTCCAGAATCGAAATCGCACTTTGATGGGTGGGTTTATAGGTGTATTTTGACCCGCTGAATCCAAAAATCCAACCTTTGTTACACGAAAATACACATGGAAAGAATCTATTTCGCATGGTACGAAAAAGAGATGATCCAAAATATTTTTTTTCAGAATCAAAATCGGACTTTAATGGGTGAGTATCTAGGTGTATTTCGAGCCCCTGAATCCGAAAATCCAACCTCTGATGACCAAAAATATGCTTGGAAAAAAGTTAGTTCGCATGGTACGAAAAAGAGATGATCGAAAATATTTTTTTTTAGAATCAAGATCGGACTTTGATGTGTGAGTTTCTAGGTGTATTTCGACCCGCTGAATTCGAATATCCAACCTTTGATGACCAAAAATATGCTTGGAAAAAAGTTATTTCGCATGGTACGAAAAAGAGATGATCGAAAATATCTGTCTCCAGAATCGAAATCGAACTTTGATGGGTGGGTTTATAGGTGTATTTTGACCCGCTGAATCCAAAAATCCAACCTTTCTTACACGAAAATACACCTGGAACGAAGTTATTTCGCATGGTACGACAAAGAGATGATCGAAAATATTTTTTTTCAGAATCAAAATCAGACTTTAATGGGTGAGTTTCTAGGTGTATTTCGACCCGCTGAATCCGAAAATCCAACCTCTTATGACCAAAAATATGCTTGGAAAAAAGTTATTTCGCATGGTACGAAAAAGAGATGATCGAAAATATCTGTCTTCAGAATCGGAATCGAACTTTGATGGGTGGGTTTATAGAAGTATTTTGACCCGCTGAATCCAAAAATCCAAACTTTGATGAGCAAAAATATGCTTGGAAAAAAGTTATTTCGCGTGGTACGAAAAAGAGATGATCGAAAATATCTGTCTCCAGAATGGGAATCGAACTTTGATGAGTGGGTTTATAGTTGTATTATGACCCGCTGAATCCAAAAATCCAACCTTTGTTTCACGAAAATACACCTGGAAAGAAGTTATTTCGTATGGTACGAAAAAGAGATGATCGAAAATATTTTTTTTCAGAATCAAAATCGGACTTTGATGGGTGAGTTTCTAGGTGTAGTTCGACCCGCTGAATCCGGAAATCCAACCTTTGATGACCAAAAATATGCTTGGAAAAAAGTTATTTCGCATGGTACGAAAAAGAGATGATCGAAAATATCTGTCTCCAGAATCGAAATCGGACTTTGATGGGTGGGTTTATAGGTGTATTTTGACCCGCTGAATCCAAAAATCCAACCTTTGTTACACGAAAATACACATGGAAAGAATCTATTTCGCATGGTACGAAAAAGAGATGATCGAAAATATTTTTTTTCAGAATCAAAATCGGACTTTAATGGGTGAGTTTCTAGGTGTATTTCGACCCCCTGAATCCGAAAATCCAACCTCTGATGACCAAAAATCTGCTTGGAAAAAAGTTGTTTCGCATGGTACGAAAAAGAGATGATCGAAAATATTTTTTTTCAGAATCAAGATCGGACTGCGATGGGTGAGTTTCTAGGTGTATTTCGACCCGCTGAATCCGAGAATCCAAACTTTGATGAGCAAAAATATGCTTGGAAAAAAGTTATTTCGCGTGGTACGAAAAAGAGATGATCGAAAATATCTGTCTCCAGAATCGAAATCGAACTTTGATGGGTGGGTTTATAGGTGTATTTTGACCCGCTGAATCCGAATCGCCAACCTTTGTTACACGAAAATACACCTGGAAAGAAGTTATCTCGCATGGTACGAAAAAGAGATGATCGAAAATATTTGTTTTCAGAGCCGGAATCGGACTTTAATGGGTGAGTTTCTAGGTGTATTTCGACCCGCTGAATCCAAAAAGCCAACCTTTGTTACACGAAAATACACCTGGAAAAAAGTTATCTCGCATGGTACGAAAAAGAGATGATCGAAAATATTTGTTTTCAGAGCCGGAATCGGACTTTAATGGGTGAGTTTCTAGGTGTATTTCGACCCGCTGAATCCAAAAATCCAACCTGTTTTGACCAAAAATATGCTTGGAAAAAAGTTAGTTCGCATGGTACGAAAAAGAGATGATCGAAAATATTTTTTTTTAGAATCAAGATCGGACTTTGATGTGTGAGTTTCTAGGTGTATTTCGACCCGCTGAATTCGAATATCCAACCTTTGATGACCAAAAATATGCTTGGAAAAAAGTTATTTCGCATGGTACGAAAAAGAGATGATCGAAAATATCTGTCTCCAGAATCGAAATCGAACTTTGATGGGTGGGTTTATAGGTGTATTTTGACCCGCTGAATCCAAAAATCCAACCTTTCTTACACGAAAATACACCTGGAACGAAGTTATTTCGCATGGTACGACAAAGAGATGATCGAAAATATTTTTTTTCAGAATCAAAATCAGACTTTAATGGGTGAGTTTCTAGGTGTATTTCGACCCGCTGAATCCGAAAATCCAACCTCTTATGACCAAAAATATGCTTGGAAAAAAGTTATTTCGCATGGTACGAAAAAGAGATGATCGAAAATATCTGTCTTCAGAATCGGAATCGAACTTTGATGGGTGGGTTTATAGAAGTATTTTGACCCGCTGAATCCAAAAATCCAAACTTTGATGAGCAAAAATATGCTTGGAAAAAAGTTATTTCGCGTGGTACGAAAAAGAGATGATCGAAAATATCTGTCTCCAGAATGGGAATCGAACTTTGATGAGTGGGTTTATAGTTGTATTATGACCCGCTGAATCCAAAAATCCAACCTTTGTTTCACGAAAATACACCTGGAAAGAAGTTATTTCGTATGGTACGAAAAAGAGATGATCGAAAATATTTTTTTTCAGAATCAAAATCGGACTTTGATGGGTGAGTTTCTAGGTGTAGTTCGACCCGCTGAATCCGGAAATCCAACCTTTGATGACCAAAAATATGCTTGGAAAAAAGTTATTTCGCATGGTACGAAAAAGAGATGATCGAAAATATCTGTCTCCAGAATCGAAATCGGACTTTGATGGGTGGGTTTATAGGTGTATTTTGACCCGCTGAATCCAAAAATCCAACCTTTGTTACACGAAAATACACATGGAAAGAATCTATTTCGCATGGTACGAAAAAGAGATGATCGAAAATATTTTTTTTCAGAATCAAAATCGGACTTTAATGGGTGAGTTTCTAGGTGTATTTCGACCCCCTGAATCCGAAAATCCAACCTCTGATGACCAAAAATCTGCTTGGAAAAAAGTTGTTTCGCATGGTACGAAAAAGAGATGATCGAAAATATTTTTTTTCAGAATCAAGATCGGACTGCGATGGGTGAGTTTCTAGGTGTATTTCGACCCGCTGAATCCGAGAATCCAAACTTTGATGAGCAAAAATATGCTTGGAAAAAAGTTATTTCGCGTGGTACGAAAAAGAGATGATCGAAAATATCTGTCTCCAGAATCGAAATCGAACTTTGATGGGTGGGTTTATAGGTGTATTTTGACCCGCTGAATCCGAATCGCCAACCTTTGTTACACGAAAATACACCTGGAAAGAAGTTATCTCGCATGGTACGAAAAAGAGATGATCGAAAATATTTGTTTTCAGAGCCGGAATCGGACTTTAATGGGTGAGTTTCTAGGTGTATTTCGACCCGCTGAATCCAAAAAGCCAACCTTTCTTACACGAAAATACACCTGGAAAAAAGTTATCTCGCATGGTACGAAAAAGAGATGATCGAAAATATTTGTTTTCAGAGCCGGAATCGGACTTTAATGGGTGAGTTTCTAGGTGTATTTCGACCCGCTGAATCCAAAAATCCAACCTGTTTTGACCAAAAATATGCTTGGAAAAAAGTTATTTCGCATGGTACGAAAAAGAGATGATCGAAAATATTTTTTTTCAGAATCAAAATCGAACTTTGATGGGTGAGTTTCTAGGTGTATTTCCACCCGCTGAATCCGAAAATCCAACCTTTGATGACCAAAAATATGCTTGGAAAAAAGTTATTTCGCATGGTACGAAAAAGAGATGATCGAAAATATCTGTCTCCGGATTCGAAATCGAACTTCGATGGGTGGGTTTATAGGTGTATTTTGACCCGCTGAATCCAAAAATCCAACCTTTGTTACACGAAAATACACCTGGAAAGAAGTTATTTCGCATGGTACGAAAAAGAGATGATCCAAAATATTTTTTTTCAGAATCAAAATCGGACTTTAATGGGTGAGTATCTAGGTGTATTTCGAGCCCCTGAATCCGAAAATCCAACCTCTGATGACCAAAAATATGCTTGGAAAAAAGTTAGTTCGCATGGTACGAAAAATAGATGATCGAAAATATTTTTTTTCAGAATCAAGATCGGACTTTGATGTGTGAGTTTCTAGATGTATTTCGACCCGCTGAATTCGAATATCCAACCTTTGATGACCAAAAATATGCTTGGAAAAACGTTATTTCGCATGGTACGAAAAAGAGATGATCGAAAATATCTGTCTTCAGAATCGGAATCGAACTTTGATGGGTGGGTTTATAGAAGTATTTTGACCCGCTGAATCCAAAAATCCAAACTGTGATGAGCAAAAATATTCTTGGAAAAAAGTTATTTCGCGTGGTACGAAAAAGAGATGATCGAAAATATCTGTCTCCAGAATGGGAATCGAACTTTGATGAGTGGGTTTATAGTTGTATTATGACCCGCTGAATCCAAAAATCCAACCTTTGTTTCACGAAAATACACCTGGAAAGAAGTTATTACGTATGGTACGAAAAAGAGATGATCGAAAATATTTTTTTTCAGAATCAAAATCGGACTTTGATGGGTGAGTTTCTAGGTGTAGTTCGACCCGCTGAATCCGGAAATCCAACCTTTGATGACCAAAAATATGCTTGGAAAAAAGTTATTTCGCATGGTACGAAAAAGAGATGATCGAAAATATCTGTCTCCAGAATCGAAATCGGACTTTGATGGGTGGGTTTATAGGTGTATTTTGACCCGCTGAATCCAAAAATCCAACCTTTGTTACACGAAAATACACATGGAAAGAATCTATTTCGCATGGTACGAAAAAGAGATGATCGAAAATATTTTTTTTCAGAATCAAAATCGGACTTTAATGGGTGAGTTTCTAGGTGTATTTCGACCCCCTGAATCCGAAAATCCAACCTCTGATGACCAAAAATCTGCTTGGAAAAAAGTTGTTTCGCATGGTACGAAAAAGAGATGATCGAAAATATTTTTTTTCAGAATCAAGATCGGACTGCGATGGGTGAGTTTCTAGGTGTATTTCGACCCGCTGAATCCGAGAATCCAAACTTTGATGAGCATAAATATGCTTCGAAAAAAGTTATTTCGCGTGGTACGAAAAAGAGATGATCAAAAATATCTGTCTCCAGAATCGGAATCGAACTTTGATGGGTGGGTTTATAGGTGTATTTTGACCCGCTGAATCCAAAAAGCCGACCTTTGTTACACGAAAATACACCTGGAAAGAAGTTATCTCGCATGGTACGAAAAAGAGATGATCGAAAATATTTTTTTTCAGAATCAAAATCGGACTTTGATGGGTGAGTTTCTAGGTGTAGTTCGACCCGCTGAATCCGGAAATCCAACCTTTGATGACCAAAAATATGCTTGGAAAAAAGTTATTTCGCATGGTACGAAAAAGAGATGATCGAAAATATCTGTCTCCAGAATCGAAATCGCACTTTGATGGGTGGGTTTATAGGTGTATTTTGACCCGCTGAATCCAAAAATCCAACCTTTGTTACACGAAAATACACATGGAAAGAATCTATTTCGCATGGTACGAAAAAGAGATGATCCAAAATATTTTTTTTCAGAATCAAAATCGGACTTTAATGGGTGAGTATCTAGGTGTATTTCGAGCCCCTGAATCCGAAAATCCAACCTCTGATGACCAAAAATATGCTTGGAAAAAAGTTAGTTCGCATGGTACGAAAAAGAGATGATCGAAAATATTTTTTTTTAGAATCAAGATCGGACTTTGATGTGTGAGTTTCTAGGTGTATTTCGACCCGCTGAATTCGAATATCCAACCTTTGATGACCAAAAATATGCTTGGAAAAAAGTTATTTCGCATGGTACGAAAAAGAGATGATCGAAAATATCTGTCTCCAGAATCGAAATCGAACTTTGATGGGTGGGTTTATAGGTGTATTTTGACCCGCTGAATCCAAAAATCCAACCTTTCTTACACGAAAATACACCTGGAACGAAGTTATTTCGCATGGTACGACAAAGAGATGATCGAAAATATTTTTTTTCAGAATCAAAATCAGACTTTAATGGGTGAGTTTCTAGGTGTATTTCGACCCGCTGAATCCGAAAATCCAACCTCTTATGACCAAAAATATGCTTGGAAAAAAGTTATTTCGCATGGTACGAAAAAGAGATGATCGAAAATATCTGTCTTCAGAATCGGAATCGAACTTTGATGGGTGGGTTTATAGAAGTATTTTGACCCGCTGAATCCAAAAATCCAAACTTTGATGAGCAAAAATATGCTTGGAAAAAAGTTATTTCGCGTGGTACGAAAAAGAGATGATCGAAAATATCTGTCTCCAGAATGGGAATCGAACTTTGATGAGTGGGTTTATAGTTGTATTATGACCCGCTGAATCCAAAAATCCAACCTTTGTTTCACGAAAATACACCTGGAAAGAAGTTATTTCGTATGGTACGAAAAAGAGATGATCGAAAATATTTTTTTTCAGAATCAAAATCGGACTTTGATGGGTGAGTTTCTAGGTGTAGTTCGACCCGCTGAATCCGGAAATCCAACCTTTGATGACCAAAAATATGCTTGGAAAAAAGTTATTTCGCATGGTACGAAAAAGAGATGATCGAAAATATCTGTCTCCAGAATCGAAATCGGACTTTGATGGGTGGGTTTATAGGTGTATTTTGACCCGCTGAATCCAAAAATCCAACCTTTGTTACACGAAAATACACATGGAAAGAATCTATTTCGCATGGTACGAAAAAGAGATGATCGAAAATATTTTTTTTCAGAATCAAAATCGGACTTTAATGGGTGAGTTTCTAGGTGTATTTCGACCCCCTGAATCCGAAAATCCAACCTCTGATGACCAAAAATCTGCTTGGAAAAAAGTTGTTTCGCATGGTACGAAAAAGAGATGATCGAAAATATTTTTTTTCAGAATCAAGATCGGACTGCGATGGGTGAGTTTCTAGGTGTATTTCGACCCGCTGAATCCGAGAATCCAAACTTTGATGAGCAAAAATATGCTTGGAAAAAAGTTATTTCGCGTGGTACGAAAAAGAGATGATCGAAAATATCTGTCTCCAGAATCGAAATCGAACTTTGATGGGTGGGTTTATAGGTGTATTTTGACCCGCTGAATCCGAATCGCCAACCTTTGTTACACGAAAATACACCTGGAAAGAAGTTATCTCGCATGGTACGAAAAAGAGATGATCGAAAATATTTGTTTTCAGAGCCGGAATCGGACTTTAATGGGTGAGTTTCTAGGTGTATTTCGACCCGCTGAATCCAAAAAGCCAACCTTTGTTACACGAAAATACACCTGGAAAAAAGTTATCTCGCATGGTACGAAAAAGAGATGATCGAAAATATTTGTTTTCAGAGCCGGAATCGGACTTTAATGGGTGAGTTTCTAGGTGTATTTCGACCCGCTGAATCCAAAAATCCAACCTGTTTTGACCAAAAATATGCTTGGAAAAAAGTTAGTTCGCATGGTACGAAAAAGAGATGATCGAAAATATTTTTTTTTAGAATCAAGATCGGACTTTGATGTGTGAGTTTCTAGGTGTATTTCGACCCGCTGAATTCGAATATCCAACCTTTGATGACCAAAAATATGCTTGGAAAAAAGTTATTTCGCATGGTACGAAAAAGAGATGATCGAAAATATCTGTCTCCAGAATCGAAATCGAACTTTGATGGGTGGGTTTATAGGTGTATTTTGACCCGCTGAATCCAAAAATCCAACCTTTCTTACACGAAAATACACCTGGAACGAAGTTATTTCGCATGGTACGACAAAGAGATGATCGAAAATATTTTTTTTCAGAATCAAAATCAGACTTTAATGGGTGAGTTTCTAGGTGTATTTCGACCCGCTGAATTCGAAAATCCAACCTCTTATGACCAAAAATATGCTTGGAAAAAAGTTATTTCGCATGGTACGAAAAAGAGATGATCGAAAATATCTGTCTTCAGAATCGGAATCGAACTTTGATGGGTGGGTTTATAGAAGTATTTTGACCCGCTGAATCCAAAAATCCAAACTTTGATGAGCAAAAATATGCTTGGAAAAAAGTTATTTCGCGTGGTACGAAAAAGAGATGATCGAAAATATCTGTCTCCAGAATGGGAATCGAACTTTGATGAGTGGGTTTATAGTTGTATTATGACCCGCTGAATCCAAAAATCCAACCTTTGTTTCACGAAAATACACCTGGAAAGAAGTTATTTCGTATGGTACGAAAAAGAGATGATCGAAAATATTTTTTTTCAGAATCAAAATCGGACTTTGATGGGTGAGTTTCTAGGTGTAGTTCGACCCGCTGAATCCGGAAATCCAACCTTTGATGACCAAAAATATGCTTGGAAAAAAGTTATTTCGCATGGTACGAAAAAGAGATGATCGAAAATATCTGTCTCCAGAATCGAAATCGGACTTTGATGGGTGGGTTTATAGGTGTATTTTGACCCGCTGAATCCAAAAATCCAACCTTTGTTACACGAAAATACACATGGAAAGAATCTATTTCGCATGGTACGAAAAAGAGATGATCGAAAATATTTTTTTTCAGAATCAAAATCGGACTTTAATGGGTGAGTTTCTAGGTGTATTTCGACCCCCTGAATCCGAAAATCCAACCTCTGATGACCAAAAATCTGCTTGGAAAAAAGTTGTTTCGCATGGTACGAAAAAGAGATGATCGAAAATATTTTTTTTCAGAATCAAGATCGGACTGCGATGGGTGAGTTTCTAGGTGTATTTCGACCCGCTGAATCCGAGAATCCAAACTTTGATGAGCAAAAATATGCTTGGAAAAAAGTTATTTCGCGTGGTACGAAAAAGAGATGATCGAAAATATCTGTCTCCAGAATCGAAATCGAACTTTGATGGGTGGGTTTATAGGTGTATTTTGACCCGCTGAATCCGAATCGCCAACCTTTGTTACACGAAAATACACCTGGAAAGAAGTTATCTCGCATGGTACGAAAAAGAGATGATCGAAAATATTTGTTTTCAGAGCCGGAATCGGACTTTAATGGGTGAGTTTCTAGGTGTATTTCGACCCGCTGAATCCAAAAAGCCAACCTTTCTTACACGAAAATACACCTGGAAAAAAGTTATCTCGCATGGTACGAAAAAGAGATGATCGAAAATATTTGTTTTCAGAGCCGGAATCGGACTTTAATGGGTGAGTTTCTAGGTGTATTTCGACCCGCTGAATCCAAAAATCCAACCTGTTTTGACCAAAAATATGCTTGGAAAAAAGTTATTTCGCATGGTACGAAAAAGAGATGATCGAAAATATTTTTTTTCAGAATCAAAATTGAACTTTGATGGGTGAGTTTCTAGGTGTATTTCCACCCGCTGAATCCGAAAATCCAACCTTTGATGACCAAAAATATGCTTGGAAAAAAGTTATTTCGCATGGTACGAAAAAGAGATGATCGAAAATATCTGTCTCCGGATTCGAAATCGAACTTCGATGGGTGGGTTTATAGGTGTATTTTGACCCGCTGAATCCAAAAATCCAACCTTTGTTACACGAAAATACACCTGGAAAGAAGTTATTTCGCATGGTACGAAAAAGAGATGATCCAAAATATTTTTTTTCAGAATCAAAATCGGACTTTAATGGGTGAGTATCTAGGTGTATTTCGAGCCCCTGAATCCGAAAATCCAACCTCTGATGACCAAAAATATGCTTGGAAAAAAGTTAGTTCGCATGGTACGAAAAATAGATGATCGAAAATATTTTTTTTCAGAATCAAGATCGGACTTTGATGTGTGAGTTTCTAGATGTATTTCGACCCGCTGAATTCGAATATCCAACCTTTGATGACCAAAAATATGCTTGGAAAAACGTTATTTCGCATGGTACGAAAAAGAGATGATCGAAAATATCTGTCTTCAGAATCGGAATCGAACTTTGATGGGTGGGTTTATAGAAGTATTTTGACCCGCTGAATCCAAAAATCCAAACTGTGATGAGCAAAAATATTCTTGGAAAAAAGTTATTTCGCGTGGTACGAAAAAGAGATGATCGAAAATATCTGTCTCCAGAATGGGAATCGAACTTTGATGAGTGGGTTTATAGTTGTATTATGACCCGCTGAATCCAAAAATCCAACCTTTGTTTCACGAAAATACACCTGGAAAGAAGTTATTACGTATGGTACGAAAAAGAGATGATCGAAAATATTTTTTTTCAGAATCAAAATCGGACTTTGATGGGTGAGTTTCTAGGTGTAGTTCGACCCGCTGAATCCGGAAATCCAACCTTTGATGACCAAAAATATGCTTGGAAAAAAGTTATTTCGCATGGTACGAAAAAGAGATGATCGAAAATATCTGTCTCCAGAATCGAAATCGCACTTTGATGGGTGGGTTTATAGGTGTATTTTGACCCGCTGAATCCAAAAATCCAACCTTTGTTACACGAAAATACACCTGGAAAGAATCTATTTCGCATGGTACGAAAAAGAGATGATCGAAAATATTTTTTTTCAGAATCAAAATCGGACTTTAATGGGTGAGTTTCTAGGTGTATTTCGACCCCCTGAATCCGAAAATCCAACCTCTGATGACCAAAAATCTGCTTGGAAAAAAGTTGTTTCGCATGGTACGAAAAAGAGATGATCGAAAATATTTTTTTTCAGAATCAAGATCGGACTGCGATGGGTGAGTTTCTAGGTGTATTTCGACCCGCTGAATCCGAGAATCCAAACTTTGATGAGCAAAAATATGCTTGGAAAAAAGTTATTTCGCGTGGTACGAAAAAGAGATGATCGAAAATATCTGTCTCCAGAATCGGAATCGAACTTTGATGGGTGGGTTTATAGGTGTATTTTGACCCGCTGAATCCGAATCGCCAACCTTTGTTACACGAAAATACACCTGGAAAGAAGTTATCTCGCATGGTACGAAAAAGAGATGATCGGAAATATTTGTTTTCAGAGCCGGAATCGGACTTTAATGGGTGAGTTTCTAGGTGTATTTCGACCCGCTGAATCCAAAAAGCCAACCTTTGTTACACGAAAATACACCTGGAAAAAAGTTATCTCGCATGGTACGAAAAAGAGATGATCGAAAATATTTGTTTTCAGAGCCGGAATCGGACTTTAATGGGTGAGTTTCTAGGTGTATTTCGACCCGCTGAATCCAAAAATCCAACCTGTTTTGACCAAAAATATGCTTGGAAAAAAGTTATTTCGCATGGTACGAAAAAGAGATGATCGAAAATATTTTTTTTCAGAATCAAAATCGGACTTTGATGGGTGAGTTTCTAGGTGTATTTCCACCCGCTGAATCCGAAAATCCAACCTTTGATGACCAAAAATATGCTTGGAAAAAAGTTATTTCGCATGGTACGAAAAAGAGATGATCGAAAATATCTGTCTCCGGATTCGAAATCGAACTTCGATGGGTGGGTTTATAGGTGTATTTTGACCCGCTGAATCCAAAAATCCAACCTTTGTTACACGAAAATACACCTGGAAAGAAGTTATTTCGCATGGTACGAAAAAGAGATGATCCAAAATATTTTTTTTCAGAATCAAAATCGGACTTTAATGGGTGAGTATCTAGGTGTATTTCGAGCCCCTGAATCCGAAAATCCAACCTCTGATGACCAAAAATATGCTTGGAAAAAAGTTAGTTCGCATGGTACGAAAAATAGATGATCGAAAATATTTTTTTTCAGAATCAAGATCGGACTTTGATGTGTGAGTTTCTAGATGTATTTCGACCCGCTGAATTCGAATATCCAACCTTTGATGACCAAAAATATGCTTGGAAAAACGTTATTTCGCATGGTACGAAAAAGAGATGATCGAAAATATCTGTCTTCAGAATCGGAATCGAACTTTGATGGGTGGGTTTATAGGTGTATTTTGACCCGCTGAATCCAAAAATCCAACCTTTCTTACACGAAAATACACCTGGAACGAAGTTATTTCGCATGGTACGACAAAGAGATGATCGAAAATATTTTTTTTCAGAATCAAAATCGGACTTTAATGGGTGAGTTTCTAGGTGTATTTCGACCCGCTGAATCCGAAAATCCAACCTCTTATGACCAAAAATATGCTTGGAAAAAAGTTATTTCGCATGGTACGAAAAAGAGATGATCGAAAATATCTGTCTTCAGAATCGGAATCGAACTTTGATGGGTGGGTTTATAGAAGTATTTTGACCCGCTGAATCCAAAAATCCAAACTTTGATGAGCAAAAATATGCTTGGAAAAAAGTTATTTCGCGTGGTACGAAAAAGAGATGATCGAAAATATCTGTCTCCAGAATGGGAATCGAACTTTGATGAGTGGGTTTATAGTTGTATTATGACCCGCTGAATCCAAAAATCCAACCTTTGTTTCACGAAAATACACCTGGAAAGAAGTTATTTCGTATGGTACGAAAAAGAGATGATCGAAAATATTTTTTTTCAGAATCAAAATCGGACTTTGATGGGTGAGTTTCTAGGTGTAGTTCGACCCGCTGAATCCGGAAATCCAACCTTTGATGACCAAAAATATGCTTGGAAAAAAGTTATTTCGCATGGTACGAAAAAGAGATGATCGAAAATATCTGTCTCCAGAATCGAAATCGCACTTTGATGGGTGGGTTTATAGGTGTATTTTGACCCGCTGAATCCAAAAATCCAACCTTTGTTACACGAAAATACACCTGGAAAGAAGCTATTTCGCATGGTACGAAAAAGAGATGATCCAAAATATTTTTTTTCAGAATCAAAATCGGACTTTAATGGGTGAGTATCTAGGTGTATTTCGAGCCCCTGAATCCGAAAATCCAACCTCTGATGACCAAAAATATGCTTGGAAAAAAGTTAGTTCGCATGGTACGAAAAAGAGATGATCGAAAATATTTTTTTTTAGAATCAAGATCGGACTTTGATGTGTGAGTTTCTAGGTGTATTTCGACCCGCTGAATTCGAATATCCAACCTTTGATGACCAAAAATATGCTTGGAAAAAAGTTATTTCGCATGGTACGAAAAAGAGATGATCGAAAATATCTGTCTCCGGAATCGGAATCGAACTTTGATGGGTGGGTTTATAGGTGTATTTTGACCCGCTGAATCCAAAAAGCCAACCTTTGTTACACGAAAATACACCTGGAAAGAAGTTATCTCGCATGGTACGAAAAAGAGATGATCGAAAATATTTGTTTTCAGAGGCGTAATCGGACTTTAATGGGTGAGTTTCTAGGTGTATTTCGACCCGCTGAATCCAAAAAGCCAACCTTTGTTACACGAAAATACACCTGGAAAAAAGTTATCTCGCATGGTACGAAAAAGAGATGATCGAAAATATTTGTTTTCAGAGCCGGAATCGGACTTTAATGGGTGAGTTTCTAGGTGTATTTCGACCCGCTGAATCCGAAAATCCAACCTCTTTTGACCAAAAATATGCTTGGAAAAAAGTTATTTCGCATGGTACGAAAAAGAGATGATCGAAAATATTTTTTTTCAGAATCAAAATCGGACTTTGATGGGTGAGTTTCTAGGTGTATTTTCACCCGCTGAATCCGAAAATCCAACCTTTGATGACCAAAAATATGCTTGGAAAAAAGTTATTTCGCATGGTACGAAAAAGAGATGATCGAAAATATCTGTCTCCGGATTCGAAATCGAACTTCGATGGGTGGGTTTATAGGTGTATTTTGACCCGCTGAATCCAAAAATCCGACCTTTGTTACACGAAAATACACCTGGAAAGAAGTTATTTCGCATGGTACGAAAAAGAGATGATCCAAAATATTTTTTCTCAGAATCAAAATCGGACTTTGATGGGTGAGTTTCTAGGTGTAGTCCGACCCGCTGAATCCGGAAATCCAACCTTTGATGACCAAAAATATGCTTGGAAAAAAGTTATTTCGCATGGTACGAAAAAGAGATGATCGAAAATATCTGTCTCCAGAATCGAAATCGCACTTTGATGGGTGGGTTTATAGGTGTATTTTGACCCGCTGAATCCAAAAATCCAACCTTTGTTACACGAAAATACACCTGGAAAGAATCTATTTCGCATGGTACGAAAAAGAGATGATCGAAAATATTTTTTTTCAGAATCAAAATCGGACTTTAATGGGTGAGTTTCTAGGTGTATTTTGACCCCCTGAATCCGAAAATACAACCTCTGATGACCAAAAATCTGCTTGGAAAAAAGTTGTTTCGCATGGTACGAAAAAGAGATGATCGAAAATATTTTTTTTCAGAATCAAGATCGGACTGCGATGGGTGAGTTTCTAGGTGTATTTCGACCCGCTGAATCCGAGAATCCAAACTTTGATGACCAAAAATATGCTTCGAAAAAAGTTATTTCGCGTGGTACGAAAAAGAGATGATCGAAAATATCTGTCTCCAGAATCGGAATCGAACTTTGATGGGTGGGTTTATAGGTGTATTTTGACCCGCTGAATCCAAAAAGCCAACCTTTGTTACACGAAAATACACCTGGAAAGAAGTTATCTCGCATGGTACGAAAAAGAGATGATCGAAAATATTTGTTTTCAGAGGCGTAATCGGACTTTAATGGGTGAGTTTCTAGGTGTATTTCGACCCGCTGAATCCAAAAAGCCAACCTTTGTTACACGAAAATACACCTGGAAAAAAGTTATCTCGCATGGTACGAAAAAGAGATGATCGAAAATATTTGTTTTCAGAGCCGGAATCGGACTTTAATGGGTGAGTTTCTAGGTGTATTTCGACCCGCTGAATCCAAAAATCCAACCTCTTTTGACCAAAAATATGCTTGGAAAAAAGTTATTTCGCATGGTACGAAAAAGAGATGATCGAAAATATTTTTTTTCAGAATCAAAATCGGACTTTGATGGGTGAGTTTCTAGGTGTATTTCCACCCGCTGAATATGAAAATCCAACCTTTGATGACCAAAAATATGCTTGGAAAAAAGTTATTTCGCATGGTACGAAAAAGAGATGATCGAAAATATCTGTCTCCGGATTCGAAATCGAACTTCGATGGGTGGGTTTATAGGTGTATTTTGACCCGCTGAATCCAAAAATCCAACCTTTGTTACACGAAAATACACCTGGAAAGAAGTTATTTCGCATGGTACGAAAAAGAGATGATCCAAAATATTTTTTTTCAGAATCAAAATCGGACTTTAATGGGTGAGTATCTAGGTGTATTTCGAGCCCCTGAATCCGAAAATCCAACCTCTGATGACCAAAAATATGCTTGGAAAAAAGTTAGTTCGCATGGCACGAAAAAGAGATGATCGAAAATATTTTTTTTTAGAATCAAGATCGGACTTTGATGTGTGAGTTTCTAGGTGTATTTCGACCCGCTGAATTCGAATATCCAACCTTTGATGACCAAAAATATGCTTGGAAAAAAGTTATTTCGCATGGTACGAAAAAGAGATGATCGAAAATATCTGTCTCCAGAATCGAAATCGAACTTTGATGGGTGGGTTTATAGGTGTATTTTGACCCGCTGAATCCAAAAATCCAACCTTTCTTACACGAAAATACACCTGGAACGAAGTTATTTCGCATGGTACGACAAAGAGATGATCGAAAATATTTTTTTTCAGAATCAAAATCGGACTTTAATGGGTGAGTTTCTAGGTGTATTTCGACCCGCTGAATCCGAAAATCCAACCTCTTATGACCAAAAATATGCTTGGAAAAAAGTTATTTCGCATGGTACGAAAAAGAGATGATCGAAAATATCTGTCTCCGGAATCGGAATCGAACTTTGATGGGTGGGTTTATAGGTGTATTTTGACCCGCTGAATCCAAAAAGCCAACCTTTGTTACACGAAAATACACCTGGAAAGAAGTTATCTCGCATGGTACGAAAAAGAGATGATCGAAAATATTTGTTTTCAGAGGCGTAATCGGACTTTAATGGGTGAGTTTCTAGGTGTATTTCGACCCGCTGAATCCAAAAAGCCAACCTTTGTTACACGAAAATACACCTGGAAAAAAGTTATCTCGCATGGTACGAAAAAGAGATGATCGAAAATATTTGTTTTCAGAGCCGGAATCGGACTTTAATGGGTGAGTTTCTAGGTGTATTTCGACCCGCTGAATCCAAAAATCCAACCTCTTTTGACCAAAAATATGCTTGGAAAAAAGTTATTTCGCATGGTACGAAAAAGAGATGATCGAAAATATTTTTTTTCAGAATCAAAATCGGACTTTGATGGGTGAGTTTCTAGGTGTATTTCCACCCGCTGAATCCGAAAATCCAACCTTTGATGACCAAAAATATGCTTGGAAAAAAGTTATTTCGCATGGTACGAAAAAGAGATGATCGAAAATATCTGTCTCCGGATTCGAAATCGAACTTCGATGGGTGGGTTTATAGGTGTATTTTGACCCGCTGAATCCAAAAATCCGACCTTTGTTACACGAAAATACACCTGGAAAGAAGTTATTTCGCATGGTACGAAAAAGAGATGATCCAAAATATTTTTTTTCAGAATCAAAATCGGACTTTGATGGGTGAGTTTCTAGGTGTAGTCCGACCCGCTGAATCCGGAAATCCAACCTTTGATGACCAAAAATATGCTTGGAAAAAAGTTATTTCGCATGGTACGAAAAAGAGATGATCGAAAATATCTGTCTCCAGAATCGAAATCGCACTTTGATGGGTGGGTTTATAGGTGTATTTTGACCCGCTGAATCCAAAAATCCAACCTTTGTTACACGAAAATACACCTGGAAAGAATCTATTTCGCATGGTACGAAAAAGAGATGATCGAAAATATTTTTTTTCAGAATCAAAATCGGACTTTAATGGGTGAGTTTCTAGGTGTATTTTGACCCCCTGAATCCGAAAATACAACCTCTGATGACCAAAAATCTGCTTGGAAAAAAGTTGTTTCGCATGGTACGAAAAAGAGATGATCGAAAATATTTTTTTTCAGAATCAAGATCGGACTGCGATGGGTGAGTTTCTAGGTGTATTTCGACCCGCTGAATCCGAGAATCCAAACTTTGATGACCAAAAATATGCTTCGAAAAAAGTTATTTCGCGTGGTACGAAAAAGAGATGATCGAAAATATCTGTCTCCAGAATCGGAATCGAACTTCGATGGGTGGGTTTATAGGTGTATTTTGACCCGCTGAATCCAAAAAGCCAACCTTTGTTACACGAAAATACACCTGGAAAGAAGTTATCTCGCATGGTACGAAAAAGAGATGATCGAAAATATTTGTTTTCAGAGGCGTAATCGGACTTTAATGGGTGAGTTTCTAGGTGTATTTCGACCCGCTGAATCCAAAAAGCCAACCTTTGTTACACGAAAATACACCTGGAAAAAAGTTATCTCGCATGGTACGAAAAAGAGATGATCGAAAATATTTGTTTTCAGAGCCGGAATCGGACTTTAATGGGTGAGTTTCTAGGTGTATTTCGACCCGCTGAATCCAAAAATCCAACCTCTTTTGACCAAAAATATGCTTGGAAAAAAGTTATTTCGCATGGTACGAAAAAGAGATGATCGAAAATATTTTTTTTCAGAATCAAAATCGGACTTTGATGGGTGAGTTTCTAGGTGTATTTCCACCCGCTGAATATGAAAATCCAACCTTTGATGACCAAAAATATGCTTGGAAAAAAGTTATTTCGCATGGTACGAAAAAGAGATGATCGAAAATATCTGTCTCCGGATTCGAAATCGAACTTCGATGGGTGGGTTTATAGGTGTATTTTGACCCGCTGAATCCAAAAATCCAACCTTTGTTACACGAAAATACACCTGGAAAGAAGTTATTTCGCATGGTACGAAAAAGAGATGATCCAAAATATTTTTTTTCAGAATCAAAATCGGACTTTAATGGGTGAGTATCTAGGTGTATTTCGAGCCCCTGAATCCGAAAATCCAACCTCTGATGACCAAAAATATGCTTGGAAAAAAGTTAGTTCGCATGGCACGAAAAAGAGATGATCGAAAATATTTTTTTTTAGAATCAAGATCGGACTTTGATGTGTGAGTTTCTAGGTGTATTTCGACCCGCTGAATTCGAATATCCAACCTTTGATGACCAAAAATATGCTTGGAAAAAAGTTATTTCGCATGGTACGAAAAAGAGATGATCGAAAATATCTGTCTCCAGAATCGAAATCGAACTTTGATGGGTGGGTTTATAGGTGTATTTTGACCCGCTGAATCCAAAAATCCAACCTTTCTTACACGAAAATACACCTGGAACGAAGTTATTTCGCATGGTACGACAAAGAGATGATCGAAAATATTTTTTTTCAGAATCAAAATCGGACTTTAATGGGTGAGTTTCTAGGTGTATTTCGACCCGCTGAATCCGAAAATCCAACCTCTTATGACCAAAAATATGCTTGGAAAAAAGTTATTTCGCATGGTACGAAAAAGAGATGATCGAAAATATCTGTCTTCAGAATCGGAATCGAACTTTGATGGGTGGGTTTATAGAAGTATTTTGACCCGCTGAATCCAAAAATCCAAACTTTGATGAGCAAAAATATGCTTGGAAAAAAGTTATTTCGCGTGGTACGAAAAAGAGATGATCGAAAATATCTGTCTCCAGAATGGGAATCGAACTTTGATGAGTGGGTTTATAGTTGTATTATGACCCGCGGAATCCAAAAATCCAACCTTTGTTTCACGAAAATACACCTGGAAAGAAGTTATTTCGTATGGTACGAAAAAGAGATGATCGAAAATATTTTTTTTCAGAATCAAAATCGGACTTTGATGGGTGAGTTTCTAGGTGTAGTTCGACCCGCTGAATCCGGAAATCCAACCTTTGATGACCAAAAATATGCTTGGAAAAAAGTTATTTCGCATGGTACGAAAAAGAGATGATCGAAAATATCTGTCTCCAGAATCGAAATCGCACTTTGATGGGTGGGTTTATAGGTGTATTTTGACCCGCTGAATCAAAAAATCCAACCTTTGTTACACGAAAATACACCTGGAAAGAAGTTATTTCGCATGGTACGAAAAAGAGATGATCCAAAATATTTTTTTTCAGAATCAAAATCGGACTTTAATGGGTGAGTATCTAGGTGTATTTCGAGCCCCTGAATCCGAAAATCCAACCTCTGATGACCAAAAATATGCTTGGAAAAAAGTTAGTTCGCATGGTACGAAAAAGAGATGATCGAAAATATTTTTTTTTAGAATCAAGATCGGACTTTGATGTGTGAGTTTCTAGGTGTATTTCGACCCGCTGAATTCGAATATCCAACCTTTGATGACCAAAAATATGCTTGGAAAAAAGTTATTTCGCATGGTACGAAAAAGAGATGATCGAAAATATCTGTCTCCGGAATCGGAATCGAACTTTGATGGGTGGGTTTATAGGTGTATTTTGACCCGCTGAATCCAAAAAGCCAACCTTTGTTAGACGAAAATACACCTGGAAAGAAGTTATCTCGCATGGTACGAAAAAGAGATGATCGAAAATATTTGTTTTCAGAGGCGTAATCGGACTTTAATGGGTGAGTTTCTAGGTGTATTTCGACCCGCTGAATCCAAAAAGCCAACCTTTGTTACACGAAAATACACCTGGAAAAAAGTTATCTCGCATGGTACGAAAAAGAGATGATCGAAAATATTTGTTTTCAGAGCCGGAATCGGACTTTAATGGGTGAGTTTCTAGGTGTATTTCGACCCGCTGAATCCAAAAATCCAACCTCTTTTGACCAAAAATATGCTTGGAAAAAAGTTATTTCGCATGGTACGAAAAAGAGATGATCGAAAATATTTTTTTTCAGAATCAAAATCGGACTTTGATGGGTGAGTTTCTAGGTGTATTTCCACCCGCTGAATCCGAAAATCCAACCTTTGATGACCAAAAATATGCTTGGAAAAAAGTTATTTCGCATGGTACGAAAAAGAGATGATCGAAAATATCTGTCTCCGGATTCGAAATCGAACTTCGATGGGTGGGTTTATAGGTGTATTTTGACCCGCTGAATCCAAAAATCCGACTTTTGTTACACGAAAATACACCTGGAAAGAAGTTATTTCGCATGGTACGAAAAAGAGATGATCCAAAATATTTTTTTTCAGAATCAAAATCGGACTTTAATGGGTGAGTATCTAGGTGTATTTCGAGCCCCTGAATCCGAAAATCCAACCTCTGATGGCCAAAAATATGCTTGGAAAAAAGTTAGTTCGCATGGTACGAAAAATAGATGATCGAAAATATTTTTTTTCAGAATCAAGATCGGACTTTGATGTGTGAGTTTCTAGATGTATTTCGACCCGCTGAATTCGAATATCCAACCTTTGATGACCAAAAATATGCTTGGAAAAAAGTTATTTCGCATGGTACGAAAAAGAGATGATCGAAAATATCTGTCTCCAGAATCGAAATCGAACTTTGATGGGTGGGTTTATAGGTGTATTTTGACCCGCTGAATCCAAAAATCCAACCTTTCTTACACGAAAATACACCTGGAACGAAGTTATTTCGCATGGTACGACAAAGAGATGATCGAAAATATTTTTTTTCAGAATCAAAATCGGACGTTAATGGGTGAGTTTCTAGGTGTATTTCGACCCGCTGAATCCGAAAATCCAACCTCTTATGACCTAAAATATGCTTGGAAAAAAGTTATTTCGCATGGTACGAAAAAGAGATGATCGAAAATATCTGTCTTCAGAATCGGAATCGAACTTTGATGGGTGGGTTTATAGAAGTATTTTGACCCGCTGAATCCAAAAATCCAAACTTTGATGAGCAAAAATATGCTTGGAAAAAAGTTATTTCGCGTGGTACGAAAAAGAGATGATCGAAAATATCTGTCTCCAGAATGGGAATCGAACTTTGATGAGTGGGTTTATAGTTGTATTATGACCCGCTGAATCCAAAAATCCAACCTTTGTTTCACGAAAATACACCTGGAAAGAAGTTATTTCGTATGGTACGAAAAAGAGATGATCGAAAATATTTTTTTTCAGAATCAAAATCGGACTTTGATGGGTGAGTTTCTAGGTGTAGTTCGACCCGCTGAATCCGGAAATCCAACCTTTGATGACCAAAAATATGCTTGGAAAAAAGTTATTTCGCATGGTACGAAAAAGAGATGATCGAAAATATCTGTCTCCAGAATCGGAATCGCACTTTGATGGGTGGGTTTATAGGTGTATTTTGACCCGCTGAATCCAAAAATCCAACCTTTGTTACACGAAAATACACATGGAAAGAATCTATTTCGCATGGTACGAAAAAGAGATGATCGAAAATATTTTTTTTCAGAATCAAAATCGGACTTTAATGGGTGAGTTTCTAGGTGTATTTCGACCCCCTGAATCCGAAAATCCAACTTCTGATGACCAAAAATCTGCTTGGAAAAAAGTTGTTTCGCATGGTACGAAAAAGAGATGATCGAAAATATCTGTCTCCAGAATCGAAATCGAACTTTGATGGGTGGGTTTATAGGTGTATTTTGACCCGCTGAATCCGAATCGCCAACCTTTGTTACACGAAAATACACCTGGAAAGAAGTTATCTCGCATGGTACGAAAAAGAGATGATCGAAAATATTTGTTTTCAGAGCCGGAATCGGACTTTAATGGGTGAGTTTCTAGGTGTATTTCGACCCGCTGAATCCAAAAAGCCAACCTTTGTTACACGAAAATACACCTGGAAAAAAGTTATCTCGCATGGTACGAAAAAGAGATGATCGAAAATATTTGTTTTCAGAGCCGGAATCGGACTTTAATGGGTGAGTTTCTAGGTGTATTTCGACCCGCTGAATCCAAAAATCCAACCTGTTTTGACCAAAAATATGCTTGGAAAAAAGTTATTTCGCATGGTACGAAAAAGAGATGATCGAAAATATTTTTTTTCAGAATCAAAATCGGACTTTGATGGGTGAGTTTCTAGGTGTATTTCCACCCGCTGAATCCGAAAATCCAACCATTGATGACCAAAAATATGCTTGGAAAAAAGTTATTTCGCATGGTACGAAAAAGAGATGATCGAAAATATCTGTCTCCGGATTCGAAATCGAACTTCGATGGGTGGGTTTATAGGTGTATTTTGACCCGCTGAATCCAAAAATCCAACCTTTGTTACACGAAAATACACCTGGAAAGAAGTTATTTCGCATGGTACGAAAAAGAGATGATCCAAAATATTTTTTTTCAGAATCAAATTCGGACTTTAATGGGTGAGTATCTAGGTGTATTTCGAGCCCCTGAATCCGAAAATCCAACCTCTGATGGCCAAAAATATGCTTGGAAAAAAGTTAGTTCGCATGGTACGAAAAATAGATGATCGAAAATATTTTTTTTCAGAATCAAGATCGGACTTTGATGTGTGAGTTTCTAGATGTATTTCGACCCGCTGAATTCGAATATCCAACCTTTGATGACCAAAAATATGCTTGGAAAAAAGTTATTTCGCATGGTACGAAAAAGAGATGATCGAAAATATCTGTCTCCAGAATCGAAATCGAACTTTGATGGGTGGGTTTATAGGTGTATTTTGACCCGCTGAATCCAAAAATCCAACCTTTCTTACACGAAAATACACCTGGAACGAAGTTATTTCGCATGGTACGACAAAGAGATGATCGAAAATATTTTTTTTCAGAATCAAAATCGGACGTTAATGGGTGAGTTTCTAGGTGTATTTCGACCCGCTGAATCCGAAAATCCAACCTCTTATGACCTAAAATATGCTTGGAAAAAAGTTATTTCGCATGGTACGAAAAAGAGATGATCGAAAATATCTGTCTTCAGAATCGGAATCGAACTTTGATGGGTGGGTTTATAGAAGTATTTTGACCCGCTGAATCCAAAAATCCAAACTTTGATGAGCAAAAATATGCTTGGAAAAAAGTTATTTCGCGTGGTACGAAAAAGAGATGATCGAAAATATCTGTCTCCAGAATGGGAATCGAACTTTGATGAGTGGGTTTATAGTTGTATTATGACCCGCTGAATCCAAAAATCCAACCTTTGTTTCACGAAAATACACCTGGAAAGAAGTTATTTCGTATGGTACGAAAAAGAGATGATCGAAAATATTTTTTTTCAGAATCAAAATCGGACTTTGATGGGTGAGTTTCTAGGTGTAGTTCGACCCGCTGAATCCGGAAATCCAACCTTTGATGACCAAAAATATGCTTGGAAAAAAGTTATTTCGCATGGTACGAAAAAGAGATGATCGAAAATATCTGTCTCCAGAATCGAAATCGCACTTTGATGGGTGGGTTTATAGGTGTATTTTGACCCGCTGAATCCAAAAATCCAACCTTTGTTACACGAAAATACACATGGAAAGAATCTATTTCGCATGGTACGAAAAAGAGATGATCGAAAATATTTTTTTTCAGAATCAAAATCGGACTTTAATGGGTGAGTTTCTAGGTGTATTTCGACCCCCTGAATCCGAAAATCCAACCTCTGATGACCAAAAATCTGCTTGGAAAAAAGTTGTTTCGCATGGTACGAAAAAGAGATGATCGAAAATATCTGTCTCCAGAATCGAAATCGAACTTTGATGGGTGGGTTTATAGGTGTATTTTGACCCGCTGAATCCGAATCGCCAACCTTTGTTACACGAAAATACACCTGGAAAGAAGTTATCTCGCATGGTACGAAAAAGAGATGATCGAAAATATTTGTTTTCAGAGCCGGAATCGGACTTTAATGGGTGAGTTTCTAGGTGTATTTCGACCCGCTGAATCCAAAAAGCCAACCTTTGTTACACGAAAATACACCTGGAAAAAAGTTATCTCGCATGGTACGAAAAAGAGATGATCGAAAATATTTGTTTTCAGAGCCGGAATCGGACTTTAATGGGTGAGTTTCTAGGTGTATTTCGACCCGCTGAATCCAAGAATCCAACCTGTTTTGACCAAAAATATGCTTGGAAAAAAGTTATTTCGCATGGTACGAAAAAGAGATGATCGAAAATATTTTTTTTCAGAATCAAAATCGGACTTTGATGGGTGAGTTTCTAGGTGTATTTCCAGCCGCTGAATCCGAAAATCCAACCATTGATGACCAAAAATATGCTTGGAAAAAAGTTATTTCGCATGGTACGAAAAAGAGATGATCGAAAATATCTGTCTCCGGATTCGAAATCGAACTTCGATGGGTGGGTTTATAGGTGTATTTTGACCCGCTGAATCCAAAAATCCAACCTTTGTTACACGAAAATACACCTGGAAAGAAGTTATTTCGCATGGTACGAAAAAGAGATGATCCAAAATATTTTTTTTCAGAATCAAAATCGGACTTTAATGGGTGAGTATCTAGGTGTATTTCGAGCCCCTGAATCCGAAAATCCAACCTCTGATGGCCAAAAATATGCTTGGAAAAAAGTTAGTTCGCATGGTACGAAAAATAGATGATCGAAAATATTTTTTTTCAGAATCAAGATCGGACTTTGATGTGTGAGTTTCTAGATGTATTTCGACCCGCTGAATTCGAATATCCAACCTTTGATGACCAAAAATATGCTTGGAAAAAAGTTATTTCGCATGGTACGAAAAAGAGATGATCGAAAATATCTGTCTCCAGAATCGAAATCGAACTTTGATGGGTGGGTTTATAGGTGTATTTTGACCCGCTGAATCCAAAAATCCAACCTTTCTTACACGAGAATACACCTGGAACGAAGTTATTTCGCATGGTACGACAAAGAGATGATCGAAAATATTTTTTTTCAGAATCAAAATCGGACGTTAATGGGTGAGTTTCTAGGTGTATTTCGACCCGCTGAATCCGAAAATCCAACCTCTTATGACCTAAAATATGCTTGGAAAAAAGTTATTTCGCATGGTACGAAAAAGAGATGATCGAAAATATCTGTCTTCAGAATCGGAATCGAACTTTGATGGGTGGGTTTATATAAGTATTTTGACCCGCTGAATCCAAAAATCCAAACTTTGATGAGCAAAAATATGCTTGGAAAAATGTTATTTCGCGTGGTACGAAAAAGAGATGATCGAAAATATCTGTCTCCAGAATGGAAATCGAACTTTGATGAGTGGGTTTATAGTTGTATTATGACCCGCTGAATCCAAAAATCCAACCTTTGTTTCACGAAAATACACCTGGAAAGAAGTTATTTCGTATGGTACGAAAAAGAGATGATCGAAAATATTTTTTTTCAGAATCAAAATCGGACTTTGATGGGTGAGTTTCTAGGTGTAGTTCGACCCGCTGAATCCGGAAATCCAACCTTTGATGACCAAAAATATGCTTGGAAAAAAGTTATTTCGCATGGTACGAAAAAGAGATGATCGAAAATATCTGTCTCCAGAATCGAAATCGCACTTTGATGGGTGGGTTTATAGGTGTATTTTGACCCGCTGAATCCAAAAATCCAACCTTTGTTACACGAAAATACACATGGAAAGAATCTATTTCGCATGGTACGAAAAAGAGATGATCGAAAATATTTTTTTTCAGAATCAAAATCGGACTTTAATGGGTGAGTTTCTAGGTGTATTTCGACCCCCTGAATCCGAAAATCCAACCTCTGATGACCAAAAATCTGCTTGGAAAAAAGTTGTTTCGCATGGTACGAAAAAGAGATGATCGAAAATATTTTTTTTCAGAATCAAGATCGGACTGCGATGGGTGAGTTTCTAGGTGTATTTCGACCCGCTGAATCCGAGAATCCAAACTTTGATGAGCAAAAATATGCATGGAAAAAAGTTATTTCGCGTGGTACGAAAAAGAGATGATCGAAAATATCTGTCTCCAGAATCGAAATCGAACTTTGATGGGTGGGTTTATAGGTGTATTTTGACCCGCTGAATCCGAATCGCCAACCTTTGTTACACGAAAATACACCTGGAAAGAAGTTATCTCGCATGGTACGAAAAAGAGATGATCGAAAATATTTGTTTTCAGAGCCGGAATCGGACTTTAATGGGTGAGTTTCTAGGTGTATTTCGACCCGCTGAATCCAAAAAGCCAACCTTTGTTACACGAAAATACACCTGGAAAAAAGTTATCTCGCATGGTACGAAAAAGAGATGATCGAAAATATTTGTTTTCAGAGCCGGAATCGGACTTTAATGGGTGAGTTTCTAGGTGTATTTCGACCCGCTGAATCCAAAAATCCAACCTGTTTTGACCAAAAATATGCTTGGAAAAAAGTTATTTCGCATGGTACGAAAAAGAGATGATCGAAAATATTTTTTTTCAGAATCAAAATCGGACTTTGATGGGTGAGTTTCTAGGTGTATTTCCACCCGCTGAATCCGAAAATCCAACCTTTGATGACCAAAAATATGCTTGGAAAAAAGTTATTTCGCATGGTACGAAAAAGAGATGATCGAAAATATCTGTCTCCGGATTCGAAATCGAACTTCGATGGGTGGGTTTATAGGTGTATTTTGACCCGCTGAATCCAAAAATCCAACCTTTGTTACACGAAAATACACCTGGAAAGAAGTTATTTCGCATGGTACGAAAAAGAGATGATCCAAAATATTTTTTTTCAGAATCAAAATCGGACTTTAATGGGTGAGTATCTAGGTGTATTTCGAGCCCCTGAATCCGAAAATCCAACCTCTGATGACCAAAAATATGCTTGGAAAAAAGTTAGTTCGCATGGTACGAAAAATAGATGATCGAAAATATTTTTTTTCAGAATCAAGATCGGACTTTGATGTGTGAGTTTCTAGATGTATTTCGACCCGCTGAATTCGAATATCCAACCTTTGATGACCAAAAATATGCTTGGAAAAACGTTATTTCGCATGGTAGGAAAAAGAGATGATCGAAAATATCTGTCTTCAGAATCGGAATCGAACTTTGATGGGTGGGTTTATAGAAGTATTTTGACCCGCTGAATCCAAAAATCCAAACTGTGATGAGCAAAAATATGCTTGGAAAGAAGTTATTTCGCGTGGTACGAAAAAGAGATGATCGAAAATATCTGTCTCCAGAATCGGAATCGAACTTTGATGGGTGGGTTTATAGGTGTATTTTGACCCGCTGAATCCAAAAATCCAACCTTTCTTACACGAAAATACACCTGGAACGAAGTTATTTCGCATGGTACGACAAAGAGATGATCGAAAATATTTTTTTTCAGAATCAAAATCGGACTTTAATGGGTGAGTTTCTAGGTGTATTTCGACCCGCTGAATCCAAAAATCCAACCTCTTATGACCAAAAATATGCTTGGAAAAAAGTTATTTCGCATGGTACGAAAAAGAGATGATCGAAAATATCTGTCTTCAGAATCGGAATCGAACTTTGATGGGTGGGTTTATAGAAGTATTTTGACCCGCTGAATCCAAAAATCCAAACTTTGATGAGCAAAAATATGCTTGGAAAAAAGTTATTTCGCGTGGTACGAAAAAGAGATGATCGAAAATATCTGTCTCCAGAATGGGAATCGAACTTTGATGAGTGGGTTTATAGTTGTATTATGACCCGCTGAATCCAAAAATCCAACCTTTGTTTCACGAAAATACACCTGGAAAGAAGTTATTTCGTATGGTACGAAAAAGAGATGATCGAAAATATTTTTTTTCAGAATCAAAATCGGACTTTGATGGGTGAGTTTCTAGGTGTATTTCGACCCGCTGAATCCGAGAATCCAAACTTTGATGAGCAAAAATATGCTTCGAAAAAAGTTATTTCGCGTGGTACGAAAAAGAGATGATCGAAAATATCTGTCTCCAGAATCGGAATCGAACTTTGATGGGTGGGTTTATAGGTGTATTTTGACCCGCTGAATCCAAAAAGCCAACCTTTGTTACACGAAAATACACCTGGAAAGAAGTTATCTCGCATGGTACGAAAAAGAGATGATCGAAAATATTTGTTTTCAGAGGCGTAATCGGACTTTAATGGGTGAGTTTCTAGGTGTATTTCGACCCGCTGAATCCAAAAAGCCAACCTTTGTTACACGAAAATACACCTGGAAAAAAGTTATCTCGCATGGTACGAAAAAGAGATGATCGAAAATATTTGTTTTCAGAGCCGGAATCGGACTTTAATGGGTGAGTTTCTAGGTGTATTTCGACCCGCTGAATTCAAAAATCCAACCTCTTTTGACCAAAAATATGCTTGGAAAAAAGTTATTCCGCATGGTACGAAAAAGAGATGATCGAAAATATTTTTTTTCAGAATCAAAATCGGACTTCGATGGGTTAGTTTCTAGGTGTATTTCCACCCGCTGAATCCGAAAATCCAACCTTTGATGACCAAAAATATGCTTGGAAAAAAGTTATTTCGCATGGTACGAAAAAGAGATGATCGAAAATATCTGTCTCCGAATTCAAAATCAAACTTCGATGGGTGGGTTCATAGGTGTATTTTGACCCGCTGAATCCAAAAATCCAACCTTTGTTACACGAAAATACACCTGGAAAGAAGTTATTTCGCATGGTACGAAAAAGAGATGATCCAAAATATTTTTTTTCAGAATCAAAATTGGACTTTAATGGGTGAGTTGCTAGGTGTATTCCGAGCCCCTGAATCCGAAAATCCAGCCTCTGATGACCAAAAATATGCTTGGAAAAAAGTTAGTTCGCATGGTACGAAAAAGAGATGATCGAAAATATTTTTTTTCAGAATCAAGATCGGACTTTGATGTGTGAGTTTCTAGATGTATTTCGACCCGCTGAATTCGAATATCGAACCTTTGATGACCAAAAATATGCTTGGAAAAAAGTTATTTCGCGTGGTACGAAAAAGAGATGATCGAAAATATCTGTCTCCAGAATGGGAATCGAACTTTGATGAGTGGGTTTATAGTTGTATTATGACCCGCTGAATCCAAAAATCCAACCTTTGTTTCACGAAAATACACCTGGAAAGAAGTTATTTCGTATGGTACGAAAAAGAGATGATCGAAAATATTTTTTTTCAGAATCAAAATCGGACTTTGATGGGTGAGTTTCTAGGTGTAGTTCGACCCGCTGAATCCGGAAATCCAACCTTTGATGACCAAAAATATGCTTGAAAAAAAGTTATTTCGCATGGTACGAAAAAGAGATGATCGAAAATATCTGTCTTCAGAATCGGAATCGAACTTTGATGGGTGGGTTTATAGAAGTATTTTGACCCGCTGAATCCAAAAATCCAAACTTTGATGAGCAAAAATATGCTTGGAAAAAAGTTATTTCGCGTGGTACGAAAAAGAGATGATCGAAAATATCTGTCTCCAGAATGGGAATCGAACTTTGATGAGTGGGTTTATAGTTGTATTATGACCCGCTGAATCCAAAAATCCAACCTTTGTTTCACGAAAATACACCTGGAAAGAAGTTATTTCGTATGGTACGAAAAAGAGATGATCGAAAATATTTTTTTTCAGAATCAAAATCGGACTTTGATGGGTGAGTTTCTAGGTGTAGTTCGACCCGCTGAATCCGGAAATCCAACCTTTGATGACCAAAAATATGCTTGGAAAAAAGTTATTTCGCATGGTACGAAAAAGAGATGATCGAAAATATCTGTCTCCAGAATCGGAATCGCACTTTGATGGGTGGGTTTATAGGTGTATTTTGACCCGCTGAATCCAAAAATCCAACCTTTGTTACACGAAAATACACATGGAAAGAATCTATTTCGCATGGTACGAAAAAGAGATGATCGAAAATATTTTTTTTCAGAATCAAAATCGGACTTTAATGGGTGAGTTTCTAGGTGTATTTCGACCCCCTGAATCCGAAAATCCAACCTCTGATGACCAAAAATCTGCTTGGAAAAAAGTTGTTTCGCATGGTACGAAAAAGAGATGATCGAAAATATCTGTCTCCAGAATCGAAATCGAACTTTGATGGGTGGGTTTATAGGTGTATTTTGACCCGCTGAATCCGAATCGCCAACCTTTGTTACACGAAAATACACCTGGAAAGAAGTTATCTCGCATGGTACGAAAAAGAGATGATCGAAAATATTTGTTTTCAGAGCCGGAATCGGACTTTAATGGGTGAGTTTCTAGGTGTATTTCGACCCGCTGAATCCAAAAAGCCAACCTTTGTTACACGAAAATACACCTGGAAAAAAGTTATCTCGCATGGTACGAAAAAGAGATGATCGAAAATATTTGTTTTCAGAGCCGGAATCGGACTTTAATGGGTGAGTTTCTAGGTGTATTTCGACCCGCTGAATCCAAAAATCCAACCTGTTTTGACCAAAAATATGCTTGGAAAAAAGTTATTTCGCATGGTACGAAAAAGAGATGATCGAAAATATTTTTTTTCAGAATCAAAATCGGACTTTGATGGGTGAGTTTCTAGGTGTATTTCCACCCGCTGAATCCGAAAATCCAACCATTGATGACCAAAAATATGCTTGGAAAAAAGTTATTTCGCATGGTACGAAAAAGAGATGATCGAAAATATCTGTCTCCGGATTCGAAATCGAACTTCGATGGGTGGGTTTATAGGTGTATTTTGACCCGCTGAATCCAAAAATCCAACCTTTGTTACACGAAAATACACCTGGAAAGAAGTTATTTCGCATGGTACGAAAAAGAGATGATCCAAAATATTTTTTTTCAGAATCAAAATCGGACTTTAATGGGTGAGTATCTAGGTGTATTTCGAGCCCCTGAATCCGAAAATCCAACCTCTGATGGCCAAAAATATGCTTGGAAAAAAGTTAGTTCGCATGGTACGAAAAATAGATGATCGAAAATATTTTTTTTCAGAATCAAGATCGGACTTTGATGTGTGAGTTTCTAGATGTATTTCGACCCGCTGAATTCGAATATCCAACCTTTGATGACCAAAAATATGCTTGGAAAAAAGTTATTTCGCATGGTACGAAAAAGAGATGATCGAAAATATCTGTCTCCAGAATCGAAATCGAACTTTGATGGGTGGGTTTATAGGTGTATTTTGACCCGCTGAATCCAAAAATCCAACCTTTCTTACACGAAAATACACCTGGAACGAAGTTATTTCGCATGGTACGACAAAGAGATGATCGAAAATATTTTTTTTCAGAATCAAAATCGGACGTTAATGGGTGAGTTTCTAGGTGTATTTCGACCCGCTGAATCCGAAAATCCAACCTCTTATGACCTAAAATATGCTTGGAAAAAAGTTATTTCGCATGGTACGAAAAAGAGATGATCGAAAATATCTGTCTTCAGAATCGGAATCGAACTTTGATGGGTGGGTTTATAGAAGTATTTTGACCCGCTGAATCCAAAAATCCAAACTTTGATGAGCAAAAATATGCTTGGAAAAAAGTTATTTCGCGTGGTACGAAAAAGAGATGATCGAAAATATCTGTCTCCAGAATGGGAATCGAACTTTGATGAGTGGGTTTATAGTTGTATTATGACCCGCTGAATCCAAAAATCCAACCTTTGTTTCACGAAAATACACCTGGAAAGAAGTTATTTCGTATGGTACGAAAAAGAGATGATCGAAAATATTTTTTTTCAGAATCAAAATCGGACTTTGATGGGTGAGTTTCTAGGTGTAGTTCGACCCGCTGAATCCGGAAATCCAACCTTTGATGACCAAAAATATGCTTGGAAAAAAGTTATTTCGCATGGTACGAAAAAGAGATGATCGAAAATATCTGTCTCCAGAATCGAAATCGCACTTTGATGGGTGGGTTTATAGGTGTATTTTGACCCGCTGAATCCAAAAATCCAACCTTTGTTACACGAAAATACACATGGAAAGAATCTATTTCGCATGGTACGAAAAAGAGATGATCGAAAATATTTTTTTTCAGAATCAAAATCGGACTTTAATGGGTGAGTTTCTAGGTGTATTTCGACCCCCTGAATCCGAAAATCCAACCTCTGATGACCAAAAATCTGCTTGGAAAAAAGTTGTTTCGCATGGTACGAAAAAGAGATGATCGAAAATATCTGTCTCCAGAATCGAAATCGAACTTTGATGGGTGGGTTTATAGGTGTATTTTGACCCGCTGAATCCGAATCGCCAACCTTTGTTACACGAAAATACACCTGGAAAGAAGTTATCTCGCATGGTACGAAAAAGAGATGATCGAAAATATTTGTTTTCAGAGCCGGAATCGGACTTTAATGGGTGATTTTACAGGTGTATTTCGACCCGCTGAATCCAAAAAGCCAACCTTTGTTACACGAAAATACACCTGGAAAAAAGTTATCTCGCATGGTACGAAAAAGAGATGATCGAAAATATTTGTTTTCAGAGCCGGAATCGGACTTTAATGGGTGAGTTTCTAGGTGTATTTCGACCCGCTGAATCCAAGAATCCAACCTGTTTTGACCAAAAATATGCTTGGAAAAAAGTTATTTCGCATGGTACGAAAAAGAGATGATCGAAAATATTTTTTTTCAGAATCAAAATCGGACTTTGATGGGTGAGTTTCTAGGTGTATTTCCACCCGCTGAATCCGAAAATCCAACCATTGATGACCAAAAATATGCTTGGAAAAAAGTTATTTCGCATGGTACGAAAAAGAGATGATCGAAAATATCTGTCTCCGGATTCGAAATCGAACTTCGATGGGTGGGTTTATAGGTGTATTTTGACCCGCTGAATCCAAAAATCCAACCTTTGTTACACGAAAATACACCTGGAAAGAAGTTATTTCGCATGGTACGAAAAAGAGATGATCCAAAATATTTTTTTTCAGAATCAAAATCGGACTTTAATGGGTGAGTATCTAGGTGTATTTCGAGCCCCTGAATCCGAAAATCCAACCTCTGATGGCCAAAAATATGCTTGGAAAAAAGTTAGTTCGCATGGTACGAAAAATAGATGATCGAAAATATTTTTTTTCAGAATCAAGATCGGACTTTGATGTGTGAGTTTCTAGATGTATTTCGACCCGCTGAATTCGAATATCCAACCTTTGATGACCAAAAATATGCTTGGAAAAAAGTTATTTCGCATGGTACGAAAAAGAGATGATCGAAAATATCTGTCTCCAGAATCGAAATCGAACTTTGATGGGTGGGTTTATAGGTGTATTTTGACCCGCTGAATCCAAAAATCCAACCTTTCTTACACGAGAATACACCTGGAACGAAGTTATTTCGCATGGTACGACAAAGAGATGATCGAAAATATTTTTTTTCAGAATCAAAATCGGACGTTAATGGGTGAGTTTCTAGGTGTATTTCGACCCGCTGAATCCGAAAATCCAACCTCTTATGACCTAAAATATGCTTGGAAAAAAGTTATTTCGCATGGTACGAAAAAGAGATGATCGAAAATATCTGTCTTCAGAATCGGAATCGAACTTTGATGGGTGGGTTTATATAAGTATTTTGACCCGCTGAATCCAAAAATCCAAACTTTGATGAGCAAAAATATGCTTGGAAAAATGTTATTTCGCGTGGTACGAAAAAGAGATGATCGAAAATATCTGTCTCCAGAATGGAAATCGAACTTTGATGAGTGGGTTTATAGTTGTATTATGACCCGCTGAATCCAAAAATCCAACCTTTGTTTCACGAAAATACACCTGGAAAGAAGTTATTTCGTATGGTACGAAAAAGAGATGATCGAAAATATTTTTTTTCAGAATCAAAATCGGACTTTGATGGGTGAGTTTCTAGGTGTAGTTCGACCCGCTGAATCCGGAAATCCAACCTTTGATGACCAAAAATATGCTTGGAAAAAAGTTATTTCGCATGGTACGAAAAAGAGATGATCGAAAATATCTGTCTCCGAATTCAAAATCAAACTTCGATGGGTGGGTTCATAGGTGTATTTTGACCCGCTGAATCCAAAAATCCAACCTTTGTTACACGAAAATACACCTGGAAAGAAGTTATTTCGCATGGTACGAAAAAGAGATGATCCAAAATATTTTTTTTCAGAATCAAAATTGGACTTTAATGGGTGAGTTGCTAGGTGTATTCCGAGCCCCTGAATCCGAAAATCCAGCCTCTGATGACCAAAAATATGCTTGGAAAAAAGTTAGTTCGCATGGTACGAAAAAGAGATGATCGAAAATATTTTTTTTCAGAATCAAGATCGGACTTTGATGTGTGAGTTTCTAGATGTATTTCGACCCGCTGAATTCGAATATCGAACCTTTGATGACCAAAAATATGCTTGGAAAAAAGTTATTTCGCGTGGTACGAAAAAGAGATGATCGAAAATATCTGTCTCCAGAATGGGAATCGAACTTTGATGAGTGGGTTTATAGTTGTATTATGACCCGCTGAATCCAAAAATCCAACCTTTGTTTCACGAAAATACACCTGGAAAGAAGTTATTTCGTATGGTACGAAAAAGAGATGATCGAAAATATTTTTTTTCAGAATCAAAATCGGACTTTGATGGGTGAGTTTCTAGGTGTAGTTCGACCCGCTGAATCCGGAAATCCAACCTTTGATGACCAAAAATATGCTTGAAAAAAAGTTATTTCGCATGGTACGAAAAAGAGATGATCGAAAATATCTGTCTTCAGAATCGGAATCGAACTTTGATGGGTGGGTTTATAGAAGTATTTTGACCCGCTGAATCCAAAAATCCAAACTTTGATGAGCAAAAATATGCTTGGAAAAAAGTTATTTCGCGTGGTACGAAAAAGAGATGATCGAAAATATCTGTCTCCAGAATGGGAATCGAACTTTGATGAGTGGGTTTATAGTTGTATTATGACCCGCTGAATCCAAAAATCCAACCTTTGTTTCACGAAAATACACCTGGAAAGAAGTTATTTCGTATGGTACGAAAAAGAGATGATCGAAAATATTTTTTTTCAGAATCAAAATCGGACTTTGATGGGTGAGTTTCTAGGTGTAGTTCGACCCGCTGAATCCGGAAATCCAACCTTTGATGACCAAAAATATGCTTGGAAAAAAGTTATTTCGCATGGTACGAAAAAGAGATGATCGAAAATATCTGTCTCCAGAATCGGAATCGCACTTTGATGGGTGGGTTTATAGGTGTATTTTGACCCGCTGAATCCAAAAATCCAACCTTTGTTACACGAAAATACACATGGAAAGAATCTATTTCGCATGGTACGAAAAAGAGATGATCGAAAATATTTTTTTTCAGAATCAAAATCGGACTTTAATGGGTGAGTTTCTAGGTGTATTTCGACCCCCTGAATCCGAAAATCCAACCTCTGATGACCAAAAATCTGCTTGGAAAAAAGTTGTTTCGCATGGTACGAAAAAGAGATGATCGAAAATATCTGTCTCCAGAATCGAAATCGAACTTTGATGGGTGGGTTTATAGGTGTATTTTGACCCGCTGAATCCGAATCGCCAACCTTTGTTACACGAAAATACACCTGGAAAGAAGTTATCTCGCATGGTACGAAAAAGAGATGATCGAAAATATTTGTTTTCAGAGCCGGAATCGGACTTTAATGGGTGAGTTTCTAGGTGTATTTCGACCCGCTGAATCCAAAAAGCCAACCTTTGTTACACGAAAATACACCTGGAAAAAAGTTATCTCGCATGGTACGAAAAAGAGATGATCGAAAATATTTGTTTTCAGAGCCGGAATCGGACTTTAATGGGTGAGTTTCTGGGTGTATTTCGACCCGCTGAATCCAAAAATCCAACCTGTTTTGACCAAAAATATGCTTGGAAAAAAGTTATTTCGCATGGTACGAAAAAGAGATGATCGAAAATATTTTTTTTCAGAATCAAAATCGGACTTTGATGGGTGAGTTTCTAGGTGTATTTCCACCCGCTGAATCCGAAAATCCAACCATTGATGACCAAAAATATGCTTGGAAAAAAGTTATTTCGCATGGTACGAAAAAGAGATGATCGAAAATATCTGTCTCCGGATTCGAAATCGAACTTCGATGGGTGGGTTTATAGGTGTATTTTGACCCGCTGAATCCAAAAATCCAACCTTTGTTACACGAAAATACACCTGGAAAGAAGTTATTTCGCATGGTACGAAAAAGAGATGATCCAAAATATTTTTTTTCAGAATCAAAATCGGACTTTAATGGGTGAGTATCTAGGTGTATTTCGAGCCCCTGAATCCGAAAATCCAACCTCTGATGGCCAAAAATATGCTTGGAAAAAAGTTAGTTCGCATGGTACGAAAAATAGATGATCGAAAATATTTTTTTTCAGAATCAAGATCGGACTTTGATGTGTGAGTTTCTAGATGTATTTCGACCCGCTGAATTCGAATATCCAACCTTTGATGACCAAAAATATGCTTGGAAAAAAGTTATTTTGCATGGTACGAAAAAGAGATGATCGAAAATATCTGTCTCCAGAATCGAAATCGAACTTTGATGGGTGGGTTTATAGGTGTATTTTGACCCGCTGAATCCAAAAATCCAACCTTTCTTACACGAAAATACACCTGGAACGAAGTTATTTCGCATGGTACGACAAAGAGATGATCGAAAATATTTTTTTTCAGAATCAAAATCGGACGTTAATGGGTGAGTTTCTAGGTGTATTTCGACCCGCTGAATCCGAAAATCCAACCTCTTATGACCTAAAATATGCTTGGAAAAAAGTTATTTCGCATGGTACGAAAAAGAGATGATCGAAAATATCTGTCTTCAGAATCGGAATCGAACTTTGATGGGTGGGTTTATAGAAGTATTTTGACCCGCTGAATCCAAAAATCCAAACTTTGATGAGCAAAAATATGCTTGGAAAAAAGTTATTTCGCGTGGTACGAAAAAGAGATGATCGAAAATATCTGTCTCCAGAATGGGAATCGAACTTTGATGAGTGGGTTTATAGTTGTATTATGACCCGCTGAATCCAAAAATCCAACCTTTGTTTCACGAAAATACACCTGGAAAGAAGTTATTTCGTATGGTACGAAAAAGAGATGATCGAAAATATTTTTTTTCAGAATCAAAATCGGACTTTGATGGGTGAGTTTCTAGGTGTAGTTCGACCCGCTGAATCCGGAAATCCAACCTTTGATGACCAAAAATATGCTTGGAAAAAAGTTATTTCGCATGGTACGAAAAAGAGATGATCGAAAATATCTGTCTCCAGAATCGAAATCGCACTTTGATGGGTGGGTTTATAGGTGTATTTTGACCCGCTGAATCCAAAAATCCAACCTTTGTTACACGAAAATACACATGGAAAGAATCTATTTCGCATGGTACGAAAAAGAGATGATCGAAAATATTTTTTTTCAGAATCAAAATCGGACTTTAATGGGTGAGTTTCTAGGTGTATTTCGACCCCCTGAATCCGAAAATCCAACCTCTGATGACCAAAAATCTGCTTGGAAAAAAGTTGTTTCGCATGGTACGAAAAAGAGATGATCGAAAATATCTGTCTCCAGAATCGAAATCGAACTTTGATGGGTGGGTTTATAGGTGTATTTTGACCCGCTGAATCCGAATCGCCAACCTTTGTTACACGAAAATACACCTGGAAAGAAGTTATCTCGCATGGTACGAAAAAGAGATGATCGAAAATATTTGTTTTCAGAGCCGGAATCGGACTTTAATGGGTGAGTTTCTAGGTGTATTTCGACCCGCTGAATCCAAAAAGCCAACCTTTGTTACACGAAAATACACCTGGAAAAAAGTTATCTCGCATGGTACGAAAAAGAGATGATCGAAAATATTTGTTTTCAGAGCCGGAATCGGACTTTAATGGGTGAGTTTCTAGGTGTATTTCGACCCGCTGAATCCAAGAATCCAACCTGTTTTGACCAAAAATATGCTTGGAAAAAAGTTATTTCGCATGGTACGAAAAAGAGATGATCGAAAATATTTTTTTTCAGAATCAAAATCGGACTTTGATGGGTGAGTTTCTAGGTGTATTTCCACCCGCTGAATCCGAAAATCCAACCATTGATGACCAAAAATATGCTTGGAAAAAAGTTATTTCGCATGGTACGAAAAAGAGATGATCGAAAATATCTGTCTCCGGATTCGAAATCGAACTTCGATGGGTGGGTTTATAGGTGTATTTTGACCCGCTGAATCCAAAAATCCAACCTTTGTTACACGAAAATACACCTGGAAAGAAGTTATTTCGCATGGTACGAAAAAGAGATGATCCAAAATATTTTTTTTCAGAATCAAAATCGGACTTTAATGGGTGAGTATCTAGGTGTATTTCGAGCCCCTGAATCCGAAAATCCAACCTCTGATGGCCAAAAATATGCTTGGAAAAAAGTTAGTTCGCATGGTACGAAAAATAGATGATCGAAAATATTTTTTTTCAGAATCAAGATCGGACTTTGATGTGTGAGTTTCTAGATGTATTTCGACCCGCTGAATTCGAATATCGAACCTTTGATGACCAAAAATATGCTTGGAAAAAAGTTATTTCGCGTGGTACGAAAAAGAGATGATCGAAAATATCTGTCTCCAGAATGGGAATCGAACTTTGATGAGTGGGTTTATAGTTGTATTATGACCCGCTGAATCCAAAAATCCAACCTTTGTTTCACGAAAATACACCTGGAAAGAAGTTATTTCGTATGGTACGAAAAAGAGATGATCGAAAATATTTTTTTTCAGAATCAAAATCGGACTTTGATGGGTGAGTTTCTAGGTGTAGTTCGACCCGCTGAATCCGGAAATCCAACCTTTGATGACCAAAAATATGCTTGAAAAAAAGTTATTTCGCATGGTACGAAAAAGAGATGATCGAAAATATCTGTCTTCAGAATCGGAATCGAACTTTGATGGGTGGGTTTATAGAAGTATTTTGACCCGCTGAATCCAAAAATCCAAACTTTGATGAGCAAAAATATGCTTGGAAAAAAGTTATTTCGCGTGGTACGAAAAAGAGATGATCGAAAATATCTGTCTCCAGAATGGGAATCGAACTTTGATGAGTGGGTTTATAGTTGTATTATGACCCGCTGAATCCAAAAATCCAACCTTTGTTTCACGAAAATACACCTGGAAAGAAGTTATTTCGTATGGTACGAAAAAGAGATGATCGAAAATATTTTTTTTCAGAATCAAAATCGGACTTTGATGGGTGAGTTTCTAGGTGTAGTTCGACCCGCTGAATCCGGAAATCCAACCTTTGATGACCAAAAATATGCTTGGAAAAAAGTTATTTCGCATGGTACGAAAAAGAGATGATCGAAAATATCTGTCTCCAGAATCGAAATTGCACTTTGATGGGTGGGTTTATAGGTGTATTTTGACCCGCTGAATCCAAAAATCCAACCTTTGTTACACGAAAATACACCTGGAAAGAATCTATTTCGCATGGTACGAAAAAGAGATGATCGAAAATATTTTTTTTCAGAATCAAAATCGGACTTTAATGGGTGAGTTTCTAGGTGTATTTCGACCCCCTGAATCCGAAAATCCAACCTCTGATGACCAAAAATCTGCTTGGAAAAAAGTTGTTTCGCATGGTACGAAAAAGAGATGATCGAAAATATTTTTTTTCAGGATCAAGATCGGACTGCGATGGGTGAGTTTCTACGTGTATTTCGACCCGCTGAATCCGAGAATCCAAACTTTGATGAGCAAAAATATGCTTCGAAAAAAGTGATTTCGCGTGGTACGAAAAAGAGATGATCGAAAATATCTGTCTCCAGAATCGGAATCGAACTTTGATGGGTGGGTGTATAGGTGTATTTTGACCCGCTGAATCCAAAAAGCCAACCTTTGTTACACGAAAATACACCTGGAAAGAAGTTATTTCGTATGGTACGAAAAAGAGATGATCGAAAATATTTTTTTTCAGAATCAAAATCGGACTTTGATGGGTGAGTTTCTAGGTGTATTTCGACCCGCTGAATCCGAGAATCCAAACTTTGATGAGCAAAAATATGCTTCGAAAAAAGTTATTTCGCGTGGTACGAAAAAGAGATGATCGAAAATATTTTTTTTCAGAATCAAAATCGGACTTTAATGGGTGAGTTTCTAGGTGTATTTCGACCCCCTGAATCCGAAAATCCAACCTCTGATGACCAAAAATCTGCTTGGAAAAAAGTTGTTTCGCATGGTACGAAAAAGAGATGATCGAAAATATCTGTCTCCAGAATCGAAATCGAACTTTGATGGGTGGGTTTATAGGTGTATTTTGACCCGCTGAATCCGAATCGCCAACCTTTGTTACACGAAAATACACCTGGAAAGAAGTTATCTCGCATGGTACGAAAAAGAGATGATCGAAAATATTTGTTTTCAGAGCCGGAATCGGACTTTAATGGGTGAGTTTCTAGGTGTATTTCGACCCGCTGAATCCAAAAAGCCAACCTTTGTTACACGAAAATACACCTGGAAAAAAGTTATCTCGCATGGTACGAAAAAGAGATGATCGAAAATATTTGTTTTCAGAATCAAAATCGGACTTTAATGGGTGAGTATCTAGGTGTATTTCGAGCCCCTGAATCCGAAAATCCAACCTCTGATGGCCAAAAATATGCTTGGAAAAAAGTTAGTTCGCATGGTACGAAAAATAGATGATCGAAAATATTTTTTTTCAGAATCAAGATCGGACTTTGATGTGTGAGTTTCTAGATGTATTTCGACCCGCTGAATTCGAATATCGAACCTTTGATGACCAAAAATATGCTTGGAAAAAAGTTATTTCGCGTGGTACGAAAAAGAGATGATCGAAAATATCTGTCTCCAGAATGGGAATCGAACTTTGATGAGTGGGTTTATAGTTGTATTATGACCCGCTGAATCCAAAAATCCAACCTTTGTTTCACGAAAATACACCTGGAAAGAAGTTATTTCGTATGGTACGAAAAAGAGATGATCGAAAATATTTTTTTTCAGAATCAAAATCGGACTTTGATGGGTGAGTTTCTAGGTGTAGTTCGACCCGCTGAATCCGGAAATCCAACCTTTGATGACCAAAAATATGCTTGAAAAAAAGTTATTTCGCATGGTACGAAAAAGAGATGATCGAAAATATCTGTCTTCAGAATCGGAATCGAACTTTGATGGGTGGGTTTATAGAAGTATTTTGACCCGCTGAATCCAAAAATCCAAACTTTGATGAGCAAAAATATGCTTGGAAAAAAGTTATTTCGCGTGGTACGAAAAAGAGATGATCGAAAATATCTGTCTCCAGAATGGGAATCGAACTTTGATGAGTGGGTTTATAGTTGTATTATGACCCGCTGAATCCAAAAATCCAACCTTTGTTTCACGAAAATACACCTGGAAAGAAGTTATTTCGTATGGTACGAAAAAGAGATGATCGAAAATATTTTTTTTCAGAATCAAAATCGGACTTTGATGGGTGAGTTTCTAGGTGTAGTTCGACCCGCTGAATCCGGAAATCCAACCTTTGATGACCAAAAATATGCTTGGAAAAAAGTTATTTCGCATGGTACGAAAAAGAGATGATCGAAAATATCTGTCTCCAGAATCGAAATTGCACTTTGATGGGTGGGTTTATAGGTGTATTTTGACCCGCTGAATCCAAAAATCCAACCTTTGTTACACGAAAATACACCTGGAAAGAATCTATTTCGCATGGTACGAAAAAGAGATGATCGAAAATATTTTTTTTCAGAATCAAAATCGGACTTTAATGGGTGAGTTTCTAGGTGTATTTCGACCCCCTGAATCCGAAAATCCAACCTCTGATGACCAAAAATCTGCTTGGAAAAAAGTTGTTTCGCATGGTACGAAAAAGAGATGATCGAAAATATTTTTTTTCAGGATCAAGATCGGACTGCGATGGGTGAGTTTCTACGTGTATTTCGACCCGCTGAATCCGAGAATCCAAACTTTGATGAGCAAAAATATGCTTCGAAAAAAGTGATTTCGCGTGGTACGAAAAAGAGATGATCGAAAATATCTGTCTCCAGAATCGGAATCGAACTTTGATGGGTGGGTGTATAGGTGTATTTTGACCCGCTGAATCCAAAAAGCCAACCTTTGTTACACGAAAATACACCTGGAAAGAAGTTATTTCGTATGGTACGAAAAAGAGATGATCGAAAATATTTTTTTTCAGAATCAAAATCGGACTTTGATGGGTGAGTTTCTAGGTGTATTTCGACCCGCTGAATCCGAGAATCCAAACTTTGATGAGCAAAAATATGCTTCGAAAAAAGTTATTTCGCGTGGTACGAAAAAGAGATGATCGAAAATATCTGTCTCCAGAATCGGAATCGAACTTTGATGGGTGGGTTTATAGGTGTATTTTGACCCGCTGAATCCAAAAAGCCAACCTTTGTTACACGAAAATACACCTGGAAAGAAGTTATCTCGCATGGTACGAAAAAGAGATGATCGAAAATATTTGTTTTCAGAGGCGTAATCGGACTTTAATGGGTGAGTTTCTAGGTGTATTTCGACCCGCTGAATCCAAAAAGCCAACCTTTGTTACACGAAAATACACCTGGAAAAAAGTTATCTCGCATGGTACGAAAAAGAGATGATCGAAAATATTTGTTGTCAGAGCCGGAATCGGACTTTAATGGGTGAGTTTCTAGGTGTATTTCGACCCGCTGAATCCAAAAATCCAACCTCTTTTGACCAAAAATATGCTTGGAAAAAAGTTATTTCGCATGGTACGAAAAAGAGATGATCGAAAATATTTTTTTTCAGAATCAAAATCGGACTTTGATGGGTGAGTTTCTAGGTGTATTTCCACCCGCTGAATCCGAAAATCCAACCTTTGATGACCAAAAATATGCTTGGAAAAAAGTTATTTCGCATGGTACGAAAAAGAGATGATCGAAAATATCTGTCTCCGGATTCGAAATCGAACTTCGATGGGTGGGTTTATAGGTGTATTTTGACCCGCTGAATCCAAAAATCCAACCTTTGTTACACGAAAATACACCTGGAAAGAAATTATTTCGCATGGTACGAAAAAGAGATGATCCAAAATATTTTTTTTCAGAATCAAAATCGGACTTTAATGGGTGAGTATCTAGGTGTATTTCGAGCCCCTGAATCCGAAAATCCAACCTCTGATGGCCAAAAATATGCTTGGAAAAAAGTTAGTTCGCATGGTACGAAAAATAGATGATCGAAAATATTTTTTTTCAGAATCAAGATCGGACTTTGATGTGTGCGTTTCTAGATGTATTTCGACCCGCTGAATTCGAATATCCAACCTTTGATGACCAAAAATATGCTTGGAAAAAAGTTATTTCGCATGGTACGAAAAAGAGATGATCGAAAATACCTGTCTCCAGAATCGAAATCGAACTTTGATGGGTGGGTTTATAGGTGTATTTTGACCCGCTGAATCCAAAAATCCAACCTTTCTTACACGAAAATACACCTGGAACGAAGTTATTTCGCATGGTACGACAAAGAGATGATCGAAAATATTTTTTTTCAGAATCAAAATCGGACTTTAATGGGTGAGTTTCTAGGTGTATTTCGACCCGCTGAATCCAAAAATCCAACCTCTTATGACCAAAAATATGCTTGGAAAAAAGTTATTTCGCATGGTACGAAAAAGAGATGATCGAAAATATCTGTCTTCAGAATCGGAATCGAACTTTGATGGGTGGGTTTATAGAAGTATTTTGACCCGCTGAATCCAAAAATCCAAACTTTGATGAGCAAAAATATGCTTGGAAAAAAGTTATTTCGCGTGGTACGAAAAAGAGATGATCGAAAATATCTGTCTCCAGAATGGGAATCGAACTTTGATGAGTGGGTTTATAGTTGTATTATGACCCGCTGAATCCAAAAATCCAACCTTTGTTTCACGAAAATACACCTGGAAAGAAGTTATTTCGTATGGTACGAAAAAGAGATGATCGAAAATATTTTTTTTCAGAATCAAAATCGGACTTTGATGGGTGAGTTTCTAGGTGTACTTCGACCCGCTGAATCCGAGAATCCAAACTTTGATGAGCAAAAATATGCTTCGAAAAAAGTTATTTCGCGTGGTACGAAAAAGAGATGATCGAAAATATCTGTCTCCAGAATCGGAATCGAACTTTGATGGGTGGGTTTATAGGTGTATTTTGACCCGCTGAATCCAAAAAGCCAACCTTTGTTACACGAAAATACACCTGGAAAGAAGTTATCTCGCATGGTACGAAAAAGAGATGATCGAAAATATTTGTTTTCAGAGGCGTAATCGGACTTTAATGGGTGAGTTTCTAGGTGTATTTCGACCCGCTGAATCCAAAAAGCCAACCTTTGTTACACGAAAATACACCTGGAAAAAAGTTATCTCGCATGGTACGAAAAAGAGATGATCGAAAATATTTGTTTTCAGAGCCGGAATCGGACTTTAATGGGTGAGTTTCTAGGTGTATTTCGACCCGCTGAATTCAAAAATCCAACCTCTTTTGACCAAAAATATGCTTGGAAAAAAGTTATTTCGCATGGTACGAAAAAGAGATGATCGAAAATATTTTTTTTCAGAATCAAAATCGGACTTCGATGGGTTAGTTTCTAGGTGTATTTCCACCCGCTGAATCCGAAAATCCAACCTTTGATGACCAAAAATATGCTTGGAAAAAAGTTATTTCGCATGGTACGAAAAAGAGATGATCGAAAATATCTGTCTCCGAATTCGAAATCAAACTTCGATGGGTGGGTTCATAGGTGTATTTTGACCCGCTGAATCCAAAAATCCAACCTTTGTTACACGAAAATACACCTGGAAAGAAGTTATTTCGCATGGTACGAAAAAGAGATGATCCAAAATATTTTTTTTCAGAATCAAAATTGGACTTTAATGGGTGAGTTGCTAGGTGTATTCCGAGCCCCTGAATCCGAAAATCCAGCCTCTGATGACCAAAAATATGCTTGGAAAAAAGTTAGTTCGCATGGTACGAAAAAGAGATGATCGAAAATATTTTTTTTCAGAATCAAGATCGGACTTTGATGTGTGAGTTTCTAGATGTATTTCGACCCGCTGAATTCGAATATCGAACCTTTGATGGCCAAAAATATGCTTGGAAAAAAGTTATTTCGCGTGGTACGAAAAAGAGATGATCGAAAATATCTGTCTCCAGAATGGGAATCGAACTTTGATGAGTGGGTTTATAGTTGTATTATGACCCGCTGAATCCAAAAATCCAACCTTTGTTTCACGAAAATACACCTGGAAAGAAGTTATTTCGTATGGTACGAAAAAGAGATGATCGAAAATATTTTTTTTCAGAATCAAAATCGGACTTTGATGGGTGAGTTTCTAGGTGTAGTTCGACCCGCTGAATCCGGAAATCCAACCTTTGATGACAAAAAATATGCTTGAAAAAAAGTTATTTCGCATGGTACGAAAAAGAGATGATCGAAAATATCTGTCTTCAGAATCGGAATCGAACTTTGATGGGTGGGTTTATAGAAGTATTTTGACCCGCTGAATCCAAAAATCCAAACTTTGATGAGCAAAAATATGCTTGGAAAAAAGTTATTTCGCGTGGTACGAAAAAGAGATGATCGAAAATATCTGTCTCCAGAATGGGAATCGAACTTTGATGAGTGGGTTTATAGTTGTATTATGACCCGCTGAATCCAAAAATCCAACCTTTGTTTCACGAAAATACACCTGGAAAGAAGTTATTTCGTATGGTACGAAAAAGAGATGATCGAAAATATTTTTTTTCAGAATCAAAATCGGACTTTGATGGGTGAGTTTCTAGGTGTAGTTCGACCCGCTGAATCCGGAAATCCAACCTTTGATGACCAAAAATATGCTTGGAAAAAAGTTATTTCGCATGGTACGAAAAAGAGATGATCGAAAATATCTGTCTCCAGAATCGAAATTGCACTTTGATGGGTGGGTTTATAGGTGTATTTTGACCCGCTGAATCTAAAAATCCAACCTTTGTTACACGAAAATACACCTGGAAAGAATCTATTTCGCATGGTACGAAAAAGAGATGATCGAAAATATTTTTTTTCAGAATCAAAATCGGACTTTAATGGGTGAGTTTCTAGGTGTATTTCGACCCCCTGAATCCGAAAATCCAACCTCTGATGACCAAAAATCTGCTTGGAAAAAAGTTGTTTCGCATGGTACGAAAAAGAGATGATCGAAAATATTTTTTTTCAGGATCAAGATCGGACTGCGATGGGTGAGTTTCTACGTGTATTTCGACCCGCTGAATCCGAGAATCCAAACTTTGATGAGCAAAAATATGCTTCGAAAAAAGTTATTTCGCGTGGTACGAAAAAGAGATGATCGAAAATATCTGTCTCCAGAATCGGAATCGAACTTTGATGGGTGGGTTTATAGGTGTATTTTGACCCGCTGAATCTAAAAATCCAACCTTTGTTACACGAAAATACACCTGGAAAGAATCTATTTCGCATGGTACGAAAAAGAGATGATCGAAAATATTTTTTTTCAGAATCAAAATCGGACTTTAATGGGTGAGTTTCTAGGTGTATTTCGACCCCCTGAATCCGAAAATCCAACCTCTGATGACCAAAAATCTGCTTGGAAAAAAGTTGTTTCGCATGGTACGAAAAAGAGATGATCGAAAATATTTTTTTTCAGGATCAAGATCGGACTGCGATGGGTGAGTTTCTACGTGTATTTCGACCCGCTGAATCCGAGAATCCAAACTTTGATGAGCAAAAATATGCTTCGAAAAAAGTTATTTCGCGTGGTACGAAAAAGAGATGATCGAAAATATCTGTCTCCAGAATCGGAATCGAACTTTGATGGGTGGGTTTATAGGTGTATTTTGACCCGCTGAATCCAAAAAGCCAACCTTTGTTACACGAAAATACACCTGGAAAGAAGTTATTTCGTATGGTACGAAAAAGAGATGATCGAAAATATTTTTTTTCAGAATCAAAATCGGACTTTGATGGGTGAGTTTCTAGGTGTATTTCGACCCGCTGAATCCGAGAATCCAAACTTTGATGAGCAAAAATATGCTTCGAAAAAAGTTATTTCGCGTGGTACGAAAAAGAGATGATCGAAAATATCTGTCTCCAGAATCGGAATCGAACTTTGATGGGTGGGTTTATAGGTGTATTTTGACCCGCTGAATCCAAAAAGCCAACCTTTGTTACACGAAAATACACCTGGAAAGAAGTTATCTCGCATGGTACGAAAAAGAGATGATCGAAAATATTTGTTTTCAGAGGCGTAATCGGACTTTAATGGGTGAGTTTCTAGGTGTATTTCGACCCGCTGAATCCAAAAAGCCAACCTTTGTTACACGAAAATACACCTGGAAAAAAGTTATCTCGCATGGTACGAAAAAGAGATGATCGAAAATATTTGTTGTCAGAGCCGGAATCGGACTTTAATGGGTGAGTTTCTAGGTGTATTTCGACCCGCTGAATCCAAAAATCCAACCTCTTTTGACCAAAAATATGCTTGGAAAAAAGTTATTTCGCATGGTACGAAAAAGAGATGATCGAAAATATTTTTTTTCAGAATCAAAATCGGACTTTGATGGGTGAGTTTCTAGGTGTATTTCCACCCGCTGAATCCGAAAATCCAACCTTTGATGACCAAAAATATGCTTGGAAAAAAGTTATTTCGCATGGTACGAAAAAGAGATGATCGAAAATATCTGTCTCCGGATTCGAAATCGAACTTCGATGGGTGGGTTTATAGGTGTATTTTGACCCGCTGAATCCAAAAATCCAACCTTTGTTACACGAAAATACACCTGGAAAGAAATTATTTCGCATGGTACGAAAAAGAGATGATCCAAAATATTTTTTTTCAGAATCAAAATCGGACTTTAATGGGTGAGTATCTAGGTGTATTTCGAGCCCCTGAATCCGAAAATCCAACCTCTGATGGCCAAAAATATGCTTGGAAAAAAGTTAGTTCGCATGGTACGAAAAATAGATGATCGAAAATATTTTTTTTCAGAATCAAGATCGGACTTTGATGTGTGCGTTTCTAGATGTATTTCGACCCGCTGAATTCGAATATCCAACCTTTGATGACCAAAAATATGCTTGGAAAAAAGTTATTTCGCATGGTACGAAAAAGAGATGATCGAAAATACCTGTCTCCAGAATCGAAATCGAACTTTGATGGGTGGGTTTATAGGTGTATTTTGACCCGCTGAATCCAAAAATCCAACCTTTCTTACACGAAAATACACCTGGAACGAAGTTATTTCGCATGGTACGACAAAGAGATGATCGAAAATATTTTTTTTCAGAATCAAAATCGGACTTTAATGGGTGAGTTTCTAGGTGTATTTCGACCCGCTGAATCCAAAAATCCAACCTCTTATGACCAAAAATATGCTTGGAAAAAAGTTATTTCGCATGGTACGAAAAAGAGATGATCGAAAATATCTGTCTTCAGAATCGGAATCGAACTTTGATGGGTGGGTTTATAGAAGTATTTTGACCCGCTGAATCCAAAAATCCAAACTTTGATGAGCAAAAATATGCTTGGAAAAAAGTTATTTCGCGTGGTACGAAAAAGAGATGATCGAAAATATCTGTCTCCAGAATGGGAATCGAACTTTGATGAGTGGGTTTATAGTTGTATTATGACCCGCTGAATCCAAAAATCCAACCTTTGTTTCACGAAAATACACCTGGAAAGAAGTTATTTCGTATGGTACGAAAAAGAGATGATCGAAAATATTTTTTTTCAGAATCAAAATCGGACTTTGATGGGTGAGTTTCTAGGTGTACTTCGACCCGCTGAATCCGAGAATCCAAACTTTGATGAGCAAAAATATGCTTCGAAAAAAGTTATTTCGCGTGGTACGAAAAAGAGATGATCGAAAATATCTGTCTCCAGAATCGGAATCGAACTTTGATGGGTGGGTTTATAGGTGTATTTTGACCCGCTGAATCCAAAAAGCCAACCTTTGTTACACGAAAATACACCTGGAAAGAAGTTATCTCGCATGGTACGAAAAAGAGATGATCGAAAATATTTGTTTTCAGAGGCGTAATCGGACTTTAATGGGTGAGTTTCTAGGTGTATTTCGACCCGCTGAATCCAAAAAGCCAACCTTTGTTACACGAAAATACACCTGGAAAAAAGTTATCTCGCATGGTACGAAAAAGAGATGATCGAAAATATTTGTTTTCAGAGCCGGAATCGGACTTTAATGGGTGAGTTTCTAGGTGTATTTCGACCCGCTGAATTCAAAAATCCAACCTCTTTTGACCAAAAATATGCTTGGAAAAAAGTTATTTCGCATGGTACGAAAAAGAGATGATCGAAAATATTTTTTTTCAGAATCAAAATCGGACTTCGATGGGTTAGTTTCTAGGTGTATTTCCACCCGCTGAATCCGAAAATCCAACCTTTGATGACCAAAAATATGCTTGGAAAAAAGTTATTTCGCATGGTACGAAAAAGAGATGATCGAAAATATCTGTCTCCGAATTCGAAATCAAACTTCGATGGGTGGGTTCATAGGTGTATTTTGACCCGCTGAATCCAAAAATCCAACCTTTGTTACACGAAAATACACCTGGAAAGAAGTTATTTCGCATGGTACGAAAAAGAGATGATCCAAAATATTTTTTTTCAGAATCAAAATTGGACTTTAATGGGTGAGTTGCTAGGTGTATTCCGAGCCCCTGAATCCGAAAATCCAGCCTCTGATGACCAAAAATATGCTTGGAAAAAAGTTAGTTCGCATGGTACGAAAAAGAGATGATCGAAAATATTTTTTTTCAGAATCAAGATCGGACTTTGATGTGTGAGTTTCTAGATGTATTTCGACCCGCTGAATTCGAATATCGAACCTTTGATGACCAAAAATATGCTTGGAAAAAAGTTATTTCGCGTGGTACGAAAAAGAGATGATCGAAAATATCTGTCTCCAGAATGGGAATCGAACTTTGATGAGTGGGTTTATAGTTGTATTATGACCCGCTGAATCCAAAAATCCAACCTTTGTTTCACGAAAATACACCTGGAAAGAAGTTATTTCGTATGGTACGAAAAAGAGATGATCGAAAATATTTTTTTTCAGAATCAAAATCGGACTTTGATGGGTGAGTTTCTAGGTGTAGTTCGACCCGCTGAATCCGGAAATCCAACCTTTGATGACAAAAAATATGCTTGAAAAAAAGTTATTTCGCATGGTACGAAAAAGAGATGATCGAAAATATCTGTCTTCAGAATCGGAATCGAACTTTGATGGGTGGGTTTATAGAAGTATTTTGACCCGCTGAATCCAAAAATCCAAACTTTGATGAGCAAAAATATGCTTGGAAAAAAGTTATTTCGCGTGGTACGAAAAAGAGATGATCGAAAATATCTGTCTCCAGAATGGGAATCGAACTTTGATGAGTGGGTTTATAGTTGTATTATGACCCGCTGAATCCAAAAATCCAACCTTTGTTTCACGAAAATACACCTGGAAAGAAGTTATTTCGTATGGTACGAAAAAGAGATGATCGAAAATATTTTTTTTCAGAATCAAAATCGGACTTTGATGGGTGAGTTTCTAGGTGTAGTTCGACCCGCTGAATCCGGAAATCCAACCTTTGATGACCAAAAATATGCTTGGAAAAAAGTTATTTCGCATGGTACGAAAAAGAGATGATCGAAAATATCTGTCTCCAGAATCGAAATTGCACTTTGATGGGTGGGTTTATAGGTGTATTTTGACCCGCTGAATCTAAAAATCCAACCTTTGTTACACGAAAATACACCTGGAAAGAATCTATTTCGCATGGTACGAAAAAGAGATGATCGAAAATATTTTTTTTCAGAATCAAAATCGGACTTTAATGGGTGAGTTTCTAGGTGTATTTCGACCCCCTGAATCCGAAAATCCAACCTCTGATGACCAAAAATCTGCTTGGAAAAAAGTTGTTTCGCATGGTACGAAAAAGAGATGATCGAAAATATTTTTTTTCAGGATCAAGATCGGACTGCGATGGGTGAGTTTCTACGTGTATTTCGACCCGCTGAATCCGAGAATCCAAACTTTGATGAGCAAAAATATGCTTCGAAAAAAGTTATTTCGCGTGGTACGAAAAAGAGATGATCGAAAATATCTGTCTCCAGAATCGGAATCGAACTTTGATGGGTGGGTTTATAGGTGTATTTTGACCCGCTGAATCCAAAAAGCCAACCTTTGTTACACGAAAATACACCTGGAAAGAAGTTATTTCGTATGGTACGAAAAAGAGATGATCGAAAATATTTTTTTTCAGAATCAAAATCGGACTTTGATGGGTGAGTTTCTAGGTGTATTTCGACCCGCTGAATCCGAGAATCCAAACTTTGATGAGCAAAAATATGCTTCGAAAAAAGTTATTTCGCGTGGTACGAAAAAGAGATGATCGAAAATATCTGTCTCCAGAATCGGAATCGAACTTTGATGGGTGGGTTTATAGGTGTATTTTGACCCGCTGAATCCAAAAAGCCAACCTTTGTTACACGAAAATACACCTGGAAAGAAGTTATCTCGCATGGTACGAAAAAGAGATGATCGAAAATATTTGTTTTCAGAGGCGTAATCGGACTTTAATGGGTGAGTTTCTAGGTGTATTTCGACCCGCTGAATCCAAAAAGCCAACCTTTGTTACACGAAAATACACCTGGAAAAAAGTTATCTCGCATGGTACGAAAAAGAGATGATCGAAAATATTTGTTTTCAGAGCCGGAATCGGACTTTAATGGGTGAGTTTCTAGGTGTATTTCGACCCGCTGAATCCAAAAATCCAACCTCTTTTGACCAAAAATATGCTTGGAAAAAAGTTATTTCGCATGGTACGAAAAAGAGATGATCGAAAATATTTTTTTTCAGAATCAAAATCGGACTTCGATGGGTGAGTTTCTAGGTGTATTTCCACCCGCTGAATCCGAAAATCCAACCTTTGATGACCAAAAATATGCTTGGAAAAAAGTTATTTCGCATGGTACGAAAAAGAGATGATCGAAAATATCTGTCTCCGAATTCGAAATCAAACTTCGATGGGTGGGTTCATAGGTGTATTTTGACCCGCTGAATCCAAAAATCCAACCTTTGTTACACGAAAATACACCTGGAAAGAAGTTATTTCGCATGGTACGAAAAAGAGATGATCCAAAATATTTTTTTTCAGAATCAAAATTGGACTTTAATGGGTGAGTTGCTAGGTGTATTCCGAGCCCCTGAATCCGAAAATCCAACCTCTGATGACCAAAAATATGCTTGGAAAAAAGTTAGTTCGCATGGTACGAAAAAGAGATGATCGAAAATATTTTTTTTCAGAATCAAGATCGGACTTTGATGTGTGAGTTTCTAGATGTATTTCGACCCGCTGAATTCGAATATCGAACCTTTGATGAGCAAAAATATGCTTGGAAAAAAGTTATTTCGCGTGGTACGAAAAAGAGATGATCGAAAATATCTGTCTCCAGAATGGGAATCGAACTTTGATGAGTGGGTTTATAGTTGTATTATGACCCGCTGAATCCAAAAATCCAACCTTTGTTTCACGAAAATACACCTGGAAAGAAGTTATTTCGTATGGTACGAAAAAGAGATGATCGAAAATATTTTTTTTCAGAATCAAAATCGGACTTTAATGGGTGAGTTTCTAGGTGTAGTTCGACCCGCTGAATCCGGAAATCCAACCTTTGATGACCAAAAATATGCTTGGAAAAAAGTTATTTCGCATGGTACGAAAAAGAGATGATCGAAAATATCTGTCTCCAGAATCGAAATTGCACTTTGATGGGTGGGTTTATAGGTGTATTTTGACCCGCTGAATCCAAAAATCCAACCTTTGTTACACGAAAATACACCTGGAAAGAATCTATTTCGCATGGTACGAAAAAGAGATGATCGAAAATATTTTTTTTCAGAATCAAAATCGGACTTTAATGGGTGAGTTTCTAGGTGTATTTCGACCCCCTGAATCCAAAAATCCAACCTCTGATGACCAAAAATCTGCTTGGAAAAAAGTTGTTTCGCATGGTACGAAAAAGAGATGATCGAAAATATTTTTTTTCAGAATCAAGATCGGACTGCGATTGGTGAGTTTCTACGTGTATTTCGACCCGCTGAATCCGAGAATCCAAACTTTGATGAGCAAAAATATGCTTCGAAAAAAGTTATTTCGCGTGGTACGAAAAAGAGATGATCGAAAATATCTGTCTCCAGAATCGGAATCGAACTTTGATGGGTGCGTTTATAGGTGTATTTTGACCCGCTGAATCCAAAAAGCCAACCTTTGTTACACGAAAATACACCTGGAACGAAGTTATCTCGCATGGTACGAAAAAGAGATGATCGAAAATATTTGTTTTCAGAGGCGTAATCGGACTTTAATGGGTGAGTTTCTAGGTGTATTTCGACCCGCTGAATCCAAAAAGCCAACCTTTGTTACACGAAAATACACCTGGAAAAAAGTTATCTCGCATGGTACGAAAAAGAGATGATCGAAAATATTTGTTTTCAGAGCCGGAATCGGACTTTAATGGGTGAGTTTCTAGGTGTATTTCGACCCGCTGAATCCAAAAATCCAACCTCTTTTGACCAAAAATATGCTTGGAAAAAAGTTATTTCGCATGGTACGAAAAAGAGATGATCGAAAATATTTTTTTTCAGAATCAAAATCGGACTTTGATGGGTGAGTTTCTAGGTGTATTTCCACCCGCTGAATCCGAAAATCCAACCTTTGATGACCAAAAATATGCTTGGAAAAAAGTTATTTCGCATGGTACGAAAAAGAGATGATCGAAAATATCTGTCTCCGGATTCGAAATCGAACTTCGATGGGTGGGTTTATAGGTGTATTTTGACCCGCTGAATCCAAAAATCCAACCTTTGTTACACGAAAATACACCTGGAAAGAAGTTATTTCGCATGGTACGAAAAAGAGATGATCCAAAATATTTTTTTTCAGAATCAAAATCGGACTTTAATGGGTGAGTATCTAGGTGTATTTCGAGCCCCTGAATCCGAAAATCCAACCTCTGATGGCCAAAAATATGCTTGGAAAAAAGTTAGTTCGCATGGTACGAAAAATAGATGATCGAAAATATTTTTTTTCAGAATCAAGATCGGACTTTGATGTGTGAGTTTCTAGATGTATTTCGACCCGCTGAATTCAAATATCCAACCTTTGATGACCAAAAATATGCTTGGAAAAAAGTTATTTCGCATGGTACGAAAAAGAGATGATCGAAAATATCTGTCTTCAGAATCGGAATCGAACTTTGATGGGTGGGTTTATAGAAGTATTTTGACCCGCTGAATCCAAAAATCCAAACTTTGATAAGCAAAAATATGCTTGGAAAAAAGTTATTTCGCGTGGTACGAAAAAGAGATGATCGAAAATATCTGTCTCCAGAATGGGAATCGAACTTTGATGAGTGGGTTTATAGTTGTATTATGACCCGCTGAATCCAAAAATCCAACCTTTGTTTCACGAAAATACACCTGGAAAGAAGTTATTTCGTATGGTACGAAAAAGAGATGATCGAAAATATTTTTTTTCAGAATCAAAATCGGACTTTGATGGGTGAGTTTCTAGGTGTAGTTCGACCCGCTGAATCCGGAAATCCAACCTTTGATGACCAAAAATATGCTTGGAAAAAAGTTATTTCGCATGGTACGAAAAAGAGATGATCGAAAATATCTGTCTCCAGAATCGAAATCGCACTTTGATGGGTGGGTTTATAGGTGTATTTTGACCCGCTGAATCCAAAAATCCAACCTTTGTTACACGAAAATACACATGGAAAGAATCTATTTCGCATGGTACGAAAAAGAGATGATCGAAAATATTTTTTTTCAGAATCAAAATCGGACTTTAATGGGTGAGTTTCTAGGTGTATTTCGACCCCCTGAATCCGAAAATCCAACCTCTGATGACCAAAAATCTGCTTGGAAAAAAGTTGTTTCGCATGGTACGAAAAAGAGATGATCGAAAATATTTTTTTTCAGAATCAAGATCGGATTGCGATGGGTGAGTTTCTAGGTGTATTTCGACCCGCTGAATCCGAGAATCCAAACTTTGATGAGCAAAAATATGCTTGGAAAAAAGTTATTTCGCGTGGTACGAAAAAGAGATGATCGAAAATATCTGTCTCCAGAATCGAAATCGAACTTTGATGGGTGGGTTTATAGGTGTATTTTGACCCGCTGAATCCGAATCGCCAACCTTTGTTACACGAAAATACACCTGGAAAGAAGTTATCTCGCATGGTACGAAAAAGAGATGATCGAAAATATTTGTTTTCAGAGCCGGAATCGGACTTTAATGGGTGAGTTTCTAGGTGTATTTCGACCCGCTGAATCCAAAAAGCCAACCTTTGTTACACGAAAATACACCTGGAAAAAAGTTATCTCGCATGGTACGAAAAAGAGATGATCGAAAATATTTGTTTTCAGAGCCGGAATCGGACTTTAATGGGTGAGTTTCTAGGTGTATTTCGACCCGCTGAATCCAAAAATCCAACCTGTTTTGACCAAAAATATGCTTGGAAAAAAGTTATTTCGCATGGTACGAAAAAGAGATGATCGAAAATATTTTTTTTCAGAATCAAAATCGGACTTTGATGGGTGAGTTTCTAGGTGTATTTCCACCCGCTGAATCCGAAAATCCAACCTTTGATGACCAAAAATATGCTTGGAAAAAAGTTATTTCGCATGGTACGAAAAAGAGATGATCGAAAATATCTGTCTCCGGATTCGAAATCGAACTTCGATGGGTGGGTTTATAGGTGTATTTTGACCCGCTGAATCCAAAAATCCAACCTTTGTTACACGAAAATACACCTGGAAAGAAGTTATTTCGCATGGTACGAAAAAGAGATGATCCAAAATATTTTTTTTCAGAATCAAAATCGGACTTTAATGGGTGAGTATCTAGGTGTATTTCGAGCCCCTGAATCCGAAAATCCAACCTCTGATGACCAAAAATATGCTTGGAAAAAAGTTAGTTCGCATGGTACGAAAAATAGATGATCGAAAATATTTTTTTTCAGAATCAAGATCGGACTTTGATGTGTGAGTTTCTAGATGTATTTCGACCCGCTGAATTCGAATATCCAACCTTTGATGACCAAAAATATGCTTGGAAAAACGTTATTTCGCATGGTACGAAAAAGAGATGATCGAAAATATCTGTCTTCAGAATCGGAATCGAACTTTGATGGGTGGGTTTATAGAAGTATTTTGACCCGCTGAATCCAAAAATCCAAACTGTGATGAGCAAAAATATGCTTGGAAAAAAGTTATTTCGCGTGGTACGAAAAAGAGATGATCGAAAATATCTGTCTCCAGAATGGGAATCGAACTTTGATGAGTGGGTTTATAGTTGTATTATGACCCGCTGAATCCAAAAATCCAACCTTTGTTTCACGAAAATACACCTGGAAAGAAGTTATTTCGTATGGTACGAAAAAGAGATGATCGAAAATATTTTTTTTCAGAATCAAAATCGGACTTTGATGGGTGAGTTTCTAGGTGTAGTTCGACCCGCTGAATCCGGAAATCCAACCTTTGATGACCAAAAATATGCTTGGAAAAAAGTTATTTCGCATGGTACGAAAAAGAGATGATCGAAAATATCTGTCTCCAGAATCGAAATCGCACTTTGATGGGTGGGTTTATAGGTGTATTTTGACCCGCTGAATCCAAAAATCCAACCTTTGTTACACGAAAATACACATGGAAAGAATCTATTTCGCATGGTACGAAAAAGAGATGATCGAAAATATTTTTTTTCAGAATCAAAATCGGACTTTAATGGGTGAGTTTCTAGGTGTATTTCGACCCCCTGAATCCGAAAATCCAACCTCTGATGACCAAAAATCTGCTTGGAAAAAAGTTGTTTCGCATGGTACGAAAAAGAGATGATCGAAAATATTTTTTTTCAGAATCAAGATCGGACTGCGATGGGTGAGTTTCTAGGTGTATTTCGACCCGCTGAATCCGAGAATCCAAACTTTGATGAGCATAAATATGCTTCGAAAAAAGTTATTTCGCGTGGTACGAAAAAGAGATGATCGAAAATATCTGTCTCCAGAATCGGAATCGAACTTTGATGGGTGGGTTTATAGGTGTATTTTGACCCGCTGAATCCAAAAAGCCAACCTTTGTTACACGAAAATACACCTGGAAAGAAGTTATCTCGCATGGTACGAAAAAGAGATGATCGAAAATATTTGTTTTCAGAGGCGTAATCGGACTTTAATGGGTGAGTTTCTAGGTGTATTTCGACCCGCTGAATCCAAAAAGCCAACCTTTGTTACACGAAAATACACCTGGAAAAAAGTTATCTCGCATGGTACGAAAAAGAGATGATCGAAAATATTTGTTTTCAGAGCCGGAATCGGACTTTAATGGGTGAGTTTCTAGGTGTATTTCGACCCGCTGAATGCAAAAATCCAACCTCTTTTGACCAAAAATATGCTTGGAAAAAAGTTATTTCGCATGGTACGAAAAAGAGATGATCGAAAATATTTTTTTTCAGAATCAAAATCGGACTTTGATGGGTGAGTTTCTAGGTGTATTTCCACCCGCTGAATCCGAAAATCCAACCTTTGATGACCAAAAATATGCTTGGAAAAAAGTTATTTCGCATGGTACGAAAAAGAGATGATCGAAAATATTTTTTTTCAGAATCAAAATCGGACTTTGATGGGTGAGTTTCTAGGTGTATTTCCACCCGCTGAATCCGAAAATCCAACCTTTGATGACCAAAAATATGCTTGGAAAAAAGTTATTTCGCATGGTACGAAAAAGAGATGATCGAAAATATCTGTCTCCGGATTCGAAATCGAACTTCGATGGGTGGGTTTATAGGTGTATTTTGACCCGCTGAATCCAAAAATCCAACCTTTGTTACACGAAAATACACCTGGAAAGAAGTTATTTCGCATGGTACGAAAAAGAGATGATCCAAAATATTTTTTTTCAGAATCAAAATCGGACTTCAATGGGTGAGTATCTAGGTGTATTTCGAGCCCCTGAATATGAAAATCCAACCTCTGATGACCAAAAATATGCTTGGAAAAAAGTTAGTTCGCATGGTACGAAAAATAGATGATCGAAAATATTTTTTTTCAGAATCAAGATCGGACTTTGATGTGTGAGTTTCTAGATGTATTTCGACCCGCTGAATTCGAATATCCAACCTTTGATGACCAAAAATATGCTTGGAAAAACGTTATTTCGCATGGTACGAAAAAGAGATGATCGAAAATATCTGTCTTCAGAATCGGAATCGAACTTTGATGGGTGGGTTTATAGAAGTATTTTGACCCGCTGAATCCAAAAATCCAAACTGTGATGATCAAAAGTATGCTTGGAAAAAAGTTATTTCGCGTGGTACGAAAAAGAGATGATCGAAAATATCTGTCTCCAGAATGGAAATCGAACTTTGATGAGTGGGTTTATAGTTGTATTATGACCCGCTGAATCCAAAAATCCAACCTTTGTTTCACGAAAATACACCTGGAAAGAAGTTATTACTTATGGTACGAAAAAGAGATGATCGAAAATATTTTTTTTCAGAATCAAAATCGGACTTTGATGGGTGAGTTTCTAGGTGTAGTTCGACCCGCTGAATCCGAAAATCCAACCTTTGATGACCAAAAATATGCTTGGAAAAAAGTTATTTCGCATGGTACGAAAAAGAGATGATCGAAAATATCTGTCTCCAGAATCGAAATCGCACTTTGATGGGTGGGTTTATAGGTGTATTTTGACCCGCTAAATCCAAAAATCCGACCTTTGTTACACGAAAATACACCTGGAAAGAATCTATTTCGCATGGTACGAAAAAGAGATGATCGAGAATATTTTTTTTCAGAATCAAAATCGGACTTTAATGGGTGAGTTTCTAGGTGTATTTTGACCCCCTGAATCCGAAAATACAACCTCTGATGACCAAAAATCTGCTTGGAAAAAAGTTGTTTCGCATGGTACGAAAAAGAGATGATCGAAAATATTTTTTTTCAGAATCAAGATCGGACTGCGATGGGTGAGTTTCTAGGTGTATTTCGACCCGCTGAATCCGAGAATCCAAACTTTGATGAGCATAAATATGCTTCGAAAAAAGTTATTTCGCGTGATACGAAAAAGAGATGATCGAAAATATCTGTCTCCAGAATCGGAATCGAACTTTGATGGGTGGGTTTATAGGTGTATTTTGACCCGCTGAATCCAAAAAGCCAACCTTTGTTACACGAAAATACACCTGGAAAGAAGTTATCTCGCATGGTACGAAAAAGAGATGATCGAAAATATTTGTTTTCAGAGGCGTAATCGGACTTTAATGGGTGAGTTTCTAGGTGTATTTCGACCCGCTGAATCCAAAAAGCCAACCTTTGTTACACGAAAATACACCTGGAAAAAAGTTATCTCGCATGGTACGAAAAAGAGATGATCGAAAATATTTGTGTTCAGAGCCGGAATCGGACTTTAATGGGTGAGTTTCTAGGTGTATTTCGACCCGCTGAATCCAAAAATCCAACCTCTTTTGACCAAAGCTATGCTTGGAAAAAAGTTATTTCGCATGGTACGAAAAAGAGATGATCGAAAATATTTTTTTTCAGAATCAAAATCGGACTTTGATGGGTGAGTTTCTAGGTGTATTTCCACCCGCTGAATCCGAAAATCCAACCTTTGATGACCAAAAATATGCTTGGAAAAAAGTTATTTCGCATGGTACGAAAAAGAGATGATCGAAAATATCTGTCTCCGGATTCGAAATCGAACTTCGATGGGTGGGTTTATAGGTGTATTTTGACCCGCTGAATCCAAAAATCCAACCTTTGTTACACGAAAATACACCTGGAAAGAAGTTATTTCGCATGGTACGAAAAAGAGATGATCCAAAATATTTTTTTTCAGAATCAAAATCGGACTTTAATGGGTGAGTATCTAGGTGTATTTTGAGCCCCTGAATCCGAAAATCCAACCACTGATGGCCAAAAATATGCTTGGAAAAAAGTTAGTTCGCATGGTACGAAAAATAGATGATCGAAAATATTTTTTTTCAGAATCAAGATCGGACTTTGATGTGTGAGTTTCTAGATGTATTTCGACCCGCTGAATTCGAATATCCAACCTTTGATGACCAAAAATATGCTTGGAAAAAAGTTATTACGCATGGTACGAAAAAGAGATGATCGAAAATATCTGTCTCCAGAATCGAAATCGAACTTTGATGGGTGGGTTTATAGGTGTATTTTGACCCGCTGAATCCAAAAATCCAACCTTTCTTACACGAAAATACACCTGGAACGAAGTTATTTCGCATGGTACGACAAAGAGATGATCGAAAATATTTTTTTTCAGAATCAAAATCGGACTTTAATGGGTGAGTTTCTAGGTGTATTTCGACCCGCTGAATCCAAAAATCCAACCTCTTATGACCAAAAATATGCTTGGAAAAAAGTTATTTCGCATGGTACGAAAAAGAGATGATCGAAAATATCTGTCTTCAGAATCGGAATCGAACTTTGATGGGTGGGTTTATAGAAGTATCTTGACCCGCTGAATCCAAAAATCCAAACTTTGATGAGCAAAAATATGCTTGGAAAAAAGTTATTTCGCGTGGTACGAAAAAGAGATGATCGAAAATATCTGTCTCCAGAATGGGAATCGAACTTTGATGAGTGGGTTTATAGTTGTATTATGACCCGCTGAATCCAAAAATCCAACCTTTGTTTCACGAAAATACACCTGGAAAGAAGTTATTTCGTATGGTACGAAAAAGAGATGATCGAAAATATTTTTTTTCAGAATCAAAATCGGACTCTGATGGGTGAGTTTCTAGGTGTATTTCGACCCGCTGAATCCGAGAATCCAAACTTTGATGAGCAAAAATATGCTTCGAAAAAAGTTATTTCGCGTGGTACGAAAAAGAGATGATCGAAAATATCTGTCTCCAGAATCGGAATCGAACTTTGATGGGTGGGTTTATAGGTGTATTTTGACCCGCTGAATCCAAAAAGCCAACCTTTGTTACACGAAAATACACCTGGAAAGAAGTTATCTCGCATGGTACGAAAAAGAGATGATCGAAAATATTTGTTTTCAGAGGCGTAATCGGACTTTAATGGGTGAGTTTCTAGGTGTATTTCGACCCGCTGAATCCAAAAAGCCAACCTTTGTTACACGAAAATACACCTGGAAAAAAGTTATCTCGCATGGTACGAAAAAGAGATGATCGAAAATATTTGTTTTCAGAGGCGTAATCGGACTTTAATGGGTGAGTTTCTAGGTGTATTTCGACCCGCTGAATCCAAAAAGCCAACCTTTGTTACACGAAAATACACCTGGAAAAAAGTTATCTCGCATGGTACGAAAAAGAGATGATCGAAAATATTTGTGTTCAGAGCCGGAATCGGACTTTAATGGGTGAGTTTCTAGGTGTATTTCGACCCGCTGAATCCAAAAATCCAACCTCTTTTGACCAAAAATATGCTTGGAAAAAAGTTATTTCGCATGGTACGAAAAAGAGATGATCGAAAATATTTTTTTTCAGAATCAAAATCGGACTTTGATGGGTGAGTTTCTAGGTGTATTTCCACCCGCTGAATCCGAAAATCCAACCTTTGATGACCAAAAATATGCTTGGAAAAAAGTTATTTCGCATGGTACGAAAAAGAGATGATCGAAAATATCTGTCTCCGGATTCGAAATCGAACTTCGATGGGTGGGTTTATAGGTGTATTTTGACCCGCTGAATCCAAAAATCCAACCTTTGTTACACGAAAATACACCTGGAAAGAAGTTATTTCGCATGGTACGAAAAAGAGATGATCCAAAATATTTTTTTTCAGAATCAAAATCGGACTTTAATGGGTGAGTATCTAGGTGTATTTTGAGCCCCTGAATCCGAAAATCCAACCACTGATGGCCAAAAATATGCTTGGAAAAAAGTTAGTTCGCATGGTACGAAAAATAGATGATCGAAAATATTTTTTTTCAGAATCAAGATCGGACTTTGATGTGTGAGTTTCTAGATGTATTTCGACCCGCTGAATTCGAATATCCAACCTTTGATGACCAAAAATATGCTTGGAAAAAAGTTATTACGCATGGTACGAAAAAGAGATGATCGAAAATATCTGTCTCCAGAATCGAAATCGAACTTTGATGGGTGGGTTTATAGGTGTATTTTGACCCGCTGGATCCAAAAATCCAACCTTTCTTACACGAAAATACACCTGGAACGAAGTTAGTTCGCATGGTACGAAAAATAGATGATCGAAAATATTTTTTTTCAGAATCAAGATCGGACTTTGATGTGTGAGTTTCTAGATGTATTTCGACCCGCTGAATTCGAATATCCAACCTTTGATGACCAAAAATATGCTTGGAAAAACGTTATTTCGCATGGTACGAAAAAGAGATGATCGAAAATATCTGTCTTCAGAATCGGAATCGAACTTTGATGGGTGGGTTTATAGAAGTATTTTGACCCGCTGAATCCAAAAATCCAAACTGTGATGAGCAAAAATATGCTTGGAAAAAAGTTATTTCGCGTGGTACGAAAAAGAGATGATCGAAAATATCTGTCTCCAGAATGGGAATCGAACTTTGATGAGTGGGTTTATAGTTGTATTATGACCCGCTGAATCCAAAAATCCAACCTTTGTTTCACGAAAATACACCTGGAAAGAAGTTATTTCGTATGGTACGAAAAAGAGATGATCGAAAATATTTTTTTTCAGAATCAAAATCGGACTTTGATGGGTGAGTTTCTAGGTGTAGTTCGACCCGCTGAATCCGGAAATCCAACCTTTGATGACCAAAAATATGCTTGGAAAAAAGTTATTTCGCATGGTACGAAAAAGAGATGATCGAAAATATCTGTCTCCAGAATCGAAATCGCACTTTGATGGGTGGGTTTATAGGTGTATTTTGACCCGCTGAATCCAAAAATCCAACCTTTGTTACACGAAAATACACATGGAAAGAATCTATTTCGCATGGTACGAAAAAGAGATGATCGAAAATATTTTTTTTCAGAATCAAAATCGGACTTTAATGGGTGAGTTTCTAGGTGTATTTCGACCCCCTGAATCCGAAAATCCAACCTCTGATGACCAAAAATCTGCTTGGAAAAAAGTTGTTTCGCATGGTACGAAAAAGAGATGATCGAAAATATTTTTTTTCAGAATCAAGATCGGACTGCGATGGGTGAGTTTCTAGGTGTATTTCGACCCGCTGAATCCGAGAATCCAAACTTTGATGAGCATAAATATGCTTCGAAAAAAGTTATTTCGCGTGGTACGAAAAAGAGATGATCGAAAATATCTGTCTCCAGAATCGGAATCGAACTTTGATGGGTGGGTTTATAGGTGTATTTTGACCCGCTGAATCCAAAAAGCCAACCTTTGTTACACGAAAATACACCTGGAAAGAAGTTATCTCGCATGGTACGAAAAAGAGATGATCGAAAATATTTGTTTTCAGAGGCGTAATCGGACTTTAATGGGTGAGTTTCTAGGTGTATTTCGACCCGCTGAATCCAAAAAGCCAACCTTTGTTACACAAAAATACACCTGGAAAAAAGTTATCTCGCATGGTACGAAAAAGAGATGATCGAAAATATTTGTTTTCAGAGCCGGAATCGGACTTTAATGGGTGAGTTTCTAGGTGTATTTCGACCCGCTGAATGCAAAAATCCAACCTCTTTTGACCAAAAATATGCTTGGAAAAAAGTTATTTCGCATGGTACGAAAAAGAGATGATCGAAAATATTTTTTTTCAGAATCAAAATCGGACTTTGATGGGTGAGTTTCTAGGTGTATTTCCACCCGCTGAATCCGAAAATCCAACCTTTGATGACCAAAAATATGCTTGGAAAAAAGTTATTTCGCATGGTACGAAAAAGAGATGATCGAAAATATTTTTTTTCAGAATCAAAATCGGACTTTGATGGGTGAGTTTCTAGGTGTATTTCCACCCGCTGAATCCGAAAATCCAACCTTTGATGACCAAAAATATGCTTGGAAAAAAGTTATTTCGCATGGTACGAAAAAGAGATGATCGAAAATATCTGTCTCCGGATTCGAAATCGAACTTCGATGGGTGGGTTTATAGGTGTATTTTGACCCGCTGAATCCAAAAATCCAACCTTTGTTACACGAAAATACACCTGGAAAGAAGTTATTTCGCATGGTACGAAAAAGAGATGATCCAAAATATTTTTTTTCAGAATCAAAATCGGACTTCAATGGGTGAGTATCTAGGTGTATTTCGAGCCCCTGAATCCGAAAATCCAACCTCTGATGACCAAAAATATGCTTGGAAAAAAGTTAGTTCGCATGGTACGAAAAATAGATGATCGAAAATATTTTTTTTCAGAATCAAGATCGGACTTTGATGTGTGAGTTTCTAGATGTATTTCGACCCGCTGAATTCGAATATCCAACCTTTGATGACCAAAAATATGCTTGGAAAAACGTTATTTCGCATGGTACGAAAAAGAGATGATCGAAAATATCTGTCTTCAGAATCGGAATCGAACTTTGATGGGTGGGTTTATAGAAGTATTTTGACCCGCTGAATCCAAAAATCCAAACTGTGATGAGCAAAAATATGCTTGGAAAAAAGTTATTTCGCGTGGTACGAAAAAGAGATGATCGAAAATATCTGTCTCCAGAATGGGAATCGAACTTTGATGAGTGGGTTTATAGTTGTATTATGACCCGCTGAATCCAAAAATCCAACCTTTGTTTCACGAAAATACACCTGGAAAGAAGTTATTTCGTATGGTACGAAAAAGAGATGATCGAAAATATTTTTTTTCAGAATCAAAATCGGACTTTGATGGGTGAGTTTCTAGGTGTAGTTCGACCCGCTGAATCCGGAAATCCAACCTTTGATGACCAAAAATATGCTTGGAAAAAAGTTATTTCGCATGGTACGAAAAAGAGATGATCGAAAATATCTGTCTCCAGAATCGAAATCGCACTTTGATGGGTGGGTTTATAGGTGTATTTTGACCCGCTGAATCCAAAAATCCAACCTTTGTTACACGAAAATACACATGGAAAGAATCTATTTCGCATGGTACGAAAAAGAGATGATCGAAAATATTTTTTTTCAGAATCAAAATCGGACTTTAATGGGTGAGTTTCTAGGTGTATTTCGACCCCCTGAATCCGAAAATCCAACCTCTGATGACCAAAAATCTGCTTGGAAAAAAGTTGTTTCGCATGGTACGAAAAAGAGATGATCGAAAATATTTTTTTTCAGAATCAAGATCGGACTGCGATGGGTGAGTTTCTAGGTGTATTTCGACCCGCTGAATCCGAGAATCCAAACTTTGATGAGCATAAATATGCTTCGAAAAAAGTTATTTCGCGTGGTACGAAAAAGAGATGATCGAAAATATCTGTCTCCAGAATCGGAATCGAACTTTGATGGGTGGGTTTATAGGTGTATTTTGACCCGCTGAATCCAAAAAGCCAACCTTTGTTACACGAAAATACACCTGGAAAGAAGTTATCTCGCATGGTACGAAAAAGAGATGATCGAAAATATTTGTTTTCAGAGGCGTAATCGGACTTTAATGGGTGAGTTTCTAGGTGTATTTCGACCCGCTGAATCCAAAAAGCCAACCTTTGTTACACAAAAATACACCTGGAAAAAAGTTATCTCGCATGGTACGAAAAAGAGATGATCGAAAATATTTGTTTTCAGAGCCGGAATCGGACTTTAATGGGTGAGTTTCTAGGTGTATTTCGACCCGCTGAATGCAAAAATCCAACCTCTTTTGACCAAAAATATGCTTGGAAAAAAGTTATTTCGCATGGTACGAAAAAGAGATGATCGAAAATATTTTTTTTCAGAATCAAAATCGGACTTTGATGGGTGAGTTTCTAGGTGTATTTCCACCCGCTGAATCCGAAAATCCAACCTTTGATGACCAAAAATATGCTTGGAAAAAAGTTATTTCGCATGGTACGAAAAAGAGATGATCGAAAATATTTTTTTTCAGAATCAAAATCGGACTTTGATGGGTGAGTTTCTAGGTGTATTTCCACCCGCTGAATCCGAAAATCCAACCTTTGATGACCAAAAATATGCTTGGAAAAAAGTTATTTCGCATGGTACGAAAAAGAGATGATCGAAAATATCTGTCTCCGGATTCGAAATCGAACTTCGATGGGTGGGTTTATAGGTGTATTTTGACCCGCTGAATCCAAAAATCCAACCTTTGTTACACGAAAATACACCTGGAAAGAAGTTATTTCGCATGGTACGAAAAAGAGATGATCCAAAATATTTTTTTTCAGAATCAAAATCGGACTTCAATGGGTGAGTATCTAGGTGTATTTCGAGCCCCTGAATCCGAAAATCCAACCTCTGATGACCAAAAATATGCTTGGAAAAAAGTTAGTTCGCATGGTACGAAAAATAGATGATCGAAAATATTTTTTTTCAGAATCAAGATCGGACTTTGATGTGTGAGTTTCTAGATGTATTTCGACCCGCTGAATTCGAATATCCAACCTTTGATGACCAAAAATATGCTTGGAAAAACGTTATTTCGCATGGTACGAAAAAGAGATGATCGAAAATATCTGTCTTCAGAATCGGAATCGAACTTTGATGGGTGGGTTTATAGAAGTATTTTGACCCGCTGAATCCAAAAATCCAAACTGTGATGAGCAAAAATATGCTTGGAAAAAAGTTATTTCGCGTGGTACGAAAAAGAGATGATCGAAAATATCTGTCTCCAGAATGGGAATCGAACTTTGATGAGTGGGTTTATAGTTGTATTATGACCCGCTGAATCCAAAAATCCAACCTTTGTTTCACGAAAATACACCTGGAAAGAAGTTATTACTTATGGTACGAAAAAGAGATGATCGAAAATATTTTTTTTCAGAATCAAAATCGGACTTTGATGGGTGAGTTTCTAGGTGTAGTTCGACCCGCTGAATCCGAAAATCCAACCTTTGATGACCAAAAATATGCTTGGAAAAAAGTTATTTCGCATGGTACGAAAAAGAGATGATCGAAAATATCTGTCTCCAGAATCGAAATCGCACTTTGATGGGTGGGTTTATAGGTGTATTTTGACCCGCTAAATCCAAAAATCCGACCTTTGTTACACGAAAATACACCTGGAAAGAATCTATTTCGCATGGTACGAAAAAGAGATGATCGAGAATATTTTTTTTCAGAATCAAAATCGGACTTTAATGGGTGAGTTTCTAGGTGTATTTTGACCCCCTGAATCCGAAAATACAACCTCTGATGACCAAAAATCTGCTTGGAAAAAAGTTGTTTCGCATGGTACGAAAAAGAGATGATCGAAAATATTTTTTTTCAGAATCAAGATCGGACTGCGATGGGTGAGTTTCTAGGTGTATTTCGACCCGCTGAATCCGAGAATCCAAACTTTGATGAGCATAAATATGCTTCGAAAAAAGTTATTTCGCGTGGTACGAAAAAGAGATGATCGAAAATATCTGTCTCCAGAATCGGAATCGAACTTTGATGGGTGGGTTTATAGATGTATTTTGACCCGCTGAATCCAAAAAGCCAACCTTTGTTACACGAAAATACACCTGGAAAGAAGTTATCTCGCATGGTACGAAAAAGAGATGATCGAAAATATTTGTTTTCAGAGGCGTAATCGGACTTTAATGGGTGAGTTTCTAGGTGTATTTCGACCCGCTGAATCCAAAAAGCCAACCTTTGTTACACGAAAATACACCTGGAAAAAAGTTATCTCGCATGGTACGAAAAGAGATGATCGAAAATATTTGTGTTCAGAGCCGGAATCGGACTTTAATGGGTGAGTTTCTAGGTGTATTTCGACCCGCTGAATCCAAAAATCCAACCTCTTTTGACCAAAAATATGCTTGGAAAAAAGTTATTTCGCATGGTACGAAAAAGAGATGATCGAAAATATTTTTTTTCAGAATCAAAATCGGACTTTGATGGGTGAGTTTCTAGGTGTATTTCCACCCGCTGAATCCGAAAATCCAACCTTTGATGACCAAAAATATGCTTGGAAAAAAAGTTATTTCGCATGGTACGAAAAAGAGATGATCGAAAATATCTGTCTCCGGATTCGAAATCGAACTTCGATGGGTGGGTTTATAGGTGTATTTTGACCCGCTGAATCCAAAAATCCAACCTTTGTTACACGAAAATACACCTGGAAAGAAGTTATTTCGCATGGTACGAAAAAGAGATGATCCAAAATATTTTTTTTCAGAATCAAAATCGGACTTTAATGGGTGAGTATCTAGGTGTATTTTGAGCCCCTGAATCCGAAAATCCAACCACTGATGGCCAAAAATATGCTTGGAAAAAAGTTAGTTCGCATGGTACGAAAAATAGATGATCGAAAATATTTTTTTTCAGAATCAAGATCGGACTTTGATGTGTGAGTTTCTAGATGTATTTCGACCCGCTGAATTCGAATATCCAACCTTTGATGACCAAAAATATGCTTGGAAAAAAGTTATTACGCATGGTACGAAAAAGAGATGATCGAAAATATCTGTCTCCAGAATCGAAATCGAACTTTGATGGGTGGGTTTATAGGTGTATTTTGACCCGCTGAATCCAAAAATCCAACCTTTCTTACACGAAAATACACCTGGAACGAAGTTATTTCGCATGGTACGACAAAGAGATGATCGAAAATATTTTTTTTCAGAATCAAAATCGGACTTTAATGGGTGAGTTTCTAGGTGTATTTCGACCCGCTGAATCCAAAAATCCAACCTCTTATGACCAAAAATATGCTTGGAAAAAAGTTATTTCGCATGGTACGAAAAAGAGATGATCGAAAATATCTGTCTTCAGAATCGGAATCGAACTTTGATGGGTGGGTTTATAGAAGTATCTTGACCCGCTGAATCCAAAAATCCAAACTTTGATGAGCAAAAATATGCTTGGAAAAAAGTTATTTCGCGTGGTACGAAAAAGAGATGATCGAAAATATCTGTCTCCAGAATGGGAATCGAACTTTGATGAGTGGGTTTATAGTTGTATTATGACCCGCTGAATCCAAAAATCCAACCTTTGTTTCACGAAAATACACCTGGAAAGAAGTTATTTCGTATGGTACGAAAAAGAGATGATCGAAAATATTTTTTTTCAGAATCAAAATCGGACTTTGATGGGTGAGTTTCTAGGTGTATTTCGACCCGCTGAATCCGAGAATCCAAACTTTGATGAGCAAAAATATGCTTCGAAAAAAGTTATTTCGCGTGGTACGAAAAAGAGATGATCGAAAATATCTGTCTCCAGAATCGGAATCGAACTTTGATGGGTGGGTTTATAGGTGTATTTTGACCCGCTGAATCCAAAAAGCCAACCTTTGTTACACGAAAATACACCTGGAAAGAAGTTATCTCGCATGGTACGAAAAAGAGATGATCGAAAATATTTGTTTTCAGAGGCGTAATCGGACTTTAATGGGTGAGTTTCTAGGTGTATTTCGACCCGCTGAATCCAAAAAGCCAACCTTTGTTACACGAAAATACACCTGGAAAAAAGTTATCTCGCATGGTACGAAAAAGAGATGATCGAAAATATTTGTTTTCAGAGCCGGAATCGGACTTTAATGGGTGAGTTTCTAGGTGTATTTCGACCCGCTGAATCCAAAAATCCAACCTCTTTTGACCAAAAATATGCTTGGAAAAAAGTTATTTCGCATGGTACGAAAAAGAGATGATCGAAAATATTTTTTTTCAGAATCAAAATCGGACTTCGATGGGTTAGTTTCTAGGTGTATTTCCACCCGCTGAATCCGAAAATCCAACCTTTGATGACCAAAAATATGCTTGGAAAAAAGTTATTTCGCATGGTACGAAAAAGAGATGATCGAAAATATCTGTCTCCGAATTCGAAATCAAACTTCGATGGGTGGGTTCATAGGTGTATTTTGACCCGCTGAATCCAAAAATCCAACCTTTGTTACACGAAAATACACCTGGAAAGAAGTTATTTCGCATGGTCCGAAAAAGAGATGATCCAAAATATTTTTTTTCAGAATCAAAATTGGACTTTAATGTGTGAGTTGCTGGGTGTATTCCGAGCCCCTGAATCCGAAAATCCAACCTCTGATGACCAAAAATATGCTTGGAAAAAAGTTAGTTCGCATGGTACGAAAAAGAGATGATCGAAAATATTTTTTTTCAGAATCAAGATCGGACTTTGATGTGTGAGTTTCTAGATGTATTTCGACCCGCTGAATTCGAATATCGAACCTTTGATGACCAAAAATATGCTTGGAAAAAAGTTATTTCGCGTGGTACGAAAAAGAGATGATCGAAAATATCTGTCTCCAGAATGGGAATCGAACTTTGATGAGTGGGTTTATAGTTGTATTATGACCCGCTGAATCCAAAAATCCAACCTTTGTTTCACGAAAATACACCTGGAAAGAAGTTATTTCGTATGGTACGAAAAAGAGATGATCGAAAATATTTTTTTTCAGAATCAAAATCGGACTTCGATGGGTGAGTTTCTAGGTGTAGTTCGACCCGCTGAATCCGGAAATCCAACCTTTGATGACCAAAAATATGCTTGAAAAAAAGTTATTTCGCATGGTACGAAAAAGAGATGATCGAAAATATCTGTCTTCAGAATCGGAATCGAACTTTGATGGGTGGGTTTATAGAAGTATTTTGACCCGCTGAATCCAAAAATCCAAACTTTGATGAGCAAAAATATGCTTGGAAAAAAGTTATTTCGCGTGGTACGAAAAAGAGATGATCGAAAATATCTGTCTCCAGAATGGGAATCGAACTTTGATGAGTGGGTTTATAGTTGTATTATGACCCGCTGAATCCAAAAATCCAACCTTTGTTTCACGAAAATACACCTGGAAAGAAGTTATTTCGTATGGTACGAAAAAGAGATGATCGAAAATATTTTTTTTCAGAATCAAAATCGGACTTTGATGGGTGAGTTTCTAGGTGTAGTTCGACCCGCTGAATCCGGAAATCCAACCTTTGATGACCAAAAATATGCTTGGAAAAAAGTTATTTCGCATGGTACGAAAAAGAGATGATCGAAAATATCTGTCTCCAGAATCGAAATTGCACTTTGATGGGTGGGTTTATAGGTGTATTTTGACCCGCTGAATCCAAAAATCCAACCTTTGTTACACGAAAATACACCTGGAAAGAATCTATTTCGCATGGTACGAAAAAGAGATGATCGAAAATATTTTTTTTCAGAATCAAAATCGGACTTTAATGGGTGAGTTTCTAGGTGTATTTCGACCCCCTGAATCCGAAAATCCAACCTCTGATGACCAAAAATCTGCTTGGAAAAAAGTTGTTTCGCATGGTACGAAAAAGAGATGATCGAAAATATTTTTTTTCAGAATCAAGATCGGACTGCGATGAGTGAGTTTCTACGTGTATTTCGACCCGCTGAATCCGAGAATCCAAACTTTGATGAGCAAAAATATGCTTCGAAAAAAGTTATTTCGCGTGGTACGAAAAAGAGATGATCGAAAATATCTGTCTCCAGAATCGGAATCGAACTTTGATGGGTGGGTTTATAGGTGTATTTTGACCCGCTGAATCCAAAAAGCCAACCTTTGTTACACGAAAATACACCTGGAAAGAAGTTATTTCGTATGGTACGAAAAAGAGATGATCGAAAATATTTTTTTTCAGAATCAAGATCGGACTGCGATGGGTGAGTTTCTACGTGTATTTCGACCCGCTGAATCCGAGAATCCAAACTTTGATGAGCAAAAATATGCTTCGAAAAAAGTTATTTCGCGTGGTACGAAAAAGAGATGATCGAAAATATCTGTCTCCAGAATCGGAATCGAACTTTGATGGGTGGGTTTATAGGTGTATTTTGACCCGCTGAATCCAAAAAGCCAACCTTTGTTACACGAAAATACACCTGGAAAGAAGTTATCTCGCATGGTACGAAAAAGAGATGATCGAAAATATTTGTTTTCAGAGGCGTAATCGGACTTTAATGGGTGAGTTTCTAGGTGTATTTCGACCCGCTGAATCCAAAAAGCCAACCTTTGTTACACGAAAATACACCTGGAAAAAAGTTATCTCGCATGGTACGAAAAAGAGATGATCGAAAATATTTGTTTTCAGAGCCGGAATCGGACTTTAATGGGTGAGTTTCTAGGTGTATTTCGACCCGCTGAATCCAAAAATCCAACCTCTTTTGACCAAAAATATGCTTGGAAAAAAGTTATTTCGCATGGTACGAAAAAGAGATGATCGAAAATATTTTTTTTCAGAATCAAAATCGGACTTCGATGGGTGAGTTTCTAGGTGTATTTCCACCCGCTGAATCCGAAAATCCAACCTTTGATGACCAAAAATATGCTTGGAAAAAAGTTATTTCGCATGGTACGAAAAAGAGATGATCGAAAATATCTGTCTCCGAATTCGAAATCAAACTTCGATGGGTGGGTTCATAGGTGTATTTTGACCCGCTGAATCCAAAAATCCAACCTTTGTTACACGAAAATACACCTGGAAAGAAGTTATTTCGCATGGTACGAAAAAGAGATGATCCAAAATATTTTTTTTCAGAATCAAAATTGGACTTTAATGGGTTAGTTGCTAGGTGTATTCCGAGCCCCTGAATCCGAAAATCCAACCTCTGATGACCAAAAATATGCTTGGAAAAAAGTTAGTTCGCATGGTACGAAAAAGAGATGATCGAAAATATTTTTTTTCAGAATCAAGATCGGACTTTGATGTGTGAGTTTCTAGATGTATTTCGACCCGCTGAATTCGAATATCGAACCTTTGATGACCAAAAATATGCTTGGAAAAAAGTTATTTCGCGTGGTACGAAAAAGAGATGATCGAAAATATCTGTCTCCAGAATGGGAATCGAACTTTGATGAGTGGGTTTATAGTTGTATTATGACCCGCTGAATCCAAAAATCCAACCTTTGTTTCACGAAAATACACCTGGAAAGAAGTTATTTCGTATGGTACGAAAAAGAGATGATCGAAAATATTTTTTTTCAGAATCAAAATCGGACTTTGATGGGTGAGTTTCTAGGTGTAGTTCGACCCGCTGAATCCGGAAATCCAACCTTTGATGACCAAAAATATGCTTGAAAAAAAGTTATTTCGCATGGTACGAAAAAGAGATGATCGAAAATATCTGTCTCCAGAATCGAAATCGCACTTTGATGGGTGGGTTTATAGGTGTATTTTGACCCGCTGAATCCAAAAATCCAACCTTTGTTACACGAAAATACACCTGGAAAGAATCTATTTCGCATGGTACGAAAAAGAGATGATCGGAAATATTTTTTTTCAGAATCAAAATCGGACTTTAATGGGTGAGTTTCTAGGTGTATTTCGACCCGCTGAATCCAAAAATCCAACCTCTTATGACCAAAAATTTGCTTGGAAAAAAGTTATTTCGCATGGTACGAAAAAGAGATGATCGAAAATATTTTTTTTCAGAATCAAAATCGGACTTTGATGGGTGAGTTTCTAGGTGTATTTCGACCCGCTGAATCCGAAAATCCAACCTTTGATGACCAAAAATATGCTTGGAAAAAAGTTATTTCGCATGGTACGAAAAAGAGATGATCGAAAATATCTGTCTTCAGAATCGGAATCGAACTTTGATGGGTGGGTTTATAGAAGTATTTTGACCCGCTGAATCCAAAAATCCAAACTTTGATGAGCAAAAATATGCTTGGAAAAAAGTTATTTCGCGTGGTACGAAAAAGAGATGATCGAAAATATCTGTCTCCAGAATGGGAATCGAACTTTGATGAGTGGGTTTATAGTTGTATTATGACCCGCTGAATCCAAAAATCCAACCTTTGTTTCACGAAAATACACCTGGAAAGAAGTTATTTCGTATGGTACGAAAAAGAGATGATCGAAAATATTTTTTTTCAGAATCAAAATCGGACTTTGATGGGTGAGTTTCTAGGTGTAGTTCGACCCGCTGAATCCGGAAATCCAACCTTTGATGACCAAAAATATGCTTGGAAAAAAGTTATTTCGCATGGTACGAAAAAGAGATGATCGAAAATATCTGTCTCCAGAATCGAAATTGCACTTTGATGGGTGGGTTTATAGGTGTATTTTGACCCGCTGAATCCAAAAATCCAACCTTTGTTACACGAAAATACACCTGGAAAGAATCTATTTCGCATGGTACGAAAAAGAGATGATCGAAAATATTTTTTTTCAGAATCAAAATCGGACTTTAATGGGTGAGTTTCTAGGTGTATTTCGACCCCCTGAATCCGAAAATCCAACCTCTGATGACCAAAAATCTGCTTGGAAAAAAGTTGTTTCGCATGGTACGAAAAAGAGATGATCGAAAATATTTTTTTTCAGAATCAAGATCGGACTGCGATGGGTGAGTTTCTACGTGTATTTCGACCCGCTGAATCCGAGAATCCAAACTTTGATGAGCAAAAATATGCTTCGAAAAAAGTTATTTCGCGTGGTACGAAAAAGAGATGATCGAAAATATCTGTCTCCAGAATCGGAATCGAACTTTGATGGGTGCGTTTATAGGTGTATTTTGACCCGCTGAATCCAAAAAGCCAACCTTTGTTACACGAAAATACACCTGGAAAGAAGTTATCTCGCATGGTACGAAAAAGAGATGATCGAAAATATTTGTTTTCAGAGGCGTAATCGGACTTTAATGGGTGAGTTTCTAGGTGTATTTCGACCCGCTGAATCCAAAAATCCAACCTTTGTTACACGAAAATACACCTGGAAAAAAGTTATCTCGCATGGTACGAAAAAGAGATGATCGAAAATATTTTTCTTCAGAATCGAAATCGGACTTTGATGGGTGAGTTTCTAGGTGTATTTCCACCCGCTGAATCCGAAAATCCAACCTTTGATGACCAAAAATATGCTTGGAAAAAAGTTATTTCGCATGGTACGAAAAAGAGATGATCGAAAATATCTGTCTCCGAATTCGAAATCGAACTTCGATGGGTGGGTTCATAGGTGTATTTTGACCCGCTGAATCCAAAAATCCAACCTTTGTTACACGAAAATACACCTGGAAAGAAGTTATTTCGCATGGTACGAAAAAGAGATGATCCAAAATATTTTTTTTCAGAATCAAAATTGGACTTTAATGGGTGAGTTGCTAGGTGTATTCCGAGCCCCTGAATCCGAAAATCCAACCTCTGATGACCAAAAATATGCTTGGAAAAAAGTTAGTTCGCATGGTACGAAAAAGAGATGATCGAAAATATTTTTTTTCAGAATCAAGATCGGACTGCGATGGGTGAGTTTCTACGTGTATTTCGACCCGCTGAATCCGAGAATCCAAACTTTGATGAGCAAAAATATGCTTCGAAAAAAGTTATTTCGCGTGGTACGAAAAAGAGATGATCGAAAATATCTGTCTCCAGAATCGGAATCGAACTTTGATGGGTGGGTTTATAGGTGTATTTTGACCCGCTGAATCCAAAAAGCCAACCTTTGTTACACGAAAATACACCTGGAAAGAAGTTATCTCGCATGGTACGAAAAAGAGATGATCGAAAATATTTGTTTTCAGAGGCGTAATCGGACTTTAATGGGTGAGTTTCTAGGTGTATTTCGACCCGCTGAATCCAAAAATCCAACCTTTGTTACACGAAAATACACCTGGAAAAAAGTTATCTCGCATGGTACGAAAAAGAGATGATCGAAAATATTTTTTTTCAGAATCGAAATCGGACTTTGATGGGTGAGTTTCTAGGTGTATTTCCACCCGCTGAATCCGAAAATCCAACCTTTGATGACCAAACATATGCTTGGAAAAAAGTTATTTCGCATGGTACGAAAAAGAGATGATCGAAAATATCTGTCTCCGAATTCGAAATCGAACTTCGATGGGTGGGTCCATAGGTGTATTTTGACCCGCTGAATCCAAAAATCCAACCTTTGTTACACGAAAATACACCTGGAAAGAAGTTATTTCGCATGGTACGAAAAAGAGATGATCCAAAATATTTTTTTTCAGAATCAAAATTGGACTTTAATGGGTGAGTTGCTAGGTGTATTCCGAGCCCCTGAATCCGAAAATCCAACCTCTGATGACCAAAAATATGCTTGGAAAAAAGTTAGTTCGCATGGTACGAAAAAGAGATGATCGAAAATATTTTTTTTCAGAATCAAGATCGGACTTTGATGTGTGAGTTTCTAGATGTATTTCGACCCGCTGAATTCGAATATCCAACCTTTGATGACCAAAAATATGCTTGGAAAAAAGTTATTTCGCGTGGTACGAAAAAGAGATGATCGAAAATATCTGTCTCCAGAATGGGAATCGAACTTTGATGAGTGGGTTTATAGTTGTATTATGACCCGCTGAATCCAAAAATCCAACCTTTGTTTCACGAAAATACACCTGGACAGAAGTTATTTCGTATGGTACGAAAAAGAGATGATCGAAAATATTTTTTTTCAGAATCAAAATCGGACTTTGATGGGTGAGTTTCTAGGTGTAGTTCGACCCGCTGAATCCGGAAATCCAACCTTTGATGACCAAAAATATGCTTGAAAAAAAGTTATTTCGCATGGTACGAAAAAGAGATGATCGAAAATATCTGTCTCCAGAATCGAAATCGCACTTTGATGGGTGGGTTTATAGGTGTATTTTGACCCGCTGAATCCAAAAATCCAACCTTTGTTACACGAAAATACACCTGGAAAGAATCTATTTCGCATGGTACGAAAAAGAGATGATCGGAAATATTTTTTTTCAGAATCAAAATCGGACTTTAATGGGTGAGTTTCTAGGTGTATTTCGACCCGCTGAATCCAAAAATCCAACCTCTTATGACCAAAAATATGCTTGGAAAAAAGTTATTTCGCATGGTACGAAAAAGAGATGATCGAAAATATTTTTTTTCAGAATCAAAATCGGACTTTGATGGGTGAGTTTCTAGGTGTATTTCGACCCGCTGAATCCGAAAATCCAAACTTTGATGTCCAAAAATATGCTTGGAAAAAAGTTATTTCGCATGGTACGAAAAAGAGATGATCGAAAATATCTGTCTTCAGAATCGGAATCGAACTTTGATGGGTGGGTTTATAGAAGTATTTTGACCCGCTGAATCCAAAAATCCAAACTTTGATGAGCAAAAATATGCTTGGAAAAAAGTTATTTCGCGTGGTACGAAAAAGAGATGATCGAAAATATCTGTCTCCAGAATGGGAATCGAACTTTGATGAGTGGGTTTATAGTTGTATTATGACCCGCTGAATCCAAAAATCCAACCTTTGATGACCAAAAATATGCTTGGAAAAAAATTATTTCGCATGGTACGAAAAAGAGATGATCGAAAATATCTGTCTTCAGAATCGGAATCGAACTTTGATGGGTGGGTTTATAGAAGTATTTTGACCCGCTGAATCCAAAAATCCAAACTTTGATGAGCAAAAATATGCTTGGAACAAAGTTATTTCGCATGGTACGAAAAAGAGATGATCGAAAATATCTGTCTCCAGAATCGAAATCGCACTTTGATGGGTGGGTTTATAGGTGTATTTTGACCCGCTGAATCCAAAAATCCAACCTTTGTTACACGAAAATACACCTGGAAAGAATCTATTTCGCATGGTACGAAAAAGAGATGATCGGAAATATTTTTTTTCAGAATCAAAATCGGACTTTAATGGGTGAGTTTCTAGGTGTATTTCGACCCGCTGAATCCAAAAATCCAACCTCTTATGACCAAAAATATGCTTGGAAAAAAGTTATTTCGCATGGTACGAAAAAGAGATGATCGAAAATATTTTTTTTCAGAATCAAAATCGGACTTTGATGGGTGAGTTTCTAGGTGTATTTCGACCCGCTGAATCCGAAAATCCAACCTTTGATGCCCAAAAATATGCTTGGAAAAAAGTTATTTCGCATGGTACGAAAAAGAGATGATCGAAAATATCTGTCTTCAGAATCGGAATCGAACTTTGATGGGTGGGTTTATAGAAGTATTTTGACCCGCTGAATCCAAAAATCCAAACTTTGATGAGCAAAAATATGCTTGGAAAAAAGTTATTTCGCGTGGTACGAAAAAGAGATGATCGAAAATATCTGTCTCCAGAATGGGAATCGAACTTTGATGAGTGGGTTTATAGTTGTATTATGACCCGCTGAATCCAAAAATCCAACCTTTGATGACCAAAAATATGCTTGGAAAAAAATTATTTCGCATGGTACGAAAAAGAGATGATCGAAAATATCTGTCTTCAGAATCGGAATCGAACTTTGATGGGTGGGTTTATAGAAGTATTTTGACCCACTGAATCCAAAAATCCAAACTTTGATGAGCAAAAATATGCTTGGAACAAAGTTATTTCGCATGGTACGAAAAAGAGATGATCTAAAATATCTGTCTCCAGAATCGAAATCGCACTTTGATGGGTGGGTTTATAGGTGTATTTTGACCCGCTGAATCCAAAAATCCAACCTTTGTTACACGAAAATACACCTGGAAAGAATCTATTTCGCATGGTACGAAAAAGAGATGATCGGAAATATTTTTTTTCAGAATCAAAATCGGACTTTAATGGGTGAGTTTCTAGGTGTATTTCGACCCGCTGAATCCAAAAATCCAACCTCTTATGACCAAAAATATGCTTGGAAAAAAGTTATTTCGCATGGTACGAAAAAGAGATGATCGAAAATATTTTTTTTCAGAATCAAAATCGGACTTTGATGGGTGAGTTTCTAGGTGTATTTCGACCCGCTGAATCCGAAAATCCAACCTTTGATGTCCAAAAATATGCTTGGAAAAAAGTTATTTCGCATGGTACGAAAAAGAGATGATCGAAAATATCTGTCTTCAGAATCGGAATCGAACTTTGATGGGTGGGTTTATAGAAGTATTTTGACCCGCTGAATCCAAAAATCCAAACTTTGATGAGCAAAAATATGCTTGGAAAAAAGTTATTTCGCGTGGTACGAAAAAGAGATGATCGAAAATATCTGTCTCCAGAATGGGAATCGAACTTTGATGAGTGGGTTTATAGTTGTATTATGACCCGCTGAATCCAAAAATCCAACCTTTGATGACCAAAAATATGCTTGGAAAAAAATTATTTCGCATGGTACGAAAAAGAGATGATCGAAAATATCTGTCTTCAGAATCGGAATCGAACTTTGATGGGTGGGTTTATAGAAGTATTTTGACCCACTGAATCCAAAAATCCAAACTTTGATCAGCAAAAATATGCTTGGAACAAAGTTATTTCGCATGGTACGAAAAAGAGATGATCGAAAATATCTGTCTCCAGAATCGAAATCGCACTTTGATGGGTGGGTTTATAGGTGTATTTTGACCCGCTGAATCCAAAAATCCAACCTTTGTTACACGAAAATACACCTGGAAAGAATCTATTTCGCATGGTACGAAAAAGAGATGATCGGAAATATTTTTTTTCAGAATCAAAATCGGACTTTAATGGGTGAGTTTCTAGGTGTATTTCGACCCGCTGAATCCAAAAATCCAACCTCTTATGACCAAAAATTTGCTTGGAAAAAAGTTATTTCGCATGGTACGAAAAAGAGATGATCGAAAATATTTTTTTTCAGAATCAAAATCGGACTTTGATGGGTGAGTTTCTAGGTGTATTTCGACCCGCTGAATCCGAAAATCCAACCTTTGATGACCAAAAATATGCTTGGAAAAAAGTTATTTCGCATGGTACGAAAAAGAGATGATCGAAAATATCTGTCTCCAGAATCGGAATCGAACTTTGATGGGTGGGTTTATAGGTGTATTTTGACCCGCTGAATCCAAAAAGCCAACCTTTGTTACACGAAAATACACCTGGAAAGAAGTTATCTCGCATGGTACGAAAAAGAGATGATCGAAAATATTTGTTTTCAGAGGCGTAATCGGACTTTAATGGGTGAGTTTCTAGGTGTATTTCTACCCGCTGAATCCAAAAATCCAACCTTTGTTACACGAAAATACACCTGGAAAAAAGTTATCTCGCATGGTACGAAAAAGAGATGATCGAAAATATTTTTTTTCAGAATCGAAATCGGACTTTGATGGGTGAGTTTCTAGGTGTATTTCCACCCGCTGAATCCGAAAATCCAACCTTTGATGACCAAAAATATGCTTGGAAAAAAGTTATTTCGCATGGTACGAAAAAGAGATGATCGAAAATATCTGTCTCCAGAATCGAAATCGCACTTTGATGGGTGGGTTTATAGGTGTATTTTGACCCGCTGAATCCAAAAATCCAACCTTTGTTACACGAAAATACACCTGGAAAGAATCTATTTCGCATGGTACGAAAAAGAGATGATCGGAAATATTTTTTTTCAGAATCAAAATCGGACTTTAATGGGTGAGTTTCTAGGTGTATTTCGACCCGCTGAATCCAAAAATCCAACCTCTTATGACCAAAAATTTGCTTGGAAAAAAGTTATTTCGCATGGTACGAAAAAGAGATGATCGAAAATATTTTTTTTCAGAATCAAAATCGGACTTTGATGGGTGAGTTTCTAGGTGTATTTCGACCCGCTGAATCCGAAAATCCAACCTTTGATGACCAAAAATATGCTTGGAAAAAAGTTATTTCGCATGGTACGAAAAAGAGATGATCGAAAATATCTGTCTTCAGAATCGGAATCGAACTTTGATGGGTGGGTTTATAGAAGTATTTTGACCCGCTGAATCCAAAAATCCAAACTTTGATGAGCAAAAATATGCTTGGAAAAAAGTTATTTCGCGTGGTACGAAAAAGAGATGATCGAAAATATCTGTCTCCAGAATGGGAATCGAACTTTGATGAGTGGGTTTATAGGTGTATTTTGACCCGCTGAATCCAAAAATCCAACCTTTGTTACACGAAAATACACCTGGAAAGAATCTATTTCGCATGGTACGAAAAAGAGATGATCGAAAATATTTTTTTTCAGAATCAAAATCGGACTTTAATGGGTGAGTTTCTAGGTGTATTTCGACCCCCTGAATCCGAAAATCCAACCTCTGATGACCAAAAATCTGCTTGGAAAAAAGTTTTTTCGCATGGTACGAAAAAGAGATGATCGAAAATATTTTTTTTCAGAATCAAGATCGGACTGCGATGGGTGAGTTTCTACGTGTATTTCGACCCGCTGAATCCGAGAATCCAAACTTTGATGAGCAAAAATATGCTTCGAAAAAAGTTATTTCGCGTGGTACGAAAAAGAGATGATCGAAAATATCTGTCTCCAGAATCGGAATCGAACTTTGGTGGGTGCGTTTATAGGTGTATTTTGACCCGCTGAATCCAAAAAGCCAACTTTGTTACACGAAAATACACCTGGAAAGAAGTTATCTCGCATGGTACGAAAAAGAGATGATCGAAAATATTTGTTTTCAGAGGCGTAATCGGACTTTAATGGGTGAGTTTCTAGGTGTATTTCGACCCGCTGAATCCAAAAATCCAACCTTTGTTACACGAAAATACACCTGGAAAAAAGTTATCTCGCATGGTACGAAAAAGAGATGATCGAAAATATTTTTTTTCAGAATCGAAATCGGACTTTGATGGGTGAGTTTCTAGGTGTATTTCCACCCGCTGAATCCGAAAATCCAACCTTTGATGACCAAAAATATGCTTGGAAAAAAGTTATTTCGCATGGTACGAAAAAGAGATGATCGAAAATATCTGTCTCCGAATTCGAAATCGAACTTCGATGGGTGGGTTCATAGGTGTATTTTGACCCGCTGAATCCAAAAATCCAACCTTTGTTACACGAAAATACACCTGGAAAGAAGTTATTTCGCATGGTACGAAAAAGAGATGATCCAAAATATTTTTTTTCAGAATCGAAATTGGACTTTAATGGGTGAGTTGCTAGGTGTATTCCGAGCCCCTGAATCCGAAAATCCAACCTCTGATGACCAAAAATATGCTTGGAAAAAAGTTAGTTCGCATGGTACGAAAAAGAGATGATCGAAAATATTTTTTTTCAGAATCAAGATCGGACTGCGATGGGTGAGTTTCTACGTGTATTTCGACCCGCTGAATCCGAGAATCCAAACTTTGATGAGCAAAAATATGCTTCGAAAAAAGTTATTTCGCGTGGTACGAAAAAGAGATGATCGAAAATATCTGTCTCCAGAATCGGAATCGAACTTTGATGGGTGGGTTTATAGGTGTATTTTGACCCGCTGAATCCAAAAAGCCAACCTTTGTTACACGAAAATACACCTGGAAAGAAGTTATCTCGCATGGTACGAAAAAGAGATGATCGAAAATATTTGTTTTCAGAGGCGTAATCGGACTTTAATGGGTGAGTTTCTAGGTGTATTTCGACCCGCTGAATCCAAAAATCCAACCTTTGTTACACGAAAATACACCTGGAAAGAAGTTATTTCGCATGGTACGAAAAAGAGATGATCCAAAATATTTTTTTTCAGAATCAAAATTGGACTTTAATGGGTGAGTTGCTAGGTGTATTCCGAGCCCCTGAATCCGAAAATCCAACCTCTGATGACCAAAAATATGCTTGGAAAAAAGTTAGTTCGCATGGTACGAAAAAGAGATGATCGAAAATATTTTTTTTCAGAATCAAGATCGGACTTTGATGTGTGAGTTTCTAGATGTATTTCGACCCGCTGAATTCGAATATCCAACCTTTGATGACCAAAAATATGCTTGGAAAAAAGTTATTTCGCGTGGTACGAAAAAGAGATGATCGAAAATATCTGTCTCCAGAATGGGAATCGAACTTTGATGAGTGGGTTTATAGTTGTATTATGACCCGCTGAATCCAAAAATCCAACCTTTGTTTCACGAAAATACACCTGGACAGAAGTTATTTCGTATGGTACGAAAAAGAGATGATCGAAAATATATTTTTTCAGAATCAAAATCGGACTTTGATGGGTGAGTTTCTAGGTGTAGTTCGACCCGCTGAATCCGGAAATCCAACCTTTGATGACCAAAAATATGCTTGAAAAAAAGTTATTTCGCATGGTACGAAAAAGAGATGATCGAAAATATCTGTCTCCAGAATCGAAATCGCACTTTGATGGGTGGGTTTATAGGTGTATTTTGACCCGCTGAATCCAAAAATCCAACCTTTGTTACACGAAAATACACCTGGAAAGAATCTATTTCGCATGGTACGAAAAAGAGATGATCGGAAATATTTTTTTTCAGAATCAAAATCGGACTTTAATGGGTGAGTTCCTAGGTGTATTTCGACCCGCTGAATCCAAAAATCCAACCTCTTATGACCAAAAATATGCTTGGAAAAAAGTTATTTCGCATGGTACGAAAAAGAGATGATCGAAAATATTTTTTTTCAGAATCAAAATCGGACTTTGATGGGTGAGTTTCTAGGTGTATTTCGACCCGCTGAATCCGAAAATCCAACCTTTGATGTCCAAAAATATGCTTGGAAAAAAGTTATTTCGCATGGTACGAAAAAGAGATGATCGAAAATATCTGTCTTCAGAATCGGAATCGAACTTTGATGGGTGGGTTTATAGAAGTATTTTGACCCGCTGAATCCAAAAATCCAAACTTTGATGAGCAAAAATATGCTTGGAAAAAAGTTATTTCGCGTGGTACGAAAAAGAGATGATCGAAAATATCTGTCTCCAGAATGGGAATCGAACTTTGATGAGTGGGTTTATAGTTGTATTATGACCCGCTGAATCCAAAAATCCAACCTTTGATGACCAAAAATATGCTTGGAAAAAAGTTATTTCGCATGGTACGAAAAAGAGATGATCGAAAATATCTGTCTTCAGAATCGGAATCGAACTTTGATGGGTGGGTTTATAGAAGTATTTTGACCCGCTGAATCCAAAAATCCAAACTTTGATGAGCAAAAATATGCTTGGAACAAAGTTATTTCGCATGGTACGAAAAAGAGATGATCGAAAATATCTGTCTCCAGAATCGAAATCGCACTTTGATGGGTGGGTTTATAGGTGTATTTTGACCCGCTGAATCCAAAAATCCAACCTTTGTTACACGAAAATACACCTGGAAAGAATCTATTTCGCATGGTACGAAAAAGAGATGATCGAAAATATTTTTTTTCAGAATCAAAATCGGACTTTAATGGGTGAGTTTCTAGGTGTATTTCGACCCCCTGAATCCGAAAATCCAACCTCTGATGACCAAAAATCTGCTTGGAAAAAAGTTGTTTCGCATGGTACGAAAAAGAGATGATCGAAAATATTTTTTTTCAGAATCAAGATCGGACTGCGATGGGTGAGTTTCTAGGTGTATTTCGACCCGCTGAATCCGAGAATCCAAACTTTGATGAGCAAAAATATGCTTGGAAAAAAGTTATTTCGCGTGGTACGAAGAAGAGATGATCGAAAATATCTGTCTCCAGAATCGGAATCGAACGTTGATGGGTGGGTTTATAGGTGTATTTTGACCCGCTGAATCCAAAAAGCCAACCTTTGTTACACGAAAATACACCAGGAAAGAAGTTATCTCGCATGGTACGAAAAAGAGATGATCGGAAATATTTTTTTTCAGAATCGAAATCGGACTTTGATGGGTGAGTTTCTAGGTGTATTTCCACCCGCTGAATCCGAAAATCCAACCTTTGATGACCAAAAATATGCTTGGAAAAAAGTTATTTCGAATGGTACGAAAAAGAGATGATCGAAAATATCTGTCTCCGAATTCGAAATCGAACTTCGATGGGTGGGTCCATAGGTGTATTTTGACCCGCTGAATCCAAAAATCCAACCTTTGTTACACGAAAATACACCTGGAAAGAAGTTATTTCGCATGGTACGAAAAAGAGATGATCCAAAATATTTTTTTTCAGAATCGAAATTGGACTTTAATGGGTGAGTTGCTAGGTGTATTCCGAGCCCCTGAATCCGAAAATCCAACCTCTGATGACCAAAAATATGCTTGGAAAAAAGTTAGTTCGCATGGTACGAAAAAGAGATGATCGAAAATATTTTTTTTCAGAATCAAGATCGGACTTTGATGTGTGAGTTTCTAGATGTATTTCGACCCGCTGAATTCGAATATCCAACCTTTGATGACCAAAAATATGCTTGGAAAAAAGTTATTTCGCGTGGTACGAAAAAGAGATGATCGAAAATATCTGTCTCCAGAATGGGAATCGAACTTTGATGAGTGGGTTTATAGTTGTATTATGACCCGCTGAATCCAAAAATCCAACCTTTGTTTCACGAAAATACACCTGGACAGAAGTTATTTCGTATGGTACGAAAAAGAGATGATCGAAAATATTTTTTTTCAGAATCAAAATCGGACTTTGATGGGTGAGTTTCTAGGTGTAGTTCGACCCGCTGAATCCGGAAATCCAACCTTTGATGACCAAAAATATGCTTGAAAAAAAGTTATTTCGCATGGTACGAAAAAGAGATGATCGAAAATATCTGTCTCCAGAATCGAAATCGCACTTTGATGGGTGGGTTTATAGGTGTATTTTGACCCGCTGAATCCAAAAATCCAACCTTTGTTACACGAAAATACACCTGGAAAGAATCTATTTCGCATGGTACGAAAAAGAGATGATCGGAAATATTTTTTTTCAGAATCAAAATCGGACTTTAATGGGTGAGTTTCTAGGTGTATTTCGACCCGCTGAATCCAAAAATCCAACCTCTTATGACCAAAAATATGCTTGGAAAAAAGTTATTTCGCATGGTACGAAAAAGAGATGATCGAAAATATTTTTTTTCAGAATCAAAATCGGACTTTGATGGGTGAGTTTCTAGGTGTATTTCGACCCGCTGAATCCGAAAATCCAGCCTTTGATGTCCAAAAATATGCTTGGAAAAAAGTTATTTCGCATGGTACGAAAAAGAGATGATCGAAAATATCTGTCTTCAGAATCGGAATCGAACTTTGATGGGTGGGTTTATAGAAGTATTTTGACCCGCTGAATCCAAAAATCCAAACTTTGATGAGCAAAAATATGCTTGGAAAAAAGTTATTTCGCGTGGTACGAAAAAGAGATGATCGAAAATATCTGTCTCCAGAATGGGAATCGAACTTTGATGAGTGGGTTTATAGTTGTATTATGACCCGCTGAATCCAAAAATCCAACCTTTGATGACCAAAAATATGCTTGGAAAAAAGTTATTTCGCATGGTACGAAAAAGAGATGATCGAAAATATCTGTCTTCAGAATCGGAATCGAACTTTGATGGGTGGGTTTATAGAAGTATTTTGACCCGCTGAATCCAAAAATCCAAACTTTGATGAGCAAAAATATGCTTGGAACAAAGTTATTTCGCATGGTACGAAAAAGAGATGATCGAAAATATCTGTCTCCAGAATCGAAATCGCACTTTGATGGGTGGGTTTATAGGTGTATTTTGACCCGCTGAATCCAAAAATCCAACCTTTGTTACACGAAAATACACCTGGAAAGAATCTATTTCGCATGGTACGAAAAAGAGATCATCGAAAATATTTTTTTTCAGAATCAAAATCGGACTTTAATGGGTGAGTTTCTAGGTGTATTTCGACCCCCTGAATCCGAAAATCCAACCTCTGATGACCAAAAATCTGCTTGGAAAAAAGTTGTTTCGCATGGTACGAAAAAGAGATGATCGAAAATATTTTTTTTCAGAATCAAGATCGGACTGCGATGGGTGAGTTTCTAGGTGTATTTCGACCCGCTGAATCCGAGAATCCAAACTTTGATGAGCAAAAATATGCTTGGAAAAAAGTTATTTCGCGTGGTACGAAGAAGAGATGATCGAAAATATCTGTCTCCAGAATCGGAATCGAACGTTGATGGGTGGGTTTATAGGTGTATTTTGACCCGCTGAATCCAAAAAGCCAACCTTTGTTACACGAAAATACACCAGGAAAGAAGTTATCTCGCATGGTACGAAAAAGAGATGATCGAAAATATTTGTTTTCAGAGGCGTAATCGGACTTTAATGGGTGAGTTTCTAGGTGTATTTCGACCCGCTGAATCCAAAAAGCCAACCTTTGATGACCAAAAATATGCTTGGAAAAAAGTTATTTCGCGTGGTACGAAAAAGAGATGATCGAAAATATCTGTCTCCAGAATGGGAATCGAACTTTGATGAGTGGGTTTATAGTTGTATTATGACCCGCTGAATCCAAAAATCCAACCTTTGTTCCACGAAAATACACCTGGAAAGAAGTTATTTCGTATGGTACGAAAAAGAGATGATCGAAAATATTTTTTTTCAGAATCAAAATCGGACTTTGATGGGTGAGTTTCTAGGTGTAGTTCGACCCGCTGAATCCGGAAATCCAACCTTTGATAACCAAAAATATGCTTGAAAAAAAGTTATTTCGCATGGTACGAAAAAGAGATGATCGAAAATATCTGTCTCCAGAATCGAAATCGCACTTTGATGGGTGGGTTTATAGGTGTATTTTGACCCGCTGAATCCAAAAATCCAACCTTTGTTACACGGAAATACACCTGGAAAGAATCTATTCCGCATGGTACGAAAAAGAGATGATCGAAAATATTTTTTTTCAGAATCAAAATCGGACTTTAATGGGTGAGTTTCTAGGTGTATTTCGACCCCCTGAATCCGGAAATCCAACCTCTGATGACCAAAATCTGCTTGGAAAAAAGTTAATTCGCATGGTACGAAAAAGAGATGATCGAAAATATTTTTTTTCAGAATCAAGATCGGACTGCGATGGGTGAGTTTCTAGGTGTATTTCGACCCGCTAAATCCGAGAATCCAAACTTTGATGAGCAAAAATATGCTTGGAAAAAAGTTATTTCGCGTGGTACGAAAAAGAGATGATCGAAAATATCTGTCTCCAGAATCGGAATCGAACTTTGATGGGTGGGTTTATAGGTGTATTTTGACCCGCTGAATCCAAAAAGCCAACCTTTGTTACACGAAAATACACCTGGAAAGAAGTTATCTCGCATGGTGAGAAAAAGAGATGATCGAAAATATTTGTTTTCAGAGGCGGAATCGGACTTTAATGGGTGAGTTTCTAGGTGTATTTCGACCCGCTGAATCCAAAAAGACAACCTTTGTTACACGAAAATACACCTGGAAAGAAGTTATCTCGCATGGTACGAAAAAGAGATGATCGAAAATATTTGTTTTTAGAGCCGGAATCGGACTTTAATGGGTGAGTTTCTAGGTGTATTTCGACCCGCTGAATCCAAAAATCCAACCTCTTTTGACCAAAAATATGCTTGGAAAAAAGTTATTTCGCATGGTACGAAAAAGAGATGATCGAAAATATTTTTTTTCAGAATCAAAATCGGACTTTGATGGGTGAGTTTCTAGGTGTATTTCCACCCGCTGAATCCGAAAATCCAACCTTTGATGACCAAAAATATGCTTGGAAAAAAGTTATTTCGCATGGTACGAAAAAGAGATGATCGAAAATATCTGTCTCCGGATTCGAAATCGAACTTCGATGGGTGGGTTTATAGGTGTATTTTGACCCGCTGAATCCAAAAATCCAACCTTTCTTACACGAAAATACACCTGGAACGAAGTTATTTCGCATGGTACGACAAAGAGATGATCGAAAATATTTTTTTTCAGAATCAAAATCGGACTTTAATGGGTGAGTTTCTAGGTGTATTTTGACCCGCTGAATCCAAAAATCCAACCTCTTATGACCAAAAATATGCTTGGAAAAAAGTTATTTCGCATGGTACGAAAAAGAGATGATCGAAAATATTTTTTTTCAGAATCGAAATCGGACTTTGATGGGTGAGCTTCTAGGTGTATTTCGACCCGCTGAATCCGAAAATCCAACCTTTGATGACCAAAAATATGCTTGGAAAAAAGTTATTTCGCATGGTACGAAAAAGAGATGATCGAAAATATCTGTCTTCACAATCGGAATCGAACTTTGATGGGTGGGTTTATAGAAGTATTTTGACCCGCTGAATCCAAAAATCCAAACTTTGATTAGCAAAAATATGCTTGGAAAAAAGTTATTTCGCGTGGTACGAAAAAGAGATGATCGAAAATATCTGTCTCCAGAATGGGAATCGAACGTTGATGAGTGGGTTTATAGTTGTATTATGACCCGCTGAATCCAAAAATCCAACCTTTGATGACCAAAAATATGCTTGGAAAAAAGTTATTTCGCATGGTACGAAAAAGAGATGATCGAAAATATCTGTCTTCAGAATCGGAATCGAACTTTGATGGGTGGGTTTATAGAAGGATTTTGACCCGCTGAATCCAAAAATCCAAACTTTGATGAGCAAAAATATGCTTGGAAAAATGTTATTTCGCGTGGTACGAAAAAGAGATGATCGAAAATATCTGTCTCCAGAATGGGAATCGAACTTTGATGAGTGGGTTTATAGTTGTATTATGACCCGCTGAATCCAAAAATCCAACCTTTGTTTCACGAAAATACACCTGGAAAGAAGTTATTTCGCATTGTACGACAAAGAGATGATCGAAAATATTTTTTTTCAGAATCAAAATCGGACTTTAATGGGTGAGTTTCTAGGTGTATTTCGACCCGCTGAATCGAAAAATCCAACCTCTTATGACCAAAAATATGCTTGGAAAAAAGTTATTTCGCATGGTACGAAAAAGAGATGATCGAAAATATTTTTTTTCAGAATCAAAATCGGACTTTGATGGGTGAGTTTCTAGGTGTATTTCGACCCGCTGAATCCGAAAATCCAATCTCTGATGACCAAAAATCTGCTTGGAAAAAAGTTGATTCGCATGGTACGAAAAAGAGATGATCGAAAATATTTTTTTTCAGAATCAAGATCGGACTGCGATGGGTGAGTTTCTAGGTGTATTTCGACCCGCTGAATCCGAGAATCCAAACTTTGATGAGCAAAAATATGCTTGGAAAAAAGTTATTTCGCGTGGTACGAAAAAGAGATGATCGAAAATATCTGTCTCCAGAATCGGAATCGAACTTTGATGGGTGGGTTTATAGGTGTATTTTGACCCGCTGAATCCAAAAAGCCAACCTTTGTTACACGAAAATACACCTGGAAAGAAGTTATCTCGCATGGTACGAAAAAGAGATGATCGAAAATATTTGTTTTCAGAGGCGGAATCGGACTTTAATGGGTGAGTTTCTAGGTGTATTTCGACCCGCTGAATCCAAGAAGACAACCTTTGTTACACGAAAATACACCTGGAAAAAAGTTATCTCGCATGGTACGAAAAAGAGATGATCGAAAATATTTTTTTTCAGAATCAAAATCGGACTTTGATGGGTGAGTTTCTAGGTGTATTTCGACCCGCTGAATCCGAAAATCCAACCTTTGATGTCCAAAAATATGCTTGGAAAAAAGTTATTTCGCATGGTACGAAAAAGAGATGATCGAAAATATCTGTCTTCAGAATCGGAATCGAACTTTGATGGGTGGGTTTATAGAAGTATTTTGACCCGCTGAATCCAAAAATCCAAACTTTGATGAGCAAAAATATGCTTGGAAAAAAGTTATTTCGCGTGGTACGAAAAAGAGATGATCGAAAATATCTGTCTCCAGAATGGGAATCGAACTTTGATGAGTGGGTTTATAGTTGTATTATGACCCGCTGAATCCAAAAATCCAACCTTTGATGACCAAAAATATGCTTGGAAAAAAGTTATTTCGCATGGTACGAAAAAGAGATGATCGAAAATATCTGTCTTCAGAATCGGAATCGAACTTTGATGGGTGGGTTTATAGAAGTATTTTGACCCGCTGAATCCAAAAATCCAAACTTTGATGAGCAAAAATATGCTTGGAACAAAGTTATTTCGCATGGTACGAAAAAGAGATGATCGAAAATATCTGTCTCCAGAATCGAAATCGCACTTTGATGGGTGGGTTTATAGGTGTATTTTGACCCGCTGAATCCAAAAATCCAACCCTTGTTACACGAAAATGCACCTGGAAAGAATCTATTTCGCATGGTACGAAAAAGAGATGATCGAAAATATTTTTTTTCAGAATCAAAATCGGACTTTAATGGGTGAGTTTCTAGGTGTATTTCGACCCCCTGAATCCGAAAATCCAACCTCTGATGACCAAAAATCTGCTTGGAAAAAAGTTGTTTCGCATGGTACGAAAAAGAGATGATCGAAAATATTTTTTTTCAGAATCAAGATCGGACTGCGATGGGTGAGTTTCTAGGTGTATTTCGACCCGCTGAATCCGAGAATCCAAACTTTGATGAGCAAAAATATGCTTGGAAAAAAGTTATTTCGCATGGTACGAAAAAGAGATGATCGAAAATATCTGTCTCCAGAATGGGAATCAAACTTTGATAAGTGGGTTTATAGATGTATTATGACCCGCTGAATCCAAAAATCCAACCTTTGTTACACGAAAATACACCTGGAAAGAAGTTATTTCGTATGGTACGAAAAAGAGATGATCGAAAATATTTCTTTTCAGAATCAAAATCGGACTTTGATGGGTGAGTTTCTAGGTGTAGTTCGACCCGTCGAATCCGGAAATCCAACCTTTGATGACCAAAAATATGCTTGGAAAAAAGGTATTTCGCATGGTACGAAAAAGAGATGATCGAAAATATCTGTCTCCAGAATCGAAATCGCACTTTGATGGGTGGGTTTATAGGTGTATTTTGACCCGCTGAATCCAAAAATCCAACCTTTGTTTCACGAAAATACACCTGGAAAGAAGTTATTTCGCATGGTACGACAAAGAGATGATCGAAAATATTTTTTTTCAAAATCAAAATCGGTCTTTAATGGGTGAGTTTCTACGTGTATTTCGACCCGCTGAATCCAAAAATCCAACCTCTTATGACCAAAAATATGCTTGGAAAAAAGTTATTTCGCATGGTACGAAAAAGAGATGATCGAAAATATTTTTTTTCAGAATCAAAATCGGACTTTGATGGGTGAGTTTCTAGGTGTATTCCGACCCGCTGAATCCGAAAATCCAACCTTTGATGACCAAAAATATGCTTGGAAAAAAGTTATTTCGCGTGGTACGAAAAAGAGATGATCGAAAATATCTGTCTCCAGAATCGGAATCGAACTTTGATGGGTGGGTTTATAGTAGTATTTTGACCCGCTGAATCCAAAAATCCAAACTTTGATGAGCAAAAATATGCTTGGAAAAAAGTTATTTCGCGTGCTACGAATAAGAGATGATCGAAAATATCTGTCTCCAGAATGGGAATCGAACTTTGATGAGTGGGTTTATATTTGTATTATGACCCGCTGAATCCAAAAATCCAACCTTTGATGACCAAAAATATGCTTGGAAAAAAGTTATGTCGCATGGTACGAAAAAGAGATGATCGAAAATATCTGTCTTCAGAATCGGAATCGAACTTTGATGGGTGGGTTTATAGAAGTATTTTGACCCGCTGAATCCAAAAATCCAAACTTTGATGAGCAAAAATATGCTTGGAAAAAAGTTATTTCGCGTGGTACGAAAAAGAGATGATCGAAAATATCTGTCTCCAGAATGGGAATCGAACTTTGATGAGTGGGTTTATAGTTGTATTATGACCCGCTGAATCCAAAAATCCAACCTTTGTTTCACGGAAATACACCTGGAAAGAAGTTATTTCGTATGGTACGAAAAAGAGATGATCGAAAATATCTGTCTTCAGAATCGGAATCGAACTTTGATGGGTGGGTTTATAGAAGTATTTTGACCCGCTGAATCCAAAAATCCAAACTTTGATGAGCAAAAATATGCTTGGAACAAAGTTATTACGCATGGTACGAAAAAGAGATGATCGAAAATATCTGTCTCCAGAATCGAAATCGCACTTTGATGGGTGGGTTTATAGGTGTATTTTGACCCGCTGAATCCAAAAATCCAACCCTTGTTACACGAAAATACACCTGGAAAGAATCTATTTCGCATGGTACGAAAAAGAGATGATCGAAAATATTTTTTTTCAGAATCAAAATCGGACTTTAATGGGTGAGTTTCTAGGTGTATTTCGACCCCCTGAATCCGAAAATCCAACCTCTGATGACCAAAAATCTGCTTGGAAAAAAGTTGTTTCGCATGGTACGAAAAAGAGATGATCGAAAATATTTTTTTTCAGAATCAAGATCGGACTGCGATGGGTGAGTTTCTAGGTGTATTTCGACCCGCTGAATCCGAGAATCCAAACTTTGATGAGCAAAAATATGCTTGGAAAAAAGTTATTTCGCATGGTACGAAAAAGAGATGATCGAAAATATCTGTCTCCAGAATGGGAATCAAACTTTGATAAGTGGGTTTATAGTTGTATTATGACCCGCTGAATCCAAAAATCCAACCTTTGTTACACGAAAATACACCTGGAAAGAAGTTATTTCGTATGGTACGAAAAAGAGATGATCGAAAATATTTCTTTTCAGAATCAAAATCGGACTTTGATGGGTGAGTTTCTAGGTGTAGTTCGACCCGCTGAATCCGGAAATCCAACCTTTGATGACCAAAAATATGCTTGGAAAAAAGGTATTTCGCATGGTACGAAAAAGAGATGATCGAAAATATCTGTCTCCAGAATCGAAATCGCACTTTGATGGGTGGGTTTATAGGTGTATTTTGACCCGCTGAATCCAAAAATCCAACCTTTGTTTCACGAAAATACACCTGGAAAGAAGTTATTTCGCATGGTACGACAAAGAGATGATCGAAAATATTTTTTTTCAGAATCAAAATCGGACTTTAATGGGTGAGTTTCTACGTGTATTTCGACCCGCTGAATCCAAAAATCCAACCTCTTGTGACCAAAAATATGCTTGGAAAAAAGTTATTTCGCATGGTACGAAAAAGAGATGATCGAAAATATTTTTTTTCAGAATCAAAATCGGACTTTGATGGGTGAGTTTCTAGGTGTATTTCGACCCGCTGAATCCGAAAATCCAACCTTTGATGACCAAAAATATGCTTGGAAAAAAGTTATTTCGCGTGGTACGAAAAAGAGATGATCGAAAATATCTGTCTCCAGAATGGGAATCGAACTTTGATGAGTGGGTTTATAGTTGTATTATGACCCGCTGAATCCAAAAATCCAACCTTTGTTTCACGAAAATACACCTGGACAGAAGTTATTTCGTATGGTACGAAAAAGAGATGATCGAAAATATTTTTTTTCAGAATCAAAATCGGACTTTGATGGGTGAGTTTCTAGGTGTAGTTCGACCCGCTGAATCCGGAAATCCAACCTTTGATGACCAAAAATATGCTTGAAAAAAAGTTATTTCGCATGGTACGAAAAAGAGATGATCGAAAATATCTGTCTCCAGAATCGAAATCGCACTTTGATGGGTGGGTTTATAGGTGTATTTTGACCCGCTGAATCCAAAAATCCAACCTTTGTTACACGAAAATACACCTGGAAAGAATCTATTTCGCATGGTACGAAAAAGAGATGATCGGAAATATTTTTTTTCAGAATCAAAATCGGACTTTAATGGGTGAGTTTCTAGGTGTATTTCGACCCGCTGAATCCAAAAATCCAACCTCTTATGACCAAAAATATGCTTGGAAAAAAGTTATTTCGCATGGTACGAAAAAGAGATGATCGAAAATATTTTTTTTCAGAATCAAAATCGGACTTTGATGGGTGAGTTTCTAGGTGTATTTCGACCCGCTGAATCCGAAAATCCAGCCTTTGATGTCCAAAAATATGCTTGGAAAAAAGTTATTTCGCATGGTACGAAAAAGAGATGATCGAAAATATCTGTCTTCAGAATCGGAATCGAACTTTGATGGGTGGGTTTATAGAAGTATTTTGACCCGCTGAATCCAAAAATCCAAACTTTGATGAGCAAAAATATGCTTGGAAAAAAGTTATTTCGCGTGGTACGAAAAAGAGATGATCGAAAATATCTGTCTCCAGAATGGGAATCGAACTTTGATGAGTGGGTTTATAGTTGTATTATGACCCGCTGAATCCAAAAATCCAACCTTTGATGACCAAAAATATGCTTGGAAAAAAGTTATTTCGCATGGTACGAAAAAGAGATGATCGAAAATATCTGTCTTCAGAATCGGAATCGAACTTTGATGGGTGGGTTTATAGAAGTATTTTGACCCGCTGAATCCAAAAATCCAAACTTTGATGAGCAAAAATATGCTTGGAACAAAGTTATTTCGCATGGTACGAAAAAGAGATGATCGAAAATATCTGTCTCCAGAATCGAAATCGCACTTTGATGGGTGGGTTTATAGGTGTATTTTGACCCGCTGAATCCAAAAATCCAACCCTTGTTACACGAAAATGCACCTGGAAAGAATCTATTTCGCATGGTACGAAAAAGAGATGATCGAAAATATTTTTTTTCAGAATCAAAATCGGACTTTAATGGGTGAGTTTCTAGGTGTATTTCGACCCCCTGAATCCGAAAATCCAACCTCTGATGACCAAAAATCTGCTTGGAAAAAAGTTGTTTCGCATGGTACGAAAAAGAGATGATCGAAAATATTTTTTTTCAGAATCAAGATCGGACTGCGATGGGTGAGTTTCTAGGTGTATTTCGACCCGCTGAATCCGAGAATCCAAACTTTGATGAGCAAAAATATGCTTGGAAAAAAGTTATTTCGCATGGTACGAAAAAGAGATGATCGAAAATATCTGTCTCCAGAATGGGAATCAAACTTTGATAAGTGGGTTTATAGATGTATTATGACCCGCTGAATCCAAAAATCCAACCTTTGTTACACGAAAATACACCTGGAAAGAAGTTATTTCGTATGGTACGAAAAAGAGATGATCGAAAATATTTCTTTTCAGAATCAAAATCGGACTTTGATGGGTGAGTTTCTAGGTGTAGTTCGACCCGTCGAATCCGGAAATCCAACCTTTGATGACCAAAAATATGCTTGGAAAAAAGGTATTTCGCATGGTACGAAAAAGAGATGATCGAAAATATCTGTCTCCAGAATCGAAATCGCACTTTGATGGGTGGGTTTATAGGTGTATTTTGACCCGCTGAATCCAAAAATCCAACCTTTGTTTCACGAAAATACACCTGGAAAGAAGTTATTTCGCATGGTACGACAAAGAGATGATCGAAAATATTTTTTTTCAAAATCAAAATCGGTCTTTAATGGGTGAGTTTCTACGTGTATTTCGACCCGCTGAATCCAAAAATCCAACCTCTTATGACCAAAAATATGCTTGGAAAAAAGTTATTTCGCATGGTACGAAAAAGAGATGATCGAAAATATTTTTTTTCAGAATCAAAATCGGACTTTGATGGGTGAGTTTCTAGGTGTATTCCGACCCGCTGAATCCGAAAATCCAACCTTTGATGACCAAAAATATGCTTGGAAAAAAGTTATTTCGCGTGGTACGAAAAAGAGATGATCGAAAATATCTGTCTCCAGAATCGGAATCGAACTTTGATGGGTGGGTTTATAGTAGTATTTTGACCCGCTGAATCCAAAAATCCAAACTTTGATGAGCAAAAATATGCTTGGAAAAAAGTTATTTCGCGTGCTACGAATAAGAGATGATCGAAAATATCTGTCTCCAGAATGGGAATCGAACTTTGATGAGTGGGTTTATATTTGTATTATGACCCGCTGAATCCAAAAATCCAACCTTTGATGACCAAAAATATGCTTGGAAAAAAGTTATGTCGCATGGTACGAAAAAGAGATGATCGAAAATATCTGTCTTCAGAATCGGAATCGAACTTTGATGGGTGGGTTTATAGAAGTATTTTGACCCGCTGAATCCAAAAATCCAAACTTTGATGAGCAAAAATATGCTTGGAAAAAAGTTATTTCGCGTGGTACGAAAAAGAGATGATCGAAAATATCTGTCTCCAGAATGGGAATCGAACTTTGATGAGTGGGTTTATAGTTGTATTATGACCCGCTGAATCCAAAAATCCAACCTTTGTTTCACGGAAATACACCTGGAAAGAAGTTATTTCGTATGGTACGAAAAAGAGATGATCGAAAATATCTGTCTTCAGAATCGGAATCGAACTTTGATGGGTGGGTTTATAGAAGTATTTTGACCCGCTGAATCCAAAAATCCAAACTTTGATGAGCAAAAATATGCTTGGAACAAAGTTATTACGCATGGTACGAAAAAGAGATGATCGAAAATATCTGTCTCCAGAATCGAAATCGCACTTTGATGGGTGGGTTTATAGGTGTATTTTGACCCGCTGAATCCAAAAATCCAACCCTTGTTACACGAAAATACACCTGGAAAGAATCTATTTCGCATGGTACGAAAAAGAGATGATCGAAAATATTTTTTTTCAGAATCAAAATCGGACTTTAATGGGTGAGTTTCTAGGTGTATTTCGACCCCCTGAATCCGAAAATCCAACCTCTGATGACCAAAAATCTGCTTGGAAAAAAGTTGTTTCGCATGGTACGAAAAAGAGATGATCGAAAATATTTTTTTTCAGAATCAAGATCGGACTGCGATGGGTGAGTTTCTAGGTGTATTTCGACCCGCTGAATCCGAGAATCCAAACTTTGATGAGCAAAAATATGCTTGGAAAAAAGTTATTTCGCATGGTACGAAAAAGAGATGATCGAAAATATCTGTCTCCAGAATGGGAATCAAACTTTGATAAGTGGGTTTATAGTTGTATTATGACCCGCTGAATCCAAAAATCCAACCTTTGTTACACGAAAATACACCTGGAAAGAAGTTATTTCGTATGGTACGAAAAAGAGATGATCGAAAATATTTCTTTTCAGAATCAAAATCGGACTTTGATGGGTGAGTTTCTAGGTGTAGTTCGACCCGCTGAATCCGGAAATCCAACCTTTGATGACCAAAAATATGCTTGGAAAAAAGGTATTTCGCATGGTACGAAAAAGAGATGATCGAAAATATCTGTCTCCAGAATCGAAATCGCACTTTGATGGGTGGGTTTATAGGTGTATTTTGACCCGCTGAATCCAAAAATCCAACCTTTGTTTCACGAAAATACACCTGGAAAGAAGTTATTTCGCATGGTACGACAAAGAGATGATCGAAAATATTTTTTTTCAGAATCAAAATCGGACTTTAATGGGTGAGTTTCTACGTGTATTTCGACCCGCTGAATCCAAAAATCCAACCTCTTATGACCAAAAATATGCTTGGAAAAAAGTTATTTCGCATGGTACGAAAAAGAGATGATCGAAAATATTTTTTTTCAGAATCAAAATCGGACTTTGATGGGTGAGTTTCTAGGTGTATTTCGACCCGCTGAATCCGAAAATCCAACCTTTGATGACCAAAAATATGCTTGGAAAAAAGTTATTTCGCGTGGTACGAAAAAGAGATGATCGAAAATATCTGTCTCCAGAATCGGAATCGAACTTTGATGGGTGGGTTTATAGTAGTATTTTGACCCGCTGAATCCAAAAATCCAAACTTTGATGAGCAAAAATATGCTTGGAAAAAAGTTATTTCGCGTGCTACGAATAAGAGATGATCGAAAATATCTGTCTCCAGAATGGGAATCGAACTTTGATGAGTGGGTTTATATTTGTATTATGACCCGCTGAATCCAAAAATCCAACCTTTGATGACCAAAAATATGCTTGGAAAAAAGTTATTTCGCATGGTACGAAAAAGAGATGATCGAAAATATCTGTCTTCAGAATCGGAATCGAACTTTGATGGGTGGGTTTATAGAAGTATTTTGACCCGCTGAATCCAAAAATCCAAACTTTGATGAGCAAAAATATGCTTGGAAAAAAGTTATTTCGCGTGGTACGAAAAAGAGATGATCGAAAATATCTGTCTCCAGAATGGGAATCGAACTTTGATGAGTGGGTTTATAGTTGTATTATGACCCGCTGAATCCAAAAATCCAACCTTTGTTTCACGGAAATACACCTGGAAAGAAGTTATTTCGTATGGTACGAAAAAGAGATGATCGAAAATATTTTTTTTCAGAATCAAAATCGGACTTTGATGGGTGAGTTTCTAGATGTAGTTCGACCCGCTGAATCCGGAAATCCAACCTTTGATGACCAAAAATATGCTTGGAACAAAGTTATTTCGCATGGTACGAAAAAGAGATGATCGAAAATATCTGTCTCCAGAATCGAAATCGCACTTTGATGGGTGGGTTTATAGGTGTATTTTGACCCGCTGAATCCAAAAATCCAACCTTTGTTACACGAAAATACACCTGGAAAGAATCTATTTCGCATGGTACGAAAAAGAGATGATCGAAAATATTTTTTTTCAGAATCAAAATCGGACTTTAATGGGTGAGTTGCTAGGTGTATTTCGACCCCCTGAATCCGAAAATCCAACCTCTGATGACCAAAAATCTGCTTGGAAAAAAGTTGTTTCGCATGGTACGAAAAAGAGATGATCGAAAATATTTTTTTTCAGAATCAAGATCGGACTGCGATGGGTGAGTTTCTAGGTGTATTTCGACCCGCTGAATCCGAGAATCCAAACTTTGATGAGCAAAAATATGCTTGGAAAAAAGTTATTTCGCGTGGTACGAAGAAGAGATGATCGAAAATATCTGTCTCCAGAATCGGAATCGAACGTTGATGGGTGGGTTTATAGGTGTATTTTGACCCGCTGAATCCAAAAAGCCAACCTTTGTTACACGAAAATACACCAGGAAAGAAGTTATCTCGCATGGTACGAAAAAGAGATGATCGAAAATATTTGTTTTCAGAGGCGTAATCGGACTTTAATGGGTGAGTTTCTAGGTGTATTTCGACCCGCTGAATCCAAAAAGCCAACCTTTGTTACACGAAATTACACCTGAAAAGAAGTTATTTCGCATGGTACGAAAAAGAGATGATCGAAAATATTTTTGTTCAGAATCAAAATCGGACTTTGATGGGTGAGTTTCTAGGTGTATTTCGAACCGCTGAATCCGAAAATCGAACCTTTGATGACCAAAAATATGCATGGAAAACAGTTATATCGCATGGTACGAAAAAGAGATGATCGAAAATATTTTTTTACAGATTCAAAATCGGACTTTGATGGGTGAGTTCCTAGGTGTATTTCGACCCGCTGAATCCGAAAATCTAAACTTTGATGAGCAAAAATATGCTTGGAAAAAAGTTATATCGCATGGTACGAAAAAGAGATGATCGAAAATATCTGTCTCCAGATTGGGAATCAAACTTTGATAAGTGGGTTTATAGTTGTATTATGACCCGCTGAATCCAAAAATCCAACCTTAGTTACACGAAAATACACCTGGAAAGAAGTTATTTCGTATGGTACGAAAAAGAGATGATCGGAAATATTTCTTTTCAGAATCAAAATCGGACTTTGATGGGTGAGTTTCTAGGTGTAGTTCGACCCGCTGAATCCGGAAATCCAACCTTTGATGACCAAAAATATGCTTGGAAAAAAGGTATTTCGCATGGTACGAAAAAGAGATGATCGAAAATATCTGTCTCCAGAATCGAAATCGCACTTTGATGGGTGGGTTTATAGGTGTATTTTGACCCGCTGAATCCAAAAATCCAACCTTTGTTTCACGAAAATACACCTGGAAAGAAGTTATTTCGCATGGTACGACAAAGAGATGATCGAAAATATTTTTTTTCAGAATCAAAATCGGACTTTAATGGGTGAGTTTCTACGTGTATTTCGACCCGCTGAATCCAAAAATCCAACCTCTTATGACCAAAAATATGCTTGGAAAAAAGTTATTTCGCATGGTACGAAAAAGAGATGATCGAAAATATTTTTTTTCAGAATCAAAATCGGACTTTGATGGGTGAGTTTCTAGGTGTATTTCGACCCGCTGAATCCGAAAATCCAACCTTTGATGACCACAAATATGCTTGGAAAAAAGTTATTTCGCGTGGTACGAAAAAGAGATGATCGAAAATATCTGTCTCCAGAATGGGAATCGAACTTTGATGAGTGGGTTTATAGTTGTATTATGACCCGCTGAATCCAAAAATCCAACCTTTGTTCCACGAAAATACACCTGGAAAGAAGTTATTTCGTATGGTACGAAAAAGAGATGATCGAAAATATTTTTTTTCAGAATCAAAATCGGACTTTGATGGGTGAGTTTCTAGGTGTAGTTCGACCCGCTGAATCCGGAAATCCAACCTTTGATGACCAAAAATATGCTTGAAAAAAAGTTATTTCGCATGGTACGAAAAAGAGATGATCGAAAATATCTGTCTCCAGAATCGAAATCGCACTTTGATGGGTGGGTTTATAGGTGTATTTTGACCCGCTGAATCCAAAAATCCAACCTTTGTTACACGGAAATACACCTGGAAAGAATCTATTTCGCATGGTACGAAAAAGAGATGATCGAAAATATTTTTTTTCAGAATCAAAATCGGACTTTAATGGGTGAGTTTCTAGGTGTATTTCGACCCCCTGAATCCGAAAATCCAACCTCTGATGACCAAAATCTGCTTGGAAAAAAGTTGATTCGCATGGTACGAAAAAGAGATGATCGAAAATATTTTTTTTCAGAATCAAGATCGGACTGCGATGGGTGAGTTTCTAGGTGTATTTCGACCCGCTAAATCCGAGAATCCAAACTTTGATGAGCAAAAATATGCTTGGAAAAAAGTTATTTCGCGTGGTACGAAAAAGAGATGATCGAAAATATCTGTCTCCAGAATCGGAATCGAACTTTGATGGGTGGGTTTATAGGTGTATTTTGACCCGCTGAATCCAAAAAGCCAACCTTTGTTACACGAAAATACACATGGAAAGAAGTTATCTCGCATGGTGAGAAAAAGAGATGATCGAAAATATTTGTTTTCAGAGGCGGAATCGGACTTTAATGGGTGAGTTTCTAGGTGTATTTCGACCCGCTGAATCCGAAAAGACAACCTTTGTTACACGAAAATACACCTGGAAAGAAGTTATCTCGCATGGTACGAAAAAGAGATGATCGAAAATATTTGTTTTTAGAGCCGGAATCGGACTTTAATGGGTGAGTTTCTAGGTGTATTTCGACCCGCTGAATCCAAAAATCCAACCTCTTATGACCAAAAATATGCTTGGAAAAAAGTTATTTCGCATGGTACGAAAAAGAGATGATCGAAAATATTTTTTTTCAGAATCGAAATCGGACTTTGATGGGTGAGCTTCTAGGTGTATTTCGACCCGCTGAATCCGAAAATCCAACCTTTGATGACCAAAAATATGCTTGGAAAAAAGTTATTTCGCATGGTACGAAAAAGAGATGATCGAAAATATCTGTCTTCACAATCGGAATCGAACTTTGATGGGTGGGTTTATAGAAGTATTTTGACCCGCTGAATCCAAAAATCCAAACTTTGATTAGCAAAAATATGCTTGGAAAAAAGTTATTTCGCGTGGTACGAAAAAGAGATGATCGAAAATATCTGTCTCCAGAATGGGAATCGAACGTTGATGAGTGGGTTTATAGTTGTATTATGACCCGCTGAATCCAAAAATCCAACCTTTGATGACCAAAAATATGCTTGGAAAAAAGTTATTTCGCATGGTACGAAAAAGAGATGATCGAAAATATCTGTCTTCAGAATCGGAATCGAACTTTGATGGGTGGGTTTATAGAAGGATTTTGACCCGCTGAATCCAAAAATCCAAACTTTGATGAGCAAAAATATGCTTGGAAAAATGTTATTTCGCGTGGTACGAAAAAGAGATGATCGAAAATATCTGTCTCCAGAATGGGAATCGAACTTTGATGAGTGGGTTTATAGTTGTATTATGACCCGCTGAATCCAAAAATCCAACCTTTGTTTCACGAAAATACACCTGGAAAGAAGTTATTTCGCATTGTACGACAAAGAGATGATCGAAAATATTTTTTTTCAGAATCAAAATCGGACTTTAATGGGTGAGTTTCTAGGTGTATTTCGACCCGCTGAATCGAAAAATCCAACCTCGTATGACCAAAAATATGCTTGGAAAAAAGTTATTTCGCATGGTACGAAAAAGAGATGATCGAAAATATTTTTTTTCAGAATCAAGATCGGACTGCGATGGGTGAGTTTCTAGGTGTATTTCGACCCGCTGAATCCGAGAATCCAAACTTTGATGAGCAAAAATATGCTTGGAAAAAAGTTATTTCGCATGGTACGAAAAAGAGATGATCGAAAATATCTGTCTCCAGAATGGGAATCAAACTTTGATAAGTGGGTTTATAGTTGTATTATGACCCGCTGAATCCAAAAATCCAACCTTTGTTACACGAAAATACACCTGGAAAGAAGTTATTTCGTATGGTACGAAAAAGAGATGATCGAAAATATTTCTTTTCAGAATCAAAATCGGACTTTGATGGGTGAGTTCCTAGGTGTAGTTCGACCCGCTGAATCCGGAAATCCAACCTTTGATGACCAAAAATATGCTTGGAAAAAAGGTATTTCGCATGGTACGAAAAAGAGATGATCGAAAATATCTGTCTCCAGAATCGAAATCGCACTTTGATGGGTGGGTTTATAGGTGTATTTTGACCCGCTGAATCCAAAAATCCAACCTTTGTTTCACGAAAATACACCTGGAAAGAAGTTATTTCGCATGGTACGACAAAGAGATGATCGAAAATATTTTTTTTCAGAATCAAAATCGGACTTTAATGGGTGAGTTTCTACGTGTATTTCGACCCGCTGAATCCAAAAATCCAACCTCTTATGACCAAAAATATGCTTGGAAAAAAGTTATTTCGCATGGTACGAAAAAGAGATGATCGAAAATATTTTTTTTCAGAATCAAAATCGGACTTTGATGGGTGAGTTTCTAGGTGTATTTCGACCCGCTGAATCCGAAAATCCAACCTTTGATGACCAAAAATATGCTTGGAAAAAAGTTATTTCGCGTGGTACGAAAAAGAGATGATCGAAAATATCTGTCTCCAGAATCGGAATCGAACTTTGATGGGTGGGTTTATAGTAGTATTTTGACCCGCTGAATCCAAAAATCCAAACTTTGATGAGCAAAAATATGCTTGGAAAAAAGTTATTTCGCGTGCTACGAATAAGAGATGATCGAAAATATCTGTCTCCAGAATGGGAATCGAACTTTGATGAGTGGGTTGATATTTGTATTATGACCCGCTGAATCCAAAAATCCAACCTTTGATGACCAAAAATATGCTTGGAAAAAAGTTATTTCGCATGGTACGAAAAAGAGATGATCGAAAATATCTGTCTTCAGAATCGGAATCGAACTTTGATGGGTGGGTTTATAGAAGTATTTTGACCCGCTGAATCCAAAAATCCAAACTTTGATGAGCAAAAATATGCTTGGAAAAAAGTTATTTCGCGTGGTACGAAAAAGAGATGATCGAAAATATCTGTCTCCAGAATGGGAATCGAACTTTGATGAGTGGGTTTATAGTTGTATTATGACCCGCTGAATCCAAAAATCCAACCTTTGTTTCACGGAAATACACCTGGAAAGAAGTTATTTCGTATGGTACGAAAAAGAGATGATCGAAAATATTTTTTTTCAGAATCAAAATCGGACTTTGATGGGTGAGTTTCTAGATGTAGTTCGACCCGCTGAATCCGGAAATCCGACCTTTGATGACCAAAAATATGCTTGGAACAAAGTTATTTCGCATGGTACGAAAAAGAGATGATCGAAAATATCTGTCTCCAGAATCGAAATCGCACTTTGATGGGTGGGTTTATAGGTGTATTTTGACCCGCTGAATCCAAAAATCCAACCTTTGTTACACGAAAATACACCTGGAAAGAATCTATTTCGCATGGTACGAAAAAGAGATGATCGAAAATATTTTTTTTCAGAATCAAAATCGGACTTTAATGGGTGAGTTGCTAGGTGTATTTCGACCCCCTGAATCCGAAAATCCAACCTCTGATGACCAAAAATCTGCTTGGAAAAAAGTTGTTTCGCATGGTACGAAAAAGAGATGATCGAAAATATTTTTTTTCAGAATCAAGATCGGACTGCGATGGGTGAGTTTCTAGGTGTATTTCGACCCGCTGAATCCGAGAATCCAAACTTTGATGAGCAAAAATATGCTTGGAAAAAAGTTATTTCGCGTGGTACGAAGAAGAGATGATCGAAAATATCTGTCTCCAGAATCGGAATCGAACGTTGATGGGTGGGTTTATAGGTGTATTTTGACCCGCTGAATCCAAAAAGCCAACCTTTGTTACACGAAAATACACCTGGAAAGAAGTTATCTCGCATGGTACGAAAAAGAGATGATCGAAAATATTTGTTTTCAGAGGCGTAATCGGACTTTAATGGGTGAGTTTCTAGGTGTATTTCGACCCGCTGAATCCAAAAAGCCAACCTTTGTTACACGAAATTACACCTGAAAAGAAGTTATTTCGCATGGTACGAAAAAGAGATGATCGAAAATATTTTTGTTCAGAATCAAAATCGGACTTTGATGGGTGAGTTTCTAGGTGTATTTCGAACCGCTGAATCCGAAAATCCAACCTTTGATGACCAAAAATATGCATGGAAAACAGTTATATCGCATGGTACGAAAAAGAGATGATCGAAAATATTTTTTTACAGATTCAAAATCGGACTTTGATGGGTGAGTTCCTAGGTGTATTTCGACCCGCTGAATCCGAAAATCTAAACTTTGATGAGCAAAAATATGCTTGGAAAAAAGTTATATCGCATGGTACGAAAAAGAGATGATCGAAAATATCTGTCTCCAGAATGGGAATCAAACTTTGATAAGTGGGTTTATAGTTGTATTATGACCCGCTGAATCCAAAAACCCAACCTTTGTTACACGAAAATACACCTGGAAAGAAGTTATTTCGTATGGTACGAAAAAGAGATGATCGAAAATATTTCTTTTCAGAATCAAAATCGGACTTTGATGGGTGAGTTTCTAGGTGTAGTTCGACCCGCTGAATCCGGAAATCCAACCTTTGATGACCAAAAATATGCTTGGAAAAAAGGTATTTCGCATGGTACGAAAAAGAGATGATCGAAAATATCTGTCTCCAGAATCGAAATCGCACTTTGATGGGTGGGTTTATAGGTGTATTTTGACCCTCTGAATCCAAAAATCCAACCTTCGTTACACGAAAATACACCTGGAAAGAATCTATTTCGCATGGTACGAAAAAGAGATGATCGAAAATATTTTTTTTCAGAATCAAAATCGGACTTTAATGGGTGAGTTTCTAGGTGTATTTCGACCCCCTGAATCCGAAAATCCAACCTCTGATGACCAAAAATCTGCTTGGAAAAAAGTTGTTTCGCATGGTACGAAAAAGAGATGATCGAAAATATTTTTTTTCAGAATCAAGATCGGACTGCGATGGGTGAGTTTCTAGGTGTATTTTGACCCGCTGAATCCGAGAATCCAAACTTTGATGAGCAAAAATATGCTTGGAAAAAAGTTATTTCGCGTGGTACGAAAAAGAGATGATCGAAAATATCTGTCTCCAGAATCGGAATCGAACTTTAATGGGTGGGTTTATAGGTGTATTTTGACCCGCTGAATCCAAAAAGCCAACCTTTGTTACACGAAAATACACCTGGAAAGAAGTTATCTCGCATGGTGAGAAAAAGAGATGATCGAAAATATTTGTTTTCAGAGGCGGAATCGGACTTTAATGGGTGAGTTTCTAGGTGTATTTCGACCCGCTGAATCCGAAAAGACAACCTTTGTTACACGAAAATACACCTGGAAAGAAGTTATCTCGCATGGTACGAAAAAGAGATGATCGAAAATATTTGTTTTTAGAGCCGGAATCGGACTTTAATGGGTGAGTTTCTAGGTGTATTTCGACCCGCTGAATCCAAAAATCCAACCTCTTTTGACCAAAAATATGCTTGGAAAAAAGTTATTTCGCATGGTACGAAAAAGAGATGATCGAAAATATTTTTTTTCAGAATCAAAATCGGACTTTGATGGGTGAGTTTCTAGGTGTATTTCCACCCGCTGAATCCGAAAATGCAACCTTTGATGACCAAAAATATGCTTGGAAAAAAGTTATTTCGCATGGTACGAAAAAGAGATGATCGAAAATATCTGTCTCCGGATTCGAAATCGAACTTCGATGGGTGGGTTTATAGGTGTATTTTGACCCGCTGAATCCAAAAATCCAACCTTTCTTACACGAAAATACACCTGGAACGAAGTTATTTCGCATGGTACGACAAAGAGATGATCGAAAATATTTTTTTTCAGAATCAAAATCGGACTTTAATGGGTGAGTTTCTAGGTGTATTTTGACCCGCTGAATCCAAAAATCCAACCTCTTATGGCCAGAAATATGCTTGGAAAAAAGTTATTTCGCATGGTACGAAAAAGAGATGATCGAAAATATTTTTTTTCAGAATCGAAATCGGACTTTGATGGGTGAGCTTCTAGGTGTATTTCGACCCGCTGAATCCGAAAATCCAACCTTTGATGACCAAAAATATGCTTGGAAAAAAGTTATTTCGCATGGTACGAAAAAGAGATGATCGAAAATATCTGTCTTCACAATCGGAATCGAACTTTGATGGGTGGGTTTATAGAAGTATTTTGACCCGCTGAATCCAAAAATCCAAACTTTGATTAGCAAAAATATGCTTGGAAAAAAGTTATTTCGCGTGGTACGAAAAAGAGATGATCGAAAATATCTGTCTCCAGAATGGGAATCGAACTTTGATGAGTGGGTTTATAGTTGTATTATGACCCGCTGAATCCAAAAATCCAACCTTTGATGACCAAAAATATGCTTGGAAAAAAGTTATTTCGCATGGTACGAAAAAGAGATGATCGAAAATATCTGTCTTCAGAATCGGAATCGAACTTTGATGGGTGGGTTTATAGAAGGATTTTGACCCGCTGAATCCAAAAATCCAAACTTTGATGAGCAAAAATATGCTTGGAAAAATGTTATTTCGCGTGGTACGAAAAAGAGATGATCGAAAATATCTGTCTCCAGAATGGGAATCGAACTTTGATGAGTGGGTTTATAGTTGTATTATGACCCGCTGAATCCAAAAATCCAACCTTTGTTTCACGAAAATACACCTGGAAAGAAGTTATTTCGCATTGTACGACAAAGAGATGATCGAAAATATTTTTTTTCAGAATCAAAATCGGACTTTATTGGGTGAGTTTCTAGGTGTATTTCGACCCGCTGAATCGAAAAATCCAACCTCTTATGACCAAAAATATGCTTGGAAAAAAGTTATTTCGCATGTACGAAAAAGAGATGATCGAAAATATTTTTTTTCAGAATCAAAATCGGACTTTGATGGGTGAGTTTCTAGGTGTATTTCGACCCGCTGAATCCGAAAATCCAATCTCTGATGACCAAAAATCTGCTTGGAAAAAAGTTGATTCGCATGGTACGAAAAAGAGATGATCGAAGATACTTTTTTTCAGAATCAAGATCGGACTGCGATGGGTGAGTTTCTAGGTGTATTTCGACCCGCTGAATCCGAGAATCCAAACTTTGATGAGCAAAAATATGCTTGGAAAAAAGTTATTTCGCGTGGTACGAAAAAGAGATGATCGAAAATATCTGTCTCCAGAATCGGAATCGAACTTTGATGGGTGGGTTTATAGGTGTATTTTGACCCGCTGAATCCAAAAAGCCAACCTTTGTTACACGAAAATACACCTGGAAAGAAGTTATCTCGCATGGTACGAAAAAGAGATGATCGAAAATATTTGTTTTCAGAGGCGGAATCGGACTTTAATGGGTGAGTTTCTAGGTGTATTTCGACCCGCTGAATCCAAGAAGACAACCTTTGTTACACGAAAATACACCTGGAAAAAAGTTATCTCGCATGGTACGAAAAAGAGATGATCGAAAATATTTGTTTTCAGAGCCGGAATCGGACTTTAATGGGTGAGTTTCTAGGTGTATTTCGACCCGCTGAATCCGAAAATCCAACCTCTTTTGACCAAAAATATGCTTGGAAAAAAGTTATTTCGCATGGTACGAAAAAGAGATGATCGAAAATATTTTTTGTCAGAATCAAAATCGGACTTTGATGGGTGAGTTTCTAGGTGTATTTTGACCCGCTGAATCCGAGAATCCAAACTTTGATGAGCAAAAATATGCTTGGAAAAAAGTTATTTCGCGTGGTACGAAAAAGAGATGATCGAAAATATCTGTCTCCAGAATCGGAATCGAACTTTGATGGGTGGGTTTATAGTAGTATTTTGACCCGCTGAATCCAAAAATCCAAACTTTGATGAGCAAAAATATGCTTGGAAAAAAGTTATTTCGCGTGCTACGAATAAGAGATGATCGAAAATATCTGTCTCCAGAATGGGAATCGAACTTTGATGAGTGGGTTTATATTTGTATTATGACCCGCTGAATCCAAAAATCCAACCTTTGATGACCAAAAATATGCTTGGAAAAAAGTTATTTCGCATGGTACGAAAAAGAGATGATCGAAAATATCTGTCTTCAGAATCGGAATCGAACTTTGATGGGTGGGTTTATAGAAGTATTTTGACCCGCTGAATCCAAAAATCCAAACTTTGATGTGCAAAAATATGCTTGGAAAAAAGTTATTTCGCGTGGTACGAAAAAGAGATGATCGAAAATATCTGTCTCCAGAATGGGAATCGAACTTTGATGAGTGGGTTTATAGTTGTATTATAACCCGCTGAATCCAAAAATCCAACCTTTGTTTCACGGAAATACACCTGGAAAGAAGTTATTTCGTATGGTACGAAAAAGAGATGATCGAAAATATTTTTTTTCAGAATCAAAATCGGACTTTGATGGGTGAGTTTCTAGATGTAGTTCGACCCGCTGAATCCGGAAATCCAACCTTTGATGACCAAAAATATGCTTGGAACAAAGTTATTTCGCATGGTACGAAAAAGAGATGATCGAAAATATCTGTCTCCAGAATCGAAATCGCACTTTGATGGGTGGGTTTATAGGTGTATTTTGACCCGCTGAATCCAAAAATCCAACCTTTGTTACACGAAAATACACCTGGAAAGAATCTATTTCGCATGGTACGAAAAAGAGATGATCGAAAATATTTTTTTTCAGAATCAAAATCGGACTTTAATGGGTGAGTTTCTAGGTGTATTTCGACCCCCTGAATCCGAAAATCCAACCTCTGATGACCAAAAATCTGCTTGGAAAAAAGTTGTTTCGCATGGTACGAAAAAGAGATGATCGAAAATATTTTTTTTCAGAATCAAGATCGGATTGCGATGGGTGAGTTTCTAGGTGTATTTCGACCCGCTGAATCCGAGAATCCAAACTTTGATGAGCAAAAATATGCTTGGAAAAAAGTTATTTCGCGTGGTACGAAGAAGAGATGATCGAAAATATCTGTCTCCAGAATCGGAATCGAACGTTGATGGGTGGGTTTATAGGTGTATTTTGACCCGCTGAATCCAAAAAGCCAAACTTTGATGAGCAAAAATATGCTTGGAAAAAAGTTATTTCGCGTGGTACGAATAAGAGATGATCGAAAATATCTGTCTCCAGAATGGGAATCGAACTTTGATGAGTGGGTTTATATTTGTATTATGACCCGCTGAATCCAAAAATCCAACCTTTGATGACCAAAAATATGCTTGGAAAAAAGTTATTTCGCATGGTACGAAAAAGAGATGATCGAAAATATCTGTCTTCAGAATCGGAATCGAACTTTGATGGGTGGGTTTATAGAAGTATTTCGACCCGCTGAATCCAAAAATCCAAACTTTGATGTGCAAAAATATGCTTGGAAAAAAGTTATTTCGCGTGGTACGAAAAAGAGATGATCGAAAATATCTGTCTCCAGAATGGGAATCGAACTTTGATGAGTGGGTTTATAGTTGTATTATGACCCGCTGAATCCAAAAATCCAACCTTTGTTTCACGGAAATACACCTGGAAAGAAGTTATTTCGTATGGTACGAAAAAGAGATGATCGAAAATATTTTTTTTCAGAATCAAAATCGGACTTTGATGGGTGAGTTTCTAGATGTAGTTCGACCCGCTGAATCCGGAAATCCAACCTTTGATGACCAAAAATATGCTTGGAACAAAGTTATTTCGCATGGTACGAAAAAGAGATGATCGAAAATATCTGTCTCCAGAATCGAAATCGCACTTTGATGGGTGGGTTTATAGGTGTATTTTGACCCGCTGAATCCAAAAATCCAACCTTTGTTACACGAAAATACACCTGGAAAGAATCTATTTCGCATGGTACGAAAAAGAGATGATCGAAAATATTTTTTTTCAGAATCAAGATCGGACTGCGATGGGTGAGTTTCTAGGTGTATTTCGACCCGCTGAATCCGAGAATCCAAACTTTGATGAGCAAAAATATGCTTGGAAAAAAGTTATTTCGCGTGGTACGAAAAAGAGATGATCGAAAATATCTGTCTCCAGAATCGGAATCGAACTTTGATGGGTGGGTTTATAGGTGTATTTTGACCCGCTGAATCCAAAAAGCCAACCTTTGTTACACGAAAATACACCTGGAAAGAAGTTATCTCGCATGGTACGAAAAAGAGATGATCGAAAATATTTGTTTTCAGAGGCGTAATCGGACTTTGATGGGTGAGTTTCTAGGTGTATTTCGACCCGCTGAATCCAAAAAGCCAACCTTTGTTACACGAAAATACACCTGGAAAAAAGTTATCTCGCATGGTACGAAAAAGAGATGATCCAAAATATTTTTTTTCAGAATCAAAATCGGACTTTAATGGGTGAGTTGCTAGGTGTATTTCGAGCCCCTGAATCCGAAAATCCAACCTCTGATGACCAAAAATATGCTTGGAAAAAAGTTAGTTCGCATGGTACGAAAAAGAGATGATCGAAAATATTTTTTTCCAGAATCAAGATCGGACTTTGATGTGTGAGTTTCTAGATGTATTTCGACCCGCTGAATTCGAATATCCAACCTTTGATGACCAAAAATATGCTTGGAAAAAAGTTATTTCGCATGGTACGAAAAAGAGATGATCGAAAATATCTGTCTCCAGAATCGAAATCGAACTTTGATGGGTGGGTTTAAAGGTGTATTTTGACCCGCTGAATCCAAAAATCCAACCTTTCTTACACGAAAATACACCTGGAAAGAAGTTATTTCGCATGGTACGACAAAGAGATGATCGAAAATATTTTTTTTCAGAAACAAAATCGGACTCTAATGGGTGAGTTTCTAGGTGTATTTCGACCCGCTGAATCCAAAAATCCAACCTTTTATGACCAAAAATATGCTTGGAAAAAAGTTATTTCGCATGGTACGAAAAAGAGATGATCGAAAATATTTTTTTTCAGAATCAAAATCGGACTTTGATGGGTGAGTTTCTAGGTGTATTCCGACCCGCTGAATCCGAAAATCCAACCTTTGATGACCAAAAATATGCTTGGAAAAAAGTTATTTCGCATGGTACGAAAAAGAGATGATCGAAAATATCTGTCTCCAGAATCGGAATCGAACTTTGATGGGTGGGTTTATAGGTGTATTTTGACCCGCTGAATCCAAAACCCCAACCTTTGTTACACGAAAATACACCTGGAAAGAAGTTATTCCGCATGGTACGAAAAAAAGATGATCGAAAATATTTTTTTTCCGAATCAAAATCGCACTTTAATGGGAGAGTTTCTAGGTGTATTTCGACCCCCTGAATCCGAAAATCCAACCGCTGATGACCAAAAATCTGCTTGGAAAAAAGTTGTTTCGCATGGTACGAAAAAGAGATGAACGAAAATATTTTTTTTCAGAATCAAGATCGGACTGCGATGGGTGAGTTTCTAGGTGTACTTCGACCCGCTGAATCCGAAAATCCAAACTTTGATGAGCAAAAATATGCTTGGGAAAAAGTTATTCCGCGTGGTACGAAAAAGAGATGATCGAAAATATCTGTCTCCAGAATCGGAATCGAACTTTGATGGGTGGGTTTATAGGTGTATTTTGACCCGCTGAATCCAAGAAGCCAACCTTTGTTACACGAAAATACACCTGGAAAGAAGTTATCTCGCATATTACGAAAAAGAGATGATCGAAAATATTTGTTTTCAGAGCCGGAATCGAACTTTAATGGGTGAGTTTCTAGGTGTATTTCGACCCCCTGAATCCGAAAATCCAACCTCTGATGACCAAAAATCTGCTTGGAATAAAGTTGTTTCGCGTGTTACGAAAAAGAGATGATCGAAAATATCTGTCTCCAGAATCGGAATCGAACTTTGATGGGTGGGTTTATAGGTGTATTGTGACCCGCTGAATCCAAAAAGTCAACCTTTGTTACACGAAAATACACCTGGAAAGAAGTTATCTCGCATGGTACGAAAAAGAGATGATCGAAAATATTTGTTTTCAGAGCCGGAATCGAACTTTAATGGGTGAGTTTCTAGGTGTATTTCGACCCGCTGAATCCAAAAATCCAACCTCTTTTGACCAAAAATATGCTTGGAAAAAAGTTATTTCGCATGGTACGAAAAAGAGATGATCGAAAATATTTTTTTTCAGAATCAAAATCGGACTTTGATGGGTGAGTTTCTAGGTGTATTTCCACCCGCTGAATCCGAAAATCCAACCTTTGATGACCAAAAATATGCTTGGAAAAAAGTTATTTCGCATGGTACGAAAAAGAGATGATCGAAAATATCTGTCTCCGGATTCGAAATCGAACTTCGATGGGTGGGTTTGTAGGTGTATTTTGACCCGCTGAATCCAAAAATCCAACCTTTGTTACACGAAAATACACCTGAAAAGAAGTTATTTCGCATGGTACGAAAAAGAGATGATCGAAAATATTTTTTTTCAGAATCAAAATCGGACTTTGATGGGTGAGTTTCTAGGTGTATTTCCACCCGCTGAACCCGGAAATCCAACCTTTGATGACCAAAAATATGCATGGAAAACAGTTATATCGCATGGTACGAAAAAGAGATGATCGAAAATATTTTTTTACAGATTCAAAATCGGACTTTGATGGGTGAGTTCCTAGGTGTATTTCGACCCGCTGAATCCGAAAATCCAAACTTTGATGAGCAAAAATATGCTTGGAAAAAAGTTATATCGCATGGTACGAAAAAGAGATGATCGAAAATATCTGTCTCCAGAATGGGAATCAAACTTTGATGAGTGGGTTTATAGTTGTATTATGACCCGCTGAATCCAAAAATCCAACCTTTGTTACACGAAAATACACCTGGAAAGAAGTTATCTCGCATGGTACGAAAAAGAGATGATCGAAAATATTTGTTTTCAGAGCCGGAATCGAACTTTAATGGGTGAGTTTCTAGGTGTATTTCGACCCCCTGAATCCGAAAATCCAACCTCTGATGACCAAAAATCTGCTTGGAATAAAGTTGTTTCGCGTGTTACGAAAAAGAGATGATCGAAAATATCTGTCTCCAGAATCGGAATCGAACTTTAATGGGTGGGTTTATAGGTGTATTTTGACCCGCTGAATCCAAAAAGCCAACCTTTGTTAAACGAAAATACACCTGGAAAGAAGTTATCTCGCATGGTACGAAAAAGAGATGATCGAAAATATTTGTTTTCAGAGCCGGAATCGAACTTTAATGGGTGAGTTTCTAGGTGTATTTCGACCCGCTGAATCCAAAAATCCAACCTCTTTTGACCAAAAATATGCTTGGAAAAAAGTTATTTCGCATGGTACGAAAAAGAGATGATCGAAAATATTTTTTTTCAGAATCAAAATCGGACTTTGATGGGTGAGTTTCTAGGTGTATTTCCACCCGCTGAATCCGAAAATCCAACCTTTGATGACCAAAAATATGCTTGGAAAAAAGTTATTTCGCATGGTACGAAAAAGAGATGATCGAAAATATCTGTCTCCGGATTCGAAATCGAACTTCGATGGGTGGGTTTATAGGTGTATTTTGACCCGCTGAATCCAAAAATCCAACCTTTGTCACACGAAAATACACCTGAAAAGAAGTTATTTCGCATGGTACGAAAAAGAGATGATCGAAAATATTTTTGTTCAGAATCAAAATCGGACTTTGATGGGTGAGTTTCTAGGTGTATTTCGAACCGCTGAATCCGAAAATCCAACCTTTGATGACCAAAAATATGCATGGAAAACAGTTATATCGCATGGTACGAAAAAGAGATGATCGAAAATATTTTTTTACAGATTCAAAATCGGACTTTGATGGGTGAGTTCCTAGGTGTATTTCGACCCGCTGAATCCGAAAATCCAAACTTTGATGAGCAAAAATATGCTTGGAAAAAAGTTATATCGCATGGTACGAAAAAGAGATGATCGAAAATATCTGTCTCCAGAATGGGAATCAAACTTTGATGAGTGGGTTTATAGTTGTATTATGACCCGCTGAATCCAAAAATCCAACCTTTGTTACACGAGAATACACCTGGAAAGAAGTTATTTCGTATGGTACGAAAAAGAGATGATCGAAAATATTTCATTTCAGAATCAAAATCGGACTTTGATGGGTGAGTTTCTAGGTGTAGTTCGACCCGCTGAATCCGGAAATCCAACCTTTGATGACCAAAAATATGCTTGGAAAAAAGGTATTTCGTATGGTACGAAAAAGAGATGATCGAAAATATCTGTCTCCAGAATCGAAATCGCACTTTGATGGGTGGGTTTATAGGTGTATTTTGACCCGCTGAATCCAAAAATCCAACCTTCGTTACACGAAAATACACCTGGAAAGAATCTATTTCGCATGGTACGAAAAAGAGATGATCGAAAATATTTTTTTTCAGAATCAAAATCGGACTTTACTGGGTGAGTTTCTAGGTGTATTTCGACCCCCTGAATCCGAAAATCCAACCTCTGATGACCAAAAATCTGCTTGGAAAAAAGTTGTTTCGCATGGTACGAAAAAGAGATGATCGAAAATATTTTTTTTCAGAATCAAGATCGGACTGCGATGGGTGAGTTTCTAGGTGTATTTTGACCCGCTGAATCCGAGAATCCAAACTTTGATGAGCAAAAATATGCTTGGAAAAAAGTTATTTCGCGTGGTACGAAAAAGAGATGATCGAAAATATCTGTCTCCAGAATCGGAATCGAACTTTGATGGGTGGGTTTATAGGTGTATTTTGACCCGCTGAATCCAAAAAGCCAACCTTTGTTACACGAAAATACACCTGGAAAGAAGTTATCTCGCATGGTACGAAAAAGAGATGATCGAAAATATTTGTTTTCAGAGCCGGAATCGGACTCTAATGGGTGAGTTTCTAGGTGTATTTCGACCCGCTGAATCCAAAAATCCAACCTCTTTTGACCAAAAATATGCTTGGAAAAAAATTATTTCGCATGGTACGAAAAAGAGATGATCGAAAATATTTTTTTTCAGAATCAAAATCGGACTTTGATGGGTGAGTTTCTAGGTGTATTTCCACCCGCTGAATCCGAAAATCCAACCATCGATGATCAAAAATATGCTTGGAAAAAAGTTATTTCGCATGGTACGAAAAAGAGATGATCGAAAATATCTGTCTCCGGATTTGAAATCGAACTTCGATGGGTGGGTTTATAGGTGTATTTTGACCCGCTGAATCCAAAAATCCAACCTTTGTTACACAAAAATACACCTGGAAAGAAGTTATTTCGCATGGTACGAAAAAGAGATGATCCAAAATATTTTTTTTCAGAATCAAAATCGGACTTTAATGGGTGAAGTGCTAGGTGTATTTCGAGCCCCTGCATCCGAAAATCCAACCTCCGATGGCCAAAAATATGCTTGGAAAAAAGTTGTTTCGCATGGTACGAAAAAGAGATGAACGAAAATATTTTTTTTCAGAATCAAGATCGGACTGCGATGGGTGAGTTTCTAGGTGTATTTCGACCCGCTGAATCCGAAAATCCAAACTTTGATGAGCAAAAATATGCTTGGAAAAAAGTTATTTCGCGTGGTACGAAAAAGAGATGATCGAAAATATCTGTCTCCAGAATCGGAATCGAACTTTGATGGGTGGGTTTATAGGTGTATTTTGACCCGCTGAATCCGAAAAGCTAACCTTTGTTACACGAAAATACACCTGGAAAGAAGTTATCTCGCATGGTACGAAAAAGAGATGATCGAAAATATTTGTTTTCAGAGCCGGAATCGGACTTTAATGGGTGAGTTTCTAGGTGGAGTTCGACAAGCTGAATCCGGAAATCCAACCTTTGATGACCAAAAATATGCTTGGAAAAAAGTTATTTCGCATGGTACGAAAAAGAGATGATCGAAAATATCTGTCTCCAGAATCGAAATCGCACTTTGATGGGTGGGTTTATAGATGTATTTTGACCCGCTGAATCCAAAAATCCAACCTTGGTTACACGAAAATACACCTGGAAAGAATCTATTTCGCATGGTACGAAAAAGAGATGATCGAAAATATTTGTTTTCAGAGCCGGAATCGAACTTTAATGGGTGAGTTTCTAGGTGTATTTCGACCCGCTGAATCCAAAAATCCAACCTCTTTTGACCAAAAATATGCTTGGAAAAAAGTTATTTCGCATGGTACGAAAAAGAGATGATCGAAAATATTTTTTTTCAGAATCAAAATCGGACTTTGATGGGTGAGTTTCTAGGTGTATTTCCACCCGCTGAATCCGAAAATCCAACCTTTGATGACCAAAAATATGCTTGGAAAAAAGTTATTTCGCATGGTACGAAAAAGAGATGATCGAAAATATCTGTCTCCGGATTCGAAATCGAACTTCGATGGGTGGGTTTATGGGTGTATTTTGACCCGCTGAATCCAAAAATCCAACCTTTGTTACACGAAAATACACCTGAAAAGAAGTTATTTCGCATGGTACGAAAAAGAGATGATCGAAAATATTTTTTTTCAGAATCAAAATCGGACTTTGATGGGTGAGTTTCTAGGTGTATTTCCACCCGCTGAATCCGGAAATCCAACCTTTGATGACCAAAAATATGCATGGAAAACAGTTATATCGCATGGTACGATAAAGAGATGATCGAAAATATTTTTTTACAGATTCAAAATCGGACTTTGATGGGTGAGTTCCTAGGTGTATTTCGACCCGCTGAATCCGAAAATCCAAACTTTGATGAGCAAAAATATGCTTGGAAAAAAGTTATATCGCATGGTACGAAAAAGAGATGATCGAAAATATCTGTCTCCAGAATGGGAATCAAACTTTGATGAGTGGGTTTATAGTTGTATTATGACCCGCTGAATCCAAAAATCCAACCTTTGTTACACGGAAATACAACTGGCAAGAAGTTATCTCGCATGGTACGAAAAAGAGATGATCGAAAATATTTGTTTTCAGAGCCGGAATCGAACTTTAATGGGTGAGTTTCTAGGTGTATTTCGACCCCCTGAATCCGAAAATCCAACCTCTGATGACCAAAAATCTGCTTGGAATAAAGTTGTTTCGCGTGTTACGAAAAAGAGATGATCGAAAATATCTGTCTCCAGAATCGGAATCGAACTTTAATGGGTGGGTTTATAGGTGTATTTTGACCCGCTGAATCCAAAAAGCCAACCTTTGTTACACGAAAATACACCTGGAAAGAAGTTATCTCGCATGGTACGAAAAAGAGATGATCGCGAATATTTGTTTTCAGAGCCGGAATCGAACTTTAATGGGTGAGTTTCTAGGTGTATTTCGACCCGCTGAATCCAAAAATCCAACCTCTTTTGACCAAAAATATGCTTGGAAAAAAGTTATTTCGCATGGTACGAAAAAGAGATGATCGAAAATATTTTTTTTCAGAATCAAAATCGGACTTTGATGGGTGAGTTTCTAGGTGTATTTCCACCCGCTGAATCCGAAAATCCAACCTTTGATGACCAAAAATATGCTTGGAAAAAAGTTATTTCGCATGGTACGAAAAAGAGATGATCGAAAATATCTGTCTCCGGATTCGAAATCGAACTTCGATGGGTGGGTTTATAGGTGTATTTTGACCCGCTGAATCCAAAAATCCAACCTTTGTTACACGAAAATACACCTGAAAAGAAGTTATTTCGCATGGTACGAAAAAGAGATGATCGAAAATATTTTTATTCAGAATCAAAATCGGACTTTGATGGGTGAGTTTCTAGGTGTATTTCCACCCGCTGAACCCGGAAATCCAACCTTTGATGACCAAAAATATGCATGGAAAACAGTTATATCGCATGGTACGAAAAAGAGATGATCGAAAATATTTTTTTACAGATTCAAAATCGGACTTTGATGGGTGAGTTCCTAGGTGTATTTCGACCCGCTGAATCCGAAAATCCAAACTTTGATGAGCAAAAATATGCTTGGAAAAAAGTTATTTCGCGTGGTACGAAAAAGAGATGATCGAAAATATCTGTCTCCAGAATCGGAATCGAACTTTGATGGGTGGGTTTATAGGTGTATTTTGACCCGCTGAATCCGAAAAGCTAACCTTTGTTACACGAAAATACACCTGGAAAGAAGTTATCTCGCATGGTACGAAAAAGAGATGATCGAAAATATTTGTTTTCAGAGCCGGAATCGAACTTTAATGGGTGAGTTTCTAGGTGTATTTCGACCCCCTGAATCCGAAAATCCAACCTCTGATGACCAAAAATCTGCTTGGAATAAAGTTGTTTCGCGTGTTACGAAAAAGAGATGATCGAAAATATCTGTCTCCAGAATCGGAATCGAACTTTAATGGGTGGGTTTATAGGTGTATTTTGACCCGCTGAATCCAAAAAGCCAACCTTTGTTACACGAAAATACACCTGGAAAGAAGTTATCTCGCATGGTACGAAAAAGAGATGATCGAAAATATTTGTTTTCAGAGCCGGAATCGGACTTCAATGGGTGAGTTTCTAGGTGTATTTCGACCCGCTGAATCCGAAAATCCAACCTCTTTTGACCAAAAATATGCTTGGAAAAAAGTTATTTCGCATGGTACGAAAAAGAGATGATCGAAAATATTTTTTGTCAGAATCAAAATCGGACTTTGATGGGTGAGTTTCTAGGTGTATTTTGACCCGCTGAATCCGAGAATCCAAACTTTGATGAGCAAAAATATGCTTGGAAAAAAGTTATTTCGCGTGGTACGAAAAAGAGATGATCGAAAATATCTGTCTCCAGAATCGGAATCGAACTTTGATGGGTGGGTTTATAGTAGTATTTTGACCCGCTGAATCCAAAAATCCAAACTTTGATGAGCAAAAATATGCTTGGAAAAAAGTTATTTCGCGTGCTACGAATAAGAGATGATCGAAAATATCTGTCTCCAGAATGGGAATCGAACTTTGATGAGTGGGTTTATAGTTGTATTATGACCCGCTGAATCCAAAAATCCAACCTTTGTTACACGAGAATACACCTGGAAAGAAGTTATTTCGTATGGTACGAAAAAGAGATGATCGAAAATATTTTTTTTCAGAATCAAAATCGGACTTTGATGGGTGAGTTTCTAGGTGTATTTCCACCCGCTGAATCCGAAAATCCAACCTTTGATGACCAAAAATATGCTTGGAAAAAAGTTATTTCGCATGGTACGAAAAAGAGATGATCGAAAATATTTTTTTTCAGAATCAAAATCGGACTTTGATGGGTGAGTTTCTAGGTGTATTTCCACCCACTGAATCCGAAAATCCAACCTTTGATGACCAAAAATATGCTTGGAAAAAAGTTATTTCGCATGGTACGAAAAAGAGATGATCGAAAATATCTGTCTCCGGATTCGAAATCGAACTTCGATGGGTGGGTTTATAGGTGTATTTTGACCCGCTGAATCCAAAAATCCAACCTTTGTCACACGAAAATACACCTGAAAAGAAGTTATTTCGCATGGTACGAAAAAGAGATGATCGAAAATATTTTTGTTCAGAATCAAAATCGGACTTTGATGGGTGAGTTTCTAGGTGTATTTCGAACCGCTGAATCCGAAAATCCAACCTTTGATGACCAAAAATATGCATGGAAAACAGTTATATCGCATGGTACGAAAAAGAGATGATCGAAAATATTTTTTTACAGATTCAAAATCGGACTTTGATGGGTGAGTTCCTAGGTGTATTTCGACCCGCTGAATCCGAAAATCCAAACTTTGATGAGCAAAAATATGCTTGGAAAAAAGTTATATCGCATGGTACGAAAAAGAGATGATCGAAAATATCTGTCTCCAGAATGGGAATCAAACTTTGATGAGTGGGTTTATAGTTGTATTATGACCCGCTGAATCCAAAAATCCAACCTTTGTTACACGAGAATACACCTGGAAAGAAGTTATTTCGTATGGTACGAAAAAGAGATGATCGAAAATATTTCATTTCAGAATCAAAATCGGACTTTGATGGGTGAGTTTCTAGGTGTAGTTCGACCCGCTGAATCCGGAAATCCAACCTTTGATGACCAAAAATATGCTTGGAAAAAAGGTATTTCGTATGGTACGAAAAAGAGATGATCGAAAATATCTGTCTCCAGAATCGAAATCGCACTTTGATGGGTGGGTTTATAGGTGTATTTTGACCCGCTGAATCCAAAAATCCAACCTTCGTTACACGAAAATACACCTGGAAAGAATCTATTTCGCATGGTACGAAAAAGAGATGATCGAAAATATTTTTTTTCAGAATCAAAATCGGACTTTAATGGGTGAGTTTCTAGGTGTATTTCGACCCCCTGAATCCGAAAATCCAACCTCTGATGACCAAAAATCTGCTTGGAAAAAAGTTGTTTCGCATGGTACGAAAAAGAGATGATCGAAAATATTTTTTTTCAGAATCAAGATCGGACTGCGATGGGTGAGTTTCTAGGTGTATTTTGACCCGCTGAATCCGAGAATCCAAACTTTGATGAGCAAAAATATGCTTGGAAAAAAGTTATTTCGCGTGGTACGAAAAAGAGATGATCGAAAATATCTGTCTCCAGAATCGGAATCGAACTTTGATGGGTGGGTTTATAGGTGTATTTTGACCCGCTGAATCCAAAAAGCCAACCTTTGTTACACGAAAATACACCTGGAAAGAAGTTATCTCGCATGGTACGAAAAAGAGATGATCGAAAATATTTGTTTTCAGAGCCGGAATCGGACTCTAATGGGTGAGTTTCTAGGTGTATTTCGACCCGCTGAATCCAAAAATCCAACCTCTTTTGACCAAAAATATGCTTGGAAAAAAATTATTTCGCATGGTACGAAAAAGAGATGATCGAAAATATTTTTTTTCAGAATCAAAATCGGACTTTGATGGGTGAGTTTCTAGGTGTATTTCCACCCGCTGAATCCGAAAATCCAACCATCGATGATCAAAAATATGCTTGGAAAAAAGTTATTTCGCATGGTACGAAAAAGAGATGATCGAAAATATCTGTCTCCGGATTTGAAATCGAACTTCGATGGGTGGGTTTATAGGTGTATTTTGACCCGCTGAATCCAAAAATCCAACCTTTGTTACACAAAAATACACCTGGAAAGAAGTTATTTCGCATGGTACGAAAAAGAGATGATCCAAAATATTTTTTTTCAGAATCAAAATCGGACTTTAATGGGTGAAGTGCTAGGTGTATTTCGAGCCCCTGCATCCGAAAATCCAACCTCCGATGGCCAAAAATATGCTTGGAAAAAAGTTGTTTCGCATGGTACGAAAAAGAGATGAACGAAAATATTTTTTCTCAGAATCAAGATCGGACTGCGATGGGTGAGTTTCTAGGTGTATTTCGACCCGCTGAATCCGAAAATCCAAACTTTGATGAGCAAAAATATGCTTGGAAAAAAGTTATTTCGCGTGGTACGAAAAAGAGATGATCGAAAATATCTGTCTCCAGAATCGGAATCGAACTTTGATGGGTGGGTTTATAGGTGTATTTTGACCCGCTGAATCCGAAAAGCTAACCTTTGTTACACGAAAATACACCTGGAAAGAAGTTATCTCGCATGGTACGAAAAAGAGATGATCGAAAATATTTGTTTTCAGAGCCGGAATCGGACTTTAATGGGTGAGTTTCTAGGTGTAGTTCGACAAGCTGAATCCGGAAATCCAACCTTTGATGACCAAAAATATGCTTGGAAAAAAGTTATTTCGCATGGTACGAAAAAGAGATGATCGAAAATATCTGTCTCCAGAATCGAAATCGCACTTTGATGGGTGGGTTTATAGATGTATTTTGACCCGCTGAATCCAAAAATCCAACCTTGGTTACACGAAAATACACCTGGAAAGAATCTATTTCGCATGGTACGAAAAAGAGATGATCGAAAATATTTGTTTTCAGAGCCGGAATCGAACTTTAATGGGTGAGTTTCTAGGTGTATTTCGACCCGCTGAATCCAAAAATCCAACCTCTTTTGACCAAAAATATGCTTGGAAAAAAGTTATTTCGCATGGTACGAAAAAGAGATGATCGAAAATATTTTTTTTCAGAATCAAAATCGGACTTTGATGGGTGAGTTTCTAGGTGTATTTCCACCCGCTGAATCCGAAAATCCAACCTTCGATGACCAAAAATATGCTTGGAAAAAAGTTATTTCGCATGGTACGAAAAAGAGATGATCGAAAATATCTGTCTCCGGATTCGAAATCGAACTTCGATGGGTGGGTTTATGGGTGTATTTTGACCCGCTGAATCCAAAAATCCAACCTTTGTTACACGAAAATACACCTGAAAAGAAGTTATTTCGCATGGTACGAAAAAGAGATGATCGAAAATATTTTTTTTCAGAATCAAAATCGGACTTTGATGGGTGAGTTTCTAGGTGTATTTCCACCCGCTGAATCCGGAAATCCAACCTTTGATGACCAAAAATATGCATGGAAAACAGTTATATCGCATGGTACGAAAAAGAGATGATCGAAAATATTTTTTTACAGATTCAAAATCGGACTTTGATGGGTGAGTTCCTAGGTGTATTTCGACCCGCTGAATCCGAAAATCCAAACTTTGATGAGCAAAAATATGCTTGGAAAAAAGTTATATCGCATGGTACGAAAAAGAGATGATCGAAAATATCTGTCTCCAGAATGGGAATCAAACTTTGATGAGTGGGTTTATAGTTGTATTATGACCCGCTGAATCCAAAAATCCAACCTTTGTTACACGGAAATACAACTGGCAAGAAGTTATCTCGCATGGTACGAAAAAGAGATGATCGAAAATATTTGTTTTCAGAGCCGGAATCGAACTTTAATGGGTGAGTTTCTAGGTGTATTTCGACCCCCTGAATCCGAAAATCCAACCTCTGATGACCAAAAATCTGCTTGGAATAAAGTTGTTTCGCGTGTTACGAAAAAGAGATGATCGAAAATATCTGTCTCCAGAATCGGAATCGAACTTTAATGGGTGGGTTTATAGGTGTATTTTGACCCGCTGAATCCAAAAAGCCAACCTTTGTTACACGAAAATACACCTGGAAAGAAGTTATCTCGCATGGTACGAAAAAGAGATGATCGCAAATATTTGTTTTCAGAGCCGGAATCGAACTTTAATGGGTGAGTTTCTAGGTGTATTTCGACCCGCTGAATCCAAAAATCCAACCTCTTTTGACCAAAAATATGCTTGGAAAAAAGTTATTTCGCATGGTACGAAAAAGAGATGATCGAAAATATTTTTTTTCAGAATCAAAATCGGACTTTGATGGGTGAGTTTCCAGGTGTATTTCCACCCGCTGAATCCGAAAATCCAACCTTTGATGACCAAAAATATGCTTGGAAAAAAGTTATTTCGCATGGTACGAAAAAGAGATGATCGAAAATATCTGTCTCCGGATTCGAAATCGAACTTCGATGGGTGGGTTTATAGGTGTATTTTGACCCGCTGAATCCAAAAATCCAACCTTTGTTACACGAAAATACACCTGAAAAGAAGTTATTTCGCATGGTACGAAAAAGAGATGATCGAAAATATTTTTTTTTAGAATCAAAATCGGACTTTGATGGGTGAGTTTCTAGGTGTATTTCCACCCGCTGAATCCGGAAATCCAACCTTTGATGACCAAAAATATGCATGGAAAACAGTTATATCGCATGGTACGAAAAAGAGATGATCGAAAATATTTTTTTACAGATTCAAAATCGGACTTTGATGGGTGAGTTCCTAGGTGTATTTCAACCCGCTGAATCCGAAAATCCAAACTTTGATGAGCAAAAATATGCTTGGAAAAAAGTTATATCGCATGGTACGAAAAAGAGATGATCGAAAATATCTGTCTCCAGAATGGGAATCAAACTTTGATGAGTGGGTTTATAGTTGTATTATGACCCGCTGAATCCAAAAATCCAACCTTTGTTACACGAAAATACAACTGGAAAGAAGTTATCTCGCATGGTACGAAAAAGAGATGATCGAAAATATTTGTTTTCAGAGCCGGAATCGAACTTTAATGGGTGAGTTTCTAGGTGTATTTCGACCCCCTGAATCCGAAAATCCAACCTCTGATGACCAAAAATCTGCTTGGAATAAAGTTGTTTCGCGTGTTACGAAAAAGAGATGATCGAAAATATCTGTCTCCAGAATCGGAATCGAACTTTAATGGGTGGGTTTATAGGTGTATTTTGACCCGCTGAATCCAAAAAGCCAACCTTTGTTACACGAAAATACACCTGGAAAGAAGTTATCTCGCATGGTACGAAAAAGAGATGATCGCGAATATTTGTTTTCAGAGCCGGAATCGAACTTTAATGGGTGAGTTTCTAGGTGTATTTCGACCCGCTGAATCCAAAAATCCAACCTCTTTTGACCAAAAATATGCTTGGAAAAAAGTTATTTCGCATGGTACGAAAAAGAGATGATCGAAAATATTTTTTTTCAGAATCAAAATCGGACTTTGATGGGTGAGTTTCTAGGTGTATTTCCACCCGCTGAATCCGAAAATCCAACCTTTGATGACCAAAAATATGCTTGGAAAAAAGTTATTTCGCATGGTACGAAAAAGAGATGATCGAAAATATCTGTCTCCGGATTCGAAATCGAACTTCGATGGGTGGGTTTATAGGTGTATTTTGACCCGCTGAATCCAAAAATCCAACCTTTGTTACACGAAAATACACCTGAAAAGAAGTTATTTCGCATGGTACGAAAAAGAGATGATCGAAAATATTTTTTTTCAGAATCAAAATCGGACTTTGATGGGTGAGTTTCTAGGTGTATTTCCACCCGCTGAACCCGGAAATCCAACCTTTGATGACCAAAAATATGCATGGAAAACAGTTATATCGCATGGTACGAAAAAGAGATGATCGAAAATATTTTTTTACAGATTCAAAATCGGACTTTGATGGGTGAGTTCCTAGGTGTATTTCGACCCGCTGAATCCGAAAATCCAAACTTTGATGAGCAAAAATATGCTTGGAAAAAAGTTATTCCGCGTGGTACGAAAAAGAGATGATCGAAAATATCTGTCTCCAGAATCGGAATCAAACTTCGATGAGTGGGTTTATAGTTGTATTATGACCCGCTGAATCCAAAAATCCAACCTTTGTTACACGAAAATACACCTGGAAAGAAGTTATCTCGCATGGTACGAAAAAGAGATGATCGAAAATATTTGTTTTCAGAGCCGGAATCGAACTTTAATGGGTGAGTTTCTAGGTGTATTTCGACCCCCTGAATCCGAAAATCCAACCTCTGATGACCAAAAATCTGCTTGGAATAAAGTTGTTTCGCGTGTTACGAAAAAGAGATGATCGAAAATATCTGTCTCCAGAATCGGAATCGAACTTTAATGGGTGGGTTTATAGGTGTATTTTGACCCGCTGAATCCAAAAAGCCAACCTTTGTTACACGAAAATACACCTGGAAAGAAGTTATCTCGCATGGTACGAAAAAGAGATGATCGAAAATATTTGTTTTCAGAGCCGGAATCGGACTTCAATGGGTGAGTTTCTAGGTGTATTTCGACCCGCTGAATCCGAAAATCCAACCTCTTTTGACCAAAAATATGCTTGGAAAAAAGTTATTTCGCATGGTACGAAAAAGAGATGATCGAAAATATTTTTTGTCAGAATCAAAATCGGACTTTGATGGGTGAGTTTCTAGGTGTATTTTGACCCGCTGAATCCGAGAATCCAAACTTTGATGAGCAAAAATATGCTTGGAAAAAAGTTATTTCGCGTGGTACGAAAAAGAGATGATCGAAAATATCTGTCTCCAGAATCGGAATCGAACTTTGATGGGTGGGTTTATACTAGTATTTTGACCCGCTGAATCCAAAAATCCAAACTTTGATGAGCAAAAATATGCTTGGAAAAAAGTTATTCCGCGTGGTACGAAAAAGAGATGATCGAAAATATCTGTCTCCAGAATCGGAATCAAACTTCGATGAGTGGGTTTATAGTTGTATTATGACCCGCTGAATCCAAAAATCCAACCTTTGTTACACGAAAATACACCTGGAAAGAAGTTATCTCGCATGGTACGAAAAAGAGATGATCGAAAATATTTGTTTTCAGAGCCGGAATCGAACTTTAATGGGTGAGTTTCTAGGTGTATTTCGACCCCCTGAATCCGAAAATCCAACCTCTGATGACCAAAAATCTGCTTGGAATAAAGTTGTTTCGCGTGTTACGAAAAAGAGATGATCGAAAATATCTGTCTCCAGAATCGGAATCGAACTTTAATGGGTGGGTTTATAGGTGTATTTTGACCCGCTGAATCCAAAAAGCCAACCTTTGTTACACGAAAATACACCTGGAAAGAAGTTATCTCGCATGGTACGAAAAAGAGATGATCGAAAATATTTGTTTTCAGAGCCGGAATCGGACTTCAATGGGTGAGTTTCTAGGTGTATTTCGACCCGCTGAATCCGAAAATCCAACCTCTTTTGACCAAAAATATGCTTGGAAAAAAGTTATTTCGCATGGTACGAAAAAGAGATGATCGAAAATATTTTTTGTCAGAATCAAAATCGGACTTTGATGGGTGAGTTTCTAGGTGTATTTTGACCCGCTGAATCCGAGAATCCAAACTTTGATGAGCAAAAATATGCTTGGAAAAAAGTTATTTCGCGTGGTACGAAAAAGAGATGATCGAAAATATCTGTCTCCAGAATCGGAATCGAACTTTGATGGGTGGGTTTATAGTAGTATTTTGACCCGCTGAATCCAAAAATCCAAACTTTGATGAGCAAAAATATGCTTGGAAAAAAGTTATTTCGCGTGCTACGAATAAGAGATGATCGAAAATATCTGTCTCCAGAATGGGAATCGAACTTTGATGAGTGGGTTTATAGTTGTATTATGACCCGCTGAATCCAAAAATCCAACCTTTGTTACACGAGAATACACCTGGAAAGAAGTTATTTCGTATGGTACGAAAAAGAGATGATCGAAAATATTTTTTTTCAGAATCAAAATCGGACTTTGATGGGTGAGTTTCTAGGTGTATTTCCACCCGCTGAATCCGAAAATCCAACCTTTGATGACCAAAAATATGCTTGGAAAAAAGTTATTTCGCATGGTACGAAAAAGAGATGATCGAAAATATTTTTTTTCAGAATCAAAATCGGACTTTGATGGGTGAGTTTCTAGGTGTATTTCCACCCGCTGAATCCGAAAATCCAACCTTTGATGACCAAAAATATGCTTGGAAAAAAGTTATTTCGCATGGTACGAAAAAGAGATGATCGAAAATATCTGTCTCCGGATTCGAAATCGAACTTCGATGGGTGGGTTTATAGGTGTATTTTGACCCGCTGAATCCAAAAATCCAACCTTTGTCACACGAAAATACACCTGAAAAGAAGTTATTTCGCATGGTACGAAAAAGAGATGATCGAAAATATTTTTGTTCAGAATCAAAATCGGACTTTGATGGGTGAGTTTCTAGGTGTATTTCGAACCGCTGAATCCGAAAATCCAACCTTTGATGACCAAAAATATGCATGGAAAACAGTTATATCGCATGGTACGAAAAAGAGATGATCGAAAATATTTTTTTACAGATTCAAAATCGGACTTTGATGGGTGAGTTCCTAGGTGTATTTCGACCCGCTGAATCCGAAAATCCAAACTTTGATGAGCAAAAATATGCTTGGAAAAAAGTTATATCGCATGGTACGAAAAAGAGATGATCGAAAATATCTGTCTCCAGAATGGGAATCAAACTTTGATGAGTGGGTTTATAGTTGTATTATGACCCGCTGAATCCAAAAATCCAACCTTTGTTACACGAGAATACACCTGGAAAGAAGTTATTTCGTATGGTACGAAAAAGAGATGATCGAAAATATTTCATTTCAGAATCAAAATCGGACTTTGATGGGTGAGTTTCTAGGTGTAGTTCGACCCGCTGAATCCGGAAATCCAACCTTTGATGACCAAAAATATGCTTGGAAAAAAGGTATTTCGTATGGTACGAAAAAGAGATGATCGAAAATATCTGTCTCCGGATTTGAAATCGAACTTCGATGGGTGGGTTTATAGGTGTATTTTGACCCGCTGAATCCAAAAATCCAACCTTTGTTACACAAAAATACACCTGGAAAGAAGTTATTTCGCATGGTACGAAAAAGAGATGATCCAAAATATTTTTTTTCAGAATCAAAATCGGACTTTAATGGGTGAAGTGCTAGGTGTATTTCGAGCCCCTGCATCCGAAAATCCAACCTCCGATGGCCAAAAATATGCTTGGAAAAAAGTTGTTTCGCATGGTACGAAAAAGAGATGAACGAAAATATTTTTTCTCAGAATCAAGATCGGACTGCGATGGGTGAGTTTCTAGGTGTATTTCGACCCGCTGAATCCGAAAATCCAAACTTTGATGAGCAAAAATATGCTTGGAAAAAAGTTATTTCGCGTGGTACGAAAAAGAGATGATCGAAAATATCTGTCTCCAGAATCGGAATCGAACTTTGATGGGTGGGTTTATAGGTGTATTTTGACCCGCTGAATCCGAAAAGCTAACCTTTGTTACACGAAAATACACCTGGAAAGAAGTTATCTCGCATGGTACGAAAAAGAGATGATCGAAAATATTTGTTTTCAGAGCCGGAATCGGACTTTAATGGGTGAGTTTCTAGGTGTAGTTCGACAAGCTGAATCCGGAAATCCAACCTTTGATGACCAAAAATATGCTTGGAAAAAAGTTATTTCGCATGGTACGAAAAAGAGATGATCGAAAATATCTGTCTCCAGAATCGAAATCGCACTTTGATGGGTGGGTTTATAGATGTATTTTGACCCGCTGAATCCAAAAATCCAACCTTGGTTACACGAAAATACACCTGGAAAGAATCTATTTCGCATGGTACGAAAAAGAGATGATCGAAAATATTTGTTTTCAGAGCCGGAATCGAACTTTAATGGGTGAGTTTCTAGGTGTATTTCGACCCGCTGAATCCAAAAATCCAACCTCTTTTGACCAAAAATATGCTTGGAAAAAAGTTATTTCGCATGGTACGAAAAAGAGATGATCGAAAATATTTTTTTTCAGAATCAAAATCGGACTTTGATGGGTGAGTTTCTAGGTGTATTTCCACCCGCTGAATCCGAAAATCCAACCTTCGATGACCAAAAATATGCTTGGAAAAAAGTTATTTCGCATGGTACGAAAAAGAGATGATCGAAAATATCTGTCTCCGGATTCGAAATCGAACTTCGATGGGTGGGTTTATGGGTGTATTTTGACCCGCTGAATCCAAAAATCCAACCTTTGTTACACGAAAATACACCTGAAAAGAAGTTATTTCGCATGGTACGAAAAAGAGATGATCGAAAATATTTTTTTTCAGAATCAAAATCGGACTTTGATGGGTGAGTTTCTAGGTGTATTTCCACCCGCTGAATCCGGAAATCCAACCTTTGATGACCAAAAATATGCATGGAAAACAGTTATATCGCATGGTACGAAAAAGAGATGATCGAAAATATTTTTTTACAGATTCAAAATCGGACTTTGATGGGTGAGTTCCTAGGTGTATTTCGACCCGCTGAATCCGAAAATCCAAACTTTGATGAGCAAAAATATGCTTGGAAAAAAGTTATATCGCATGGTACGAAAAAGAGATGATCGAAAATATCTGTCTCCAGAATGGGAATCAAACTTTGATGAGTGGGTTTATAGTTGTATTATGACCCGCTGAATCCAAAAATCCAACCTTTGTTACACGGAAATACAACTGGCAAGAAGTTATCTCGCATGGTACGAAAAAGAGATGATCGAAAATATTTGTTTTCAGAGCCGGAATCGAACTTTAATGGGTGAGTTTCTAGGTGTATTTCGACCCCCTGAATCCGAAAATCCAACCTCTGATGACCAAAAATCTGCTTGGAATAAAGTTGTTTCGCGTGTTACGAAAAAGAGATGATCGAAAATATCTGTCTCCAGAATCGGAATCGAACTTTAATGGGTGGGTTTATAGGTGTATTTTGACCCGCTGAATCCAAAAAGCCAACCTTTGTTACACGAAAATACACCTGGAAAGAAGTTATCTCGCATGGTACGAAAAAGAGATGATCGCAAATATTTGTTTTCAGAGCCGGAATCGAACTTTAATGGGTGAGTTTCTAGGTGTATTTCGACCCGCTGAATCCAAAAATCCAACCTCTTTTGACCAAAAATATGCTTGGAAAAAAGTTATTTCGCATGGTACGAAAAAGAGATGATCGAAAATATTTTTTTTCAGAATCAAAATCGGACTTTGATGGGTGAGTTTCCAGGTGTATTTCCACCCGCTGAATCCGAAAATCCAACCTTTGATGACCAAAAATATGCTTGGAAAAAAGTTATTTCGCATGGTACGAAAAAGAGATGATCGAAAATATCTGTCTCCGGATTCGAAATCGAACTTCGATGGGTGGGTTTATAGGTGTATTTTGACCCGCTGAATCCAAAAATCCAACCTTTGTTACACGAAAATACACCTGAAAAGAAGTTATTTCGCATGGTACGAAAAAGAGATGATCGAAAATATTTTTTTTTAGAATCAAAATCGGACTTTGATGGGTGAGTTTCTAGGTGTATTTCCACCCGCTGAATCCGGAAATCCAACCTTTGATGACCAAAAATATGCATGGAAAACAGTTATATCGCATGGTACGAAAAAGAGATGATCGAAAATATTTTTTTACAGATTCAAAATCGGACTTTGATGGGTGAGTTCCTAGGTGTATTTCAACCCGCTGAATCCGAAAATCCAAACTTTGATGAGCAAAAATATGCTTGGAAAAAAGTTATATCGCATGGTACGAAAAAGAGATGATCGAAAATATCTGTCTCCAGAATGGGAATCAAACTTTGATGAGTGGGTTTATAGTTGTATTATGACCCGCTGAATCCAAAAATCCAACCTTTGTTACACGAAAATACAACTGGAAAGAAGTTATCTCGCATGGTACGAAAAAGAGATGATCGAAAATATTTGTTTTCAGAGCCGGAATCGAACTTTAATGGGTGAGTTTCTAGGTGTATTTCGACCCCCTGAATCCGAAAATCCAACCTCTGATGACCAAAAATCTGCTTGGAATAAAGTTGTTTCGCGTGTTACGAAAAAGAGATGATCGAAAATATCTGTCTCCAGAATCGGAATCGAACTTTAATGGGTGGGTTTATAGGTGTATTTTGACCCGCTGAATCCAAAAAGCCAACCTTTGTTACACGAAAATACACCTGGAAAGAAGTTATCTCGCATGGTACGAAAAAGAGATGATCGCGAATATTTGTTTTCAGAGCCGGAATCGAACTTTAATGGGTGAGTTTCTAGGTGTATTTCGACCCGCTGAATCCAAAAATCCAACCTCTTTTGACCAAAAATATGCTTGGAAAAAAGTTATTTCGCATGGTACGAAAAAGAGATGATCGAAAATATTTTTTTTCAGAATCAAAATCGGACTTTGATGGGTGAGTTTCTAGGTGTATTTCCACCCGCTGAATCCGAAAATCCAACCTTTGATGACCAAAAATATGCTTGGAAAAAAGTTATTTCGCATGGTACGAAAAAGAGATGATCGAAAATATCTGTCTCCGGATTCGAAATCGAACTTCGATGGGTGGGTTTATAGGTGTATTTTGACCCGCTGAATCCAAAAATCCAACCTTTGTTACACGAAAATACACCTGAAAAGAAGTTATTTCGCATGGTACGAAAAAGAGATGATCGAAAATATTTTTTTTCAGAATCAAAATCGGACTTTGATGGGTGAGTTTCTAGGTGTATTTCCACCCGCTGAACCCGGAAATCCAACCTTTGATGACCAAAAATATGCATGGAAAACAGTTATATCGCATGGTACGAAAAAGAGATGATCGAAAATATTTTTTTACAGATTCAAAATCGGACTTTGATGGGTGAGTTCCTAGGTGTATTTCGACCCGCTGAATCCGAAAATCCAAACTTTGATGAGCAAAAATATGCTTGGAAAAAAGTTATTCCGCGTGGTACGAAAAAGAGATGATCGAAAATATCTGTCTCCAGAATCGGAATCAAACTTCGATGAGTGGGTTTATAGTTGTATTATGACCCGCTGAATCCAAAAATCCAACCTTTGTTACACGAAAATACACCTGGAAAGAAGTTATCTCGCATGGTACGAAAAAGAGATGATCGAAAATATTTGTTTTCAGAGCCGGAATCGAACTTTAATGGGTGAGTTTCTAGGTGTATTTCGACCCCCTGAATCCGAAAATCCAACCTCTGATGACCAAAAATCTGCTTGGAATAAAGTTGTTTCGCGTGTTACGAAAAAGAGATGATCGAAAATATCTGTCTCCAGAATCGGAATCGAACTTTAATGGGTGGGTTTATAGGTGTATTTTGACCCGCTGAATCCAAAAAGCCAACCTTTGTTACACGAAAATACACCTGGAAAGAAGTTATCTCGCATGGTACGAAAAAGAGATGATCGAAAATATTTGTTTTCAGAGCCGGAATCGGACTTCAATGGGTGAGTTTCTAGGTGTATTTCGACCCGCTGAATCCGAAAATCCAACCTCTTTTGACCAAAAATATGCTTGGAAAAAAGTTATTTCGCATGGTACGAAAAAGAGATGATCGAAAATATTTTTTGTCAGAATCAAAATCGGACTTTGATGGGTGAGTTTCTAGGTGTATTTTGACCCGCTGAATCCGAGAATCCAAACTTTGATGAGCAAAAATATGCTTGGAAAAAAGTTATTTCGCGTGGTACGAAAAAGAGATGATCGAAAATATCTGTCTCCAGAATCGGAATCGAACTTTGATGGGTGGGTTTATACTAGTATTTTGACCCGCTGAATCCAAAAATCCAAACTTTGATGAGCAAAAATATGCTTGGAAAAAAGTTATTCCGCGTGGTACGAAAAAGAGATGATCGAAAATATCTGTCTCCAGAATCGGAATCAAACTTCGATGAGTGGGTTTATAGTTGTATTATGACCCGCTGAATCCAAAAATCCAACCTTTGTTACACGAAAATACACCTGGAAAGAAGTTATCTCGCATGGTACGAAAAAGAGATGATCGAAAATATTTGTTTTCAGAGCCGGAATCGAACTTTAATGGGTGAGTTTCTAGGTGTATTTCGACCCCCTGAATCCGAAAATCCAACCTCTGATGACCAAAAATCTGCTTGGAATAAAGTTGTTTCGCGTGTTACGAAAAAGAGATGATCGAAAATATCTGTCTCCAGAATCGGAATCGAACTTTAATGGGTGGGTTTATAGGTGTATTTTGACCCGCTGAATCCAAAAAGCCAACCTTTGTTACACGAAAATACACCTGGAAAGAAGTTATCTCGCATGGTACGAAAAAGAGATGATCGAAAATATTTGTTTTCAGAGCCGGAATCGGACTTCAATGGGTGAGTTTCTAGGTGTATTTCGACCCGCTGAATCCGAAAATCCAACCTCTTTTGACCAAAAATATGCTTGGAAAAAAGTTATTTCGCATGGTACGAAAAAGAGATGATCGAAAATATTTTTTGTCAGAATCAAAATCGGACTTTGATGGGTGAGTTTCTAGGTGTATTTTGACCCGCTGAATCCGAGAATCCAAACTTTGATGAGCAAAAATATGCTTGGAAAAAAGTTATTTCGCGTGGTACGAAAAAGAGATGATCGAAAATATCTGTCTCCAGAATCGGAATCGAACTTTGATGGGTGGGTTTATAGTAGTATTTTGACCCGCTGAATCCAAAAATCCAAACTTTGATGAGCAAAAATATGCTTGGAAAAAAGTTATTTCGCGTGCTACGAATAAGAGATGATCGAAAATATCTGTCTCCAGAATGGGAATCGAACTTTGATGAGTGGGTTTATAGTTGTATTATGACCCGCTGAATCCAAAAATCCAACCTTTGTTACACGAGAATACACCTGGAAAGAAGTTATTTCGTATGGTACGAAAAAGAGATGATCGAAAATATTTTTTTTCAGAATCAAAATCGGACTTTGATGGGTGAGTTTCTAGGTGTATTTCCACCCGCTGAATCCGAAAATCCAACCTTTGATGACCAAAAATATGCTTGGAAAAAAGTTATTTCGCATGGTACGAAAAAGAGATGATCGAAAATATTTTTTTTCAGAATCAAAATCGGACTTTGATGGGTGAGTTTCTAGGTGTATTTCCACCCGCTGAATCCGAAAATCCAACCTTTGATGACCAAAAATATGCTTGGAAAAAAGTTATTTCGCATGGTACGAAAAAGAGATGATCGAAAATATCTGTCTCCGGATTCGAAATCGAACTTCGATGGGTGGGTTTATAGGTGTATTTTGACCCGCTGAATCCAAAAATCCAACCTTTGTCACACGAAAATACACCTGAAAAGAAGTTATTTCGCATGGTACGAAAAAGAGATGATCGAAAATATTTTTGTTCAGAATCAAAATCGGACTTTGATGGGTGAGTTTCTAGGTGTATTTCGAACCGCTGAATCCGAAAATCCAACCTTTGATGACCAAAAATATGCATGGAAAACAGTTATATCGCATGGTACGAAAAAGAGATGATCGAAAATATTTTTTTACAGATTCAAAATCGGACTTTGATGGGTGAGTTCCTAGGTGTATTTCGACCCGCTGAATCCGAAAATCCAAACTTTGATGAGCAAAAATATGCTTGGAAAAAAGTTATATCGCATGGTACGAAAAAGAGATGATCGAAAATATCTGTCTCCAGAATGGGAATCAAACTTTGATGAGTGGGTTTATAGTTGTATTATGACCCGCTGAATCCAAAAATCCAACCTTTGTTACACGAGAATACACCTGGAAAGAAGTTATTTCGTATGGTACGAAAAAGAGATGATCGAAAATATTTCATTTCAGAATCAAAATCGGACTTTGATGGGTGAGTTTCTAGGTGTAGTTCGACCCGCTGAATCCGGAAATCCAACCTTTGATGACCAAAAATATGCTTGGAAAAAAGGTATTTCGTATGGTACGAAAAAGAGATGATCGAAAATATCTGTCTCCAGAATCGAAATCGCACTTTGATGGGTGGGTTTATAGGTGTATTTTGACCCGCTGAATCCAAAAATCCAACCTTCGTTACACGAAAATACACCTGGAAAGAATCTATTTCGCATGGTACGAAAAAGAGATGATCGAAAATATTTTTTTTCAGAATCAAAATCGGACTTTAATGGGTGAGTTTCTAGGTGTATTTCGACCCCCTGAATCCGAAAATCCAACCTCTGATGACCAAAAATCTGCTTGGAAAAAAGTTGTTTCGCATGGTACGAAAAAGAGATGATCGAAAATATTTTTTTTCAGAATCAAGATCGGACTGCGATGAGTGAGTTTCTAGGTGTATTTTGACCCGCTGAATCCGAGAATCCAAACTTTGATGAGCAAAAATATGCTTGGAAAAAAGTTATTTCGCGTGGTACGAAAAAGAGATGATCGAAAATATCTGTCTCCAGAATCGGAATCGAACTTTGATGGGTGGGTTTATAGGTGTATTTTGACCCGCTGAATCCAAAAAGCCAACCTTTGTTACACGAAAATACACCTGGAAAGAAGTTATCTCGCATGGTACGAAAAAGAGATGATCGAAAATATTTGTTTTCAGAGCCGGAATCGGACTCTAATGGGTGAGTTTCTAGGTGTATTTCGACCCGCTGAATCCAAAAATCCAACCTCTTTTGACCAAAAATATGCTTGGAAAAAAATTATTTCGCATGGTACGAAAAAGAGATGATCGAAAATATTTTTTTTCAGAATCAAAATCGGACTTTGATGGGTGAGTTTCTAGGTGTATTTCCACCCGCTGAATCCGAAAATCCAACCATCGATGATCAAAAATATGCTTGGAAAAAAGTTATTTCGCATGGTACGAAAAAGAGATGATCGAAAATATCTGTCTCCGGATTTGAAATCGAACTTCGATGGGTGGGTTTATAGGTGTATTTTGACCCGCTGAATCCAAAAATCCAACCTTTGTTACACAAAAATACACCTGGAAAGAAGTTATTTCGCATGGTACGAAAAAGAGATGATCCAAAATATTTTTTTTCAGAATCAAAATCGGACTTTAACGGGTGAAGTGCTAGGTGTATTTCGAGCCCCTGCATCCGAAAATCCAACCTCCGATGGCCAAAAATATGCTTGGAAAAAAGTTGTTTCGCATGGTACGAAAAAGAGATGAACGAAAATATTTTTTTTCAGAATCAAGATCGGACTGCGATGGGTGAGTTTCTAGGTGTATTTCGACCCGCTGAATCCGAAAATCCAAACTTTGATGAGCAAAAATATGCTTGGAAAAAAGTTATTTCGCGTGGTACGAAAAAGAGATGATCGAAAATATCTGTCTCCAGAATCGGAATCGAACTTTGATGGGTGGGTTTATAGGTGTATTTTGACCCGCTGAATCCGAAAAGCTAACCTTTGTTACACGAAAATACACCTGGAAAGAAGTTATCTCGCATGGTACGAAAAAGAGATGATCGAAAATATTTGTTTTCAGAGCCGGAATCGGACTTTAATGGGTGAGTTTCTAGGTGTAGTTCGACAAGCTGAATCCGGAAATCCAACCTTTGATGACCAAAAATATGCTTGGAAAAAAGTTATTTCGCATGGTACGAAAAAGAGATGATCGAAAATATCTGTCTCCAGAATCGAAATCGCACTTTGATGGGTGGGTTTATAGATGTATTTTGACCCGCTGAATCCAAAAATCCAACCTTGGTTACACGAAAATACACCTGGAAAGAATCTATTTCGCATGGTACGAAAAAGAGATGATCGAAAATATTTGTTTTCAGAGCCGGAATCGAACTTTAATGGGTGAGTTTCTAGGTGTATTTCGACCCGCTGAATCCAAAAATCCAACCTCTTTTGACCAAAAATATGCTTGGAAAAAAGTTATTTCGCATGGTACGAAAAAGAGATGATCGAAAATATTTTTTTTCAGAATCAAAATCGGACTTTGATGGGTGAGTTTCTAGGTGTATTTCCACCCGCTGAATCCGAAAATCCAACCTTTGATGACCAAAAATATGCTTGGAAAAAAGTTATTTCGCATGGTACGAAAAAGAGATGATCGAAAATATCTGTCTCCGGATTCGAAATCGAACTTCGATGGGTGGGTTTATGGGTGTATTTTGACCCGCTGAATCCAAAAATCCAACCTTTGTTACACGAAAATACACCTGAAAAGAAGTTATTTCGCATGGTACGAAAAAGAGATGATCGAAAATATTTTTTTTCAGAATCAAAATCGGACTTTGATGGGTGAGTTTCTAGGTGTATTTCCACCCGCTGAATCCGGAAATCCAACCTTTGATGACCAAAAATATGCATGGAAAACAGTTATATCGCATGGTACGAAAAAGAGATGATCGAAAATATTTTTTTACAGATTCAAAATCGGACTTTGATGGGTGAGTTCCTAGGTGTATTTCGACCCGCTGAATCCGAAAATCCAAACTTTGATGAGCAAAAATATGCTTGGAAAAAAGTTATATCGCATGGTACGAAAAAGAGATGATCGAAAATATCTGTCTCCAGAATGGGAATCAAACTTTGATGAGTGGGTTTATAGTTGTATTATGACCCGCTGAATCCAAAAATCCAACCTTTGTTACACGGAAATACAACTGGCAAGAAGTTATCTCGCATGGTACGAAAAAGAGATGATCGAAAATATTTGTTTTCAGAGCCGGAATCGAACTTTAATGGGTGAGTTTCTAGGTGTATTTCGACCCCCTGAATCCGAAAATCCAACCTCTGATGACCAAAAATCTGCTTGGAATAAAGTTGTTTCGCGTGTTACGAAAAAGAGATGATCGAAAATATCTGTCTCCAGAATCGGAATCGAACTTTAATGGGTGGGTTTATAGGTGTATTTTGACCCGCTGAATCCAAAAAGCCAACCTTTGTTACACGAAAATACACCTGGAAAGAAGTTATCTCGCATGGTACGAAAAAGAGATGATCGCAAATATTTGTTTTCAGAGCCGGAATCGAACTTTAATGGGTGAGTTTCTAGGTGTATTTCGACCCGCTGAATCCAAAAATCCAACCTCTTTTGACCAAAAATATGCTTGGAAAAAAGTTATTTCGCATGGTACGAAAAAGAGATGATCGAAAATATTTTTTTTCAGAATCAAAATCGGACTTTGATGGGTGAGTTTCCAGGTGTATTTCCACCCGCTGAATCCGAAAATCCAACCTTTGATGACCAAAAATATGCTTGGAAAAAAGTTATTTCGCATGGTACGAAAAAGAGATGATCGAAAATATCTGTCTCCGGATTCGAAATCGAACTTCGATGGGTGGGTTTATAGGTGTATTTTGACCCGCTGAATCCAAAAATCCAACCTTTGTTACACGAAAATACACCTGAAAAGAAGTTATTTCGCATGGTACGAAAAAGAGATGATCGAAAATATTTTTTTTTAGAATCAAAATCGGACTTTGATGGGTGAGTTTCTAGGTGTATTTCCACCCGCTGAATCCGGAAATCCAACCTTTGATGACCAAAAATATGCATGGAAAACAGTTATATCGCATGGTACGAAAAAGAGATGATCGAAAATATTTTTTTACAGATTCAAAATCGGACTTTGATGGGTGAGTTCCTAGGTGTATTTCAACCCGCTGAATCCGAAAATCCAAACTTTGATGAGCAAAAATATGCTTGGAAAAAAGTTATATCGCATGGTACGAAAAAGAGATGATCGAAAATATCTGTCTCCAGAATGGGAATCAAACTTTGATGAGTGGGTTTATAGTTGTATTATGACCCGCTGAATCCAAAAATCCAACCTTTGTTACACGAAAATACAACTGGAAAGAAGTTATCTCGCATGGTACGAAAAAGAGATGATCGAAAATATTTGTTTTCAGAGCCGGAATCGAACTTTAATGGGTGAGTTTCTAGGTGTATTTCGACCCCCTGAATCCGAAAATCCAACCACTGATGACCAAAAATCTGCTTGGAATAAAGTTGTTTCGCGTGTTACGAAAAAGAGATGATCGAAAATATCTGTCTCCAGAATCGGAATCGAACTTTAATGGGTGGGTTTATAGGTGTATTTTGACCCGCTGAATCCAAAAAGCCAACCTTTGTTACACGAAAATACACCTGGAAAGAAGTTATCTCGCATGGTACGAAAAAGAGATGATCGCGAATATTTGTTTTCAGAGCCGGAATCGAACTTTAATGGGTGAGTTTCTAGGTGTATTTCGACCCGCTGAATCCAAAAATCCAACCTCTTTTGACCAAAAATATGCTTGGAAAAAAGTTATTTCGCATGGTACGAAAAAGAGATGATCGAAAATATTTTTTTTCAGAATCAAAATCGGACTTTGATGGGTGAGTTTCTAGGTGTATTTCCACCCGCTGAATCCGAAAATCCAACCTTTGATGACCAAAAATATGCTTGGAAAAAAGTTATTTCGCATGGTACGAAAAAGAGATGATCGAAAATATCTGTCTCCGGATTCGAAATCGAACTTCGATGGGTGGGTTTATAGGTGTATTTTGACCCGCTGAATCCAAAAATCCAACCTTTGTTACACGAAAATACACCTGAAAAGAAGTTATTTCGCATGGTACGAAAAAGAGATGATCGAAAATATTTTTTTTCAGAATCAAAATCGGACTTTGATGGGTGAGTTTCTAGGTGTATTTCCACCCGCTGAACCCGGAAATCCAACCTTTGATGACCAAAAATATGCATGGAAAACAGTTATATCGCATGGTACGAAAAAGAGATGATCGAAAATATTTTTTTACAGATTCAAAATCGGACTTTGATGGGTGAGTTCCTAGGTGTATTTCGACCCGCTGAATCCGAAAATCCAAACTTTGATGAGCAAAAATATGCTTGGAAAAAAGTTATTCCGCGTGGTACGAAAAAGAGATGATCGAAAATATCTGTCTCCAGAATCGGAATCAAACTTCGATGAGTGGGTTTATAGTTGTATTATGACCCGCTGAATCCAAAAATCCAACCTTTGTTACACGAAAATACACCTGGAAAGAAGTTATCTCGCATGGTACGAAAAAGAGATGATCGAAAATATTTGTTTTCAGAGCCGGAATCGAACTTTAATGGGTGAGTTTCTAGGTGTATTTCGACCCCCTGAATCCGAAGATCCAACCTCTGATGACCAAAAATCTGCTTGGAATAAAGTTGTTTCGCGTGTTACGAAAAAGAGATGATCGAAAATATCTGTCTCCAGAATCGGAATCGAACTTTAATGGGTGGGTTTATAGGTGTATTTTGACCCGCTGAATCCAAAAAGCCAACCTTTGTTACACGAAAATACACCTGGAAAGAAGTTATCTCGCATGGTACGAAAAAGAGATGATCGAAAATATTTGTTTTCAGAGCCGGAATCGGACTTCAATGGGTGAGTTTCTAGGTGTATTTCGACCCGCTGAATCCGAAAATCCAACCTCTTTTGACCAAAAATATGCTTGGAAAAAAGTTATTTCGCATGGTACGAAAAAGAGATGATCGAAAATATTTTTTGTCAGAATCAAAATCGGACTTTGATGGGTGAGTTTCTAGGTGTATTTTGACCCGCTGAATCCGAGAATCCAAACTTTGATGAGCAAAAATATGCTTGGAAAAAAGTTATTTCGCGTGGTACGAAAAAGAGATGATCGAAAATATCTGTCTCCAGAATCGGAATCGAACTTTGATGGGTGGGTTTATACTAGTATTTTGACCCGCTGAATCCAAAAATCCAAACTTTGATGAGCAAAAATATGCTTGGAAAAAAGTTATTTCGCGTGCTACGAATAAGAGATGATCGAAAATATCTGTCTCCAGAATGGGAATCGAACTTTGATGAGTGGGTTTATATTTGTATTATGACCCGCTGAATCCAAAAATCCAACCTTTGATGACCAAAAATATGCTTGGAAAAAAGTTATTTCGCATGGTACGAAAAAGAGATGATCGAAAATATCTGTCTTCAGAATCGGAATCGAACTTTGATGATTGGGTTTATAGAAGTATTTTGACCCGCTGAATCCAAAAATCCAAACTTTGATGAGCAAAAATATGCTTGGAAAAAAGTTATTTCGCGTGGTACGAAAAAGAGATGATCGAAAATATCTGTCTCCAGAATGGGAATCGAACTTTGATGAGTGGGTTTATAGTTGTATTATGACCCGCTGAATCCAAAAATCCAACCTTTGTTTCACGGAAATACACCTGGAAAGAAGTTATTTCGTATGGTACGAAAAAGAGATGATCGAAAATATTTTTTTTCAGAATCAAAATCGGACTTTGATGGGTGAGTTTCTAGATGTAGTTCGACCCGCTGAATCCGGAAATCCAACCTTTGATGACCAAAAATATGCTTGGAACAAAGTTATTTCGCATGGTACGAAAAAGAGATGATCGAAAATATCTGTCTCCAGAATCGAAATCGCACTTTGATGGGTGGGTTTATAGGTGTATTTTGACCCGCTGAATCCAAAAAGCCAACCTTTGTTACACGAAAATACACCTGGAAAGAAGTTATCTCGCATGGTACGAAAAAGAGATGATCGAAAATATTTGTTTTCAGAGCCGGAATCGGACTTCAATGGGTGAGTTTCTAGGTGTATTTCGACCCGCTGAATCCGAAAATCCAACCTCTTTTGACCAAAAATATGCTTGGAAAAAAGTTATTTCGCATGGTACGAAAAAGAGATGATCGAAAATATTTTTTGTCAGAATCAAAATCGGACTTTGATGGGTGAGTTTCTAGGTGTATTTTGACCCGCTGAATCCGAGAATCCAAACTTTGATGAGCAAAAATATGCTTGGAAAAAAGTTATTTCGCGTGGTACGAAAAAGAGATGATCGAAAATATCTGTCTCCAGAATCGGAATCGAACTTTGATGGGTGGGTTTATAGTAGTATTTTGACCCGCTGAATCCAAAAATCCAAACTTTGATGAGCAAAAATATGCTTGGAAAAAAGTTATTTCGCGTGCTACGAATAAGAGATGATCGAAAATATCTGTCTCCAGAATGGGAATCGAACTTTGATGAGTGGGTTTATAGTTGTATTATGACCCGCTGAATCCAAAAATCCAACCTTTGTTACACGAGAATACACCTGGAAAGAAGTTATTTCGTATGGTACGAAAAAGAGATGATCGAAAATATTTTTTTTCAGAATCAAAATCGGACTTTGATGGGTGAGTTTCTAGGTGTATTTCCACCCGCTGAATCCGAAAATCCAACCTTTGATGACCAAAAATATGCTTGGAAAAAAGTTATTTCGCATGGTACGAAAAAGAGATGATCGAAAATATTTTTTTTCAGAATCAAAATCGGACTTTGATGGGTGAGTTTCTAGGTGTATTTCCACCCGCTGAATCCGAAAATCCAACCTTTGATGACCAAAAATATGCTTGGAAAAAAGTTATTTCGCATGGTACGAAAAAGAGATGATCGAAAATATCTGTCTCCGGATTCGAAATCGAACTTCGATGGGTGGGTTTATAGGTGTATTTTGACCCGCTGAATCCAAAAATCCAACCTTTGTCACACGAAAATACACCTGAAAAGAAGTTATTTCGCATGGTACGAAAAAGAGATGATCGAAAATATTTTTGTTCAGAATCAAAATCGGACTTTGATGGGTGAGTTTCTAGGTGTATTTCGAACCGCTGAATCCGAAAATCCAACCTTTGATGACCAAAAATATGCATGGAAAACAGTTATATCGCATGGTACGAAAAAGAGATGATCGAAAATATTTTTTTACAGATTCAAAATCGGACTTTGATGGGTGAGTTCCTAGGTGTATTTCGACCCGCTGAATCCGAAAATCCAAACTTTGATGAGCAAAAATATGCTTGGAAAAAAGTTATATCGCATGGTACGAAAAAGAGATGATCGAAAATATCTGTCTCCAGAATGGGAATCAAACTTTGATGAGTGGGTTTATAGTTGTATTATGACCCGCTGAATCCAAAAATCCAACCTTTGTTACACGAGAATACACCTGGAAAGAAGTTATTTCGTATGGTACGAAAAAGAGATGATCGAAAATATTTCATTTCAGAATCAAAATCGGACTTTGATGGGTGAGTTTCTAGGTGTAGTTCGACCCGCTGAATCCGGAAATCCAACCTTTGATGACCAAAAATATGCTTGGAAAAAAGGTATTTCGTATGGTACGAAAAAGAGATGATCGAAAATATCTGTCTCCAGAATCGAAATCGCACTTTGATGGGTGGGTTTATAGGTGTATTTTGACCCGCTGAATCCAAAAATCCAACCTTCGTTACACGAAAATACACCTGGAAAGAATCTATTTCGCATGGTACGAAAAAGAGATGATCGAAAATATTTTTTTTCAGAATCAAAATCGGACTTTAATGGGTGAGTTTCTAGGTGTATTTCGACCCCCTGAATCCGAAAATCCAACCTCTGATGACCAAAAATCTGCTTGGAAAAAAGTTGTTTCGCATGGTACGAAAAAGAGATGATCGAAAATATTTTTTTTCAGAATCAAGATCGGACTGCGATGAGTGAGTTTCTAGGTGTATTTTGACCCGCTGAATCCGAGAATCCAAACTTTGATGAGCAAAAATATGCTTGGAAAAAAGTTATTTCGCGTGGTACGAAAAAGAGATGATCGAAAATATCTGTCTCCAGAATCGGAATCGAACTTTGATGGGTGGGTTTATAGGTGTATTTTGACCCGCTGAATCCAAAAAGCCAACCTTTGTTACACGAAAATACACCTGGAAAGAAGTTATCTCGCATGGTACGAAAAAGAGATGATCGAAAATATTTGTTTTCAGAGCCGGAATCGGACTCTAATGGGTGAGTTTCTAGGTGTATTTCGACCCGCTGAATCCAAAAATCCAACCTCTTTTGACCAAAAATATGCTTGGAAAAAAATTATTTCGCATGGTACGAAAAAGAGATGATCGAAAATATTTTTTTTCAGAATCAAAATCGGACTTTGATGGGTGAGTTTCTAGGTGTATTTCCACCCGCTGAATCCGAAAATCCAACCATCGATGATCAAAAATATGCTTGGAAAAAAGTTATTTCGCATGGTACGAAAAAGAGATGATCGAAAATATCTGTCTCCGGATTTGAAATCGAACTTCGATGGGTGGGTTTATAGGTGTATTTTGACCCGCTGAATCCAAAAATCCAACCTTTGTTACACAAAAATACACCTGGAAAGAAGTTATTTCGCATGGTACGAAAAAGAGATGATCCAAAATATTTTTTTTCAGAATCAAAATCGGACTTTAACGGGTGAAGTGCTAGGTGTATTTCGAGCCCCTGCATCCGAAAATCCAACCTCCGATGGCCAAAAATATGCTTGGAAAAAAGTTGTTTCGCATGGTACGAAAAAGAGATGAACGAAAATATTTTTTTTCAGAATCAAGATCGGACTGCGATGGGTGAGTTTCTAGGTGTATTTCGACCCGCTGAATCCGAAAATCCAAACTTTGATGAGCAAAAATATGCTTGGAAAAAAGTTATTTCGCGTGGTACGAAAAAGAGATGATCGAAAATATCTGTCTCCAGAATCGGAATCGAACTTTGATGGGTGGGTTTATAGGTGTATTTTGACCCGCTGAATCCGAAAAGCTAACCTTTGTTACACGAAAATACACCTGGAAAGAAGTTATCTCGCATGGTACGAAAAAGAGATGATCGAAAATATTTGTTTTCAGAGCCGGAATCGGACTTTAATGGGTGAGTTTCTAGGTGTAGTTCGACAAGCTGAATCCGGAAATCCAACCTTTGATGACCAAAAATATGCTTGGAAAAAAGTTATTTCGCATGGTACGAAAAAGAGATGATCGAAAATATCTGTCTCCAGAATCGAAATCGCACTTTGATGGGTGGGTTTATAGATGTATTTTGACCCGCTGAATCCAAAAATCCAACCTTGGTTACACGAAAATACACCTGGAAAGAATCTATTTCGCATGGTACGAAAAAGAGATGATCGAAAATATTTGTTTTCAGAGCCGGAATCGAACTTTAATGGGTGAGTTTCTAGGTGTATTTCGACCCGCTGAATCCAAAAATCCAACCTCTTTTGACCAAAAATATGCTTGGAAAAAAGTTATTTCGCATGGTACGAAAAAGAGATGATCGAAAATATTTTTTTTCAGAATCAAAATCGGACTTTGATGGGTGAGTTTCTAGGTGTATTTCCACCCGCTGAATCCGAAAATCCAACCTTTGATGACCAAAAATATGCTTGGAAAAAAGTTATTTCGCATGGTACGAAAAAGAGATGATCGAAAATATCTGTCTCCGGATTCGAAATCGAACTTCGATGGGTGGGTTTATGGGTGTATTTTGACCCGCTGAATCCAAAAATCCAACCTTTGTTACACGAAAATACACCTGAAAAGAAGTTATTTCGCATGGTACGAAAAAGAGATGATCGAAAATATTTTTTTTCAGAATCAAAGTCGGACTTTGATGGGTGAGTTTCTAGGTGTATTTCCACCCGCTGAATCCGGAAATCCAACCTTTGATGACCAAAAATATGCATGGAAAACAGTTATATCGCATGGTACGAAAAAGAGATGATCGAAAATATTTTTTTACAGATTCAAAATCGGACTTTGATGGGTGAGTTCCTAGGTGTATTTCGACCCGCTGAATCCGAAAATCCAAACTTTGATGAGCAAAAATATGCTTGGAAAAAAGTTATATCGCATGGTACGAAAAAGAGATGATCGAAAATATCTGTCTCCAGAATGGGAATCAAACTTTGATGAGTGGGTTTATAGTTGTATTATGACCCGCTGAATCCAAAAATCCAACCTTTGTTACACGGAAATACAACTGGCAAGAAGTTATCTCGCATGGTACGAAAAAGAGATGATCGAAAATATTTGTTTTCAGAGCCGGAATCGAACTTTAATGGGTGAGTTTCTAGGTGTATTTCGACCCCCTGAATCCGAAAATCCAACCTCTGATGACCAAAAATCTGCTTGGAATAAAGTTGTTTCGCGTGTTACGAAAAAGAGATGATCGAAAATATCTGTCTCCAGAATCGGAATCGAACTTTAATGGGTGGGTTTATAGGTGTATTTTGACCCGCTGAATCCAAAAAGCCAACCTTTGTTACACGAAAATACACCTGGAAAGAAGTTATCTCGCATGGTACGAAAAAGAGATGATCGCAAATATTTGTTTTCAGAGCCGGAATCGAACTTTAATGGGTGAGTTTCTAGGTGTATTTCGACCCGCTGAATCCAAAAATCCAACCTCTTTTGACCAAAAATATGCTTGGAAAAAAGTTATTTCGCATGGTACGAAAAAGAGATGATCGAAAATATTTTTTTTCAGAATCGAAATCGGACTTTGATGGGTGAGTTTCCAGGTGTATTTCCACCCGCTGAATCCGAAAATCCAACCTTTGATGACCAAAAATATGCTTGGAAAAAAGTTATTTCGCATGGTACGAAAAAGAGATGATCGAAAATATCTGTCTCCGGATTCGAAATCGAACTTCGATGGGTGGGTTTATAGGTGTATTTTGACCCGCTGAATCCAAAAATCCAACCTTTGTTACACGAAAATACACCTGAAAAGAAGTTATTTCGCATGGTACGAAAAAGAGATGATCGAAAATATTTTTTTTTAGAATCAAAATCGGACTTTGATGGGTGAGTTTCTAGGTGTATTTCCACCCGCTGAATCCGGAAATCCAACCTTTGATGACCAAAAATATGCATGGAAAACAGTTATATCGCATGGTACGAAAAAGAGATGATCGAAAATATTTTTTTACAGATTCAAAATCGGACTTTGATGGGTGAGTTCCTAGGTGTATTTCAACCCGCTGAATCCGAAAATCCAAACTTTGATGAGCAAAAATATGCTTGGAAAAAAGTTATATCGCATGGTACGAAAAAGAGATGATCGAAAATATCTGTCTCCAGAATGGGAATCAAACTTTGATGAGTGGGTTTATAGTTGTATTATGACCCGCTGAATCCAAAAATCCAACCTTTGTTACACGAAAATACAACTGGAAAGAAGTTATCTCGCATGGTACGAAAAAGAGATGATCGAAAATATTTGTTTTCAGAGCCGGAATCGAACTTTAATGGGTGAGTTTCTAGGTGTATTTCGACCCCCTGAATCCGAAAATCCAACCACTGATGACCAAAAATCTGCTTGGAATAAAGTTGTTTCGCGTGTTACGAAAAAGAGATGATCGAAAATATCTGTCTCCAGAATCGGAATCGAACTTTAATGGGTGGGTTTATAGGTGTATTTTGACCCGCTGAATCCAAAAAGCCAACCTTTGTTACACGAAAATACACCTGGAAAGAAGTTATCTCGCATGGTACGAAAAAGAGATGATCGCGAATATTTGTTTTCAGAGCCGGAATCGAACTTTAATGGGTGAGTTTCTAGGTGTATTTCGACCCGCTGAATCCAAAAATCCAACCTCTTTTGACCAAAAATATGCTTGGAAAAAAGTTATTTCGCATGGTACGAAAAAGAGATGATCGAAAATATTTTTTTACAGATTCAAAATCGGACTTTGATGGGTGAGTTCCTAGGTGTATTTCGACCCGCTGAATCCGAAAATCCAAACTTTGATGAGCAAAAATATGCTTGGAAAAAAGTTATTCCGCGTGGTACGAAAAAGAGATGATCGAAAATATCTGTCTCCAGAATCGGAATCAAACTTCGATGAGTGGGTTTATAGTTGTATTATGACCCGCTGAATCCAAAAATCCAACCTTTGTTACACGAAAATACACCTGGAAAGAAGTTATCTCGCATGGTACGAAAAAGAGATGATCGAAAATATTTGTTTTCAGAGCCGGAATCGAACTTTAATGGGTGAGTTTCTAGGTGTATTTCGACCCCCTGAATCCGAAGATCCAACCTCTGATGACCAAAAATCTGCTTGGAATAAAGTTGTTTCGCGTGTTACGAAAAAGAGATGATCGAAAATATCTGTCTCCAGAATCGGAATCGAACTTTAATGGGTGGGTTTATAGGTGTATTTTGACCCGCTGAATCCAAAAAGCCAACCTTTGTTACACGAAAATACACCTGGAAAGAAGTTATCTCGCATGGTACGAAAAAGAGATGATCGAAAATATTTGTTTTCAGAGCCGGAATCGGACTTCAATGGGTGAGTTTCTAGGTGTATTTCGACCCGCTGAATCCGAAAATCCAACCTCTTTTGACCAAAAATATGCTTGGAAAAAAGTTATTTCGCATGGTACGAAAAAGAGATGATCGAAAATATTTTTTGTCAGAATCAAAATCGGACTTTGATGGGTGAGTTTCTAGGTGTATTTTGACCCGCTGAATCCGAGAATCCAAACTTTGATGAGCAAAAATATGCTTGGAAAAAAGTTATTTCGCGTGGTACGAAAAAGAGATGATCGAAAATATCTGTCTCCAGAATCGGAATCGAACTTTGATGGGTGGGTTTATACTAGTATTTTGACCCGCTGAATCCAAAAATCCAAACTTTGATGAGCAAAAATATGCTTGGAAAAAAGTTATTTCGCGTGCTACGAATAAGAGATGATCGAAAATATCTGTCTCCAGAATGGGAATCGAACTTTGATGAGTGGGTTTATATTTGTATTATGACCCGCTGAATCCAAAAATCCAACCTTTGATGACCAAAAATATGCTTGGAAAAAAGTTATTTCGCATGGTACGAAAAAGAGATGATCGAAAATATCTGTCTTCAGAATCGGAATCGAACTTTGATGATTGGGTTTATAGAAGTATTTTGACCCGCTGAATCCAAAAATCCAAACTTTGATGAGCAAAAATATGCTTGGAAAAAAGTTATTTCGCGTGGTACGAAAAAGAGATGATCGAAAATATCTGTCTCCAGAATGGGAATCGAACTTTGATGAGTGGGTTTATAGTTGTATTATGACCCGCTGAATCCAAAAATCCAACCTTTGTTTCACGGAAATACACCTGGAAAGAAGTTATTTCGTATGGTACGAAAAAGAGATGATCGAAAATATTTTTTTTCAGAATCAAAATCGGACTTTGATGGGTGAGTTTCTAGATGTAGTTCGACCCGCTGAATCCGGAAATCCAACCTTTGATGACCAAAAATATGCTTGGAACAAAGTTATTTCGCATGGTACGAAAAAGAGATGATCGAAAATATCTGTCTCCAGAATCGAAATCGCACTTTGATGGGTGGGTTTATAGGTGTATTTTGACCCGCTGAATCCAAAAATCCAACCTTTGTTACACGAAAATACACCTGGAAAGAATCTATTTCGCATGGTACGAAAAAGAGATGATCGAAAATATTTTTTTTCAGAATCAAAATCGGACTTTAATGGGTGAGTTTCTAGGTGTATTTCGACCCCCTGAATCCGAAAATCCAACCTCTGATGACCAAAAATCTGCTTGGAAAAAAGTTGTTTCGCATGGTACGAAAAAGAGATGATCGAAAATATTTTTTTTCAGAATCAAGATCGGACTGCGATGGGTGAGTTTCTAGGTGTATTTCGACCCGCTGAATCCGAGAATCCAAACTTTGATGAGCAAAAATATGCTTGGAAAAAAGTTATTTCGCGTGGTACGAAGAAGAGATGATCGAAAATATCTGTCTCCAGAATCGGAATCGAACGTTGATGGGTGGGTTTATAGGTGTATTTTGACCCGCTGAATCCAAAAAGCCAAACTTTGATGAGCAAAAATATGCTTGGAAAAAAGTTATTTCGCGTGGTACGAATAAGAGATGATCGAAAATATCTGTCTCCAGAATGGGAATCGAACTTTGATGAGTGGGTTTATATTTGTATTATGACCCGCTGAATCCAAAAATCCAACCTTTGATGACCAAAAATATGCTTGGAAAAAAGTTATTTCGCATGGTACGAAAAAGAGATGATCGAAAATATCTGTCTTCAGAATCGGAATCGAACTTTGATGGGTGGGTTTATAGAAGTATTTTGACCCGCTGAATCCAAAAATCCAAACTTTGATGTGCAAAAATATGCTTGGAAAAAAGTTATTTCGCGTGGTACGAAAAAGAGATGATCGAAAATATCTGTCTCCAGAATGGGAATCGAACTTTGATGAGTGGGTTTATAGTTGTATTATGACCCGCTGAATCCAAAAATCCAACCTTTGTTTCACGGAAATACACCTGGAAAGAAGTTATTTCGTATGGTACGAAAAAGAGATGATCGAAAATATTTTTTTTCAGAATCAAAATCGGACTTTGATGGGTGAGTTTCTAGATGTAGTTCGACCCGCTGAATCCGGAAATCCAACCTTTGATGACCAAAAATATGCTTGGAACAAAGTTATTTCGCATGGTACGAAAAAGAGATGATCGAAAATATCTGTCTCCAGAATCGAAATCGCACTTTGATGGGTGGGTTTATAGAGGTATTTTGACCCGCTGAATCCAAAAATCCAACCTTTGTTACACGAAAATACACCTGGAAAGAATCTATTTCGCATGGTACGAAAAAGAGATGATCGAAAATATTTTTTTTCAGAATCAAAATCGGACTTTAATGGGTGAGTTTCTAGGTGTATTTCGACCCCCTGAATCCGAAAATCCAACCTCTGATGACCAAAAATCTGCTTGGAAAAAAGTTGTTTCGCATGGTACGAAAAAGAGATGATCGAAAATATTTTTTTTCAGAATCAAGATCGGACTGCGATGGGTGAGTTTCTAGGTGTATTTCGACCCGCTGAATCCGAGAATCCAAACTTTGATGAGCAAAAATATGCTTGGAAAAAAGTTATTTCGCGTGGTACGAAAAAGAGATGATCGAAAATATTTGTTTTCAGAGGCGTAATCGGACTTTGATGGGTGAGTTTCTAGGTGTATTTCGACCCGCTGAATCCAAAAAGCCAACCTTTGTTACACGAAAATACACCTGGAAAGAAGTTATCTCGCATGGTACGAAAAAGAGATGATCGAAAATATTTGTTTTCAGAGGCGTAATCGGACTTTGATGGGTGAGTTTCTAGGTGTATTTCGACCCGCTGAATCCAAAAAGCCAACCTTTGTTACACGAAAATACACCTGGAAAAAAGTTATCTCGCATGGTACGAAAAAGAGATGATCCAAAATATTTTTTTTCAGAATCAAAATCGGACTTTAATGGGTGAGTTGCTAGGTGTATTTCGAGCCCCTGAATCCGAAAATCCAACCTCTGATGACCAAAAATATGCTTGGAAAAAAGTTAGTTCGCATGGTACGAAAAAGAGATGATCGAAAATATTTTTTTCCAGAATCAAGATCGGACTTTGATGTGTGAGTTTCTAGATGTATTTCGACCCGCTGAATTCGAATATCCAACCTTTGATGACCAAAAATATGCTTGGAAAAAAGTTATTTCGCATGGTACGAAAAAGAGATGATCGAAAATATCTGTCTCCAGAATCGAAATCGAACTTTGATGGGTGGGTTTAAAGGTGTATTTTGACCCGCTGAATCCAAAAATCCAACCTTTCTTACACGAAAATACACCTGGAAAGAAGTTATTTCGCATGGTACGACAAAGAGATGATCGAAAATATTTTTTTTCAGAAACAAAATCGGACTCTAATGGGTGAGTTTCTAGGTGTATTTCGACCCGCTGAATCCAAAAATCCAACCTTTTATGACCAAAAATATGCTTGGAAAAAAGTTATTTCGCATGATACGAAAAAGAGATGATCGAAAATATTTTTTTTCAGAATCAAAATCGGACTTTGATGGGTGAGTTTCTAGGTGTATTCCGAACCGCTGAATCCGAAAATCCAACCTTTGATGACCAAAAATATGCTTGGAAAAAAGTTATTTCGCATGGTACGAAAAAGAGATGATCGAAAATATCTGTCTCCAGAATCGGAATCGAACTTTGATGGGTGGGTTTATAGGTGTATTTTGACCCGCTGAATCCAAAACCCCAACCTTTGTTACACGAAAATACACCTGGAAAGAAGTTATTCCGCATGGTACGAAAAAAAGATGATCGAAAATATTTTTTTTCCGAATCAAAATCGCACTTTAATGGGAGAGTTTCTAGGTGTATTTCGACCCCCTGAATCCGAAAATCCAACCGCTGATGACCAAAAATCTGCTTGGAAAAAAGTTGTTTCGCATGGTACGAAAAAGAGATGAACGAAAATATTTTTTTTCAGAATCAAGATCGGACTGCGATGGGTGAGTTTCTAGGTGTATTTCGACCCGCTGAATCCGAAAATCCAAACTTTGATGAGCAAAAATATGCTTGGAAAAAAGTTATTCCGCGTGGTACGAAAAAGAGATGATCGAAAATATCTGTCTCCAGAATCGGAATCGAACTTTGATGGGCGGGTTTATAGGTGTATTTTGACCCGCTGAATCCAAGAAGCCAACCTTTGTTACACGAAAATACACCTGGAAAGAAGTTATCTCGCATATTACGAAAAAGAGATGATCGAAAATATTTGTTTTCAGAGCCGGAATCGAACTTTAATGGGTGAGTTTCTAGGTGTATTTCGACCCCCTGAATCCGAAAATCCAACCTCTGATGACCAAAAATCTGCTTGGAATAAAGTTGTTTCGCGTGTTACGAAAAAGAGATGATCGAAAATATCTGTCTCCAGAATCGGAATCGAACTTTGATGGGTGGGTTTATAGGTGTATTTTGACCCGCTGAATCCAAAAAGTCAACCTTTGTTACACGAAAATACACCTGGAAAGAAGTTATCTCGCATGGTACGAAAAAGAGATGATCGAAAATATTTGTTTTCAGAGCCGGAATCGAACTTTAATGGGTGAGTTTCTAGGTGTATTTCGACCCGCTGAATCCAAAAATCCAACCTCTTTTGACCAAAAATATGCTTGGAAAAAAGTTATTTCGCATGGTACGAAAAAGAGATGATCGAAAATATTTTTTTTCAGAATCAAAATCGGACTTTGATGGGTGAGTTTCTAGATGTAGTTCGACCCGCTGAATCCGGAAATCCAACCTTTGATGACCAAAAATATGCTTGGAACAAAGTTATTTCGCATGGTACGAAAAAGAGATGATCGAAAATATCTGTCTCCAGAATCGAAATCGCACTTTGATGGGTGGGTTTATAGGTGTATTTTGACCCGCTGAATCCAAAAATCCAACCTTTGTTACACGAAAATACACCTGGAAAGAATCTATTTCGCATGGTACGAAAAAGAGATGATCGAAAATATTTTTTTTCAGAATCAAAATCGGACTTTAATGGGTGAGTTTCTAGGTGTATTTCGACCCCCTGAATCCGAAAATCCAACCTCTGATGACCAAAAATCTGCTTGGAAAAAAGTTGTTTCGCATGGTACGAAAAAGAGATGATCGAAAATATTTTTTTTCAGAATCAAGATCGGACTGCGATGGGTGAGTTTCTAGGTGTATTTCGACCCGCTGAATCCGAGAATCCAAACTTTGATGAGCAAAAATATGCTTGGAAAAAAGTTATTTCGCGTGGTACGAAGAAGAGATGATCGAAAATATCTGTCTCCAGAATCGGAATCGAACGTTGATGGGTGGGTTTATAGGTGTATTTTGACCCGCTGAATCCAAAAAGCCAAACTTTGATGAGCAAAAATATGCTTGGAAAAAAGTTATTTCGCGTGGTACGAATAAGAGATGATCGAAAATATCTGTCTCCAGAATGGGAATCGAACTTTGATGAGTGGGTTTATATTTGTATTATGACCCGCTGAATCCAAAAATCCAACCTTTGATGACCAAAAATATGCTTGGAAAAAAGTTATTTCGCATGGTACGAAAAAGAGATGATCGAAAATATCTGTCTTCAGAATCGGAATCGAACTTTGATGGGTGGGTTTATAGAAGTATTTTGACCCGCTGAATCCAAAAATCCAAACTTTGATGTGCAAAAATATGCTTGGAAAAAAGTTATTTCGCGTGGTACGAAAAAGAGATGATCGAAAATATCTGTCTCCAGAATGGGAATCGAACTTTGATGAGTGGGTTTATAGTTGTATTATGACCCGCTGAATCCAAAAATCCAACCTTTGTTTCACGGAAATACACCTGGAAAGAAGTTATTTCGTATGGTACGAAAAAGAGATGATCGAAAATATTTTTTTTCAGAATCAAAATCGGACTTTGATGGGTGAGTTTCTAGATGTAGTTCGACCCGCTGAATCCGGAAATCCAACCTTTGATGACCAAAAATATGCTTGGAACAAAGTTATTTCGCATGGTACGAAAAAGAGATGATCGAAAATATCTGTCTCCAGAATCGAAATCGCACTTTGATGGGTGGGTTTATAGAGGTATTTTGACCCGCTGAATCCAAAAATCCAACCTTTGTTACACGAAAATACACCTGGAAAGAATCTATTTCGCATGGTACGAAAAAGAGATGATCGAAAATATTTTTTTTCAGAATCAAAATCGGACTTTAATGGGTGAGTTTCTAGGTGTATTTCGACCCCCTGAATCCGAAAATCCAACCTCTGATGACCAAAAATCTGCTTGGAAAAAAGTTGTTTCGCATGGTACGAAAAAGAGATGATCGAAAATATTTTTTTTCAGAATCAAGATCGGACTGCGATGGGTGAGTTTCTAGGTGTATTTCGACCCGCTGAATCCGAGAATCCAAACTTTGATGAGCAAAAATATGCTTGGAAAAAAGTTATTTCGCGTGGTACGAAAAAGAGATGATCGAAAATATTTGTTTTCAGAGGCGTAATCGGACTTTGATGGGTGAGTTTCTAGGTGTATTTCGACCCGCTGAATCCAAAAAGCCAACCTTTGTTACACGAAAATACACCTGGAAAGAAGTTATCTCGCATGGTACGAAAAAGAGATGATCGAAAATATTTGTTTTCAGAGGCGTAATCGGACTTTGATGGGTGAGTTTCTAGGTGTATTTCGACCCGCTGAATCCAAAAAGCCAACCTTTGTTACACGAAAATACACCTGGAAAAAAGTTATCTCGCATGGTACGAAAAAGAGATGATCCAAAATATTTTTTTTCAGAATCAAAATCGGACTTTAATGGGTGAGTTGCTAGGTGTATTTCGAGCCCCTGAATCCGAAAATCCAACCTCTGATGACCAAAAATATGCTTGGAAAAAAGTTAGTTCGCATGGTACGAAAAAGAGATGATCGAAAATATTTTTTTCCAGAATCAAGATCGGACTTTGATGTGTGAGTTTCTAGATGTATTTCGACCCGCTGAATTCGAATATCCAACCTTTGATGACCAAAAATATGCTTGGAAAAAAGTTATTTCGCATGGTACGAAAAAGAGATGATCGAAAATATCTGTCTCCAGAATCGAAATCGAACTTTGATGGGTGGGTTTAAAGGTGTATTTTGACCCGCTGAATCCAAAAATCCAACCTTTCTTACACGAAAATACACCTGGAAAGAAGTTATTTCGCATGGTACGACAAAGAGATGATCGAAAATATTTTTTTTCAGAAACAAAATCGGACTCTAATGGGTGAGTTTCTAGGTGTATTTCGACCCGCTGAATCCAAAAATCCAACCTTTTATGACCAAAAATATGCTTGGAAAAAAGTTATTTCGCATGATACGAAAAAGAGATGATCGAAAATATTTTTTTTCAGAATCAAAATCGGACTTTGATGGGTGAGTTTCTAGGTGTATTCCGAACCGCTGAATCCGAAAATCCAACCTTTGATGACCAAAAATATGCTTGGAAAAAAGTTATTTCGCATGGTACGAAAAAGAGATGATCGAAAATATCTGTCTCCAGAATCGGAATCGAACTTTGATGGGTGGGTTTATAGGTGTATTTTGACCCGCTGAATCCAAAACCCCAACCTTTGTTACACGAAAATACACCTGGAAAGAAGTTATTCCGCATGGTACGAAAAAAAGATGATCGAAAATATTTTTTTTCCGAATCAAAATCGCACTTTAATGGGAGAGTTTCTAGGTGTATTTCGACCCCCTGAATCCGAAAATCCAACCGCTGATGACCAAAAATCTGCTTGGAAAAAAGTTGTTTCGCATGGTACGAAAAAGAGATGAACGAAAATATTTTTTTTCAGAATCAAGATCGGACTGCGATGGGTGAGTTTCTAGGTGTATTTCGACCCGCTGAATCCGAAAATCCAAACTTTGATGAGCAAAAATATGCTTGGAAAAAAGTTATTCCGCGTGGTACGAAAAAGAGATGATCGAAAATATCTGTCTCCAGAATCGGAATCGAACTTTGATGGGCGGGTTTATAGGTGTATTTTGACCCGCTGAATCCAAGAAGCCAACCTTTGTTACACGAAAATACACCTGGAAAGAAGTTATCTCGCATATTACGAAAAAGAGATGATCGAAAATATTTGTTTTCAGAGCCGGAATCGAACTTTAATGGGTGAGTTTCTAGGTGTATTTCGACCCCCTGAATCCGAAAATCCAACCTCTGATGACCAAAAATCTGCTTGGAATAAAGTTGTTTCGCGTGTTACGAAAAAGAGATGATCGAAAATATCTGTCTCCAGAATCGGAATCGAACTTTGATGGGTGGGTTTATAGGTGTATTTTGACCCGCTGAATCCAAAAAGTCAACCTTTGTTACACGAAAATACACCTGGAAAGAAGTTATCTCGCATGGTACGAAAAAGAGATGATCGAAAATATTTGTTTTCAGAGCCGGAATCGAACTTTAATGGGTGAGTTTCTAGGTGTATTTCGACCCGCTGAATCCAAAAATCCAACCTCTTTTGACCAAAAATATGCTTGGAAAAAAGTTATTTCGCATGGTACGAAAAAGAGATGATCGAAAATATTTTTTTTCAGAATCAAAATCGGACTTTGATGGGTGAGTTTCTAGGTGTATTTCCACCCGCTGAATTCGAATATCCAACCTTTGATGACCAAAAATATGCTTGGAAAAAAGTTATTTCGCGTGGTACGAAAAAGAGATGATCGAAAATATCTGTCTCCAGAATGGGAATCGAACTTTGATGAGTGGGTTTATAGTTGTATTATGACCCGCTGAATCCAAAAATCCAACCTTTGTTTCACGAAAATACACCTGGACAGAAGTTATTTCGTATGGTACGAAAAAGAGATGATCGAAAATATTTTTTTTCAGAATCAAAATCGGACTTTGATGGGTGAGTTTCTAGGTGTAGTTCGACCCGCTGAATCCGGAAATCCAACCTTTGATGACCAAAAATATGCTTGAAAAAAAGTTATTTCGCATGGTACGAAAAAGAGATGATCGAAAATATCTGTCTCCAGAATCGGAATCGAACTTTAATGGGTGGGTTTATAGGTGTATTTTGACCCGCTGAATCCAAAAAGCCAACCTTTGTTACACGAAAATACACCTGGAAAGAAGTTATCTCGCATGGTACGAAAAAGAGATGATCGAAAATATTTGTTTTCAGAGCCGGAATCGAACTTTAATGGGTGAGTTTTTAGGTGTATTTCGACCCGCTGAATCCAAAAATCCAACCTCTTTTGACCAAAAATATGCTTGGAAAAAAGTTATTTCGCATGGTACGAAAAAGAGATGATCGAAAATATTTTTTTTCAGAATCAAAATCGGACTTTGATGGGTGAGTTTCTAGGTGTATTTCCACCCGCTGAATCCGAAAATCCAACCTTTGATGACCAAAAATATGCTTGGAAAAAAGTTATTTCGCATGGTACGAAAAAGAGATGATCGAAAATATCTGTCTCCGGATTCGAAATCGAACTTCGATGGGTGGGTTTATAGGTGTATTTTGAACCGCTGAATCCAAAAATCCAACCTTTGTTACACGAAAATACACCTGGAAAGAAGTTATCTCGCATATTACGAAAAAGAGATGATCGAAAATATTTGTTTTCAGAGCCGGAATCGAACTTCAATGGGTGAGTTTCTAGGTGTATTTCGACCCCCTGAATCCGAAAATCCAACCTCTGATGACCAAAAATCTGCTTGGAATAAAGTTGTTTCGCGTGTTACGAAAAAGAGATGATCGAAAATATCTGTCTCCAGAATCGGAATCGAACTTTGATGGGTGGGTTTATAGGTGTATTTTGACCCGCTGAATCCAAAAAGTCAACCTTTGTTACACGAAAATACACCTGGAAAGAAGTTATCTCGCATGGTACGAAAAAGAGATGATCGAAAATATTTGTTTTCAGAGCCGGAATCGAACTTTAATGGGTGAGTTTCTAGGTGTATTTCGACCCGCTGAATCCAAAAATCCAACCTCTTTTGACCAAAAATATGCTTGGAAAAAAGTTATTTCGCATGGTACGAAAAAGAGATGATCGAAAATATTTTTTTTCAGAATCAAAATCGGACTTTGATGGGTGAGTTTCTAGGTGTATTTCCACCCGCTGAATCCGAAAATCCAACCTTTGATGACCAAAAATATGCTCGGAAAAAAGTTATTTCGCATGGTACGAAAAAGAGATGATCGAAAATATCTGTCTCCGGATTCGAAATCGAACTTCGATGGGTGGGTTTATAGGTGTATTTTGACCCGCTGAATCCAAAAATCCAACCTTTGTTACACGAAAATACACCTGAAAAGAAGTTATTTCGCATGGTACGAAAAAGAGATGATCGAAAATATTTTTTTTCAGAATCAAAATCGGACTTTGATGGGTGAGTTTCTAGGTGTATTTTCACCCGCTGAACCCGGAAATCCAACCTTTGATGACCAAAAATATGCATGGAAAACAGTTATATCGCATGGTACGAAAAAGAGATGATCGAAAATATTTTTTTACAGATTCAAAATCGGACTTTGATGGGTGAGTTCCTAGGTGTATTTCGACCCGCTGAATCCGAAAATCCAAACTTTGATGAGCAAAAATATGCTTGGAAAAAAGTTATATCGCATGGTACGAAAAAGAGATGATCGAAAATATCTGTCTCCAGAATGGGAATCAAACTTTGATGAGTGGGTTTATAGTTGTATTATGACCCGCTGAATCCAAAAATCCAACCTTTGTTACACGAAAATACACCTGGAAAGAAGTTATCTCGCATGGTACGAAAAAGAGATGATCGAAAATATTTGTTTTCAGAGCCGGAATCGAACTTTAATGGGTGAGTTTCTAGGTGTATTTCGACCCCCTGAATCCGAAAATCCAACCTCTGATGACCAAAAATCTGCTTGGAATAAAGTTGTTTCGCGTGTTACGAAAAAGAGATGATCGAAAATATCTGTCTCCAGAATCGGAATCGAACTTTAATGGGTGGGTTTATAGGTGTATTTTGACCCGCTGAATCCAAAAAGCCAACCTTTGTTACACGAAAATACACCTGGAAAGAAGTTATCTCGCATGGTACGGAAAAGAGATGATCGAAAATATTTGTTTTCAGAGCCGGAATCGAACTTTAATGGGTGAGTTTTTAGGTGTATTTCGACCCGCTGAATCCAAAAATCCAACCTCTTTTGACCAAAAATATGCTTGGAAAAAAGTTATTTCGCATGGTACGAAAAAGAGATGATCGAAAATATTTTTTTTCAGAATCAAAATCGGACTTTGATGGGTGAGTTTCTAGGTGTATTTCCACCCGCTGAATCCGAAAATCCAACCTTTGATGACCAAAAATATGCTTGGAAAAAAGTTATTTCGCATGGTACGAAAAAGAGATGATCGAAAATATCTGTCTCCGGATTCGAAATCGAACTTCGATGGGTGGGTTTATAGGTGTATTTTGACCCGCTGAATCCAAAAATCCAACCTTTGTCACACGAAAATACACCTGAAAAGAAGTTATTTCGCATGGTACGAAAAAGAGATGATCGAAAATATTTTTGTTCAGAATCAAAATCGGACTTTGATGGGTGAGTTTCTAGGTGTATTTCGAACCGCTGAATCCGAAAATCCAACCTTTGATGACCAAAAATATGCATGGAAAACAGTTATATCGCATGGTACGAAAAAGAGATGATCGAAAATATTTTTTTACAGATTCAAAATCGGACTTTGATGGGTGAGTTCCTAGGTGTATTTCGACCCGCTGAATCCGAAAATCCAAACTTTGATGAGCAAAAATATGCTTGGAAAAAAGTTATATCGCATGGTACGAAAAAGAGATGATCGAAAATATCTGTCTCCAGAATGGGAATCAAACTTTGATGAGTGGGTTTATAGTTGTATTATGACCCGCTGAATCCAAAAATCCAACCTTTGTTACACGAGAATACACCTGGAAAGAAGTTATTTCGTATGGTACGAAAAAGAGATGATCGAAAATATTTCATTTCAGAATCAAAATCGGACTTTGATGGGTGAGTTTCTAGGTGAAGTTCGACCCGCTGAATCCGGAAATCCAACCTTTGATGACCAAAAATATGCTTGGAAAAAAGGTATTTCGTATGGTACGAAAAAGAGATGATCGAAAATATTTTTTTTCAGAATCAAAATCGGACTTTAATGGGTGAGTTTCTAGGTGTATTTCGACCCCCTGAATCCGAAAATCCAACCTCTGATGACCAAAAATCTGCTTGGAAAAAAGTTGTTTCGCATGGTACGAAAAAGAGATGATCGAAAATATTTTTTTTCAGAATCAAGATCGGACTGCGATGGGTGAGTTTCTAGGTGTATTTTGACCCGCTGAATCCGAGAATCCAAACTTTGATGAGCAAAAATATGCTTGGAAAAAAGTTATTTCGCGTGGTACGAAAAAGAGATGATCGAAAATATCTGTCTCCAGAATCGGAATCGAACTTTGATGGGTGGGTTTATAGGTGTATTTTGACCCGCTGAATCCAAAAAGCCAACCTTTGTTACACGAAAATACACCTGGAAAGAAGTTATCTCGCATGGTACGAAAAAGAGATGATCGAAAATATTTGTTTTCAGAGCCGGAATCGGACTCTAATGGGTGAGTTTCTAGGTGTATTTCGACCCGCTGAATCCAAAAATCCAACCTCTTTTGACCAAAAATATGCTTGGAAAAAAATTATTTCGCATGGTACGAAAAAGAGATGATCGAAAATATTTTTTTTCAGAATCAAAATCGGACTTTGATGGGTGAGTTTCTAGGTGTATTTCCACCCGCTGAATCCGAAAATCCAACCATCGATGATCAAAAATATGCTTGGAAAAAAGTTATTTCGCATGGTACGAAAAAGAGATGATCGAAAATATCTGTCTCCGGATTTGAAATCGAACTTCGATGGGTGGGTTTATAGGTGTATTTTGACCCGCTGAATCCAAAAATACAACCTTTGTTACACAAAAATACACCTGGAAAGAAGTTATTTCGCATGGTACGAAAAAGAGATGATCCAAAATATTTTTTTTCAGAATCAAAATCGGACTTTAATGGGTGAAGTGCTAGGTGTATTTCGAGCCCCTGCATCCGAAAATCCAACCTCTGATGACCAAAAATATGCTTGGAAAAAAGTTGTTTCGCATGGTACGAAAAAGAGATGAACGAAAATATTTTTTTTCAGAATCAAGATCGGACTGCGATGGGTGAGTTTCTAGGTGTATTTCGACCCGCTGAATCCGAAAATCCAAACTTTGATGAGCAAAAATATGCTTGGAAAAAAGTTATTTCGCGTGGTACGAAAAAGAGATGATCGAAAATATCTGTCTCCAGAATCGGAATCGAACTTTGATGGGTGGGTTTATAGGTGTATTTTGACCCGCTGAATCCGAAAAGCTAACCTTTGTTACACGAAAATACACCTGGAAAGAAGTTATCTCGCATGGTACGAAAAAGAGATGATCGAAAATATTTGTTTTCAGAGCCGGAATCGGACTTTAATGGGTGAGTTTCTAGGTGTAGTTCGACAAGCTGAATCCGGAAATCCAACCTTTGATGACCAAAAATATGCTTGGAAAAAAGTTATTTCGCATGGTACGAAAAAGAGATGATCGAAAATATCTGTCTCCAGAATCGAAATCGCACTTTGATGGGTGGGTTTATAGATGTATTTTGACCCGCTGAATCCAAAAATCCAACCTTGGTTACACGAAAATACACCTGGAAAGAATCTATTTCGCATGGTACGAAAAAGAGATGATCGAAAATATTTGTTTTCAGAGCCGGAATCGAACTTTAATGGGTGAGTTTCTAGGTGTATTTCGACCCGCTGAATCCAAAAATCCAACCTCTTTTGACCAAAAATATGCTTGGAAAAAAGTTATTTCGCATGGTACGAAAAAGAGATGATCGAAAATATTTTTTTTCAGAATCAAAATCGGACTTTGATGGGTGAGTTTCTAGGTGTATTTCCACCCGCTGAATCCGAAAATCCAACCTTTGATGACCAAAAATATGCTTGGAAAAAAGTTATTTCGCATGGTACGAAAAAGAGATGATCGAAAATATCTGTCTCCGGATTCGAAATCGAACTTCGATGGGTGGGTTTATAGGTGTATTTTGACCCGCTGGATCCAAAAATCCAACCTTTGTTACACGAAAATACACCTGAAAAGAAGTTATTTCGCATGGTACGAAAAAGAGATGATCGAAAATATTTTTTTTCAGAATCAAAATCGGACTTTGATGGGTGAGTTTCTAGGTGTATTTCCACCCGCTGAATCCGGAAATCCAACCTTTGATGACCAAAAATATGCATGGAAAACAGTTATATCGCATGGTACGAAAAAGAGATGATCGAAAATATTTTTTTACAGATTCAAAATCGGACTTTGATGGGTGAGTTCCTAGGTGTATTTCGACCCGCTGAATCCGAAAATCCAAACTTTGATGAGCAAAAATATGCTTGGAAAAAAGTTATATCGCATGGTACGAAAAAGAGATGATCGAAAATATCTGTCTCCAGAATGGGAATCAAACTTTGATGAGTGGGTTTATAGTTGTATTATGACCCGCTGAATCCAAAAATCCAACCTTTGTTACACGGAAATACAACTGGAAAGAAGTTATCTCGCATGGTACGAAAAAGAGATGATCGAAAATATTTGTTTTCAGAGCCGGAATCGAACTTTAATGGGTGAGTTTCTAGGTGTATTTCGACCCCCTGAATCCGAAAATCCAACCTCTGATGACCAAAAATCTGCTTGGAATAAAGTTGTTTCGCGTGTTACGAAAAAGAGATGATCGAAAATATCTGTCTCCAGAATCGGAATCGAACTTTAATGGGTGGGTTTATAGGTGTATTTTGACCCGCTGAATCCAAAAAGCCAACCTTTGTTACACGAAAATACACCTGGAAAGAAGTTATCTCGCATGGTACGAAAAAGAGATGATCGCAAATATTTGTTTTCAGAGCCGGAATCGAACTTTAATGGGTGAGTTTCTAGGTGTATTTCGACCCGCTGAATCCAAAAATCCAACCTCTTTTGACCAAAAATATGCTTGGAAAAAAGTTATTTCGCATGGTACGAAAAAGAGATGATCGAAAATATTTTTTTTCAGAATCAAAATCGGACTTTGATGGGTGAGTTTCTAGGTGTATTTCCACCCGCTGAATCCGAAAATCCAACCTTTGATGACCAAAAATATGCTTGGAAAAAAGTTATTTCGCATGGTACGAAAAAGAGATGATCGAAAATATCTGTCTCCGGATTCGAAATCGAACTTCGATGGGTGGGTTTATAGGTGTATTTTGACCCGCTGAATCCAAAAATCCAACCTTTGTTACACGAAAATACACCTGAAAAGAAGTTATTTCGCATGGTACGAAAAAGAGATGATCGAAAATATTTTTTTTTAGAATCAAAATCGGACTTTGATGGGTGAGTTTCTAGGTGTATTTCCACCCGCTGAATCCGGAAATCCAACCTTTGATGACCAAAAATATGCATGGAAAACAGTTATATCGCATGGTACGAAAAAGAGATGATCGAAAATATTTTTTTACAGATTCAAAATCGGACTTTGATGGGTGAGTTCCTAGGTGTATTTCGACCCGCTGAATCCGAAAATCCAAACTTTGATGAGCAAAAATATGCTTGGAAAAAAGTTATATCGCATGGTACGAAAAAGAGATGATCGAAAATATCTGTCTCCAGAATGGGAATCAAACTTTGATGAGTGGGTTTATAGTTGTATTATGACCCGCTGAATCCAAAAATCCAACCTTTGTTACACGAAAATACAACTGGAAAGAAGTTATCTCGCATGGTACGAAAAAGAGATGATCGAAAATATTTGTTTTCAGAGCCGGAATCGAACTTTAATGGGTGAGTTTCTAGGTGTATTTCGACCCCCTGAATCCGAAAATCCAACCTCTGATGACCAAAAATCTGCTTGGAATAAAGTTGTTTCGCGTGTTACGAAAAAGAGATGATCGAAAATATCTGTCTCCAGAATCGGAATCGAACTTTAATGGGTGGGTTTATAGGTGTATTTTGACCCGCTGAATCCAAAAAGCCAACCTTTGTTACACGAAAATACACCTGGAAAGAAGTTATCTCGCATGGTACGAAAAAGAGATGATCGCAAATATTTGTTTTCAGAGCCGGAATCGAACTTTAATGGGTGAGTTTCTAGGTGTATTTCGACCCGCTGAATCCAAAAATCCAACCTCTTTTGACCAAAAATATGCTTGGAAAAAAGTTATTTCGCATGGTACGAAAAAGAGATGATCGAAAATATTTTTTTTCAGAATCAAAATCGGACTTTGATGGGTGAGTTTCTAGGTGTATTTCCACCCGCTGAATCCGAAAATCCAACCTTTGATGACCAAAAATATGCTTGGAAAAAAGTTATTTCGCATGGTACGAAAAAGAGATGATCGAAAATATCTGTCTCCGGATTCGAAATCGAACTTCGATGGGTGGGTTTATAGGTGTATTTTGACCCGCTGAATCCAAAAATCCAACCTTTGTTACACGAAAATACACCTGAAAAGAAGTTATTTCGCATGGTACGAAAAAGAGATGATCGAAAATATTTTTTTCAGAATCAAAATCGGACTTTGATGGGTGAGTTTCTAGGTGTATTTCCACCCGCTGAACCCGGAAATCCAACCTTTGATGACCAAAAATATGCATGGAAAACAGTTATATCGCATGGTACGAAAAAGAGATGATCGAAAATATTTTTTTACAGATTCAAAATCGGACTTCGATGGGTGAGTTCCTAGGTGTATTTCGACCCGCTGAATCCGAAAATCCAAACTTTGATGAGCAAAAATATGCTTGGAAAAAAGTTATATCGCATGGTACGAAAAAGAGATGATCGAAAATATCTGTCTCCAGAATGGGAATCAAACTTTGATGAGTGGGTTTATAGTTGTATTATGACCCGCTGAATCCAAAAATCCAACCTTTGTTACACGAAAATACACCTGGAAAGAAGTTATCTCGCATGGTACGAAAAAGAGATGATCGAAAATATTTGTTTTCAGAGCCGGAATCGAACTTTAATGGGTGAGTTTCTAGGTGTATTTCGACCCCCTGAATCCGAAAATCCAACCTCTGATGACCAAAAATCTGCTTGGAATAAAGTTGTTTCGCGTGTTACGAAAAAGAGATGATCGAAAATATCTGTCTCCAGAATCGGAATCGAACTTTAATGGGTGGGTTTATAGGTGTATTTTGACCCGCTGAATCCAAAAAGCCAACCTTTGTTACACGAAAATACACCTGGAAAGAAGTTATCTCGCATGGTACGAAAAAGAGATGATCGAAAATATTTGTTTTCAGAGCCGGAATCGAACTTTAATGGGTGAGTTTCTAGGTGTATTTCGACCCGCTGAATCCAAAAATCCAACCTCTTTTGACCAAAAATATGCTTGGAAAAAAGTTATTTCGCATGGTACGAAAAAGATATGATCGAAAATATTTTTTTTCAGAATCAAAATCGGACTTTGATGGGTGAGTTTCTAGGTGTATTTCCACCCGCTGAATCCGAAAATCCAACCTTTGATGACCAAAAATATGCTTGGAAAAAAGTTATTTCGCATGGTACGAAAAAGAGATGATCGAAAATATCTGTCTCCGGATTCGAAATCGAACTTCGATGGGTGGGTTTATAGGTGTATTTTGACCCGCTGAATCCAAAAATCCAACCTTTGTCACACGAAAATACACCTGAAAAGAAGTTATTTCGCATGGTACGAAAAAGAGATGATCGAAAATATTTTTGTTCAGAATCAAAATCGGACTTTGATGGGTGAGTTTCTAGATGTATTTCGAACCGCTGAATCCGAAAATCCAACCTTTGATGACCAAAAATATGCATGGAAAACAGTTATATCGCATGGTACGAAAAAGAGATGATCGAAAATATTTTTTTACAGAAACAAAATCGGACTTTGATGGGTGAGTTCCTAGGTGTATTTCGACCCGCTGAATCCGAAAATCCAAACTTTGATGAGCAAAAATAAGCTTGGAAAAAAGTTATATCGCATGGTACGAAAAAGAGATGATCGAAAATATCTGTCTCCAGAATGGGAATCAAACTTTGATGAGTGGGTTCATAGTTGTATTATGACCCGCTGAATCCAAAAATCCAACCTTTGTTACACGAAAATACACCTGGAAAGAAGTTATTTCGTATGGTACGAAAAAGAGATGATCGAAAATATTTCATTTCAGAATCAAAATCGGACTTTGATGGGTGAGTTTCTAGGTGTAGTTCGACCCGCTGAATCCGGAAATCCAACCTTTGATGACCAAAAATATGCTTGGAAAAAAGGTATTTCGTATGGTACGAAAAAGAGATGATCGAAAATATCTGTCTCCAGAATCGAAATCGCACTTTGATGGGTGGGTTTATAGGTGTATTTTGACCCGCTGAATCCAAAAATCCAACCTTCGTTACACGAAAATACACCTGGAAAGAATCTATTTCGCATGGTACGAAAAAGAGATGATCGAAAATATTTTTTTTCAGAATCAAAATCGGACTTTAATGGGTGAGTTTCTAGGTGTATTTCGACCCCCTGAATCCGAAAATCCAACCTCTGATGACCAAAAATCTGCTTGGAAAAAAGTTGTTTCGCATGGTACGAAAAAGAGATGATCGAAAATATTTTTTTTCAGAATCAAGATCGGACTGCGATGGGTGAGTTTCTAGGTGTATTTTGACCCGCTGAATCCGAGAATCCAAACTTTGATGAGCAAAAATATGCTTGGAAAAAAGTTATTTCGCGTGGTACGAAAAAGAGATGATCGAAAATATCTGTCTCCAGAATCGGAATCGAACTTTGATGGGTGGGTTTATAGGTGTATTTTGACCCGCTGAATCCAAAAAGCCAACCTTTGTTACACGAAAATACACCTGGAAAGAAGTTATCTCGCATGGTACGAAAAAGAGATGATCGAAAATATTTGTTTTCAGAGCCGGAATCGGACTCTAATGGGTGAGTTTCTAGGTGTATTTCGACCCGCTGAATCCAAAAATCCAACCTCTTTTGACCAAAAATATGCTTGGAAAAAAATTATTTCGCATGGTACGAAAAAGAGATGATCGAAAATATTTTTTTTCAGAATCAAAATCGGACTTTGATGGGTGAGTTTCTAGGTGTATTTCGAACCGCTGAATCCGAAAATCCAACCTTTGATGACCAAAAATATGCATGGAAAACAGTTATATCGCATGGTACGAAAAAGAGATGATCGAAAATATTTTTTTACAGATTCAAAATCGGACTTTGATGGGTGAGTTCCTAGGTGTATTTCGACCCGCTGAATCCGAAAATCCAAACTTTGATGAGCAAAAATAAGCTTGGAAAAAAGTTATATCGCATGGTACGAAAAAGAGATGATCGAAAATATCTGTCTCCAGAATGGGAATCAAACTTTGATGAGTGGGTTTATAGTTGTATTATGACCCGCTGAATCCAAAAATCCAACCTTTGTTACACGAAAATACACCTGGAAAGAAGTTATTTCGTATGGTACGAAAAAGAGATGATCGAAAATATTTCATTTCAGAATCAAAATCGGACTTTGATGGGTGAGTTTCTAGGTGTAGTTCGACCCGCTGAATCCGGAAATCCAACCTTTGATGACCAAAAATATGCTTGGAAAAAAGGTATTTCGTATGGTACGAAAAAGAGATGATCGAAAATATCTGTCTCCAGAATCGAAATCGCACTTTGATGGGTGGGTTTATAGGTGTATTTTGACCCGCTGAATCCAAAAATCCAACCTTCGTTACACGAAAATACACCTGGAAAGAATCTATTTCGCATGGTACGAAAAAGAGATGATCGAAAATATTTTTTTTCAGAATCAAAATCGGACTTTAATGGGTGAGTTTCTAGGTGTATTTCGACCCCCTGAATCCGAAAATCCAACCTCTGATGACCAAAAATATGCTTGGAAAAAAGTTGTTTCGCATGGTACGAAAAAGAGATGATCGAAAATATTTTTTTTCAGAATCAAGATCGGACTGCGATGGGTGAGTTTCTAGGTGTATTTTGACCCGCTGAATCCGAGAATCCAAACTTTGATGAGCAAAAATATGCTTGGAAAAAAGTTATTTCGCGTGGTACGAAAAAGAGATGATCGAAAATATCTGTCTCCAGAATCGGAATCGAACTTTGATGGGTGGGTTTATAGGTGTATTTTGACCCGCTGAATCCAAAAAGCCAACCTTTGTTACACGAAAATACACCTGGAAAGAAGTTATCTCGCATGGTACGAAAAAGAGATGATCGAAAATATTTGTTTTCAGAGCCGGAATCGGACTCTAATGGGTGAGTTTCTAGGTGTATTTCGACCCGCTGAATCCAAAAATTCAACCTCTTTTGACCAAAAATATGCTTGGAAAAAAATTATTTCGCATGGTACGAAAAAGAGATGATCGAAAATATTTTTTTTCAGAATCAAAATCGGACTTTGATGGGTGAGTTTCTAGGTGTATTTCCACCCGCTGAATCCGAAAATCCAACCATCGATGATCAAAAATATGCTTGGAAAAAAGTTATTTCGCATGGTACGAAAAAGAGATGATCGAAAATATCTGTCTCCGGATTTGAAATCGAACTTCGATGGGTGGGTTTATAGGTGTATTTTGACCCGCTGAATCCAAAAATCCAACCTTTGTTACACAAAAATACACCTGGAAAGAAGTTATTTCGCATGGTACGAAAAAGAGATGATCCAAAATATTTTTTTTCAGAATCAAAATCGGACTTTAATGGGTGAAGTGCTAGGTGTATTTCGAGCCCCTGCATCCGAAAATCCAACCTCTGATGACCAAAAATATGCTTGGAAAAAAGTTGTTTCGCATGGTACGAAAAAGAGATGAACGAAAATATTTTTTTTCAGAATCAAGATCGGACTGCGATGGGTGAGTTTCTAGGTGTATTTCGACCCGCTGAATCCGAAAATCCAAACTTTGATGAGCAAAAATATGCTTGGAAAAAAGTTATTTCGCGTGGTACGAAAAAGAGATGATCGAAAATATCTGTCTCCAGAATCGGAATCGAACTTTGATGGGTGGGTTTATAGGTGTATTTTGACCCGCTGAATCCGAAAAGCCAACCTTTGTTACACGAAAATACACCTGGAAAGAAGTTATCTCGCATGGTACGAAAAAGAGATGATCGAAAATATTTGTTTTCAGAGCCGGAATCGGACTTTAATGGGTGAGTTTCTAGGTGTAGTTCGACAAGCTGAATCCGGAAATCCAACCTTTGATGACCAAAAATATGCTTGGAAGAAAGTTATTTCGCATGGTACGAAAAAGAGATGATCGAAAATATCTGTCTCCAGAATCGAAATCGCACTTTGATGGGTGGGTTTATAGATGTATTTTGACCCGCTGAATCCAAAAATCCAACCTTGGTTACACGAAAATACACCTGGAAAGAATCTATTTCGCATGGTACGAAAAAGAGATGATCGAAGATATTTTTTTTCAGAATCAAAATCGGACTTTAATGGGTGAGTTTCTAGGTGTATTTCGACCCCCTGAATCCGAAAATCCAACCTCTGATGACCAAAAATCTGCTTGGAATAAAGTTGTTTCGCGTGTTACGAAAAAGAGATGATCGAAAATATCTGTCTCCAGAATCGGAATCGAACTTTGATGGGTGGGTTTATAGGTGTATTTTGACCCGCTGAATCCAAAAAGTCAACCTTTGTTACACGAAAATACACCTGGAAAGAAGTTATCTCGCATGGTACGAAAAAGAGATGATCGAAAATATTTGTTTTCAGAGCCGGAATCGAACTTTAATGGGTGAGTTTCTAGGTGTATTTCGACCCGCTGAATCCAAAAATCCAACCTCTTTTGACCAAAAATATGCTTGGAAAAAAGTTATTTCGCATGGTACGAAAAAGAGATGATCGAAAATATTTTTTTTCAGAATCAAAATCGGACTTTGATGGGTGAGTTTCTAGGTGTATTTTCACCCGCTGAATCCGAAAATCCAACCTTTGATGACCAAAAATATGCTTGGAAAAAAGTTATTTCGCATGGTACGAAAAAGAGATGATCGAAAATATCTGTCTCCGGATTCGAAATCGAACTTCGATGGGTGGGTTTATAGGTGTATTTTGACCCGCTGAATCCAAAAATCCAACCTTTGTTACACGAAAATACACCTGAAAAGAAGTTATTTCGCATGGTACGAAAAAGAGATGATCGAAAATATTTTTTTTCAGAATCAAAATCGGACTTTGATGGGTGAGTTTCTAGGTGTATTTCCACCCGCTGAATCCGGAAATCCAACCTTTGATGACCAAAAATATGCATGGAAAACAGTTATATCCCATGGTACGAAAAAGAGATGATCGAAAATATTTTTTTACAGATTCACAATCGGACTTTGATGGGTGAGTTCCTAGGTGTATTTCGACCCGCTGAATCCGAAAATCCAAACTTTGATGAGCAAAAATATGCTTGGAAAAAAGTTATATCGCATGGTACGAAAAAGAGATGATCGAAAATATCTGTCTCCAGAATGGGAATCAAACTTTGATGAGTGGGTTTATAGTTGTATTATGACCCGCTGAATCCAAAAATCCAACCTTTGTTACACGAAAATACAACTGGAAAGAAGTTATCTCGCATGGTACGAAAAAGAGATGATCGAAAATATTTTTTTTCAGAATCAAAATCGGACTTTAATGGGTGAGTTTCTAGGTGTATTTCGACCCCCTGAATCCGAAAATCCAACCTCTGATGACCAAAAATCTGCTTGGAAAAAAGTTGTTTCGCATGGTACGAAAAAGAGATGATCGAAAATATTTTTTTTCAGAATCAAGATCGGACTGCGATGGGTGAGTTTCTAGGTGTATTTTGACCCGCTGAATCCGAGAATCCAAACTTTGATGAGCAAAAATATGCTTGGAAAAAAGTTATTTCGCGTGGTACGAAAAAGAGATGATCGAAAATATCTGTCTCCAGAATCGGAATCGAACTTTGATGGGTGGGTTTATAGGTGTATTTTGACCCGCTGAATCCAAAAAGCCAACCTTTGTTACACGAAAATACACCTGGAAAGAAGTTATCTCGCATGGTACGAAAAAGAGATGATCGAAAATATTTGTTTTCAGAGCCGGAATCGGACTCTAATGGGTGAGTTTCTAGGTGTATTTCGACCCGCTGAATCCAAAAATCCAACCTCTTTTGACCAAAAATATGCTTGGAAAAAAATTATTTCGCATGGTACGAAAAAGAGATGATCGAAAATATTTTTTTTCAGAATCAAAATCGGACTTTGATGGGTGAGTTTCTAGGTGTATTTCGAACCGCTGAATCCGAAAATCCAACCTTTGATGACCAAAAATATGCATGGAAAACAGTTATATCGCATGGTACGAAAAAGAGATGATCGAAAATATTTTTTTACAGATTCAAAATCGGACTTTGATGGGTGAGTTCCTAGGTGTATTTCGACCCGCTGAATCCGAAAATCCAAACTTTGATGAGCAAAAATAAGCTTGGAAAAAAGTTATATCGCATGGTACGAAAAAGAGATGATCGAAAATATCTGTCTCCAGAATGGGAATCAAACTTTGATGAGTGGGTTTATAGTTGTATTATGACCCGCTGAATCCAAAAATCCAACCTTTGTTACACGAAAATACACCTGGAAAGAAGTTATTTCGTATGGTACGAAAAAGAGATGATCGAAAATATTTCATTTCAGAATCAAAATCGGACTTTGATGGGTGAGTTTCTAGGTGTAGTTCGACCCGCTGAATCCGGAAATCCAACCTTTGATGACCAAAAATATGCTTGGAAAAAAGGTATTTCGTATGGTACGAAAAAGAGATGATCGAAAATATCTGTCTCCAGAATCGAAATCGCACTTTGATGGGTGGGTTTATAGGTGTATTTTGACCCGCTGAATCCAAAAATCCAACCTTCGTTACACGAAAATACACCTGGAAAGAATCTATTTCGCATGGTACGAAAAAGAGATGATCGAAAATATTTTTTTTCAGAATCAAAATCGGACTTTAATGGGTGAGTTTCTAGGTGTATTTCGACCCCCTGAATCCGAAAATCCAACCTCTGATGACCAAAAATATGCTTGGAAAAAAGTTGTTTCGCATGGTACGAAAAAGAGATGATCGAAAATATTTTTTTTCAGAATCAAGATCGGACTGCGATGGGTGAGTTTCTAGGTGTATTTTGACCCGCTGAATCCGAGAATCCAAACTTTGATGAGCAAAAATATGCTTGGAAAAAAGTTATTTCGCGTGGTACGAAAAAGAGATGATCGAAAATATCTGTCTCCAGAATCGGAATCGAACTTTGATGGGTGGGTTTATAGGTGTATTTTGACCCGCTGAATCCAAAAAGCCAACCTTTGTTACACGAAAATACACCTGGAAAGAAGTTATCTCGCATGGTACGAAAAAGAGATGATCGAAAATATTTGTTTTCAGAGCCGGAATCGGACTCTAATGGGTGAGTTTCTAGGTGTATTTCGACCCGCTGAATCCAAAAATTCAACCTCTTTTGACCAAAAATATGCTTGGAAAAAAATTATTTCGCATGGTACGAAAAAGAGATGATCGAAAATATTTTTTTTCAGAATCAAAATCGGACTTTGATGGGTGAGTTTCTAGGTGTATTTCCACCCGCTGAATCCGAAAATCCAACCATCGATGATCAAAAATATGCTTGGAAAAAAGTTATTTCGCATGGTACGAAAAAGAGATGATCGAAAATATCTGTCTCCGGATTTGAAATCGAACTTCGATGGGTGGGTTTATAGGTGTATTTTGACCCGCTGAATCCAAAAATCCAACCTTTGTTACACAAAAATACACCTGGAAAGAAGTTATTTCGCATGGTACGAAAAAGAGATGATCCAAAATATTTTTTTTCAGAATCAAAATCGGACTTTAATGGGTGAAGTGCTAGGTGTATTTCGAGCCCCTGCATCCGAAAATCCAACCTCTGATGACCAAAAATATGCTTGGAAAAAAGTTGTTTCGCATGGTACGAAAAAGAGATGAACGAAAATATTTTTTTTCAGAATCAAGATCGGACTGCGATGGGTGAGTTTCTAGGTGTATTTCGACCCGCTGAATCCGAAAATCCAAACTTTGATGAGCAAAAATATGCTTGGAAAAAAGTTATTTCGCGTGGTACGAAAAAGAGATGATCGAAAATATCTGTCTCCAGAATCGGAATCGAACTTTGATGGGTGGGTTTATAGGTGTATTTTGACCCGCTGAATCCGAAAAGCCAACCTTTGTTACACGAAAATACACCTGGAAAGAAGTTATCTCGCATGGTACGAAAAAGAGATGATCGAAAATATTTGTTTTCAGAGCCGGAATCGGACTTTAATGGGTGAGTTTCTAGGTGTAGTTCGACAAGCTGAATCCGGAAATCCAACCTTTGATGACCAAAAATATGCTTGGAAGAAAGTTATTTCGCATGGTACGAAAAAGAGATGATCGAAAATATCTGTCTCCAGAATCGAAATCGCACTTTGATGGGTGGGTTTATAGATGTATTTTGACCCGCTGAATCCAAAAATCCAACCTTGGTTACACGAAAATACACCTGGAAAGAATCTATTTCGCATGGTACGAAAAAGAGATGATCGAAGATATTTTTTTTCAGAATCAAAATCGGACTTTAATGGGTGAGTTTCTAGGTGTATTTCGACCCCCTGAATCCGAAAATCCAACCTCTGATGACCAAAAATCTGCTTGGAATAAAGTTGTTTCGCGTGTTACGAAAAAGAGATGATCGAAAATATCTGTCTCCAGAATCGGAATCGAACTTTGATGGGTGGGTTTATAGGTGTATTTTGACCCGCTGAATCCAAAAAGTCAACCTTTGTTACACGAAAATACACCTGGAAAGAAGTTATCTCGCATGGTACGAAAAAGAGATGATCGAAAATATTTGTTTTCAGAGCCGGAATCGAACTTTAATGGGTGAGTTTCTAGGTGTATTTCGACCCGCTGAATCCAAAAATCCAACCTCTTTTGACCAAAAATATGCTTGGAAAAAAGTTATTTCGCATGGTACGAAAAAGAGATGATCGAAAATATTTTTTTTCAGAATCAAAATCGGACTTTGATGGGTGAGTTTCTAGGTGTATTTTCACCCGCTGAATCCGAAAATCCAACCTTTGATGACCAAAAATATGCTTGGAAAAAAGTTATTTCGCATGGTACGAAAAAGAGATGATCGAAAATATCTGTCTCCGGATTCGAAATCGAACTTCGATGGGTGGGTTTATAGGTGTATTTTGACCCGCTGAATCCAAAAATCCAACCTTTGTTACACGAAAATACACCTGAAAAGAAGTTATTTCGCATGGTACGAAAAAGAGATGATCGACAATATTTTTTTTCAGAATCAAAATCGGACTTTGATGGGTGAGTTTCTAGGTGTATTTCCACCCGCTGAATCCGGAAATCCAACCTTTGATGACCAAAAATATGCATGGAAAACAGTTATATCCCATGGTACGAAAAAGAGATGATCGAAAATATTTTTTTACAGATTCAAAATCGGACTTTGATGTGTGAGTTCCTAGGTGTATTTCGACCCGCTGAATCCGAAAATCCAAACTTTGATGAGCAAAAATATGCGTGGAAAAAAGTTATATCGCATGGTACGAAAAAGAGATGATCGAAAATATCTGTCTCCAGAATGGGAATCAAACTTTGATGAGTGGGTTTATAGTTGTATTATGACCCGCTGAATCCAAAAATCCAACCTTTGTTACACGAAAATACAACTGGAAAGAAGTTATCTCGCATGGTACGAAAAAGAGATGATCGAAAATATTTGTTTTCAGAGCCGGAATCGGACTCTAATGGGTGAGTTTCTAGGTGTATTTCGACCCGCTGAATCCAAAAATCCAACCTCTTTTGACCAAAAATATGCTTGGAAAGAAATTATTTCGCATGGTACGAAAAAGAGATGATCGAAAATATTTTTTTCCAGAATCAAAATCGGACTTTGATGGGTGAGTTTCTAGGTGTATTTCCACCCGCTGAATCCGAAAATCCAACCATCGATGATCAAAAATATGCTTGGAAAAAAGTTATTTCGCATGGTACGAAAAAGAGATGATCGAAAATATCTGTCTCCGGATTTGAAATCGAACTTCGATGGGTGGGTTTATAGGTGTATTTTGACCCGCTGAATCCAAAAATCCAACCTTTGTTACACAAAAATACACCTGGAAAGAAGTTATTTCGCATGGTACGAAAAAGAGATGATCCAAAATATTTTTTTTCAGAATCAAAATCGGACTTTAATGGGTGAAGTGCTAGGTGTATTTCGAGCCCCTGCATCCGAAAATCCAACCTCTGATGACCAAAAATATGCTTGGAAAAAAGTTGTTTCGCATGGTACGAAAAAGAGATGAACGAAAATATTTTTTTTCAGAATCAAGATCGGACTGCGATGGGTGAGTTTCTAGGTGTATTTCGACCCGCTGAATCCGAAAATCCAAACTTTGATGAGCAAAAATATGCTTGGAAAAAAGTTATTTCGCGTGGTACGAAAAAGAGATGATCGAAAATATCTGTCTCCAGAATCGGAATCGAACTTTGATGGGTGGGTTTATAGGTGTATTTTGACCCGCTGAATCCAAAAAGCCAACCTTTGTTACACGAAAATACACCTGGAAAGAAGTTATCTCGCATGGTACGAAAAAGAGATGATCGAAAATATTTGTTTTCAGAGCCGGAATCGGACTTTAATGGGTGAGTTTCTAGGTGTAGTTCGACAAGCTGAATCCGGAAATCCAACCTTTGATGACCAAAAATATGCTTGGAAAAAAGTTATTTCGCATGGTACGAAAAAGAGATGATCGAAAATATCTGTCTCCAGAATCGAAATCGCACTTTGATGGGTGGGTTTATAGATGTATTTTGACCCGCTGAATCCAAAAATCCAACCTTGGTTACACGAAAATACACCTGGAAAGAATCTATTTCGCATGGTACGAAAAAGAGATGATCGAAGATATTTTTTTTCAGAATCAAAATCGGACTTTAATGGGTGAGTTTCTAGGTGTATTTCGACCCCCTGAATCCGAAAATCCAACCTCTGATGACCAAAAATCTGCTTGGAATAAAGTTGTTTCGCGTGTTACGAAAAAGAGATGATCGAAAATATCTGTCTCCAGAATCAGAATCGAACTTTGATGGGTGGGTTTATAGGTGTATTTTGACCCGCTGAATCCAAAAATCCAACCTCTTTCGACCAAAAAGATGCTTGGAAAAAAGTTATTTCGCATGGTACGAAAAAGAGATGATCGAAAATATTTTTTTTCAGAATCAAAATCGGACTTTGATGGGTGAGTTTCTAGGTGTATTTCCACCCGCTGAATCCGAAAATCCAACCTTTGATGACCAAAAATATGCTTGGAAAAAAGTTATTTCGCATGGTACGAAAAAGAGATGATCGAAAATATCTGTCTCCGGATTCGAAATCGAACTTCGATGGGTGGGTTTATAGGTGTATTTTGACCCGCTGAATCCAAAAATCCAACCTTTGTTACACGAAAATACACCTGAAAAGAAGTTATTTCGCATGGTACGAAAAAGAGATGATCGAAAATATTTTTTTTCAGAATCAAAATCGGACTTCGATGGGTGAGTTTCTAGGTGTATTTCCACCCGCTGAATCCGAAAATCCAACCTTTGATGACCGAAAATATGCATGGAAAACAGTTATATCGCATGGTACGAAAAAGAGATGATCGAAAATATTTTTTTACAGATTCAAAATCGGACTTTGATGGGTGAGTTCCTAGGTGTATTTCGACCCGCTGAATCCGAAAATCCAAACTTTGATGAGCAAAAATATGCTTGGAAAAAAGTTATATCGCATGGTACGAAAAAGAGATGATCGAAAATATCTGTCTCCAGAATGGGAATCAAACTTTGATGAGTGGGTTTATAGTTGTATTATGACCCGCTGAATCCAAAAATCCAACCTTTGTTACACGAAAATACACCTGGAAAGAAGTTATTTCGTATGGTACGAAAAAGAGATGATCGAAAATATTCCTTTTCAGAATCAAAATCGGACTTTGATGGGTGAGTTTCTAGGTGTAGTTCGACCCGCTGAATCCGGAAATCCAACCTTTGATGACCAAAAATATGCTTGGAAAAAAGGTATTTCGCATGGTACGAAAAAGAGATGATCGAAAATATCTGTCTCCAGAATCGAAATCGCACTTTGATGGGTGGGTTTATAGGTGTATTTTGACCCGCTGAATCCAAAAATCCAACCTTCGTTACACGAAAATACACCTGGAAAGAATCTATTTCGCATGGTACGAAAAAGAGATGATCGAAAATATTTTTTTTCAGAATCAAAATCGGACTTTAATGGGTGAGTTTCTAGGTGTATTTCGACCCCCTGAATCCGAAAATCCAACCTCTGATGACCAAAAATCTGCTTGGAAAAAAGTTGTTTCGCATGGTACGAAAAAGAGATGATCGAAAATATTTTTTTTCAGAATCAAGATCGGACTGCGATGGGTGAGTTTCTAGGTGTATTTTGACCCGCTGAATCCGAGAATCCAAACTTTGATGAGCAAAAATATGCTTGGAAAAAAGTTATTTCGCGTGGTACGAAAAAGAGATGATCGAAAATATCTGTCTCCAGAATCGGAATCGAACTTTGATGGGTGGGTTTATAGGTGTATTTTGACCCGCTGAATCCAAAAAGCCAACCTTTGTTACACGAAAATACACCTGGAAAGAAGTTATCTCGCATGGTACGAAAAAGAGATGATCGAAAATATTTGTTTTCAGAGCCGGAATCGGACTCTAATGGGTGAGTTTCTAGGTGTATTTCGACCCGCTGAATCCAAAAATCCAACCTCTTTTGACCAAAAATATGCTTGGAAAAAAATTATTTCGCATGGTACGAAAAAGAGATGATCGAAAATATTTGTTTTCAGAATCAAAATCGGACTTTGATGGGTGAGTTTCTAGGTGTATTTCCACCCGCTGAATCCGAAAATCCAACCATCGATGATCAAAAATATGCTTGGAAAAAAGTTATTTCGCATGGTACGAAAAAGAGATGATCGAAAATATCTGTCTCCGGATTTGAAATCGAACTTCGATGGGTGGGTTTATAGGTGTATTTTGACCCGCTGAATCCAAAAATCCAACCTTTGTTACACAAAAATACACCTGGAAAGAAGTTATTTCGCATGGTACGAAAAAGAGATGATCCAAAATATTTTTTTTCAGAATCAAAATCGGACTTTAATGGGTGAAGTGCTAGGTGTATTTCGAGCCCCTGCATCCGAAAATCCAACCTCTGATGACCAAAAATATGCTTGGAAAAAAGTTGTTTCGCATGGTACGAAAAAGAGATGAACGAAAATATTTTTTTTCAGAATCAATATCGGACTGCGATGGGTGAGTTTCTAGGTGTATTTCGACCCGCTGAATCCGAAAATCCAAACTTTGATCAGCAAAAATATGCTTGGAAAAAAGTTATTTCGCGTGGTACGAAAAAGAGATGATCGAAAATATCTGTCTCCAGAATCGGAATCGAACTTTGATGGGTGGGTTTATAGGTGTATTTTGACCCGCTGAATCCAAAAAGCCAACCTTTGTTACACGAAAATACACCTGGAAAGAAGTTATCTCGCATGGTACGAAAAAGAGATGATCGAAAATATTTGTTTTCAGAGCCGGAATCGGACTTTAATGAGTGAGTTTCTAGGTGTAGTTCGACAAGCTGAATCCGGAAATCCAACCTTTGATGACCAAAAATATGCTTGGAAAAAAGTTATTTCGCATGGTACGAAAAAGAGATGATCGAAAATATCTGTCTCCAGAATCGAAATCGCACTTTGATGGGTGGGTTTATAGATGTATTTTGACCCGCTGAATCCCAAAATCCAACCTTGGTTACACGAAAATACACCTGGAAAGAATCTATTTCGCATGGTACGAAAAAGAGATGATCGAAGATATTTTTTTTCAGAATCAAAATCGGACTTTAATGGGTGAGTCTCTAGGTGTATTTCGACCCCCTGAATCCGAAAATCCAACCTCTGATGACCAAAAATCTGCTTGGAATAAAGTTGTTTCGCGTGTTACGAAAAAGAGATGATCGAAAATATCTGTCTCCAGAATCGGAATCGAACTTTGATGGGTAGGTTTATAGGTGTATTTTGACCCGCTGAATCCAAAAAGTCAACCTTTGTTACACGAAAATACACCTGGAAAGAAGTTATCTCGCATGGTACGAAAAAGAGATGATCGAAAATATTTGTTTTCAGAGCCGGAATCGAACTTTAATGGGTGAGTTTCTAGGTGTATTTCGACCCGCTGAATCCAAAAATCCAACCTCTTTTGACCAAAAATATGCTTGGAAAAAAGTTATTTCGCATGGTACGAAAAAGAGATGATCGAAAATATTTTTTTTCAGAATCAAAATCGGACTTTGATGGGTGAGTTTCTAGGTGTATTTCCACCCGCTGAATCCGAAAATCCAACCTTTGATGACCAAAAATATGCTTGGAAAAAAGTTATTTCGCATGGTACGAAAAAGAGATGATCGAAAATATCTGTCTCCGGATTCGAAATCGAACTTCGATGGGTGGGTTTATAGGTGTATTTTGACCCGCTGAATCCAAAAATCCAACCTTTGTTACACGAAAATACACCTGAAAAGAAGTTATTTCGCATGGTACGAAAAAGAGATGATCGAAAATATTTTTTTTCAGAATCAAAATCGGACTTTGATGGGTGAGTTTCTAGGTGTATTTCCACCCGCTGAATCCGAAAATCCAACCTTTGATGACCGAAAATATGCATGGAAAACAGTTATATCGCATGGTACGAAAAAGAGATGATCGAAAATATTTTTTTACAGATTCAAAATCGGACTTTGATGGGTGAGTTCCTAGGTGTATTTCGACCCGCTGAATCCGAAAATCCAAACTTTGATGAGCAAAAATATGCTTGGAAAAAAGTTATATCGCATGGTACGAAAAAGAGATGATCGAAAATATCTGTCTCCAGAATGGGAATCAAACTTTGATGAGTGGGTTTATAGTTGTATTATGACCCGCTGAATCCAAAAATCCAACCTTTGTTACACGAAAATACACCTGGAAAGAAGTTATTTCGTATGGTACGAAAAAGAGATGATCGAAAATATTCGTTTTCAGAATCAAAATCGGACTTTGATGGGTGAGTTTCTAGGTGTAGTTCGACCCGCTGAATCCGGAAATCCAACCTTTGATGACCAAAAATATGCTTGGAAAAAAGGTATTTCGCATGGTACGAAAAAGAGATGATCGAAAATATCTGTCTCCAGAATCGAAATCGCACTTTGATGGGTGGGTTTATAGGTGTATTTTGACCCGCTGAATCCAAAAATCCAACCTTCGTTACACGAAAATACACCTGGAAAGAATCTATTTCGCATGGTACGAAATAGAGATGATCGAAAATATTTTTTTTCAGAATCAAAATCGGACTTTAATGGGTGAGTTTCTAGGTGTATTTCGACCCCCTGAATCCGAAAATCCAACCTCTGATGACCAAAAATCTGCTTGGAAAAAAGTTGTTTCGCATGGTACGAAAAAGAGATGATCGAAAATATTTTTTTTCAGAATCAAGATCGGACTGCGATGGGTGAGTTTCTAGGTGTATTTTGACCCGCTGAATCCGAGAATCCAAACTTTGATGAGCAAAAATATGCTTGGAAAAAAGTTATTTCGCGTGGTACGAAAAAGAGATGATCGAAAATATCTGTCTCCAGAATCGGAATCGAACTTTGATGGGTGGGTTTATAGGTGTATTTTGACCCGCTGAATCCAAAAAGCCAACCTTTGTTACACGAAAATACACCTGGAAAGAAGTTATCTCGCATGGTACGAAAAAGAGATGATCGAAAATATTTGTTTTCAGAGCCGGAGTCGGACTCTAATGGGTGAGTTTCTAGGTGTATTTCGACCCGCTGAATCCAAAAATCCAACCTCTTTTGACCAAAAATATGCTTGGAAAAAAATTATTTCGCATGGTACGAAAAAGAGATGATCGAAAATATTTGTTTTCAGAATCAAAATCGGACTTTGATGGGTGAGTTTCTAGGTGTATTTCCACCCGCTGAATCCGAAAATCCAACCATCGATGATCAAAAATATGCTTGGAAAAAAGTTATTTCGCATGGTACGAAAAAGAGATGATCGAAAATATCTGTCTCCGGATTTGAAATCGAACTTCGATGGGTGGGTTTATAGGTGTATTTTGACCCGCTGAATCCAAAAATCCAACCTTTGTTACACAAAAATACACCTGGAAAGAAGTTATTTCGCATGGTACGAAAAAGAGATGATCCAAAATATTTTTTTTCAGAATCAAAATCGGACTTTAATGGGTGAAGTGCTAGGTGTATTTCGAGCCCCTGCATCCGAAAATCCAACCTCTGATGACCAAAAATATGCTTGGAAAAAAGTTGTTTCGCATGGTACGAAAAAGAGATGAACGAAAATATTTTTTTTCAGAATCAATATCGGACTGCGATGGGTGAGTTTCTAGGTGTATTTCGACCCGCTGAATCCGAAAATCCAAACTTTGATCAGCAAAAATATGCTTGGAAAAAAGTTATTTCGCGTGGTACGAAAAAGAGATGATCGAAAATATCTGTCTCCAGAATCGGAATCGAACTTTGATGGGTGGGTTTATAGGTGTATTTTGACCCGCTGAATCCAAAAAGCCAACCTTTGTTACACGAAAATACACCTGGAAAGAAGTTATCTCGCATGGTACGAAAAAGAGATGATCGAAAATATTTGTTTTCAGAGCCGGAATCGGACTTTAATGGGTGAGTTTCTAGGTGTAGTTCGACAAGCTGAATCCGGAAATCCAACCTTTGATGACCAAAAATATGCTTGGAAAAAAGTTATTTCGCATGGTACGAAAAAGAGATGATCGAAAATATCTGTCTCCAGAATCGAAATCGCACTTTGATGGGTGGGTTTATAGATGTATTTTGACCCGCTGAATCCCAAAATCCAACCTTGGTTACACGAAAATACACCTGGAAAGAATCTATTTCGCATGGTACGAAAAAGAGATGATCGAAGATATTTTTTTTCAGAATCAAAATCGGACTTTAATGGGTGAGTCTCTAGGTGTATTTCGACCCCCTGAATCCGAAAATCCAACCTCTGATGACCAAAAATCTGCTTGGAATAAAGTTGTTTCGCGTGTTACGAAAAAGAGATGATCGAAAATATCTGTCTCCAGAATCGGAATCGAACTTTGATGGGTAGGTTTATAGGTGTATTTTGACCCGCTGAATCCAAAAAGTCAACCTTTGTTACACGAAAATACACCTGGAAAGAAGTTATCTCGCATGGTACGAAAAAGAGATGATCGAAAATATTTGTTTTCAGAGCCGGAATCGAACTTTAATGGGTGAGTTTCTAGGTGTATTTCGACCCGCTGAATCCAAAAATCCAACCTCTTTTGACCAAAAATATGCTTGGAAAAAAGTTATTTCGCATGGTACGAAAAAGAGATGATCGAAAATATTTTTTTTCAGAATCAAAATCGGACTTTGATGGGTGAGTTTCTAGGCGTATTTCCACCCGCTGAATCCGAAAATCCAACCTTTGATGACCAAAAATATGCTTGGAAAAAAGTTATTTCGCATGGTACGAAAAAGAGATGATCGAAAATATCTGTCTCCGGATTCGAAATCGAACTTCGATGGGTGGGTTTATAGGTGTATTTTGACCCGCTGAATCCAAAAATCCAACCTTTGTTACACGAAAATACACCTGAAAAGAAGTTATTTCGCATGGTACGAAAAAGAGATGATCGAAAATATTTTTTTTCAGAATCAAAATCGGACTTTGATGGGTGAGTTTCTAGGTGTATTTCCACCCGCTGAATCCGAAAATCCAACCTTTGATGACCGAAAATATGCATGGAAAACAGTTATATCGCATGGTACGAAAAAGAGATGATCGAAAATATTTTTTTACAGATTCAAAATCGGACTTTGATGGGTGAGTTCCTAGGTGTATTTCGACCCGCTGAATCCGAAAATCCAAACTTTGATGAGCAAAAATATGCTTGGAAAAAAGTTATATCGCATGGTACGAAAAAGAGATGATCGAAAATATCTGTCTCCAGAATGGGAATCAAACTTTGATGAGTGGGTTTATAGTTGTATTATGACCCGCTGAATCCAAAAATCCAACCTTTGTTACACGAAAATACACCTGGAAAGAAGTTATTTCGTATGGTACGAAAAAGAGATGATCGAAAATATTCCTTTTCAGAATCAAAATCGGACTTTGATGGGTGAGTTTCTAGGTGTAGTTCGACCCGCTGAATCCGGAAATCCAACCTTTGATGACCAAAAATATGCTTGGAAAAAAGGTATTTCGCATGGTACGAAAAAGAGATGATCGAAAATATCTGTCTCCAGAATCGAAATCGCACTTTGATGGGTGGGTTTATAGGTGTATTTTGACCCGCTGAATCCAAAAATCCAACCTTCGTTACACGAAAATACACCTGGAAAGAATCTATTTCGCATGGTACGAAATAGAGATGATCGAAAATATTTTTTTTCAGAATCAAAATCGGACTTTAATGGGTGAGTTTCTAGGTGTATTTCGACCCCCTGAATCCGAAAATCCAACCTCTGATGACCAAAAATCTGCTTGGAAAAAAGTTGTTTCGCATGGTACGAAAAAGAGATGATCGAAAATATTTTTTTTCAGAATCAAGATCGGACTGCGATGGGTGAGTTTCTAGGTGTATTTTGACCCGCTGAATCCGAGAATCCAAACTTTGATGAGCAAAAATATGCTTGGAAAAAAGTTATTTCGCGTGGTACGAAAAAGAGATGATCGAAAATATCTGTCTCCAGAATCGGAATCGAACTTTGATGGGTGGGTTTATAGGTGTATTTTGACCCGCTGAATCCAAAAAGCCAACCTTTGTTACACGAAAATACACCTGGAAAGAAGTTATCTCGCATGGTACGAAAAAGAGATGATCGAAAATATTTGTTTTCAGAGCCGGAATCGGACTCTAATGGGTGAGTTTCTAGGTGTATTTCGACCCGCTGAATCCAAAAATCCAACCTCTTTTGACCAAAAATATGCTTGGAAAAAAATTATTTCGCATGGTACGAAAAAGAGATGATCGAAAATATTTGTTTTCAGAATCAAAATCGGACTTTGATGGGTGAGTTTCTAGGTGTATTTCCACCCGCTGAATCCGAAAATCCGACCATCGATGATCAAAAATATGCTTGGAAAAAAGTTATTTCGCATGGTACGAAAAAGAGATGATCGAAAATATCTGTCTCCGGATTTGAAATCGAACTTCGATGGGTGGGTTTATAGGTGTATTTTGACCCGCTGAATCCAAAAATCCAACCTTTGTTACACAAAAATACACCTGGAAAGAAGTTATTTCGCATGGTACGAAAAAGAGATGATCCAAAATATTTTTTTTCAGAATCAAAATCGGACTTTAATGGGTGAAGTGCTAGGTGTATTTCGAGCCCCTGCATCCGAAAATCCAACCTCTGATGACCAAAAATATGCTTGGAAAAAAGTTGTTTCGCATGGTACGAAAAAGAGATGAACGAAAATATTTTTTTTCAGAATCAATATCGGACTGCGATGGGTGAGTTTCTAGGTGTATTTCGACCCGCTGAATCCGAAAATCCAAACTTTGATCAGCAAAAATATGCTTGGAAAAAAGTTATTTCGCGTGGTACGAAAAAGAGATGATCGAAAATATCTGTCTCCAGAATCGGAATCGAACTTTGATGGGTGGGTTTATAGGTGTGTTTTGACCCGCTGAATCCAAAAAGCCAACCTTTGTTACACGAAAATACACCTGGAAAGAAGTTATCTCGCATGGTACGAAAAAGAGATGATCGAAAATATTTGTTTTCAGAGCCGGAATCGGACTTTAATGGGTGAGTTTCTAGGTGTAGTTCGACAAGCTGAATCCGGAAATCCAACCTTTGATGACCAAAAATATGCTTGGAAAAAAGTTATTTCGCATGGTACGAAAAAGAGATGATCGAAAATATCTGTCTCCAGAATCGAAATCGCACTTTGATGGGTGGGTTTATAGATGTATTTTGACCCGCTGAATCCCAAAATCCAACCTTGGTTACACGAAAATACACCTGGAAAGAATCTATTTCGCGTGGTACGAAAAAGAGATGATCGAAGATATTTTTTTTCAGAATCAAAATCGGACATTAATGGGTGAGTCTCTAGGTGTATTTCGACCCCCTGAATCCGAAAATCCAACCTCTGATGACCAAAAATCTGCTTGGAATAAAGTTGTTTCGCGTGTTACGAAAAAGAGATGATCGAAAATATCTGTCTCCAGAATCGGAATCGAACTTTGATGGGTAGGTTTATAGGTGTATTTTGACCCGCTGAATCCAAAAAGTCAACCTTTGTTACACGAAAATACACCTGGAAAGAAGTTATCTCGCATGGTACGAAAAAGAGATGATCGAAAATATTTGTTTTCAGAGCCGGAATCGAACTTTAATGGGTGAGTTTCTAGGTGTATTTCGACCCGCTGAATCCAAAAATCCAACCTCTTTTGACCAAAAATATGCTTGGAAAAAAGTTATTTCGCATGGTACGAAAAAGAGATGATCGAAAATATTTTTTTTCAGAATCAAAATCGGACTTTGATGGGTGAGTTTCTAGGTGTATTTCCACCCGCTGAATCCGAAAATCCAACCTTTGATGACCAAAAATATGCTTGGAAAAAAGTTATTTCGCATGGTACGAAAAAGAGATGATCGAAAATATCTGTCTCCGGATTCGAAATCGAACTTCGATGGGTGGGTTTATAGGTGTATTTTGACCCGCTGAATCCAAAAATCCAACCTTTGTTACACGAAAATACACCTGAAAAGAAGTTATTTCGCATGGTACGAAAAAGAGATGATCGAAAATATTTTTTTTCAGAATCAAAATCGGACTTTGATGGGTGAGTTTCTAGGTGTATTTCCACCCGCTGAATCCGAAAATCCAACCTTTGATGACCAAAAATATGCATGGAAAACAGTTATATCGCATGGTACGAAAAAGAGATGATCGAAAATATTTTTTTACAGATTCAAAATCGGACTTTGATGGGTGAGTTCCTAGGTGTATTTCGACCCGCTGAATCCGAAAATCCAAACTTTGATGGGCAAAAATATGCTTGGAAAAAAGTTATATCGCATGGTACGAAAAAGAGATGATCGAAAATATCTGTCTCCAGAATGGGAATCAAACTTTGATGAGTGGGTTTATAGTTGTATTATGACCCGCTGAATCCAAAAATCCAACCTTTGTTACACGAAAATACACCTGGAAAGAAGTTATTTCGTATGGTACGAAAAAGAGATGATCGAAAATATTCCTTTTCAGAATCAAAATCGGACTTTGATGGGTGAGTTTCTAGGTGTAGTTCGACCCGCTGAATCCGGAAATCCAACCTTTGATGACCAAAAATATGCTTGGAAAAAAGGTATTTCGCATGGTACGAAAAAGAGATGATCGAAAATATCTGTCTCCAGAATCGAAATCGCACTTTGATGGGTGGGTTTATAGGTGTATTTTGACCCGCTGAATCCAAAAATCCAACCTTCGTTACACGAAAATACACCTGGAAAGAATCTATTTCGCATGGTACGAAAAAGAGATGATCGAAAATATTTTTTTTCAGAATCAAAATCGGACTTTAATGGGTGAGTTTCTAGGTGTATTTCGACCCCCTGAATCCGAAAATCCAACCTCTGATGACCAAAAATCTGCTTGGAAAAAAGTTGTTTCGCATGGTACGAAAAAGAGATGATCGAAAATATTTTTTTTCAGAATCAAGATCGGACTGCGATGGGTGAGTTTCTAGGTGTATTTTGACCCGCTGAATCCGAGAATCCAAACTTTGATGAGCAAAAATATGCTTGGAAAAAAGTTATTTCGCGTGGTACGAAAAAGAGATGATCGAAAATATCTGTCTCCAGAATCGGAATCGAACTTTGATGGGTGGGTTTATAGGTGTATTTTGACCCGCTGAATCCAAAAAGCCAACCTTTGTTACACGAAAATACACCTGGAAAGAAGTTATCTCGCATGGTACGAAAAAGAGATGATCGAAAATATTTGTTTTCAGAGCCGGAATCGGACTCTAATGGGTGAGTTTCTAGGTGTATTTCGACCCGCTGAATCCAAAAATCCAACCTCTTTCGACCAAAAATATGCTTGGAAAAAAATTATTTCGCATGGTACGAAAAAGAGATGATCGAAAATATTTTTTTTCAGAATCAAAATCGGACTTTGATGGGTGAGTTTCTAGGTGTATTTCCACCCGCTGAATCCGAAAATCCAACCATCGATGATCAAAAATATGCTTGGAAAAAAGTTATTTCGCATGGTACGAAAAAGAGATGATCGAAAATATCTGTCTCCGGATTTGAAATCGAACTTCGATGGGTGGGTTTATAGGTGTATTTTGACCCGCTGAATCCAAAAATCCAACCTTTGTTACACAAAAATACACCTGGAAAGAAGTTAATTCGCATGGTACGAAAAAGAGATGATCCAAAATATTTTTTTTCAGAATCAAAATCGGACTTTAATGGGTGAAGTGCTAGGTGTATTTCGAGCCCCTGCATCCGAAAATCCAACCTCTGATGACCAAAAATATGCTTGGAAAAAAGTTGTTTCGCATGGTACGAAAAAGAGATGAACGAAAATATTTTTTTTCAGAATCAATATCGGACTGCGATGGGTGAGTTTCTAGGTGTATTTCGACCCGCTGAATCCGAAAATCCAAACTTTGATCAGCAAAAATATGCTTGGAAAAAAGTTATTTCGCGTGGTACGAAAAAGAGATGATCGAAAATATCTGTCTCCAGAATCGGAATCGAACTTTGATGGGTGGGTTTATAGGTGTATTTTGACCCGCTGAATCCAAAAAGCCAACCTTTGTTACACGAAAATACACCTGGAAAGAAGTTATCTCGCATGGTACGAAAAAGAGATGATCGAAAATATTTGTTTTCAGAGCCGGAATCGGACTCTAATGGGTGAGTTTCTAGGTGTATTTCGACCCGCTGAATCCAAAAATCCAACCTCTTTTGACCAAAAATATGCTTGGAAAAAAATTATTTCGCATGGTACGAAAAAGAGATGATCGAAAATATTTTTTTTCAGAATCAAAATCGGACTTTGATGGGTGAGTTTCTAGGTGTATTTCCACCCGCTGAATCCGAAAATCCAACCATCGATGATCAAAAATATGCTTGGAAAAAAGTTATTTCGCATGGTACGAAAAAGAGATGATCGAAAATATCTGTCTCCGGATTTGAAATCGAACTTCGATGGGTGGGTTTATAGGTGTATTTTGACCCGCTGAATCCAAAAATCCAACCTTTGTTACACAAAAATACACCTGGAAAGAAGTTATTTCGCATGGTACGAAAAAGAGATGATCCAAAATATTTTTTTTCAGAATCAAAATCGGACTTTAATGGGTGAAGTGCTAGGTGTATTTCGAGCCCCTGCATCCGAAAATCCAACCTCTGATGACCAAAAATATGCTTGGAAAAAAGTTGTTTCGCATGGTACGAAAAAGAGATGAACGAAAATATTTTTTTTCAGAATCAATATCGGACTGCGATGGGTGAGTTTCTAGGTGTATTTCGACCCGCTGAATCCGAAAATCCAAACTTTGATCAGCAAAAATATGCTTGGAAAAAAGTTATTTCGCGTGGTACGAAAAAGAGATGATCGAAAATATCTGTCTCCAGAATCGGAATCGAACTTTGATGGGTGGGTTTATAGGTGTATTTTGACCCGCTGAATCCAAAAAGCCAACCTTTGTTACACGAAAATACACCTGGAAAGAAGTTATCTCGCATGGTACGAAAAAGAGATGATCGAAAATATTTGTTTTCAGAGCCGGAATCGGACTTTAATGGGTGAGTTTCTAGGTGTAGTTCGACAAGCTGAATCCGGAAATCCAACCTTTGATGACCAAAAATATGCTTGGAAAAAAGTTATTTCGCATGGTACGAAAAAGAGATGATCGAAAATATCTGTCTCCAGAATCGAAATCGCACTTTGATGGGTGGGTTTATAGATGTATTTTGACCCGCTGAATCCAAAAATCCAACCTTGGTTACACGAAAATACACCTGGAAAGAATCTATTTCGCATGGTACGAAAAAGAGATGATCGAAGATATTTTTGTTCAGAATCAAAATCGGACTTTAATGGGTGAGTTTCTAGGTGTATTTCGACCCCCTGAATCCGAAAATCCAACCTCTGATGACCAAAAATCTGCTTGGAATAAAGTTGTTTCGCGTGTTACGAAAAAGAGATGATCGAAAATATCTGTCTCCAGAATCGGAATCGAACTTTGATGGGTGGGTTTATAGGTGTATTTTGACCCGCTGAATCCCAAAAGTCAACCTTTGTTACACGAAAATACGCCTGGAAAGAAGTTATCTCGCATGGTACGAAAAAGAGATGATCGAAAATATTTGTTTTCAGAGCCGGAATCGAACTTTAATGGGTGAGTTTCTAGGTGTATTTCGACCCGCTGAATCCAAAAATCCAACCTCTTTTGACCAAAAATATGCTTGGAAAAAAGTTATTTCGCATGGTACGAAAAAGAGATGATCGAAAATATTTTTTTTCAGAATCAAAATCGGACTTTGATGGGTGAGTTTCTAGGTGTATTTCCACCCGCTGGATCCGAAAATCCAACCTTTGATGACCAAAAATATGCTTGGAAAAAAGTTATTTCGCATGGTACGAAAAAGAGATGATCGAAAATATCTGTCTCCGGATTCGAAATCGAACTTCGATGGGTGGGTTTATAGGTGTATTTTGACCGGCTGAATCCAAAAATCCAACCTTTGTTACACGAAAATACACCTGAAAAGAAGTTATTTCGCATGGTACGAAAAAGAGATGATCGAAAATATTTTTTTTCAGAATCAAAATCGGACTTTGATGGGTGAGTTTCTAGGTGTATTTCCACCCGCTGAATCCGAAAATCCAACCTTTGATGACCAAAAATATGCATGGAAAACAGTTATATCGCATGGTACGAAAAAGAGATGATCGAAAATATTTTTTTACAGATTCAAAATCGGACTTTGATGGGTGAGTTCCTAGGTGTATTTCGACCCGCTGAATCCGAAAATCCAAACTTTGATGAGCAAAAATATGCTTGGAAAAAAGTTATATCGCATGGTACGAAAAAGAGATGATCGAAAATATCTGTCTCCAGAATGGGAATCAAACTTTGATGAGTGGGTTTATAGTTGTATTATGACCCGCTGAATCCAAAAATCCAACCTTTGTTACACGAAAATACACCTGGAAAGAAGTTATTTCGTATGGTACGAAAAAGAGATGATCGAAAATATTCCTTTTCAGAATCAAAATCGGACTTTGATGGGTGAGTTTCTAGGTGTAGTTCGACCCGCTGAATCCGGAAATCCAACCTTTGATGACCAAAAATATGCTTGGAAAAAAGGTATTTCGCATGGTACGAAAAAGAGATGATCGAAAATATCTGTCTCCAGAATCGAAATCGCACTTTGATGGGTGGGTTTATAGGTGTATTTTGAACCGCTGAATCCAAAAATCCAACCTTCGTTACACGAAAATACACCTGGAAAGAATCTATTTCGCATGGTACGAAAAAGAGATGATCGAAAATATTTTTTTTCAGAATCAAAATCGGACTTTAATGGGTGAGTTTCTAGGTGTATTTCGACCCCCTGAATCCGAAAATCCAACCTCTGATGACCAAAAATCTGCTTGGAAAAAAGTTGTTTCGCATGGTACGAAAAAGAGATGATCGAAAATATTTTTTTTCAGAATCAAGATCGGACTGCGATGGGTGAGTTTCTAGGTGTATTTTGACCCGCTGAATCCGAGAATCCAAACTTTGATGAGCAAAAATATGCTTGGAAAAAAGTTATTTCGCGTGGTACGAAAAAGAGATGATCGAAAATATCTGTCTCCAGAATCGGAATCGAACTTTGATGGGTGGGTTTATAGGTGTATTTTGACCCGCTGAATCCAAAAAGCCAACCTTTGTTACACGAAAATACACCTGGAAAGAAGTTATCTCGCATGGTACGAAAAAGAGATGATCGAAAATATTTGTTTTCAGAGCCGGGATCGGACTTTAATGGGTGAGTTTCTAGGTGTAGTTCGACAAGCTGAATCCGGAAATCCAACCTTTGATGACCAAAAATATGCTTGGAAAAAAGTTATTTCGCATGGTACGAAAAAGAGATGATCGAAAATATCTGTCTCCAGAATCGAAATCGCACTTTGATGGGTGGGTTTATAGATGTATTTTGACCCGCTGAATCCAAAAATCCAACCTTTGTTACACGAAAATACACCTGGAAAGAATCTATTTCGCATGGTACGAAAAAGAGATGATCGAAGATATTTTTTTTCAGAATCAAAATCGGGCTTTAATGGGTGAGTTTCTAGGTGTATTTCGACCCCCTGAATCCGAAAATCCAACCTCTGATGACCAAAAATCTGCTTGGAATAAAGTTGTTTCGCGTGTTACGAAAAAGAGATGATCGAAAATATCTGTCTCCAGAATCGGAATCGAACTTTGATGGGTGGGTTTATAGGTGTATTTTGACCCGCTGAATCCAAAAAGCCAACCTTTGTTACACGAAAATACACCTGGAAAGAAGTTATCTCGCATGGTACGAAAAAGAGATGATCGAAAATATTTGTTTTCAGAGCCGGAATCGGACTCTAATGGGTGAGTTTCTAGGTGTATTTCGACCCGCTGAATCCAAAAATCCAACCTCTTTTGACCAAAAATATGCTTGGAAAAAAATTATTTCGCATGGTACGAAAAAGAGATGATCGAAAATATTTTTTTTCAGAATCAAAATCGGACTTTGATGGGTGAGTTTCTAGGTGTATTTCCACCCGCTGAATCCGAAAATCCAACCATCGATGATCAAAAATATGCTTGGAAAAAAGTTATTTCGCATGGTACGAAAAAGAGATGATCGAAAATATCTGTCTCCGGATTCGAAATCGAACTTCGATGGGTGGGTTTATAGGTGTATTTTGACCGGCTGAATCCAAAAATCCAACCTTTGTTACACGAAAATACACCTGAAAAGAAGTTATTTCGCATGGTACGAAAAAGAGATGATCGAAAATATTTTTTTTCAGAATCAAAATCGGACTTTGATGGGTGAGTTTCTAGGTGTATTTCCACCCGCTGAATCCGAAAATCCAACCTTTGATGACCAAAAATATGCATGGAAAACAGTTATCTCGCATGGTACGAAAAAGAGATGATCGAAAATATTTGTTTTCAGAGCCGGAATCGGACTCTAATGGGTGAGTTTCTAGGTGTATTTCGACCCGCTGAATCCAAAAATCCAACCTCTTTTGACCAAAAATATGCTTGGAAAAAAATTATTTCGCATGGTACGAAAAAGAGATGATCGAAAATATTTTTTTTCAGAATCAAAATCGGACTTTGATGGGTGAGTTTCTAGGTGTATTTCGACCCGCTGAATCCAAAAATCCAACCTCTTTTGACCAAAAATATGCTTGGAAAAAAATTATCTCGCATGGTACGAAAAAGAGATGATCGAAAATATTTGTTTTCAGAGCCGGAATCGGACTCTAATGGGTGAGTTTCTAGGTGTATTTCGACCCGCTGAATCCAAAAATCCAACCTCTTTTGACCAAAAATATGCTTGGAAAAAAATTATTTCGCATGGTACGAAAAAGAGATGATCGAAAATATTTTTTTTCAGAATCAAAATCGGACTTTGATGGGTGAGTTTCTAGGTGTATTTCCACCCGCTGAATCCGAAAATCCAACCATCGATGATCAAAAATATGCTTGGAAAAAAGTTATTTCGCATGGTACGAAAAAGAGATGATCGAAAATATCTGTCTCCGGATTTGAAATCGAACTTCGATGGGTGGGTTTATAGGTGTATTTTGACCCGCTGAATCCAAAAATCCAACCTTTGTTACACAAAAATACACCTGGAAAGAAGTTATTTCGCATGGTACGAAAAAGAGATGATCCAAAATATTTTTTTTCAGAATCAAAATCGGACTTTAATGGGTGAAGTGCTAGGTGTATTTCGAGCCCCTGCATCCGAAAATCCAACCTCTGATGACCAAAAATATGCTTGGAAAAAAGTTGTTTCGCATGGTACGAAAAAGAGATGAACGAAAATATTTTTTTTCAGAATCAAGATCGGACTGCGATGGGTGAGTTTCTAGGTGTATTTCGACCCGCTGAATCCGAAAATCCAAACTTTGATGAGCAAAAGTATGCTTGGAAAAAAGTTATTTCGCGTGGTACGAAAAAGAGATGATCGAAAATATCTGTCTCCAGAATCGGAATCGAACTTTGATGGGTGGGTTTATAGGTGTATTTTGACCCGCTGAATCCAAAAAGCCAACCTTTGTTACACGAAAATACACCTGGAAAGAAGTTATCTCGCATGGTACGAAAAAGAGATGATCGAAAATATTTGTTTTCAGAGCCGGAATCGGACTTTAATGGGTGAGTTTCTAGGTGTAGTTCGACAAGCTGAATCCGGAAATCCAACCTTTGATGACCAAAAATATGCTTGGAAAAAAGTTATTTCGCATGGTACGAAAAAGAGATGATCGAAAATATCTGTCTCCAGAATCGAAATCGCACTTTGATGGGTAGGTTTATAGATGTATTTTGACCCGCTGAATCCAAAAATCCAACCTTTGTTACACGAAAATACACCTGGAAAGAATCTATTTCGCATGGTACGAAAAAGAGATGATCGAAGATATTTTTTTTCAGAATCAAAATCGGACTCTAATGGGTGAGTTTCTAGGTGTATTTCGACCCCCTGAATCCGAAAATCCAACCTCTGATGACCAAAAATCTGCTTGGAATAAAGTTGTTTCGCGTGTTACGAAAAAGAGATGATCGAAAATATCTGTCTCCAGAATCGGAATCGAACTTTGATGGGTGGGTTTATAGGTGTATTTTGACCCGCTGAATCCAAAAAGCCAACCTTTGTTACACGAAAATACACCTGGAAAGAAGTTATCTCGCATGGTACGAAAAAGAGATGATCGAAAATATTTGTTTTCAGAGCCGGAATCGGACTCTAATGGGTGAGTTTCTAGGTGTATTTCGACCCGCTGAATCCAAAAATCCAACCTCTTTTGACCAAAAATATGCTTGGAAAAAAATTATTTCGCATGGTACGAAAAAGAGATGATCGAAAATATTTTTTTTCAGAATCAAAATCGGACTTTGATGGGTGAGTTTCTAGGTGTATTTCCACCCGCTGAATCCGAAAACCCAACCATCGATGATCAAAAATATGCTTGGAAAAAAGTTATTTCGCATGGTACGAAAAAGAGATGATCGAAAATATCTGTCTCCGGATTTGAAATCGAACTTTGATGGGTGGGTTTATAGGTGTATTTTGACCCGCTGAATCCAAAAATCCAACCTTTGTTCCACAAAAATACACCTGGAAAGAAGTTATTTCGCATGGTACGAAAAAGAGATGATCCAAAATATTTTTTTTCAGAATCAAAATCGGACTTTAATGGGTAAAGTGCTAGGTGTATTTCGAGCCCCTGCATCCAAAAATCCAACCTCTGATGACCAAAAATATGCTTGGAAAAAAGTTGTTTCGCATGGTACGAAAAAGAGATGATCGAAGATATTTTTTTTCAGAATCAAAATCGGACTTTAATGGGTGAGTTTCTAGGTGTATTTCGACCCCCTGAATCCGAAAATCCAACCTCTGATGACCAAAAATCTGCTTGGAATAAAGTTGTTTCGCGTGTTACGAAAAAGAGATGATCGAAAATATCTGTCTCCAGAATCGGAATCGAACTTTGATGGGTGGGTTTATAGGTGTATTTTGACCCGCTGAATCCAAAAAGTCAACCTTTGTTACACGAAAATACACCTGGAAAGAAGTTATCTCGCATGGTACGAAAAAGAGATGATCGAAAATATTTGTTTTCAGAGCCGGAATCGAACTTTAATGGGTGAGTTTCTAGGTGTATTTCGACCCGCTGAATCCAAAAATCCAACCTCTTTTGACCAAAAATATGCTTGGAAAAAAGTTATTTCGCATGGTACGAAAAAGAGATGATCGAAAATATTTTTTTTCAGAATCAAAATCGGACTTTGATGGGTGAGTTTCTAGGTGTATTTCCACCCGCTGAATCCGAAAATCCAACCTTTGATGACCAAAAATATGCTTGGAAAAAAGTTATTTCGCATGGTACGAAAAAGAGATGATCGAAAATATCTGTCTCCGGATTCGAAATCGAACTTCGATGGGTGGGTTTATAGGTGTATTTTGACCGGCTGAATCCAAAAATCCAACCTTTGTTACACGAAAATACACCTGAAAAGAAGTTATTTCGCATGGTACGAAAAAGAGATGATCGAAAATATTTTTTTTCAGAATCAAAATCGGACTTTGATGGGTGAGTTTCTAGGTGTATTTCCACCCGCTGAATCCGAAAATCCAACCTTTGATGACCAAAAATATGCATGGAAAACAGTTATATCGCATGGTACGAAAAAGAGATGATCGAAAATATTTTTTTACAGATTCAAAATCGGACTTTGATGGGTGAGTTCCTAGGTGTATTTCGACCCGCTGAATCCGAAAATCCAAACTTTGATGAGCAAAAATATGCTTGGAAAAAAGTTATATCGCATGGTACGAAAAAGAGATGATCGAAAATATCTGTCTCCAGAATGGGAATCAAACTTTGATGAGTGGGTTTATAGTTGTATTATGACCCGCTGAATCCAAAAATCCAACCTTTGTTACACGAAAATACACCTGGAAAGAAGTTATTTCGTATGGTACGAAAAAGAGATGATCGAAAATATTCCTTTTCAGAATCAAAATCGGACTTTGATGGGTGAGTTTCTAGGTGTAGTTCGACCCGCTGAATCCGGAAATCCAACCTTTGATGACCAAAAATATGCTTGGAAAAAAGGTATTTCGCATGGTACGAAAAAGAGATGATCGAAAATATCTGTCTCCAGAATCGAAATCGCACTTTGATGGGTGGGTTTATAGGTGTATTTTGACCCGCTGAATCCAAAAATCCAACCTTCGTTACACGAAAATACACCTGGAAAGAATCTATTTCGCATGGTACGAAAAAGAGATGATCGAAAATATTTTTTTTCAGAATCAAAATCGGACTTTAATGGGTGAGTTTCTAGGTGTATTTCGACCCCCTGAATCCGAAAATCCAACCTCTGATGACCAAAAATCTGCTTGGAAAAAAGTTGTTTCGCATGGTACGAAAAAGAGATGATCGAAAATATTTTTTTTCAGAATCAAGATCGGACTGCGATGGGTGAGTTTCTAGGTGTATTTTGACCCGCTGAATCCGAGAATCCAAACTTTGATGAGCAAAAATATGCTTGGAAAAAAGTTATTTCGCGTGGTACGAAAAAGAGATGATCGAAAATATCTGTCTCCAGAATCGGAATCGAACTTTGATGGGTGGGTTTATAGGTGTATTTTGACCCGCTGAATCCAAAAAGCCAACCTTTGTTACACGAAAATACACCTGGAAAGAAGTTATCTCGCATGGTACGAAAAAGAGATGATCGAAAATATTTGTTTTCAGAGCCGGAATCGGACTCTAATGGGTGAGTTTCTAGGTGTATTTCGACCCGCTGAATCCAAAAATCCAACCTCTTTTGACCAAAAATATGCTTGGAAAAAAATTATTTCGCATGGTACGAAAAAGAGATGATCGAAAATATTTTTTTTCAGAATCAAAATCGGACTTTGATAGGTGAGTTTCTAGGTGTATTTCCACCCGCTGAATCCGAAAATCCAACCATCGATGATCAAAAATATGCTTGGAAAAAAGTTATTTCGCATGGTACGAAAAAGAGATGATCGAAAATATCTGTCTCCGGATTTGAAATCGAACTTCGATGGGTGGGTTTATAGGTGTATTTTGACCCGCTGAATCCAAAAATCCAACCTTTGTTACACAAAAATACACCTGGAAAGAAGTTATTTCGCATGGTACGAAAAAGAGATGATCCAAAATATTTTTTTTCAGAATCAAAATCGGACTTTAATGGGTGAAGTGCTAGGTGTATTTCGAGCCCCTGCATCCGAAAATCCAACCTCTGATGACCAAAAATATGCTTGGAAAAAAGTTGTTTCGCATGTAACGAAAAAGAGATGAACGAAAATATTTTTTTTCAGAATCAAGATCGGACTGCGATGGGTGAGTTTCTAGGTGTATTTCGACCCGCTGAATCCGAAAATCCAAACTTTGATGAGCAAAAGTATGCTTGGAAAAAAGTTATTTCGCGTGGTACGAAAAAGAGATGATCGAAAATATCTGTCTCCAGAATCGGAATCGAACTTTGATGGGTGGGTTTATAGGTGTATTTTGACCCGCTGAATCCAAAAAGCCAACCTTTGTTACACGAAAATACACCTGGAAAGAATCTATTTCGCATGGTACGAAAAAGAAATGATCGAAAATATTTGTTTTCAGAGCCGGAATCGAACTTTAATGGGTGAGTTTCTAGGTGTATTTCGACCCGCTGAATCCAAAAATCCAACCTCTTTTGACCAAAAATATGCTTGGAAAAAAGTTATTTCGCATGGTACGAAAAAGAGATGATCGAAAATATTTTTTTTCAGAATCAAAATCGGACTTTGATGGGTGAGTTTCTAGGTGTATTTCCACCCGCTGAATACGAAAATCCAACCTTTGATGACCAAAAATATGCTTGGAAAAAAGTTATTTCGCATGGTACGAAAAAGAGATGATCGAAAATATCTGTCTCCGGATTCGAAATCGAACTTCGATGGGTGGGTTTATAGGTGTATTTTGACTCGCTGAATCCAAAAATCCAACCTTTGTTACACGAAAATACACCTGAAAAGAAGTTATTTCGCATGGTACGAAAAAGAGATGATCGAAAATATTTTTGTTCAGAATCAAAATCGGACTTTGATGGGTGAGTTTCTAGGTGTATTTCGACCCGCTGAATCCGAAAATCCGACCTTTGATGACCAAAAATATGCATGGAAAACAGTTATATCGCATGGTACGAAAAAGAGATGATCGAAAATATTGTTTTACAGATTCAAAATCGGACTCTGATGGGTGAGTTCCTAGGTGTATTTCGACCCGCTGAATCCGAAAATCCAAACTTTGATGAGCAAAAATATGCTTGGAAAAAAGTTATATCGCATGGTACGAAAAAGAGATGATCGAAAATATCTGTCTCCAGAATGGGAATCGAACTTTGATGAGTGGGTTTATAGTCGTATTATGACCCGCTGAATCCAAAAATCCAACCTATGTTACACGAAAATACACCTGGAAAGAAGTTATTTCGTATGGTACGAAAAAGAGATGATCGAAAATATTTCTTTTCAGAATCAAAATCGGACTTTGATGGGTTAGTTTCTAGGTGTAGTTCGACCCGCTGAATCCGGAAATCCAACCTTTGATGACCAAAAATATGCTTGGAAAAAAGGTATTTCGCATGGTACGAAAAAGAGATGATCGAAAATATCTGTCTCCAGAATCGAAATCGCACTTTGATGGGTGGGTTTATAGGTGTATTTTGACCCGCTGAATCCAAAAATCCAACCTTCGTTACACGAAAATACACCTGGAAAGAATGTATTCCGCATGGTACGAAAAAGAGATGATCGAAAATATTTTTTTTCAGAATCAAAATCGGACTTTAATGGGTGAGTTTCTAGGTGTATTTCGACCCACTGAATCCGAAAATCCAACCTCTGATGACCAAAAATCTGCTTGGAAAAAAGTTGTTTCGCATGGTACGAAAAAGAGATGATCGAAAATATTTTTTTTCAGAATCAAGATCGGACTGTGATGGGTGAGTTTCTAGGTGTATTTTGACCCGCTGAATCCGAAAATCCAAACTTTGATGAGCAAAAATATGCTTGGAAAAAAGTTATTTCGCGTGGTACGAAAAAGAGATGATCGAAAATATCTGTCTCCAGAATCGGAATCGAACTTCGATGGGTGGGTTTATAGGTGTATTTCGACCCGCTGAATCCAAAAAGGCAACCTTTGTTACACGAAAATACACCTGGGAAGAAGTTATCTCGCATGGTACGAAAAAGAGATGATCGAAAATATTTGTTTTCAGAGCCGGAATCGGACTTTAATGGGTGAGTTTCTAGGTGTATTCCGACCCGCTGAATCCAAAAATCCAACCTCTTTTGACCAAAAATATGCTTGGAAAAAAATTATTTCGCATGGTACGAAAAAGAGATGATCGAAAATATTTTTTTTCAGAATCAAAATCGGACTTTGATGGGTGAGTTTCTAGGTGTATTTCCACCCGCTGAATCCGAAAATCCAACCATCGATGATCAAAAATATGCTTGGAAAAAAGTTATTTCGCATGGTACGAAAAAGAGATGATCGATAATATCTGTCTCCGGATTCGAAATCGAACTTCGATGGGTGGGTTTATAGGTGTATTTTGACCCGCTGAATCCAAAAATCCAACCTTTGTTACACAAAAATACACCTGGAAAGAAGTTATTTCGCATGGTACGAAAAAGAGATGATCCAAAATATTTTTTTTCAGAATCAAAATCGGACTTTAATGAGTGAAGTGCTAGGTGTATTTCGAGCCCCTGAATCCGAAAATCCAACCTCTGATGACCAAAAATATGCTTGGAAAAAAGTTAGTTCGCATGGTACGAAAAAGAGATGATCGAAAATATTTTTTTCAGAATCAAGATCGGACTTTGATGTGTGAGTTTCTAGATGTATTTCGACCCGCTGAATTCGAATATCCAACCTTTGATGACCAAAAATATGCTTGGAAAACAGTTATTTCGCATGGTACGAAAAAGAGATGATCGAAAATATCTGTCTCCAGAATCGAAATCGAACTTTGATGGGTGGGTTTATAGGTGTATTTTGACCCGCTGAATCCAAAAATCCAACCTTTCTTACACGAAAATACACCTGGAAAGAAGTTATTTCGCATGGTACGACAAAGAGATGATCGAAAATATTTTTTTTCAGAATCAAAATCGGACTTTAATGGGTGAGTTTCTAGGTGTATTTTGACCCGCTGAATCCAAAAATCCAACCTCTTATGACCAAAAATATGCTTGGAAAAAAGTTATTTCGCATGGTACGAAAAAGAGATGATCGAAAATATTTTTTTTCAGAATCAAAATCGGACTTTGATGGGTGAGTTTCTAGGTGTATTTCGACCCGCTGAATCCGAAAATCCAACCTTTGATGACCAAAAATATGCTTGGAAAAAAGTTATTTCGCATGGTACGAAAAAGAGATGATCGAAAATATCTGTCTCCAGAATCGGAATCGAACTTTGATGGGTGGGTTTATAGGTGTATTTTGACCCGCTGAATCCAAAAAGCCAACCTTTGTTACACGAAAATACACCTGGAAAGAATCTATTTCGCATGGTACGAAAAAGAAATGATCGAAAATATTTGTTTTCAGAGCCGGAATCGAACTTTAATGGGTGAGTTTCTAGGTGTATTTCGACCCGCTGAATCCAAAAATCCAACCTCTTTTGACCAAAAATATGCTTGGAAAAAAGTTATTTCGCATGGTACGAAAAAGAGATGATCGAAAATATTTTTTTTCAGAATCAAAATCGGACTTTGATGGGTGAGTTTCTAGGTGTATTTCCACCCGCTGAATACGAAAATCCAACCTTTGATGACCAAAAATATGCTTGGAAAAAAGTTATTTCGCATGGTACGAAAAAGAGATGATCGAAAATATCTGTCTCCGGATTCGAAATCGAACTTCGATGGGTGGGTTTATAGGTGTATTTTGACTCGCTGAATCCAAAAATCCAACCTTTGTTACACGAAAATACACCTGAAAAGAAGTTATTTCGCATGGTACGAAAAAGAGATGATCGAAAATATTTTTGTTCAGAATCAAAATCGGACTTTGATGGGTGAGTTTCTAGGTGTATTTCGACCCGCTGAATCCGAAAATCCGACCTTTGATGACCAAAAATATGCATGGAAAACAGTTATATCGCATGGTACGAAAAAGAGATGATCGAAAATATTGTTTTACAGATTCAAAATCGGACTCTGATGGGTGAGTTCCTAGGTGTATTTCGACCCGCTGAATCCGAAAATCCAAACTTTGATGAGCAAAAATATGCTTGGAAAAAAGTTATATCGCATGGTACGAAAAAGAGATGATCGAAAATATCTGTCTCCAGAATGGGAATCGAACTTTGATGAGTGGGTTTATAGTCGTATTATGACCCGCTGAATCCAAAAATCCAACCTATGTTACACGAAAATACACCTGGAAAGAAGTTATTTCGTATGGTACGAAAAAGAGATGATCGAAAATATTTCTTTTCAGAATCAAAATCGGACTTTGATGGGTTAGTTTCTAGGTGTAGTTCGACCCGCTGAATCCGGAAATCCAACCTTTGATGACCAAAAATATGCTTGGAAAAAAGGTATTTCGCATGGTACGAAAAAGAGATGATCGAAAATATCTGTCTCCAGAATCGAAATCGCACTTTGATGGGTGGGTTTATAGGTGTATTTTGACCCGCTGAATCCAAAAATCCAACCTTCGTTACACGAAAATACACCTGGAAAGAATGTATTCCGCATGGTACGAAAAAGAGATGATCGAAAATATTTTTTTTCAGAATCAAAATCGGACTTTAATGGGTGAGTTTCTAGGTGTATTTCGACCCACTGAATCCGAAAATCCAACCTCTGATGACCAAAAATCTGCTTGGAAAAAAGTTGTTTCGCATGGTACGAAAAAGAGATGATCGAAAATATTTTTTTTCAGAATCAAGATCGGACTGTGATGGGTGAGTTTCTAGGTGTATTTTGACCCGCTGAATCCGAAAATCCAAACTTTGATGAGCAAAAATATGCTTGGAAAAAAGTTATTTCGCGTGGTACGAAAAAGAGATGATCGAAAATATCTGTCTCCAGAATCGGAATCGAACTTCGATGGGTGGGTTTATAGGTGTATTTCGACCCGCTGAATCCAAAAAGGCAACCTTTGTTACACGAAAATACACCTGGGAAGAAGTTATCTCGCATGGTACGAAAAAGAGATGATCGAAAATATTTGTTTTCAGAGCCGGAATCGGACTTTAATGGGTGAGTTTCTAGGTGTATTCCGACCCGCTGAATCCAAAAATCCAACCTCTTTTGACCAAAAATATGCTTGGAAAAAAATTATTTCGCATGGTACGAAAAAGAGATGATCGAAAATATTTTTTTTCAGAATCAAAATCGGACTTTGATGGGTGAGTTTCTAGGTGTATTTCCACCCGCTGAATCCGAAAATCCAACCATCGATGATCAAAAATATGCTTGGAAAAAAGTTATTTCGCATGGTACGAAAAAGAGATGATCGAAAATATCTGTCTCCGGATTCGAAATCGAACTTCGATGGGTGGGTTTATAGGTGTATTTTGACCCGCTGAATCCAAAAATCCAACCTTTGTTACACAAAAATACACCTGGAAAGAAGTTATTTCGCATGGTACGAAAAAGAGATGATCCAAAATATTTTTTTTCAGAATCAAAATCGGACTTTAATGAGTGAAGTGCTAGGTGTATTTCGAGCCCCTGAATCCGAAAATCCAACCTCTGATGACCAAAAATATGCTTGGAAAAAAGTTAGTTCGCATGGTACGAAAAAGAGATGATCGAAAATATTTTTTTCAGAATCAAGATCGGACTTTGATGTGTGAGTTTCTAGATGTATTTCGACCCGCTGAATTCGAATATCCAACCTTTGATGACCAAAAATATGCTTGGAAAAAAGTTATTTCGCATGGTACGAAAAAGAGATGATCGAAAATATCTGTCTCCAGAATCGAAATCGAACTTTGATGGGTGGGTTTATAGGTGTATTTTGACCCGCTGAATCCAAAAATCCAACCTTTCTTACACGAAAATACACCTGGAAAGAAGTTATTTCGCATGGTACGACAAAGAGATGATCGAAAATATTTTTTTTCAGAATCAAAATCGGACTTTAATGGGTGAGTTTCTAGGTGTATTTTGACCCGCTGAATCCAAAAATCCAACCTCTTATGACCAAAAATATGCTTGGAAAAAAGTTATTTCGCATGGTACGAAAAAGAGATGATCGAAAATATTTTTTTTCAGAATCAAAATCGGACTTTGATGGGTGAGTTTCTAGGTGTATTTCGACCCGCTGAATCCGAAAATCCAACCTTTGATGACCAAAAATATGCTTGGAAAAAAGTTATTTCGCATGGTACGAAAAAGAGATGATCGAAAATATCTGTCTCCAGAATCGGAATCGAACTTTGATGGGTGGGTTTATAGGTGTATTTTGACCCGCTGAATCCAAAAATCCAAACTTTGATGAGCAAAAATATGCTTGGAAAGAAGTTATTTCGCGTGGTACGAAAAAGAGATGATCGAAAATATCTGTCTCCAGAATGGGAATCGAACTTTGATGAGTGGGTTTATAGTTGTATTATGACCCGCTGAATCCAAAAATCCAACCTTTGTTTAACGAAAATACACCTGGAATGAAGTTATTTCGTATGGTACGAAAAAGAGATGATCGAAAATATTTTTTTTCAGAATCAAAATCGGACTTTGATGGGTGAGTTTCTAGGTGTAGTTCGACCCGCTGAATCCGGAAATCCAACCTTTGATGACCAAAAATATGCTTGGAAAAAAGTTATTTCGCATGGTACGAAAAAGAGATGATCGAAAATATCTGTCTCCAGAATCGAAATCGAACTTTGATGGTTGGGTTCATAGGTGTATTTTGACCCGCTGAATCCGAATCGCCAACCTTTGTTACACGAAAATACACCTGGAAAGAAGTTATCTCGCATGGTACGAAAAAGAGATGATCGAAAATATTTGATTTCAGAGCCGGAATCGGACTTTAATGGGTGAGTTTCTAGGTGTATTTCGACCCGCTGAATCCAAAAAGCCAACCTTTGTTACACGAAAATACACCTGGAAAGAAGTTATCTCGCATGGTACGAAAAAGAGATGATCGAAAATATTTGTTTTCAGAGCCGGAATCGGACTTTAATGGGTGAGTTTCTAGGTGTATTTCGACCCGCTGAATCCAAAAATCCAACCTCTTTTGACCAAAAATATGCTTGGAAAAAAGTTATTTCGCATGGGACGAAAAAGAGATGATCCAAAATATTTTTTTTCAGAATCAAAATCGGACTTTAATGGGTGAAGTGCTAGGTGTATTTCGAGCCACTGCATCCGAAAATCCAACCTCTGATGACCAAAAATATGCTTGGAAAAAAGTTGTTTCGCATGGTACGAAAAAGAGATGAACGAAAATATTTTTTTTCAGAATCAAGATCGGACTGCGATGGGTGAGTTTCTAGGTGTATTTCGACCCGCTGAATCCGAAAATCCAAACTTTGATGAGCAAAAATATGCTTGGAAAAAAGTTATTTCGCGTGGTACGAAAAAGAGATGATCGAAAATATCTGTCTCCAGAATCGGAATCGAACTTTGATGGGTGGGTTTATAGGTGTATTTTGACCCGCTGAATCCAAAAAGCCAACCTTTGTTACACGAAAATACACCTGGAAAGAAGTTATCTCGCATGGTACGAAAAAGAGATGATCGAAAATATTCGTTTTCAGAGCCGGAATCGGACTTTAATGGGTGAGTTTCTAGGTGTAGTTCGACAAGCTGAATCCGGAAATCCAACCTTTGATGACCAAAAATATGCTTGGAAAAAAGTTATTTCGCATGGTACGAAAAAGAGATGATCGAAAATATCTGTCTCCAGAATCGAAATCGCACTTTGATGGGTGGGTTTATAGATGTATTTTGACCCGCTGAATCCAAAAATCCAACCTTTGTTACACGTAAATACACCTGGAAAGAATCTATTTCGCATGGTACGAAAAAGAGATGATCGAAGATATTTTTTTTCAGAATCAAAATCGGACTTTAATGGGTGAGTTTCTAGGTGTATTTCGACCCCCTGAATCCGAAAATCCAACCTCTGATGACCAAAAATCTGCTTGGAATAAAGTTGTTTCGCGTGTTACGAAAAAGAGATGATCGAAAATATCTGTCTCCAGAATCGGAATCGAACTTTGATGGGTGGGTTTATAGGTGTATTTTGACCCGCTGAATCCAAAAAGCCAACCTTTGTTACACGAAAATACACCTGGAAAGAAGTTATCTCGCATGGTACGAAAAAGAGATGATCGAAAATATTTGTTTTCAGAGCCGGAATCGAACTTTAATGGGTGAGTTTCTAGGTGTATTTCGACCCTCTGAATCCAAAAATCCAACCTCTTTTGACGAAAAATATGCTTGGAAAAAAGTTATTTCGCATGGTACGAAAAAGAGATGATCGAAAATATTTTTTTTCAGAATCAAAATCGGACTTTGATGGGTGAGTTTCTAGGTGTATTTCCACCCGCTGAATCCGAAAATCCCACCTTTGATGACCAAAAATATGCTTGGAAAAAAGTTATATCGCATGGTACGAAAAAGAGATGATCGAAAATATCTGTCTCCAGAATGGGAATCGAACTTTGATGAGTGGGTTTATAGTTGTATTATGACCCGCTGAATCCAAAAATCCAACCTATGTTACACGAAAATACACCTGGAAAGAAGTTATTTCGTATGGTACGAAAAAGAGATGATCGAAAATATTTCTTTTCAGAATCAAAATCGGACTTTGATGGGTGAGTTTCTAGGTGTAGTTCGACCCGCTGAATCCGGAAATCCAACCTTTGATGACCAAAAATATGCTTGGAAAAAAGGTATTTCGCATGGTACGAAAAAGAGAAGATCGAAAATATCTGTCTCCAGAATCGAAATCGCACTTTGATGGGTGGGTTAATAGGTGTATTTTGACCCGCTGAATCCAAAAATCCAACCTTTGTTGCACGAAAATACACCTGGAAAGAATTTATTTCGCATGGTACGAGAAAGAGATGATCGGAAATATTTTTTTTCAGAATCAAAATCGGACTTTAATGGGTGAGTTTCTAGGTGTATTTCGACCCCCTGGATCCGAAAATCTAACCTCTGATGACCAAAAATCTGCTTGGAAAAAAGTTGTTTCGCATGGTACGACAAAGAGATGATCGAAAATATTTTTTTTCAGAATCAAGATCGGACTGCGATGGGTGAGTTTCTAGGTGTATTACGACCCGCTGAATCCGAGAATCCAAACTTTGATGACAAAAATATGCTTGGAAAAAAGTTATTTCGCGTGGTACGACAAAGAGATGATCGAAAATATTTTTTTTCAGAATCAAAATCGGACTTTAATGGGTGAGTTTCTAGGTGTATTTTGACCCGCTGAATCCAAAAATCCAACCTCTTATGACCAAAAATATGCTTGGAAAAAAGTTATTTCGCATGGTACGAAAAAGAGATGATCGAAAATATTTTTTTTCAGAATCAAAATCGGACTTTGATGGGTGAGTTTCTAGGTGTATTTCGACCCGCTGAATCCGAAAATCCAACCTTTGATGACCAAAAATATGCTTGGAAAAAAGTTATTTCGCATGGTACGAAAAAGAGATGATCGAAAATATCTGTCTCCAGAATCGGAATCGAACTTTGATGGGTGGGTTTATAGGTGTATTTTGACCCGCTGAATCCAAAAATCCAAACTTTGATGAGCAAAAATATGCTTGGAAAGAAGTTATTTCGCGTGGTACGAAAAAGAGATGATCGAAAATATCTGTCTCCAGAATGGGAATCGAACTTTGATGAGTGGGTTTATAGTTGTATTATGACCCGCTGAATCCAAAAATCCAACCTTTGTTTAACGAAAATACACCTGGAATGAAGTTATTTCGTATGGTACGAAAAAGAGATGATCGAAAATATTTTTTTTCAGAATCAAAATCGGACTTTGATGGGTGAGTTTCTAGGTGTAGTTCGACCCGCTGAATCCGGAAATCCAACCTTTGATGACCAAAAATATGCTTGGAAAAAAGTTATTTCGCATGGTACGAAAAAGAGATGATCGAAAATATCTGTCTCCAGAATCGAAATCGAACTTTGATGGTTGGGTTCATAGGTGTATTTTGACCCGCTGAATCCGAATCGCCAGCCTTTGTTACACGAAAATACACCTGGAAAGAAGTTATCTCGCATGGTATGAAAAAGAGATGATCGAAAATATTTGATTTCAGAGCCGGAATCGGACTTTAATGGGTGAGTTTCTAGGTGTATTTCGACCCGCTGAATCCAAAAAGCCAACCTTTGTTACACGAAAATACACCTGGAAAGAAGTTATCTCGCATGGTACGAAAAAGAGATGATCGAAAATATTTGTTTTCAGAGCCGGAATCGGACTTTAATGGGTGAGTTTCTAGGTGTATTTCGACCCGCTGAATCCAAAAATCCAACCTCTTTTGACCAAAAATATGCTTGGAAAAAAGTTATTTCGCATGGGACGAAAAAGAGATGATCCAAAATATTTTTTTTCAGAATCAAAATCGGACTTTAATGGGTGAAGTGCTAGGTGTATTTCGAGCCACTGCATCCGAAAATCCAACCTCTGATGACCAAAAATATGCTTGGAAAAAAGTTGTTTCGCATGGTACGAAAAAGAGATGAACGAAAATATTTTTTTTCAGAATCAAGATCGGACTGCGATGGGTGAGTTTCTAGGTGTATTTCGACCCGCTGAATCCGAAAATCCAAACTTTGATGAGCAAAAATATGCTTGGAAAAAAGTTATTTCGCGTGGTACGAAAAAGAGATGATCGAAAATATCTGTCTCCAGAATCGGAATCGAACTTTGATGGGTGGGTTTATAGGTGTATTTTGACCCGCTGAATCCAAAAAGCCAACCTTTGTTACACGAAAATACACCTGGAAAGAAGTTATCTCGCATGGTACGAAAAAGAGATGATCGAAAATATTCGTTTTCAGAGCCGGAATCGGACTTTAATGGGTGAGTTTCTAGGTGTAGTTCGACAAGCTGAATCCGGAAATCCAACCTTTGATGACCAAAAATATGCTTGGAAAAAAGTTATTTCGCATGGTACGAAAAAGAGATGATCGAAAATATCTGTCTCCAGAATCGAAATCGCACTTTGATGGGTGGGTTTATAGATGTATTTTGACCCGCTGAATCCAAAAATCCAACCTTTGTTACACGTAAATACACCTGGAAAGAATCTATTTCGCATGGTACGAAAAAGAGATGATCGAAGATATTTTTTTTCAGAATCAAAATCGGACTTTAATGGGTGAGTTTCTAGGTGTATTTCGACCCCCTGAATCCGAAAATCCAACCTCTGATGACCAAAAATCTGCTTGGAATAAAGTTGTTTCGCGTGTTACGAAAAAGAGATGATCGAAAATATCTGTCTCCAGAATCGGAATCGAACTTTGATGGGTGGGTTTATAGGTGTATTTTGACCCGCTGAATCCAAAAAGCCAACCTTTGTTACACGAAAATACACCTGGAAAGAAGTTATCTCGCATGGTACGAAAAAGAGATGATCGAAAATATTTGTTTTCAGAGCCGGAATCGAACTTTAATGGGTGAGTTTCTAGGTGTATTTCGACCCTCTGAATCCAAAAATCCAACCTCTTTTGACGAAAAATATGCTTGGAAAAAAGTTATTTCGCATGGTACGAAAAAGAGATGATCGAAAATATTTTTTTTCAGAATCAAAATCGGACTTTGATGGGTGAGTTTCTAGGTGTATTTCCACCCGCTGAATCCGAAAATCCCACCTTTGATGACCAAAAATATGCTTGGAAAAAAGTTATATCGCATGGTACGAAAAAGAGATGATCGAAAATATCTGTCTCCAGAATGGGAATCGAACTTTGATGAGTGGGTTTATAGTTGTATTATGACCCGCTGAATCCAAAAATCCAACCTATGTTACACGAAAATACACCTGGAAAGAAGTTATTTCGTATGGTACAAAAAAGAGATGATCGAAAATATTTCTTTTCAGAATCAAAATCGGACTTTGATGGGTGAGTTTCTAGGTGTAGTTCGACCCGCTGAATCCGGAAATCCAACCTTTGATGACCAAAAATATGCTTGGAAAAAAGGTATTTCGCATGGTACGAAAAAGAGAAGATCGAAAATATCTGTCTCCAGAATCGAAATCGCACTTTGATGGGTGGGTTAATAGGTGTATTTTGACCCGCTGAATCCAAAAATCCAACCTTTGTTGCACGAAAATACACCTGGAAAGAATTTATTTCGCATGGTACGAGAAAGAGATGATCGGAAATATTTTTTTTCAGAATCAAAATCGGACTTTAATGGGTGAGTTTCTAGGTGTATTTCGACCCCCTGGATCCGAAAATCTAACCTCTGATGACCAAAAATCTGCTTGGAAAAAAGTTGTTTCGCATGGTACGACAAAGAGATGATCGAAAATATTTTTTTTCAGAATCAAGATCGGACTGCGATGGGTGAGTTTCTAGGTGTATTACGACCCGCTGAATCCGAGAATCCAAACTTTGATGACAAAAATATGCTTGGAAAAAAGTTATTTCGCGTGGTACGAAAAAGAGATGATCGAAAATATCTGTCTCCAGAATCGAAATCGAACTTTGATGGGTGGGTTCATAGGTGTATTTTGACCCGCTGAATCCGAATCGCCAACCTTTGTTACACGAAAATACACCTGGAAAGAAGTTATCTCGCATGGTACGAAAAAGAGATGATCGAAAATATTTGTTTTCAGAGCCGGAATCGGACTTTAATGGGTGAGTTTCTAGGTGTATTTCGACCCGCTGAATCCAAAAAGCCAACCTTTGTTACACGAAAATACACCTGGAAAAAAGTTATCTCGCATGGTACGAAAAAGAGATGATCGAAAATATTTGTTTTCAGAGCCGGAATCGGACTTTAATGGGTGAGTTTCTAGGTGTATTTCGACCCGCTGAATCCAAAAATCCAACCTCTTTTGACCAAAAATATGCTTGGAAAAAAGTTATTTCGCATGGTACGAAAAAGAGATGATCCAAAATATTTTTTTTCAGAATCAAAATCGGACTTTAATGGGTGAAGTGCTAGGTGTATTTCGAGCCACTGCATCCGAAAATCCAACCTCTGATGACCAAAAATATGCTTGGAAAAAAGTTGTTTCGCATGGTACGAAAAAGCGATGAACGAAAATATTTTTTTTCAGAATCAAGATCGGACTGCGATGGGTGAGTTTCTAGGTGTATTTCGACCCGCTGAATTCGAAAATCCAAACTTTGATGAGCAAAAATATGCTTGGAAAAAAGTTATTTCGCGTGGTACGAAAAAGAGATGATCGAAAATATCTGTCTCCAGAATCGGAATCGAACTTTGATGGGTGGGTTTATAGGTGTATTTTGACCCGCTGAATCCAAAAAGCCAACCTTTGTTACACGAAAATACACCTGGAAAGAAGTTATCTCGCATGGTACGAAAAAGAGATGATCGAAAATATTTGTTTTCAGAGCCGGAATCGGACTTTAATGGGTGAGTTTCTAGGTGTAGTTCGACAAGCTGAATCCGGAAATCCAACCTTTGATGACCAAAAATATGCTTGGAAAAAAGTTATTTCGCATGGTACGAAAAAGAGATGATCGAAAATATCTGTCTCCAGAATCGAAATCGCACTTTGATGGGTGGGTTTATAGATGTATTTTGACCCGCTGAATCCAAAAATCCAACCTTTGTTACACGAAAATACACCTGGAAAGAATCTATTTCGCATGGTACGAAAAAGAGATGATCGAAGATATTTTTTTTCAGAATCAAAATCGGACTTTAATGGGTGAGTTTCTAGGTGTATTTCGACCCCCTGAATCCGAAAATCCAACCTCTGATGACCAAAAATCTGCTTGGAATAAAGTTGTTTCGCGTGTTACGAAAAAGAGATGATCGAAAATATCTGTCTCCAGAATCGGAATCGAACTTTGATGGGTGGGTTTATAGGTGTATTTTGACCCGCTGAATCCAAAAAGCCAACCTTTGTTACACGAAAATGCACCTGGAAAGAAGTTATCTCGCATGGTACGAAAAAGAGATGATCGAAAATATTTGTTTTCAGAGCCGGAATCGAACTTTAATGGGTGAGTTTCTAGGTGTATTTCGACCCTCTGAATCCAAAAATCCAACCTCTTTTGACCAAAAATATGCTTGGAAAAAAGTTATTTCGCATGGTACGAAAAAGAGATGATCGAAAATATTTTTTTTCAGAATCAAAATCGGACTTTGATGGGTGAGTTTCTAGGTGTATTTCCACCCGCTGAATCCGAAAATCCAACCTTCGATGACCAAAAATATGCTTGGAAAAAAGTTATTTCGCATGGTACGAAAAAGAGATGATCGAAAATATCTGTCTCCGGATTCGAAATCGAACTTCGATGGGTGGGTTTATAGGTGTATTTTGACCCGCTGAATCCAAAAATCCAACCTTTGTTACACGAAAATACACCTGAAAAGAAGTTATTTCGCATGGTACGAAAAAGAGATGATCGAAAATATTTTTGTTCAGAATCAAAATCGGACTTTGATGGGTGAGTTTCTAGGTGTATTTCGACCCGCTGAATCCGAAAATCCAACCTTTGATGACCAAAAATATGCATGGAAAACAGTTAGATCGCATGGTACGAAAAAGAGATGATCGAAAATATTTTTTTACAGATTCTAAATCGGACTCTGATGGGTGAGTTCCTAGGTGTATTTCGACCCGCTGAATCCGAAAATCCAAACTTTGATCAGCAAAAATATGCTTGGAAAAAAGTTATATCGCATGGTACGAAAAAGAGATGATCGAAAATATCTGTCTCCAGAATGGGAATCGAACTTTGATGAGTGGGTTTATAGTTGTATTATGACCCGCTGAATCCAAAAATCCAACCTATGTTACACGAAAATACACCTGGAAAGAAGTTATTTCGTATGGTACGAAAAAGAGATGATCGAAAATATTTCTTTTCAGAATCAAAATCGGACTTTGATGGGTGAGTTTCTAGGTGTAGTTCGACCCGCTGAATCCGGAAATCCAACCTTTGATGACCAAAAATATGCTTGGAAAAAAGGTATTTCGCATGGTACGAAAAAGAGAAGATCGAAAATATCTGTCTCCAGAATCGAAATCGCACTTTGATGGGTGGCCTTATAGGTGTATTTTGACCCGCTGAATCCAAAAATCCAACCTTTGTTACACAAAAATACACCTGGAAAGAAGTTATTTCGCATGGTACGAAAAAGAGATGATCCAAAATATTTTTTTTCAGAATCAAAATCGGACTTTAATGGGTGAAGTGCTAGGTGTATTTCGAGCCCCTGAATCCGAAAATCCAACCTCTGATGACCAAAAATATGCTTGGAAAAAAGTTAGTTCGCATGGTACGAAAAAGAGATGATCGACAATATTTTTTTTCAGAATCAAGATCGGACTTTGATGTGTGAGTTTCTAGATGTATTTCGACCCGCTAAATTCGAATATCCAACCTTTGATGACCAAAAATATGCTTGGAAAAAAGTTATTTCGCATGGTACGAAAAAGAGATGATCGAAAATATCTGTCTCCAGAATCGAAATCGAACTTTGATGGGTGGGTTTATAGGTGTATTTTGACCCGCTGAATCCAAAAATCCAACCTTTCTTACACGAAAATACACCTGGAAAGAAGTTATTTCGCATGGTACGACAAAGAGATGATCGGAAATATTTTTTTTCAGAATCAAAATCGGACTTTAATGGGTGAGTTTCTAGGTGTATTTTGACCCGCTGAATCCAAAAATCCAACCTCTTATGACCAAAAATATGCTTGGAAAAAAGTTATTTCGCATGGTACGAAAAAGAGATGATCGAAAATATTTTTTTTCAGAATCAAAATCGGACTTTGATGGGTGAGTTTCTAGGTGTATTTCGACCCGCTGAATCCGAAAATCCAACCTTTGATGACCAAAAATATGCTTGGAAAAAAGTTATTTCGCATGGTACGAAAAAGAGATGATCGAAAATATCTGTCTTCAGAATCGGAATCGAACTTTGATGGGTGGGTTTATAGAAGTATTTTGACCCGCTGAATCCAAAAATCCAAACTTTGATGAGCAAAAATATGCTTGGAAAAAAGTTATTTCGCGAGGTACGAAAAAGAGATGATCGAAAATATCTGTCTCCAGAATGGGAATCGAACTTTGATGAGTGGGTTTATAGTTGTATTATGACCCGCTGAATCCAAAAATCTAACCTTTGTTTCACGAAAATACACCTGGAAAGAAGTTATTTCGTATGGTACGAAAAAGAGATGATCGAAAATATTTTTTTTCAGAATCAAAATCGGACTTTGATGGGTGAGTTTCTAGGTGTAGTTCGACCCGCTGAATCCGGAAATCCAACCTTTGATGACCAAAAATATGCTTGGAAGAAAGTTATTTCGCATGGTACGAAAAAGAGATGATCGAAAATATCTGTCTCCAGAATCGGAATCGCACTTTGATGGGTGGGTTTATAGGTGTATTTTGACCCGCTGAATCCAAAAATCCAACCTTTGTTACACGAAAATACACCTGGACAGAAGTTATCTCGCATGGTACGAAAAAGAGATGATCGAAAATATTTGTTTTCAGAGGCGTAATCGGACTTTAATGGGTGAGTTTCTAGGTGTATTTCGACCCGCTGAATCCAAAAATCCAACCTCTTTCGACCAAAAATATGCTTGGAAAAAAGTTATTTCGCATGGTACGAAAGAGAGATGATCGGAAATATTTTTTTTCAGAATCAAAATCGGACTTTGATGGGTGAGTTTCTAGGTGTATTTCCACCCGCTGAATCCGAAAATCCAACCTTTGATGACCAAAAATATGCTTGGAAAAAAGTTATTTCGCATGGTACGAAAAAGAGATGATCGAAAATATCTGTCTCCGAATTCGAAATCGAACTTCGATGGGTGGGTTCATAGGTGTATTTTGACCCGCTGAATCCAAAAATCCAACCTTTGTTACACGAAAATACACCTGGAAAGAAGTTATTTCGCATGGTACGAAAAAGAGATGATCCAGAATCTTTTTTTTCAGAATCAAAATCGGACTTTAATGGGTGAGTTGCCAGGTGTATTTCGAGCCCCTGAACCCGAAAATCCAACCTCTGATGACCAAAAATATGCTTGGAAAAAAGTTAGTTCGCATGGTACGAAAAAGAGATGATCGAAAATATTTTTCTTCAGAATCAAGATCGGACTTTGATGTGTGAGTTTCTAGATGTATTTCGACCCGCTGAATTCGAATATCCAACCTTTGATGACCAAAAATATGCTTGGAAAAAAGTTATTTCGCGTGGTACGAAAAAGAGATGATCGAAAATATCTGTCTCCAGAATGGGAATCGAACTTTGATGAGTGGGTTTATAGTTGTATTATGACCCGCTGATTCCAAAAATCCAACCTTTGTTTCACGAAAATACACCTGGAAAGAAGTTATTTCGTATGGTACGAAAAAGAGATGATCGAAAATATTTTTTTTCAGAATCAAAATCGGACTTTGATGGGTGAGTTTCTAGGTGTAGTTCGACCCGCTGAATCCGGAAATCCAACCTTTGATGACCAAAAATATGCTTGAAAAAAAGTTATTTCGCATGGTACGAAAAAGAGATGATCGAAAATATCTGTCTCCAGAATCGAAATCGCACTTTGATGGGAGGGTTTATAGGTGTATTTTGACCCGCTGAATCCAAAAATCCAACCTTTGTTACACGAAAATACACCTGGAAAGAATCTATTTCGCATGGTACGAAAAAGAGATGATCGAAAATATTTTTTTTCAGAATCAAGATCGGACTGCGATGGGTGAGTTTCTAGGTGTATTCCGACCCGCTGAATCCGAGAATCCAAACTTCGATGAGCAAAAATATGCTTGGAAAAAAGTTATTTCGCGTGGTACGAAAAAGAGATGATCGGAAATATCTGTCTCCAGAATCGGAATCGAACTTTGATGGGTGGGTTTATAGGTGTATTTTGACCCGCTGAATCCAAAAAGCCAACCTTTGTTACACGAAAATCCACCTGGAAAGAAGTTATGTCGCATGGTACGAAAAAGAGATGATCGAAAATATTTGTTTTCAGAGGCGGAATCGGACTTCAATGGGTGAGTTTCTAGGTGTATTTCGACCCGCTGAATCCAAAAAGACAACCTTTGTTACACGAAAATACACCTGGAAAAAAGTTATCTCGCATGGTACGAAAAAGAGATGATCGAAAATATTTGTTTTCAGAGCCGGAATCGGACTTTAATGGGTGAGTTTCTAGGTGTATTTTGACCCGCTGAATCCAAAAATCCAACCTCTTTTGACCAAAAATATGCTTGGAAAAAAGTTATTTCGCATGGTACGAAAAAGAGATGATCGATAATATTTTTTTTCAGAATCAAAATCGGACTTTGATGGGTGAGTTTCTAGGTGTATTTCCACCCCCTGAATCCGAAAATCCAACCTTTGATGACCAAAAATATGCTTGGAAAAAAGTTATTTCGCATGGTACGAAAAAGAGATGATCGAAAATATCTGTCTCCGGATTCGAAATCGAACTTCGATGGGTGGGTTTATAGGTGTATTTTGACCCGCTGAATCCAAAAATCCAACCTTTCTTACACGAAAATACACCTGGAACGAAGTTATTTCGCATGGTACGACAAAGAGATGATCGAAAATATTTTTTTTCAGAATCAAAATCGGACTTTAATGGGTGAGTTTCTAGGTGTATTTCGACCCGCTGAATCCAAAAATCCAACCTCTTATGACCAAAAATATGCTTGGAAAAAAGTTATTCCGCATGGTACGAAAAAGAGATGATCGAAAATATTTTTTTTCAGAATCAAAATCGGACTTTGATGGGTGAGTTTCTAGGTGTATTTCGACCCGCTGAATCCGAAAATCCAACCTTTGATGACCAAAAATATGCTTGGAAAAAAGTTATTTCGCATGGTACGAAAAAGAGATGATCGAAAATATCTGTCTTCAGAATCGGAATCGAACTTTGATGGGTGGGTTTATAGAAGTATTTTGACCCGCTGAATCCAAAAATCCAAACTTTGATCAGCAAAAATATGCTTGGAAAAAAGTTATTTCGCGTGGTACGAAAAAGAGATGATCGAAAATATCTGTCTCCAGAATGGGAATCGAACTTTGATGAGTGGGTTTATAGTTGTTATAGTTGTATTATGACCCGCTGAATCCAAAAATCCAACCTTTGTTTCACGAAAATACACCTGGAAAGAAGTTATTTCGTATGGTACGAAAAAGAGATGATCGAAAATATTTTTTTTCAGAATCAAAATCGGACTTTGATGGGTGAGTTTCTAGATGTAGTTCGACCCGCTGAATCTGGAAATCCAACCTTTGATGACCAAAAATATGCTTGGAAAAAAGTTATTTCGCATGGTACGAAAAAGAGATGATCGAAAATATCTGTCTCCAGAATCGAAATCGCACTTTGATGGGTGTGTTTATAGGTGTATTTTGACCCCCTGAATCCAAAAATCCAACCTTTGTTACACGAAAATACACCTGGAAAGAATCTATTTCGCATGGTACGAAAAAGAGATGATCGAAAATATTCTTTTTCAGAATCAAAATCGGACTTCGATGGGTGAGTTTCTAGGTGTATTTCCACCCGCTGAATCCGAAAATCCAACCTTTGATGACCAAAAATATGCTTGGAAAAAAGTTATTTCGCATGGTACGAAAAAGAGATGATCGAAAATATCTGTCTCCGAATTCGAAATCGAACTTCGATGGGTGGGTTCATAGGTGTATTTTGACCCGCTGAATCCAAAAATCCAACCTTTGTTACACGAAAATACACCTGGAAAGAAGTTATTTCGCATGGTACGAAAAAGGGATGATCCAGAATCTTTTTTTTCAGAATCAAAATCGGACTTTAATGGGTGAGTTGCCAGGTGTATTTCGAGCCCCTGAACCCGAAAATCCAACCTCTGATGACCAAAAATATGCTTGGAAAAAAGTTAGTTCGCATGGTACGAAAAAGAGATGATCGAAAATATTTTTCTTCAGAATCAAGATCGGACTTTGATGTGTGAGTTTCTAGATGTATTTCGACCCGCTGAATTCGAATATCCAACCTTTGATGACCAAAAATATGCTTGGAAAAAAGTTATTTCGCGTGGTACGAAAAAGAGATGATCGAAAATATCTGTCTCCAGAATCGGAATCGAACTTTGATGGGTGGGTTTATAGGTGTATTTTGACCCGCTGAATCCAAAAAGCCAACCTTTGTCACACGAAAATACACCTGGAAAGAAGTTATCTCGCATGGTACGAAAAAGAGATGATCGAAAATATTTGTTTTCAGAGGCGGAATCGGACTTTAATGGGTGAGTTTCTAGGTGTATTTCGACCCGCTGAATCCAAAAAGACAACCTTTGTTACACGAAAATACACCTGGAAAAAAGTTATCTCGCATGGTACGAAAAAGAGATGATCGAAAATATTTGTTTTTAGAGCCGGAATCGGACTTTAATGGGTGAGTTTCTAGGTGTATTTTGACCCGCTGAATCCAAAAATCCAACCTCTTTTGACCAAAAATATGCTTGGAAAAAAGTTATTTCGCATGGTACGAAAAAGAGATGATCGATAATATTTTTTTTCAGAATCAAAATCGGACTTTGATGGGTGAGTTTCTAGGTGTATTTCCACCCGCTGAATCCGAAAATCCAACCTTTGATGACCAAAAATATGCTTGGAAAAAAGTTATTTCGCATGGTACGAAAAAGAGATGATCGAAAATATCTGTCTCCGGATTCGAAATCGAACTTCGATGGGTGGGTTTATAGGTGTATTTTGACCCGCTGAATCCAAAAATCCAACCTTTCTTACACGAAAATACACCTGGAACGAAGTTATTTCGCATGGTACGACAAAGAGATGATCGAAAATATTTTTTTTCAGAATCAAAATCGGACTTTAATGGGTGAGTTTCTAGGTGTATTTCGACCCGCTGAATCCAAAAATCCAACCTCTTATGACCAAAAATATGCTTGGAAAAAAGTTATTCCGCATGGTACGAAAAAGAGATGATCGAAAATATTTTTTTTCAGAATCAAAATCGGACTTTGATGGGTGAGTTTCTAGGTGTATTTCGACCCGCTGAATCCGAAAATCCAACCTTTGATGACCAAAAATATGCTTGGAAAAAAGTTATTTCGCATGGTACGAAAAAGAGATGATCGAAAATATCTGTCTTCAGAATCGGAATCGAACTTTGATGGGTGGGTTTATAGAAGTATTTTGACCCGCTGAATCCAAAAATCCAAACTTTGATCAGCAAAAATATGCTTGGAAAAAAGTTATTTCGCGTGGTACGAAAAAGAGATGATCGAAAATATCTGTCTCCAGAATGGGAATCGAACTTTGATGAGTGGGTTTATAGTTGTATTATGACCCGCTGAATCCAAAAATCCAACCTTTGTTTCACGAAAATACACCTGGAAAGAAGTTATTTCGTATGGTACGAAAAAGAGATGATCGAAAATATTTTTTTTCAGAATCGAAATCGGACTTTGATGGGTGAGTTTCTAGATGTAGTTCGACCCGCTGAATCTGGGAATCCAACCTTTGATGACCAAAAATATGCTTGGAAAAAAGTTATTTCGCATGGTACGAAAAAGAGATGATCGAAAATATCTGTCTCCAGAATCGAAATCGCACTTTGATGGGTGTGTTTATAGGTGTATTTTGACCCCCTGAATCCAAAAATCCAACCTTTGTTACACGAAAATACACCTGGAAAGAATCTATTTCGCATGGTACGAAAAAGAGATGATCGAAAATATTTTTTTTCAGAATCAAAATCGGACTTCGATGGGTGAGTTTCTAGGTGTATTTCCACCCGCTGAATCCGAAAATCCAACCTTTGATGACCAAAAATATGCTTGGAAAAAAGTTATTTCGCATGGTACGAAAAAGAGATGATCGAAAATATCTGTCTCCGAATTCGAAATCGAACTTCGATGGGTGGGTTCATAGGTGTATTTTGACCCGCTGAATCCAAAAATCCAACCTTTGTTACACGAAAATACACCTGGAAAGAAGTTATTTCGCATGGTACGAAAAAGAGATGATCCAGAATATTTTTTTTCAGAATCAAAATCGGACTTTAATGGGTGAGTTGCCAGGTGTATTTCGAGCCCCTGAATCCGAAAATCCAACCTCTGATGACCAAAAATATGCTTGGAAAAAAGTTAGTTCGCATGGTACGAAAAAGAGATGATCGAAAATATTTTTCTTCAGAATCAAGATCGGACTTTGATGTGTGAGTTTCTAGATGTATTTCGACCCGCTGAATTCGAATATCCAACCTTTGATGACCAAAAATATGCTTGGAAAAAAGTTATTTCGCGTGGTACGAAAAAGAGATGATCGAAAATATCTGTCTCCAGAATGAGAATCAAACTTTGATGAGTGGGTTTATAGTTGTATTATGACCCGCTGAATCCAAAAATCCAACCTTTGTTTCACGAAAATACACCTGGAAAGAAGTTATTTCGTATGGTACGAAAAAGAGATGATCGAAAATATTTTTTTTCAGAATCAAAATCGGACTTTGATGGGTGAGTTTCTAGGTGTAGTTCGACCCGCTGAATCCGGAAATCCAACCTTTGATGACCAAAAATATGCTTGAAAAAAAGTTATTTCGCATGGTACGAAAAAGAGATGATCGAAAATATCTGTCTCCAGAATCGAAATCGCACTTTGATGGGAGGGTTTATAGGTGTATTTTGACCCGCTGAATCCAAAAATCCAACCTTTGTTACACGAAAATACACCTGGAAAGAATCTATTTCGCATGGTACGAAAAAGAGATGATCGAAAATATTTTTTTTCAGAATCAAGATCGGACTGCGTTGGGTGAGTTTCTAGGTGTATTTCGACCCGCTGAATCCGAGAATCCAAACTTCGATGAGCAAAAATATGCTTGGAAAAAAGTTATTTCGCGTGGTACGAAAAAGAGATGATCGAAAATATCTGTCTCCAGAATCGGAATCGAACTTTGATGGGTGGGTTTATAGGTGTATTTTGACCCGCTGAATCCAAAAAGCCAACCTTTGTTACACGAAAATACACCTGGAAAGAAGTTATCTCGCATGGTACGAAAAAGAGATGATCGAAAATATTTGTTTTCAGAGGCGGAATCGGACTTCAATGGGTGAGTTTCTAGGTGTATTTCGACCCGCTGAATCCAAAAAGACAACCTTTGTTACACGAAAATACACCTGGAAAAAAGTTATCTCGCATGGTACGAAAAAGAGATGATCGAAAATATTTGTTTTTAGAGCCGGAATCGGACTTTAATGGGTGAGTTTCTAGGTGTATTTTGACCCGCTGAATCCAAAAATCCAACCTCTTTTGACCAAAAATATGCTTGGAAAAAAGTTATTTCGCATGGTACGAAAAAGAGATGATCGATAATATTTTTTTTCAGAATCAAAATCGGACTTTGATGGGTGAGTTTCTGGGTGTATTTCCACCCGCTGAATCCGAAAATCCAACCTTTGATGACCAAAAATATGCTTGGAAAAAAGTTATTTCGCATGGTACGAAAAAGAGATGATCGAAAATATCTGTCTCCGGATTCGAAATCGAACTTCGATGGGTGGGTTTATAGGTGTATTTTGACCCGCTGAATCCAAAAATCCAACCTTTCTTACACGAAAATACACCTGGAACGAAGTTATTTCGCATGGTACGACAAAGAGATGATTGAAAATATTTTTTTTCAGAATCAAAATCGGACTTTAATGGGTGAGTTTCTAGGTGTATTTCGACCCGCTGAATCCAAAAATCCAACCTCTTATGACCAAAAATATGCTTGGAAAAAAGTTATTTCGCATGGTACGAAAAAGAGATGATCGAAAATATCTGTCTCCGGATTCGAAATCGAACTTCGATGGGTGGGTTTATAGGTGTATTTTGACCCGCTGAATCCAAAAATCCAACCTTTCTTACACGAAAATACACCTGGAAAGAAGTTATTTCGCATGGTACGAAAAAGAGATGATCCAGAATCTTTTTTTTCAGAATCAAAATCGGACTTTAATGGGTGAGTTGCCAGGTGTATTTCGAGCCCCTGAACCCGAAAATCCAACCTCTGATGACCAAAAATATGCTTGGAAAAAAGTTAGTTCGCATGGTACGAAAAAGAGATGATCGAAAATATTTTTCTTCAGAATCAAGATCGGACTTTGATGTGTGAGTTTCTAGATGTATTTCGACCCGCTGAATTCGAATATCCAACCTTTGATGACCAAAAATATGCTTGGAAAAAAGTTATTTCGCGTGGTACGAAAAAGAGATGATCGAAAATATCTGTCTCCAGAATGGGAATCGAACTTTGATGAGTGGGTTTATAGTTGTATTATGACCCGCTGATTCCAAAAATCCAACCTTTGTTTCACGAAAATACACCTGGAAAGAAGTTATTTCGTATGGTACGAAAAAGAGATGATCGAAAATATTTTTTTTCAGAATCAAAATCGGACTTTGATGGGTGAGTTTCTAGGTGTAGTTCGACCCGCTGAATCCGGAAATCCAACCTTTGATGACCAAAAATATGCTTGAAAAAAAGTTATTTCGCATGGTACGAAAAAGAGATGATCGAAAATATCTGTCTCCAGAATCGAAATCGCACTTTGATGGGAGGGTTTATAGGTGTATTTTGACCCGCTGAATCCAAAAATCCAACCTTTGTTACACGAAAATACACCTGGAAAGAAGTTATTTCGCATGGTACGAAAAAGAGATGATCCAGAATCTTTTTTTTCAGAATCAAAATCGGACTTTAATGGGTGAGTTGCCAGGTGTATTTCGAGCCCCTGAACCCGAAAATCCAACCTCTGATGACCAAAAATATGCTTGGAAAAAAGTTAGTTCGCATGGTACGAAAAAGAGATGATCGAAAATATTTTTCTTCAGAATCAAGATCGGACTTTGATGTGTGAGTTTCTAGATGTATTTCGACCCGCTGAATTCGAATATCCAACCTTTGATGACCAAAAATATGCTTGGAAAAAAGTTATTTCGCGTGGTACGAAAAAGAGATGATCGAAAATATCTGTCTCCAGAATGGGAATCGAACTTTGATGAGTGGGTTTATAGTTGTATTATGACCCGCTGATTCCAAAAATCCAACCTTTGTTTCACGAAAATACACCTGGAAAGAAGTTATTTCGTATGGTACGAAAAAGAGATGATCGAAAATATTTTTTTTCAGAATCAAAATCGGACTTTGATGGGTGAGTTTCTAGGTGTAGTTCGACCCGCTGAATCCGGAAATCCAACCTTTGATGACCAAAAATATGCTTGAAAAAAAGTTATTTCGCATGGTACGAAAAAGAGATGATCGAAAATATCTGTCTCCAGAATCGAAATCGCACTTTGATGGGAGGGTTTATAGGTGTATTTTGACCCGCTGAATCCAAAAATCCAACCTTTGTTACACGAAAATACACCTGGAAAGAATCTATTTCGCATGGTACGAAAAAGAGATGATCGAAAATATTTTTTTTCAGAATCAAGATCGGACTGCGATGGGTGAGTTTCTAGGTGTATTCCGACCCGCTGAATCCGAGAATCCAAACTTCGATGAGCAAAAATATGCTTGGAAAAAAGTTATTTCGCGTGGTACGAAAAAGAGATGATCGGAAATATCTGTCTCCAGAATCGGAATCGAACTTTGATGGGTGGGTTTATAGGTGTATTTTGACCCGCTGAATCCAAAAAGCCAACCTTTGTTACACGAAAATCCACCTGGAAAGAAGTTATGTCGCATGGTACGAAAAAGAGATGATCGAAAATATTTGTTTTCAGAGGCGGAATCGGACTTCAATGGGTGAGTTTCTAGGTGTATTTCGACCCGCTGAATCCAAAAAGACAACCTTTGTTACACGAAAATACACCTGGAAAAAAGTTATCTCGCATGGTACGAAAAAGAGATGATCGAAAATATTTGTTTTCAGAGCCGGAATCGGACTTTAATGGGTGAGTTTCTAGGTGTATTTTGACCCGCTGAATCCAAAAATCCAACCTCTTTTGACCAAAAATATGCTTGGAAAAAAGTTATTTCGCATGGTACGAAAAAGAGATGATCGATAATATTTTTTTTCAGAATCAAAATCGGACTTTGATGGGTGAGTTTCTAGGTGTATTTCCACCCCCTGAATCCGAAAATCCAACCTTTGATGACCAAAAATATGCTTGGAAAAAAGTTATTTCGCATGGTACGAAAAAGAGATGATCGAAAATATCTGTCTCCGGATTCGAAATCGAACTTCGATGGGTGGGTTTATAGGTGTATTTTGACCCGCTGAATCCAAAAATCCAACCTTTCTTACACGAAAATACACCTGGAACGAAGTTATTTCGCATGGTACGACAAAGAGATGATCGAAAATATTTTTTTTCAGAATCAAAATCGGACTTTAATGGGTGAGTTTCTAGGTGTATTTCGACCCGCTGAATCCAAAAATCCAACCTCTTATGACCAAAAATATGCTTGGAAAAAAGTTATTCCGCATGGTACGAAAAAGAGATGATCGAAAATATTTTTTTTCAGAATCAAAATCGGACTTTGATGGGTGAGTTTCTAGGTGTATTTCGACCCGCTGAATCCGAAAATCCAACCTTTGATGACCAAAAATATGCTTGGAAAAAAGTTATTTCGCATGGTACGAAAAAGAGATGATCGAAAATATCTGTCTTCAGAATCGGAATCGAACTTTGATGGGTGGGTTTATAGAAGTATTTTGACCCGCTGAATCCAAAAATCCAAACTTTGATCAGCAAAAATATGCTTGGAAAAAAGTTATTTCGCGTGGTACGAAAAAGAGATGATCGAAAATATCTGTCTCCAGAATGGGAATCGAACTTTGATGAGTGGGTTTATAGTTGTATTATGACCCGCTGAATCCAAAAATCCAACCTTTGTTTCACGAAAATACACCTGGAAAGAAGTTATTTCGTATGGTACGAAAAAGAGATGATCGAAAATATTTTTTTTCAGAATCAAAATCGGACTTTGATGGGTGAGTTTCTAGATGTAGTTCGACCCGCTGAATCTGGAAATCCAACCTTTGATGACCAAAAATATGCTTGGAAAAAAGTTATTTCGCATGGTACGAAAAAGAGATGATCGAAAATATCTGTCTCCAGAATCGAAATCGCACTTTGATGGGTGTGTTTATAGGTGTATTTTGACCCCCTGAATCCAAAAATCCAACCTTTGTTACACGAAAATACACCTGGAAAGAATCTATTTCGCATGGTACGAAAAAGAGATGATCGAAAATATTTTTTTTCAGAATCAAGATCGGACTGCGATGGGTGAGTTTCTAGGTGTATTCCGACCCGCTGAATCCGAGAATCCAAACTTCGATGAGCAAAAATATGCTTGGAAAAAAGTTATTTCGCGTGGTACGAAAAAGAGATGATCGGAAATATCTGTCTCCAGAATCGGAATCGAACTTTGATGGGTGGGTTTATAGGTGTATTTTGACCCGCTGAATCCAAAAAGCCAACCTTTGTTACACGAAAATCCACCTGGAAAGAAGTTATGTCGCATGGTACGAAAAAGAGATGATCGAAAATATTTGTTTTCAGAGGCGGAATCGGACTTCAATGGGTGAGTTTCTAGGTGTATTTCGACCCGCTGAATCCAAAAAGACAACCTTTGTTACACGAAAATACACCTGGAAAAAAGTTATCTCGCATGGTACGAAAAAGAGATGATCGAAAATATTTGTTTTCAGAGCCGGAATCGGACTTTAATGGGTGAGTTTCTAGGTGTATTTTGACCCGCTGAATCCAAAAATCCAACCTCTTTTGACCAAAAATATGCTTGGAAAAAAGTTATTTCGCATGGTACGAAAAAGAGATGATCGATAATATTTTTTTTCAGAATCAAAATCGGACTTTGATGGGTGAGTTTCTAGGTGTATTTCCACCCCCTGAATCCGAAAATCCAACCTTTGATGACCAAAAATATGCTTGGAAAAAAGTTATTTCGCATGGTACGAAAAAGAGATGATCGAAAATATCTGTCTCCGGATTCGAAATCGAACTTCGATGGGTGGGTTTATAGGTGTATTTTGACCCGCTGAATCCAAAAATCCAACCTTTCTTACACGAAAATACACCTGGAACGAAGTTATTTCGCATGGTACGACAAAGAGATGATCGAAAATATTTTTTTTCAGAATCAAAATCGGACTTTAATGGGTGAGTTTCTAGGTGTATTTCGACCCGCTGAATCCAAAAATCCAACCTCTTATGACCAAAAATATGCTTGGAAAAAAGTTATTCCGCATGGTACGAAAAAGAGATGATCGAAAATATTTTTTTTCAGAATCAAAATCGGACTTTGATGGGTGAGTTTCTAGGTGTATTTCGACCCGCTGAATCCGAAAATCCAACCTTTGATGACCAAAAATATGCTTGGAAAAAAGTTATTTCGCATGGTACGAAAAAGAGATGATCGAAAATATCTGTCTTCAGAATCGGAATCGAACTTTGATGGGTGGGTTTATAGAAGTATTTTGACCCGCTGAATCCAAAAATCCAAACTTTGATCAGCAAAAATATGCTTGGAAAAAAGTTATTTCGCGTGGTACGAAAAAGAGATGATCGAAAATATCTGTCTCCAGAATGGGAATCGAACTTTGATGAGTGGGTTTATAGTTGTATTATGACCCGCTGAATCCAAAAATCCAACCTTTGTTTCACGAAAATACACCTGGAAAGAAGTTATTTCGTATGGTACGAAAAAGAGATGATCGAAAATATTTTTTTTCAGAATCAAAATCGGACTTTGATGGGTGAGTTTCTAGATGTAGTTCGACCCGCTGAATCTGGAAATCCAACCTTTGATGACCAAAAATATGCTTGGAAAAAAGTTATTTCGCATGGTACGAAAAAGAGATGATCGAAAATATCTGTCTCCAGAATCGAAATCGCACTTTGATGGGTGTGTTTATAGGTGTATTTTGACCCCCTGAATCCAAAAATCCAACCTTTGTTACACGAAAATACACCTGGAAAGAATCTATTTCGCATGGTACGAAAAAGAGATGATCGAAAATATTCTTTTTCAGAATCAAAATCGGACTTCGATGGGTGAGTTTCTAGGTGTATTTCCACCCGCTGAATCCGAAAATCCAACCTTTGATGACCAAAAATATGCTTGGAAAAAAGTTATTTCGCATGGTACGAAAAAGAGATGATCGAAAATATCTGTCTCCGAATTCGAAATCGAACTTCGATGGGTGGGTTCATAGGTGTATTTTGACCCGCTGAATCCAAAAATCCAACCTTTGTTACACGAAAATACACCTGGAAAGAAGTTATTTCGCATGGTACGAAAAAGGGATGATCCAGAATCTTTTTTTTCAGAATCAAAATCGGACTTTAATGGGTGAGTTGCCAGGTGTATTTCGAGCCCCTGAACCCGAAAATCCAACCTCTGATGACCAAAAATATGCTTGGAAAAAAGTTAGTTCGCATGGTACGAAAAAGAGATGATCGAAAATATTTTTCTTCAGAATCAAGATCGGACTTTGATGTGTGAGTTTCTAGATGTATTTCGACCCGCTGAATTCGAATATCCAACCTTTGATGACCAAAAATATGCTTGGAAAAAAGTTATTTCGCGTGGTACGAAAAAGAGATGATCGAAAATATCTGTCTCCAGAATCGGAATCGAACTTTGATGGGTGGGTTTATAGGTGTATTTTGACCCGCTGAATCCAAAAAGCCAACCTTTGTCACACGAAAATACACCTGGAAAGAAGTTATCTCGCATGGTACGAAAAAGAGATGATCGAAAATATTTGTTTTCAGAGGCGGAATCGGACTTTAATGGGTGAGTTTCTAGGTGTATTTCGACCCGCTGAATCCAAAAAGACAACCTTTGTTACACGAAAATACACCTGGAAAAAAGTTATCTCGCATGGTACGAAAAAGAGATGATCGAAAATATTTGTTTTTAGAGCCGGAATCGGACTTTAATGGGTGAGTTTCTAGGTGTATTTTGACCCGCTGAATCCAAAAATCCAACCTCTTTTGACCAAAAATATGCTTGGAAAAAAGTTATTTCGCATGGTACGAAAAAGAGATGATCGATAATATTTTTTTTCAGAATCAAAATCGGACTTTGATGGGTGAGTTTCTAGGTGTATTTCCACCCGCTGAATCCGAAAATCCAACCTTTGATGACCAAAAATATGCTTGGAAAAAAGTTATTTCGCATGGTACGAAAAAGAGATGATCGAAAATATCTGTCTCCGGATTCGAAATCGAACTTCGATGGGTGGGTTTATAGGTGTATTTTGACCCGCTGAATCCAAAAATCCAACCTTTCTTACACGAAAATACACCTGGAACGAAGTTATTTCGCATGGTACGACAAAGAGATGATCGAAAATATTTTTTTTCAGAATCAAAATCGGACTTTAATGGGTGAGTTTCTAGGTGTATTTCGACCCGCTGAATCCAAAAATCCAACCTCTTATGACCAAAAATATGCTTGGAAAAAAGTTATTCCGCATGGTACGAAAAAGAGATGATCGAAAATATTTTTTTTCAGAATCAAAATCGGACTTTGATGGGTGAGTTTCTAGGTGTATTTCGACCCGCTGAATCCGAAAATCCAACCTTTGATGACCAAAAATATGCTTGGAAAAAAGTTATTTCGCATGGTACGAAAAAGAGATGATCGAAAATATCTGTCTTCAGAATCGGAATCGAACTTTGATGGGTGGGTTTATAGAAGTATTTTGACCCGCTGAATCCAAAAATCCAAACTTTGATCAGCAAAAATATGCTTGGAAAAAAGTTATTTCGCGTGGTACGAAAAAGAGATGATCGAAAATATCTGTCTCCAGAATGGGAATCGAACTTTGATGAGTGGGTTTATAGTTGTATTATGACCCGCTGAATCCAAAAATCCAACCTTTGTTTCACGAAAATACACCTGGAAAGAAGTTATTTCGTATGGTACGAAAAAGAGATGATCGAAAATATTTTTTTTCAGAATCGAAATCGGACTTTGATGGGTGAGTTTCTAGATGTAGTTCGACCCGCTGAATCTGGGAATCCAACCTTTGATGACCAAAAATATGCTTGGAAAAAAGTTATTTCGCATGGTACGAAAAAGAGATGATCGAAAATATCTGTCTCCAGAATCGAAATCGCACTTTGATGGGTGTGTTTATAGGTGTATTTTGACCCCCTGAATCCAAAAATCCAACCTTTGTTACACGAAAATACACCTGGAAAGAATCTATTTCGCATGGTACGAAAAAGAGATGATCGAAAATATTTTTTTTCAGAATCAAAATCGGACTTCGATGGGTGAGTTTCTAGGTGTATTTCCACCCGCTGAATCCGAAAATCCAACCTTTGATGACCAAAAATATGCTTGGAAAAAAGTTATTTCGCATGGTACGAAAAAGAGATGATCGAAAATATCTGTCTCCGAATTCGAAATCGAACTTCGATGGGTGGGTTCATAGGTGTATTTTGACCCGCTGAATCCAAAAATCCAACCTTTGTTACACGAAAATACACCTGGAAAGAAGTTATTTCGCATGGTACGAAAAAGAGATGATCCAGAATATTTTTTTTCAGAATCAAAATCGGACTTTAATGGGTGAGTTGCCAGGTGTATTTCGAGCCCCTGAATCCGAAAATCCAACCTCTGATGACCAAAAATATGCTTGGAAAAAAGTTAGTTCGCATGGTACGAAAAAGAGATGATCGAAAATATTTTTCTTCAGAATCAAGATCGGACTTTGATGTGTGAGTTTCTAGATGTATTTCGACCCGCTGAATTCGAATATCCAACCTTTGATGACCAAAAATATGCTTGGAAAAAAGTTATTTCGCGTGGTACGAAAAAGAGATGATCGAAAATATCTGTCTCCAGAATGAGAATCAAACTTTGATGAGTGGGTTTATAGTTGTATTATGACCCGCTGAATCCAAAAATCCAACCTTTGTTTCACGAAAATACACCTGGAAAGAAGTTATTTCGTATGGTACGAAAAAGAGATGATCGAAAATATTTTTTTTCAGAATCAAAATCGGACTTTGATGGGTGAGTTTCTAGGTGTAGTTCGACCCGCTGAATCCGGAAATCCAACCTTTGATGACCAAAAATATGCTTGAAAAAAAGTTATTTCGCATGGTACGAAAAAGAGATGATCGAAAATATCTGTCTCCAGAATCGAAATCGCACTTTGATGGGAGGGTTTATAGGTGTATTTTGACCCGCTGAATCCAAAAATCCAACCTTTGTTACACGAAAATACACCTGGAAAGAATCTATTTCGCATGGTACGAAAAAGAGATGATCGAAAATATTTTTTTTCAGAATCAAGATCGGACTGCGTTGGGTGAGTTTCTAGGTGTATTTCGACCCGCTGAATCCGAGAATCCAAACTTCGATGAGCAAAAATATGCTTGGAAAAAAGTTATTTCGCGTGGTACGAAAAAGAGATGATCGAAAATATCTGTCTCCAGAATCGGAATCGAACTTTGATGGGTGGGTTTATAGGTGTATTTTGACCCGCTGAATCCAAAAAGCCAACCTTTGTTACACGAAAATACACCTGGAAAGAAGTTATCTCGCATGGTACGAAAAAGAGATGATCGAAAATATTTGTTTTCAGAGGCGGAATCGGACTTCAATGGGTGAGTTTCTAGGTGTATTTCGACCCGCTGAATCCAAAAAGACAACCTTTGTTACACGAAAATACACCTGGAAAAAAGTTATCTCGCATGGTACGAAAAAGAGATGATCGAAAATATTTGTTTTTAGAGCCGGAATCGGACTTTAATGGGTGAGTTTCTAGGTGTATTTTGACCCGCTGAATCCAAAAATCCAACCTCTTTTGACCAAAAATATGCTTGGAAAAAAGTTATTTCGCATGGTACGAAAAAGAGATGATCGATAATATTTTTTTTCAGAATCAAAATCGGACTTTGATGGGTGAGTTTCTGGGTGTATTTCCACCCGCTGAATCCGAAAATCCAACCTTTGATGACCAAAAATATGCTTGGAAAAAAGTTATTTCGCATGGTACGAAAAAGAGATGATCGAAAATATCTGTCTCCGGATTCGAAATCGAACTTCGATGGGTGGGTTTATAGGTGTATTTTGACCCGCTGAATCCAAAAATCCAACCTTTCTTACACGAAAATACACCTGGAACGAAGTTATTTCGCATGGTACGACAAAGAGATGATTGAAAATATTTTTTTTCAGAATCAAAATCGGACTTTAATGGGTGAGTTTCTAGGTGTATTTCGACCCGCTGAATCCAAAAATCCAACCTCTTATGACCAAAAATATGCTTGGAAAAAAGTTATTTCGCATGGTACGAAAAAGAGATGATCGAAAATATCTGTCTCCGGATTCGAAATCGAACTTCGATGGGTGGGTTTATAGGTGTATTTTGACCCGCTGAATCCAAAAATCCAACCTTTCTTACACGAAAATACACCTGGAAAGAAGTTATTTCGCATGGTACGAAAAAGAGATGATCCAGAATCTTTTTTTTCAGAATCAAAATCGGACTTTAATGGGTGAGTTGCCAGGTGTATTTCGAGCCCCTGAACCCGAAAATCCAACCTCTGATGACCAAAAATATGCTTGGAAAAAAGTTAGTTCGCATGGTACGAAAAAGAGATGATCGAAAATATTTTTCTTCAGAATCAAGATCGGACTTTGATGTGTGAGTTTCTAGATGTATTTCGACCCGCTGAATTCGAATATCCAACCTTTGATGACCAAAAATATGCTTGGAAAAAAGTTATTTCGCGTGGTACGAAAAAGAGATGATCGAAAATATCTGTCTCCAGAATGGGAATCGAACTTTGATGAGTGGGTTTATAGTTGTATTATGACCCGCTGATTCCAAAAATCCAACCTTTGTTTCACGAAAATACACCTGGAAAGAAGTTATTTCGTATGGTACGAAAAAGAGATGATCGAAAATATTTTTTTTCAGAATCAAAATCGGACTTTGATGGGTGAGTTTCTAGGTGTAGTTCGACCCGCTGAATCCGGAAATCCAACCTTTGATGACCAAAAATATGCTTGAAAAAAAGTTATTTCGCATGGTACGAAAAAGAGATGATCGAAAATATCTGTCTCCAGAATCGAAATCGCACTTTGATGGGAGGGTTTATAGGTGTATTTTGACCCGCTGAATCCAAAAATCCAACCTTTGTTACACGAAAATACACCTGGAAAGAATCTATTTCGCATGGTACGAAAAAGAGATGATCGAAAATATTTTTTTTCAGAATCAAGATCGGACTGCGATGGGTGAGTTTCTAGGTGTATTCCGACCCGCTGAATCCGAGAATCCAAACTTCGATGAGCAAAAATATGCTTGGAAAAAAGTTATTTCGCGTGGTACGAAAAAGAGATGATCGGAAATATCTGTCTCCAGAATCGGAATCGAACTTTGATGGGTGGGTTTATAGGTGTATTTTGACCCGCTGAATCCAAAAAGCCAACCTTTGTTACACGAAAATACACCTGGAAAGAAGTTATCTCGCATGGTACGAAAAAGAGATGATCGAAAATATTTGTTTTCAGAGGCGGAATCGGACTTCAATGGGTGAGTTTCTAGGTGTATTTCGACCCGCTGAATCCAAAAAGACAACCTTTGTTACACGAAAATACACCTGGAAAAAAGTTATCTCGCATGGTACGAAAAAGAGATGATCGAAAATATTTGTTTTCAGAGCCGGAATCGGACTTTAATGGGTGAGTTTCTAGGTGTATTTTGACCCGCTGAATCCAAAAATCCAACCTCTTTTGACCAAAAATATGCTTGGAAAAAAGTTATTTCGCATGGTACGAAAAAGAGATGATCGATAATATTTTTTTTCAGAATCAAAATCGGACTTTGATGGGTGAGTTTCTAGGTGTATTTCCACCCCCTGAATCCGAAAATCCAACCTTTGATGACCAAAAATATGCTTGGAAAAAAGTTATTTCGCATGGTACGAAAAAGAGATGATCGAAAATATCTGTCTCCGGATTCGAAATCGAACTTCGATGGGTGGGTTTATAGGTGTATTTTGACCCGCTGAATCCAAAAATCCAACCTCTTTTGACCAAAAATATGCTTGGAAAAAAGTTATTTCGCATGGTACGAAAAAGAGATGATCGATAATATTTTTTTTCAGAATCAAAATCGGACTTTGATGGGTGAGTTTCTAGGTGTATTTCCACCCCCTGAATCCGAAAATCCAACCTTTGATGACCAAAAATATGCTTGGAAAAAAGTTATTTCGCGTGGTACGAAAAAGAGATGATCGAAAATATCTGTCTCCAGAATGGGAATCGAACTTTGATGAGTGGGTTTATAGTTGTATTATGACCCGCTGAATCCAAAAATCCAACCTTTGTTTCACGAAAATACACCTGGAAAGAAGTTATTTCGTATGGTACGAAAAAGAGATGATCGAAAATATTTTTGTTCAGAATCAAAATCGGACTTTGATGGGTGAGTTTCTAGATGTAGTTCGACCCGCTGAATCTGGAAATCCAACCTTTGATGACCGAAAATATGCTTGGAAAAAAGTTATTTCGCATGGTACGAAAAAGAGATGATCGAAAATATCTGTCTCCAGAATCGAAATCGCACTTTGATGGGTGTGTTTATAGGTGTATTTTGACCCCCTGAATCCAAAAATCCAACCTTTGTTACACGAAAATACACCTGGAAAGAATCTATTTCGCATGGTACGAAAAAGAGATGATCGAAAATATTCTTTTTCAGAATCAAAATCGGACTTCGATGGGTGAGTTTCTAGGTGTATTTCCACCCGCTGAATCCGAAAATCCAACCTTTGATGACCAAAAATATGATTGGAAAAAAGTTATTTCGCATGGTACGAAAAAGAGATGATCGAAAATATCTGTCTCCGAATTCGAAATCGAACTTCGATGGGTGGGTTCATAGGTGTATTTTGACCCGCTGAATCCAAAAATCCAACCTTTGTTACACGAAAATACACCTGGAAAGAAGTTATTTCGCATGGTACGAAAAAGAGATGATCCAGAATCTTTTTTTTCAGAATCAAAATCGGACTTTAATGGGTGAGTTGCCAGGTGTATTTCGAGCCCCTGAACCCGAAAATCCAACCTCTGATGACCAAAAATATGCTTGGAAAAAAGTTAGTTCGCATGGTACGAAAAAGAGATGATCGAAAATATTTTTCTTCAGAATCAAGATCGGACTTTGATGTGTGAGTTTCTAGATGTATTTCGACCCGCTGAATTCGAATATCCAAACTTTGATGACCAAAAATATGCTTGGAAAAAAGTTATTTCGCGTGGTACGAAAAAGAGATGATCGAAAATATCTGTCTCCAGAATCGGAATCGAACTTTGATGGGTGGGTTTATAGGTGTATTTTGACCGGCTGAATCCAAGAAGCCAACCTTTGTCACACGAAAATACACCTGGAAAGAAGTTATCTCGCATGGTACGAAAAAGAGATGATCGAAAATATTTGTTTTCAGAGGCGGAATCGGACTTTAATGGGTGAGTTTCTAGGTGTATTTCGACCCGCTGAATCCAAAAAGACAACCTTTGTTACACGAAAATACACCTGGAAAAAAGTTATCTCGCATGGTACGAAAAAGAGATGATCGAAAATATTTGTTTTTAGAGCCGGAATCGGACTTTAATGGGTGAGTTTCTAGGTGTATTTTGACCCGCTGAATCCAAAAATCCAACCTCTTTTGACCAAAAATATGCTTGGAAAAAAGTTATTTCGCATGGTACGAAAAAGAGATGATCGATAATATTTTTTTTCAGAATCAAAATCGGACTTTGATGGGTGAGTTTCTAGGTGTATTTCCACCCGCTGAATCCGAAAATCCAACCTTTGATGACCAAAAATATGCTTGGAAAAAAGTTATTTCGCATGGTACGAAAAAGAGATGATCGAAAATATCTGTCTCCGGATTCGAAATCGAACTTCGATGGGTGGGTTTATAGGTGTATTTTGACCCGCTGAATCCAAAAATCCAACCTTTCTTACACGAAAATACACCTGGAACGAAGTTATTTCGCATGGTACGACAAAGAGATGATCGAAAATATTTTTTTTCAGAATCAAAATCGGACTTTAATGGGTGAGTTTCTAGGTGTATTTCGACCCGCTGAATCCAAAAATCCAACCTCTTATGACCAAAAATATGCTTGGAAAAAAGTTATTCCGCATGGTACGAAAAAGAGATGATCGAAAATATTTTTTTTCAGAATCAAAATCGGACTTTGATGGGTGAGTTTCTAGGTGTATTTCGACCCGCTGAATCCGAAAATCCAACCTTTGATGACCAAAAATATGCTTGGAAAAAAGTTATTTCGCATGGTACGAAAAAGAGATGATCGAAAATATCTGTCTTCAGAATCGGAATCGAACTTTGATGGGTGGGTTTATAGAAGTATTTTGACCCGCTGAATCCAAAAATCCAAACTTTGATCAGCAAAAATATGCTTGGAAAAAAGTTATTTCGCGTGGTACGAAAAAGAGATGATCGAAAATATCTGTCTCCAGAATGGGAATCGAACTTTGATGAGTGGGTTTATAGTTGTATTATGACCCGCTGAATCCAAAAATCCAACCTTTGTTTCACGAAAATACACCTGGAAAGAAGTTATTTCGTATGGTACGAAAAAGAGATGATCGAAAATATTTTTTTTCAGAATCGAAATCGGACTTTGATGGGTGAGTTTCTAGATGTAGTTCGACCCGCTGAATCTGGGAATCCAACCTTTGATGACCAAAAATATGCTTGGAAAAAAGTTATTTCGCATGGTACGAAAAAGAGATGATCGAAAATATCTGTCTCCAGAATCGAAATCGCACTTTGATGGGTGTGTTTATAGGTGTATTTTGACCCCCTGAATCCAAAAATCCAACCTTTGTTACACGAAAATACACCTGGAAAGAATCTATTTCGCATGGTACGAAAAAGAGATGATCGAAAATATTTTTTTTCAGAATCAAAATCGGACTTCGATGGGTGAGTTTCTAGGTGTATTTCCACCCGCTGAATCCGAAAATCCAACCTTTGATGACCAAAAATATGCTTGGAAAAAAGTTATTTCGCATGGTACGAAAAAGAGATGATCGAAAATATCTGTCTCCGAATTCGAAATCGAACTTCGATGGGTGGGTTCATAGGTGTATTTTGACCCGCTGAATCCAAAAATCCAACCTTTGTTACACGAAAATACACCTGGAAAGAAGTTATTTCGCATGGTACGAAAAAGAGATGATCCAGAATATTTTTTTTCAGAATCAAAATCGGACTTTAATGGGTGAGTTGCCAGGTGTATTTCGAGCCCCTGAATCCGAAAATCCAACCTCTGATGACCAAAAATATGCTTGGAAAAAAGTTAGTTCGCATGGTACGAAAAAGAGATGATCGAAAATATTTTTCTTCAGAATCAAGATCGGACTTTGATGTGTGAGTTTCTAGATGTATTTCGACCCGCTGAATTCGAATATCCAACCTTTGATGACCAAAAATATGCTTGGAAAAAAGTTATTTCGCGTGGTACGAAAAAGAGATGATCGAAAATATCTGTCTCCAGAATGAGAATCAAACTTTGATGAGTGGGTTTATAGTTGTATTATGACCCGCTGAATCCAAAAATCCAACCTTTGTTTCACGAAAATACACCTGGAAAGAAGTTATTTCGTATGGTACGAAAAAGAGATGATCGAAAATATTTTTTTTCAGAATCAAAATCGGACTTTGATGGGTGAGTTTCTAGGTGTAGTTCGACCCGCTGAATCCGGAAATCCAACCTTTGATGACCAAAAATATGCTTGAAAAAAAGTTATTTCGCATGGTACGAAAAAGAGATGATCGAAAATATCTGTCTCCAGAATCGAAATCGCACTTTGATGGGAGGGTTTATAGGTGTATTTTGACCCGCTGAATCCAAAAATCCAACCTTTGTTACACGAAAATACACCTGGAAAGAATCTATTTCGCATGGTACGAAAAAGAGATGATCGAAAATATTTTTTTTCAGAATCAAGATCGGACTGCGTTGGGTGAGTTTCTAGGTGTATTTCGACCCGCTGAATCCGAGAATCCAAACTTCGATGAGCAAAAATATGCTTGGAAAAAAGTTATTTCGCGTGGTACGAAAAAGAGATGATCGAAAATATCTGTCTCCAGAATCGGAATCGAACTTTGATGGGTGGGTTTATAGGTGTATTTTGACCCGCTGAATCCAAAAAGCCAACCTTTGTTACACGAAAATACACCTGGAAAGAAGTTATCTCGCATGGTACGAAAAAGAGATGATCGAAAATATTTGTTTTCAGAGGCGGAATCGGACTTCAATGGGTGAGTTTCTAGGTGTATTTCGACCCGCTGAATCCAAAAAGACAACCTTTGTTACACGAAAATACACCTGGAAAAAAGTTATCTCGCATGGTACGAAAAAGAGATGATCGAAAATATTTGTTTTTAGAGCCGGAATCGGACTTTAATGGGTGAGTTTCTAGGTGTATTTTGACCCGCTGAATCCAAAAATCCAACCTCTTTTGACCAAAAATATGCTTGGAAAAAAGTTATTTCGCATGGTACGAAAAAGAGATGATCGATAATATTTTTTTTCAGAATCAAAATCGGACTTTGATGGGTGAGTTTCTGGGTGTATTTCCACCCGCTGAATCCGAAAATCCAACCTTTGATGACCAAAAATATGCTTGGAAAAAAGTTATTTCGCATGGTACGAAAAAGAGATGATCGAAAATATCTGTCTCCGGATTCGAAATCGAACTTCGATGGGTGGGTTTATAGGTGTATTTTGACCCGCTGAATCCAAAAATCCAACCTTTCTTACACGAAAATACACCTGGAACGAAGTTATTTCGCATGGTACGACAAAGAGATGATTGAAAATATTTTTTTTCAGAATCAAAATCGGACTTTAATGGGTGAGTTTCTAGGTGTATTTCGACCCGCTGAATCCAAAAATCCAACCTCTTATGACCAAAAATATGCTTGGAAAAAAGTTATTCCGCATGGTACGAAAAAGAGATGATCGAAAATATTTTTTTTCAGAATCAAAATCGGACTATGATGGGTGAGTTTCTAGGTGTATTTCGACCCGCTGAATCCGAAAATCCAACCTTTGATGACCAAAAATATGCTTGGAAAAAAGTTATTTCGCATGGTACGAAAAAGAGATGATCGAAAATATCTGTCTTCAGAATCGGAATCGAACTTTGATGGGTGGGTTTATAGAAGTATTTTGACCCGCTGAATCCAAAAATCCAAACTTTGATCAGCAAAAATATGCTTGGAAAAAAGTTATTTCGCGTGGTACGAAAAAGAGATGATCGAAAATATCTGTCTCCAGAATGGGAATCGAACTTTGATGAGTGGGTTTATAGTTGTATTATGACCCGCTGAATCCAAAAATCCAACCTTTGTTTCACGAAAATACACCTGGAAAGAAGTTATTTCGTATGGTACGAAAAAGAGATGATCGAAAATATTTTTTTTCAGGATCAAAATCGGACTTTGATGGGTGAGTTTCTAGATGTAGTTCGACCCGCTGAATCTGGAAATCCAACCTTTGATGACCAAAAATATGCTTGGAAAAAAGTTATTTCGCATGGTACGAAAAAGAGATGATCGAAAATATCTGTCTCCAGAATCGAAATCGCACTTTGATGGGTGTGTTTATAGGTGTATTTTGACCCCCTGAATCCAAAAATCCAACCTTTGTTACACGAAAATACACCTGGAAAGAATCTATTTCGCATGGTACGAAAAAGAGATGATCGAAAATATTTTTTTTCAGAATCAAAATCGGACTTCGATGGGTGAGTTTCTAGGTGTATTTCCACCCGCTGAATCCGAAAATCCAACCTTTGATGACCAAAAATATGCTTGGAAAAAAGTTATTTCGCATGGTACGAAAAAGAGATGATCGAAAATATCTGTCTCCGAATTCGAAATCGAACTTCGATGGGTGGGTTCATAGGTGTATTTTGACCCGCTGAATCCAAAAATCCAACCTTTGTTACACGAAAATACACCTGGAAAGAAGTTATTTCGCATGGTACGAAAAAGAGATGATCCAGAATCTTTTTTTTCAGAATCAAAATCGGACTTTAATGGGTGAGTTGCCAGGTGTATTTCGAGCCCCTGAACCCGAAAATCCAACCTCTGATGACCAAAAATATGCTTGGAAAAAAGTTAGTTCGCATGGTACGAAAAAGAGATGATCGAAAATATTTTTCTTCAGAATCAAGATCGGACTTTGATGTGTGAGTTTCTAGATGTATTTCGACCCGCTGAATTCGAATATCCAACCTTTGATGACCAAAAATATGCTTGGAAAAAAGTTATTTCGCGTGGTACGAAAAAGAGATGATCGAAAATATCTGTCTCCAGAATGGGAATCGAACTTTGATGAGTGGGTTTATAGTTGTATTATGACCCGCTGAATCCAAAAATCCAACCTTTGTTTCACGAAAATACACCTGGAAAGAAGTTATTTCGTATGGTACGAAAAAGAGATGATCGAAAATATTTTTTTTCAGAATCAAAATCGGACTTTGATGGGTGAGTTTCTAGGTGTAGTTCGACCCGCTGAATCCGGAAATCCAACCTTTGATGACCAAAAATATGCTTGAAAAAAAGTTATTTCGCATGGTACGAAAAAGAGATGATCGAAAATATCTGTCTCCAGAATCGAAATCGCACTTTGATGGGAGGGTTTATAGGTGTATTTTGACCCGCTGAATCCAAAAATCCAACCTTTGTTACACGAAAATACACCTGGAAAGAATCTATTTCGCATGGTACGAAAAAGAGATGATCGAAAATATTTTTTTTCAGAATCAAGATCGGACTGCGATGGGTGAGTTTCTAGGTGTATTTCGACCCGCTGAATCCGAGAATCCAAACTTCGATGAGCAAAAATATGCTTGGAAAAAAGTTATTTCGCGTGGTACGAAAAAGAGATGATCGAAAATATCTGTCTCCAGAATCGGAATCGAACTTTGATGGGTGGGTTTATAGGTGTATTTTGACCCGCTGAATCCAAAAAGCCAACCTTTGTCACACGAAAATACACCTGGAAAGAAGTTATCTCGCATGGTACGAAAAAGAGATGATCGAAAATATTTGTTTTCAGAGGCGGAATCGGACTTTAATGGGTGAGTTTCTAGGTGTATTTCGACCCGCTGAATCCAAAAAGACAACCTTTGTTACACGAAAATACACCTGGAAAAAAGTTATCTCGCATGGTACGAAAAAGAGATGATCGAAAATATTTGTTTTTAGAGCCGGAATCGGACTTCAATGGGTGAGTTTCTAGGTGTATTTTGACCCGCTGAATCCAAAAATCCAACCTCTTTTGACCAAAAATATGCTTGGAAAAAAGTTATTTCGCATGGTACGAAAAAGAGATGATCGATAATATTTTTTTTCAGAATCAAAATCGGACTTTGATGGGTGAGTTTCTAGGTGTATTTCCACCCGCTGAATCCGAAAATCCAACCTTTGATGACCAAAAATATGCTTGGAAAAAAGTTATTTCGCATGGTACGAAAAAGAGATGATCGAAAATATCTGTCTCCGGATTCGAAATCGAACTTCGATGGGTGGGTTTATAGGTGTATTTTGACCCGCTGAATCCAAAAATCCAACCTTTCTTACACGAAAATACACCTGGAACGAAGTTATTTCGCATGGTACGAAAAAGAGATGATCGAAAATATCTGTCTCCGGATTCGAAATCGAACTTCGATGGGTGGGTTTATAGGTGTATTTTGACCCGCTGAATCCAAAAATCCAACCTTTGTTACACGAAAATACACCTGAAAAGAAGTTATTTCGCATGGTACGAAAAAGAGATGATCGAAAATATTTTTGTTCAGAATCAAAATCGGACTTTGATGGGTGAGTTTCTAGGTGTATTTCGACCCGCTGAATCCGAAAATCCAACCTTTGATGACCAAAAATATGCATGGAAAACAGTTATATCGCATGGTACGAAAAAGAGATGATCGAAAATATTTTTTTACAGATTCAAAATCGGACTTTGATGGGTGAGTTCCTAGGTGTATTTCGACCCGCTGAATCCGAAAATCCAAACTTTGATGAGCAAAAATATGCTTGGAAAAAAGTTATTTCGCGTGGTACGAAAAAGAGATGATCGAAAATATCTGTCTCCAGAATCGGAATCGAACTTTGATGGGTGGGTTTATAGGTGTATTTTGACCCGCTGAATCCAAAACCCCAACCTTTGTTACACGAAAATACACCTGGAAAGAAGTTATTCCGCATGGTACGAAAAAGAGATGATCGAAAATATTTTTTTTCCGAATCAAAATCGGACTTTAATGGGAGAGTTTCTAGGTGTATTTCGACCCCCTGAATCCGAAAATCCAACCTCTGATGACCAAAAATCTGCTTGGAAAAAAGTTGTTTCGCATGGTACGAAAAAGAGATGAACGAAAATATTTTTTTTCAGAATCAAGATCGGACTGCGATGGGTGAGTTTCTAGGTGTATTTCGACCCGCTGGATCCGAAAATCCAAACTTTGATGAGCAAAAATATGCTTGGAAAAAAGTTATTTCGCGTGGTACGAAAAAGAGATGATCGAAAATATCTGTCTCCAGAATGGGAATCGAACTTTGATGAGTGGGTTTATAGTTGTATTATGACCCGCTGAATCCAAAAATCCAACCTTTGTTTCACGAAAATACACCTGGAAAGAAGTTATTCCGTATGGTACGAAAAAGAGATGATCGAAAATATTTTTTTTCAGAATCAAAATCGGACTTTGATGGGTGAGTTTCTAGATGTAGTTCGACCCGCTGAATCTGGAAATCCAACCTTTGATGACCAAAAATATGCTTGGAAAAAAGTTATTTCGCATGGTACGAAAAAGAGATGATCGAAAATATCTGTCTCCAGAATCGAAATCGCACTTTGATGGGTGTGTTTATAGGTGTATTTTGACCCCCTGAATCCAAAAATCCAACCTTTGTTACACGAAAATACACCTGGAAAGAATCTATTTCGCATGGTACGAAAAAGAGATGATCGAAAATATTTTTTTTCAGAATCAAAATCGGACTTCGATGGGTGAGTTTCTAGGTGTATTTCCACCCGCTGAATCCGAAAATCCAACCTTTGATGACCAAAAATATGCTTGGAAAAAAGTTATTTCGCATGGTACGAAAAAGAGATGATCGAAAATATCTGTCTCCGAATTCGAAATCGAACTTCGATGGGTGGGTTCATAGGTGTATTTTGACCCGCTGAATCCAAAAATCCAACCTTTGTTACACGAAAATACACCTGGAAAGAAGTTATTTCGCATGGTACGAAAAAGAGATGATCCAGAATCTTTTTTTTCAGAATCAAAATCGGACTTTAATGGGTGAGTTGCCAGGTGTATTTCGAGCCCCTGAACCCGAAAATCCAACCTCTGATGACCAAAAATATGCTTGGAAAAAAGTTAGTTCGCATGGTACGAAAAAGAGATGATCGAAAATATTTTTCTTCAGAATCAAGATCGGACTTTGATGTGTGAGTTTCTAGATGTATTTCGACCCGCTGAATTCGAATATCCAACCTTTGATGACCAAAAATATGCTTGGAAAAAAGTTATTTCGCGTGGTACGAAAAAGAGATGATCGAAAATATCTGTCTCCAGAATGGGAATCGAACTTTGATGAGTGGGTTTATAGTTGTATTATGACCCGCTGAATCCAAAAATCCAACCTTTGTTTCACGAAAATACACCTGGAAAGAAGTTATTTCGTATGGTACGAAAAAGAGATGATCGAAAATATTTTTTTTCAGAATCAAAATCGGACTTTGATGGGTGAGTTTCTAGGTGTAGTTCGACCCGCTGAATCCGGAAATCCAACCTTTGATGACCAAAAATATGCTTGAAAAAAAGTTATTTCGCATGGTACGAAAAAGAGATGATCGAAAATATCTGTCTCCAGAATCGAAATCGCACTTTGATGGGAGGGTTTATAGGTGTATTTTGACCCGCTGAATCCAAAAATCCAACCTTTGTTACACGAAAATACACCTGGAAAGAATCTATTTCGCATGGTACGAAAAAGAGATGATCGAAAATATTTTTTTTCAGAATCAAGATCGGACTGCGATGGGTGAGTTTCTAGGTGTATTTCGACCCGCTGAATCCGAGAATCCAAACTTCGATGAGCAAAAATATGCTTGGAAAAAAGTTATTTCGCGTGGTACGAAAAAGAGATGATCGAAAATATCTGTCTCCAGAATCGGAATCGAACTTTGATGGGTGGGTTTATAGGTGTATTTTGACCCGCTGAATCCAAAAAGCCAACCTTTGTCACACGAAAATACACCTGGAAAGAAGTTATCTCGCATGGTACGAAAAAGAGATGATCGAAAATATTTGTTTTCAGAGGCGGAATCGGACTTTAATGGGTGAGTTTCTAGGTGTATTTCGACCCGCTGAATCCAAAAAGACAACCTTTGTTACACGAAAATACACCTGGAAAAAAGTTATCTCGCATGGTACGAAAAAGAGATGATCGAAAATATTTGTTTTTAGAGCCGGAATCGGACTTTAATGGGTGAGTTTCTAGGTGTATTTTGACCCGCTGAATCCAAAAATCCAACCTCTTTTGACCAAAAATATGCTTGGAAAAAAGTTATTTCGCATGGTACGAAAAAGAGATGATCGATAATATTTTTTTTCAGAATCAAAATCGGACTTTGATGGGTGAGTTTCTAGGTGTATTTCCACCCGCTGAATCCGAAAATCCAACCTTTGATGACCAAAAATATGCTTGGAAAAAAGTTATTTCGCATGGTACGAAAAAGAGATGATCGAAAATATCTGTCTCCGGATTCGAAATCGAACTTCGATGGGTGGGTTTATAGGTGTATTTTGACCCGCTGAATCCAAAAATCCAACCTTTCTTACACGAAAATACACCTGGAACGAAGTTATTTCGCATGGTACGAAAAAGAGATGATCGAAAATATCTGTCTCCGGATTCGAAATCGAACTTCGATGGGTGGGTTTATAGGTGTATTTTGACCCGCTGAATCCAAAAATCCAACCTTTGTTACACGAAAATACACCTGAAAAGAAGTTATTTCGCATGGTACGAAAAAGAGATGATCGAAAATATTTTTGTTCAGAATCAAAATCGGACTTTGATGGGTGAGTTTCTAGGTGTATTTCGACCCGCTGAATCCGAAAATCCAACCTTTGATGACCAAAAATATGCATGGAAAACAGTTATATCGCATGGTACGAAAAAGAGATGATCGAAAATATTTTTTTACAGATTCAAAATCGGACTTCGATGGGTGAGTTTCTAGGTGTATTTCCACCCGCTGAATCCGAAAATCCAACCTTTGATGACCAAAAATATGCTTGGAAAAAAGTTATTTCGCATGGTACGAAAAAGAGATGATCGAAAATATCTGTCTCCGAATTCGAAATCGAACTTCGATGGGTGGGTTCATAGGTGTATTTTGACCCGCTGAATCCAAAAATCCAACCTTTGTTACACGAAAATACACCTGGAAAGAAGTTATTTCGCATGGTACGAAAAAGAGATGATCCAGAATCTTTTTTTTCAGAATCAAAATCGGACTTTAATGGGTGAGTTGCCAGGTGTATTTCGAGCCCCTGAACCCGAAAATCCAACCTCTGATGACCAAAAATATGCTTGGAAAAAAGTTAGTTCGCATGGTACGAAAAAGAGATGATCGAAAATATTTTTCTTCAGAATCAAGATCGGACTTTGATGTGTGAGTTTCTAGATGTATTTCGACCCGCTGAATTCGAATATCCAACCTTTGATGACCAAAAATATGCTTGGAAAAAAGTTATTTCGCGTGGTACGAAAAAGAGATGATCGAAAATATCTGTCTCCAGAATGGGAATCGAACTTTGATGAGTGGGTTTATAGTTGTATTATGACCCGCTGAATCCAAAAATCCAACCTTTGTTTCACGAAAATACACCTGGAAAGAAGTTATTTCGTATGGTACGAAAAAGAGATGATCGAAAATATTTTTTTTCAGAATCAAAATCGGACTTTGATGGGTGAGTTTCTAGGTGTAGTTCGACCCGCTGAATCCGGAAATCCAACCTTTGATGACCAAAAATATGCTTGAAAAAAAGTTATTTCGCATGGTACGAAAAAGAGATGATCGAAAATATCTGTCTCCAGAATCGAAATCGCACTTTGATGGGAGGGTTTATAGGTGTATTTTGACCCGCTGAATCCAAAAATCCAACCTTTGTTACACGAAAATACACCTGGAAAGAATCTATTTCGCATGGTACGAAAAAGAGATGATCGAAAATATTTTTTTTCAGAATCAAGATCGGACTGCGATGGGTGAGTTTCTAGGTGTATTTCGACCCGCTGAATCCGAGAATCCAAACTTCGATGAGCAAAAATATGCTTGGAAAAAAGTTATTTCGCGTGGTACGAAAAAGAGATGATCGAAAATATCTGTCTCCAGAATCGGAATCGAACTTTGATGGGTGGGTTTATAGGTGTATTTTGACCCGCTGAATCCAAAAAGCCAACCTTTGTCACACGAAAATACACCTGGAAAGAAGTTATCTCGCATGGTACGAAAAAGAGATGATCGAAAATATTTGTTTTCAGAGGCGGAATCGGACTTTAATGGGTGAGTTTCTAGGTGTATTTCGACCCGCTGAATCCAAAAAGACAACCTTTGTTACACGAAAATACACCTGGAAAAAAGTTATCTCGCATGGTACGAAAAAGAGATGATCGAAAATATTTGTTTTTAGAGCCGGAATCGGACTTTAATGGGTGAGTTTCTAGGTGTATTTTGACCCGCTGAATCCGAAAATCCAACCTCTTATGACCAAAAATATGCTTGGAAAAAAGTTATTCCGCATGGTACGAAAAAGAGATGATCGAAAATATTTTTTTTCAGAATCAAAATCGGACTTTGATGGGTGAGTTTCTAGGTGTATTTCGACCCGCTGAATCCGAAAATCCAACCTTTGATGACCAAAAATATGCTTGGAAAAAAGTTATTTCGCATGGTACAAAAAAGAGATGATCGAAAATATCTGTCTCCAGAATGGGAATCGAACTTTGATGAGTGAGTTTATAGTTGTATTATGACCCGCTGAATCCAAAAATCCAACCTTTGTTACACGAAAATACACCTGGAAAGAAGTTATTTCGTATGGTACGAAAAAGAGATGATCGAAAATATTTTTGTTCAGAATCAAAATCGGACTTTGATGGGTGAGTTTCTAGGTGTATTTCGACCCGCTGAATCCGAAAATCCAACCTTTGATGACCAAAAATATGCATGGAAAACAGTTATATCGCATGGTACGAAAAAGAGATGATCGAAAATATTTTTTTACAGATTCAAAATCGGACTTTGATGGGTGAGTTCCTAGGTGTATTTCGACCCGCTGAATCCGAAAATCCAAACTTTGATGAGCAAAAATATGCTTGGAAAAAAGTTATTTCGCGTGGTACGAAAAAGAGATGATCGAAAATATCTGTCTCCAGAATCGGAATCGAACTTTGATGGGTGGGTTTATAGGTGTATTTTGACCCGCTGAATCCAAAACCCCAACCTTTGTTACACGAAAATACACCTGGAAAGAAGTTATTCCGCATGGTACGAAAAAGAGATGATCGAAAATATTTTTTTTCCGAATCAAAATCGGACTTTAATGGGAGAGTTTCTAGGTGTATTTCGACCCCCTGAATCCGAAAATCCAACCTCTGATGACCAAAAATCTGCTTGGAAAAAAGTTGTTTCGCATGGTACGAAAAAGAGATGAACGAAAATATTTTTTTTCAGAATCAAGATCGGACTGCGATGGGTGAGTTTCTAGGTGTATTTCGACCCGCTGGATCCGAAAATCCAAACTTTGATGAGCAAAAATATGCTTGGAAAAAAGTTATTTCGCGTGGTACGAAAAAGAGATGATCGAAAATATCTGTCTCCAGAATCGGAATCGAACTTTGATGGGTGGGTTTATAGGTGTATTTTGACCCGCTGAATCCAAAAAGCCAACCTTTGTTACACGAAAATACACCTGGAAAGAAGTTATCTCGCATGGTACGAAAAAGAGATGATCGAAAATATTTGTTTTCAGAGCCGGAATCGGACTTTAATGGGTGAGTTTCTAGGTGAAGTTCGACAAGCTGAATCCGGAAATCCAACCTTTGATGACCAAAAATATGCTTGGAAAAAGTTATTTCGCATGGTACGAAAAAGAGATGATCGAAAATATCTGTCTCCAGAATCGAAATCGCACTTTGATGGGTGGGTTTATAGATGTATTTTGACCCGCTGAATCCAAAAATCCAACCTTTGTTACACGAAAATACACCTGGAAAGAATCTATTTCGCATGGTACGAAAAAGAGATGATCGAAGATATTTCTTTTCAGAATCAAAATCGGACTTTAATGGGTGAGTTTCTAGGTGTATTTCGACCCCCTGAATCCGAAAATCCAACCTCTGATGACCAAAAATCTGCTTGGAATAAAGTTGTTTCGCGTGTTACGAAAAAGAGATGATCGAAAATATCTGTCTCCAGAATCGGAATCGAACTTTGATGGGTGGGTTTATAGGTGTATTTTGACCCGCTGAATCCAAAAAGCCAAGCTTTGTTACACGAAAATACACCTGGAAAGAAGTTATCTCGCATGGTACGAAAAAGAGATGATCGAAAATATTTGTTTTCAGAGCCGGCATCGAACTTTAATGAGTGAGTTTCTAGGTGTATTTCGACCCGCTGGATCCAAAAATCCAACCTCTTTTGACCAAAAATATGCTTGGAAAAAAGTTATTTCGCATGGTACGAAAAAGAGATGATCGAAAATATTTTTTTTCAGAATCAAAATCGGACTTCGATGGGTGAGTTTCTAGGTGTATTTCCACCCGCTGAATCCGAAAATCCAACCTTTGATGACCAAAAATATGCTTGGAAAAAAGTTATTTCGCATGGTACGAAAAAGAGATGATCGAAAATATCTGTCTCCGAATTCGAAATCGAACTTCGATGGGTGGGTTCATAGGTGTATTTTGACCCGCTGAATCCAAAAATCCAACCTTTGTTACACGAAAATACACCTGGAAAGAAGTTATTTCGCATGGTACGAAAAAGAGATGATCCAGAATCTTTTTTTTCAGAATCAAAATCGGACTTTAATGGGTGAGTTGCCAGGTGTATTTCGAGCCCCTGAACCCGAAAATCCAACCTCTGATGACCAAAAATATGCTTGGAAAAAAGTTAGTTCGCATGGTACGAAAAAGAGATGATCGAAAATATTTTTCTTCAGAATCAAGATCGGACTTTGATGTGTGAGTTTCTAGATGTATTTCGACCCGCTGAATTCGAATATCCAACCTTTGATGACCAAAAATATGCTTGGAAAAAAGTTATTTCGCGTGGTACGAAAAAGAGATGATCGAAAATATCTGTCTCCAGAATGGGAATCGAACTTTGATGAGTGGGTTTATAGTTGTATTATGACCCGCTGAATCCAAAAATCCAACCTTTGTTTCACGAAAATACACCTGGAAAGAAGTTATTTCGTATGGTACGAAAAAGAGATGATCGAAAATATTTTTTTTCAGAATCAAAATCGGACTTTGATGGGTGAGTTTCTAGGTGTAGTTCGACCCGCTGAATCCGGAAATCCAACCTTTGATGACCAAAAATATGCTTGAAAAAAAGTTATTTCGCATGGTACGAAAAAGAGATGATCGAAAATATCTGTCTCCAGAATCGAAATCGCACTTTGATGGGAGGGTTTATAGGTGTATTTTGACCCGCTGAATCCAAAAATCCAACCTTTGTTACACGAAAATACACCTGGAAAGAATCTATTTCGCATGGTACGAAAAAGAGATGATCGAAAATATTTTTTTTCAGAATCAAGATCGGACTGCGATGGGTGAGTTTCTAGGTGTATTTCGACCCGCTGAATCCGAGAATCCAAACTTCGATGAGCAAAAATATGCTTGGAAAAAAGTTATTTCGCGTGGTACGAAAAAGAGATGATCGAAAATATCTGTCTCCAGAATCGGAATCGAACTTTGATGGGTGGGTTTATAGGTGTATTTTGACCCGCTGAATCCAAAAAGCCAACCTTTGTCACACGAAAATACACCTGGAAAGAAGTTATCTCGCATGGTACGAAAAAGAGATGATCGAAAATATTTGTTTTCAGAGGCGGAATCGGACTTTAATGGGTGAGTTTCTAGGTGTATTTCGACCCGCTGAATCCAAAAAGACAACCTTTGTTACACGAAAATACACCTGGAAAAAAGTTATCTCGCATGGTACGAAAAAGAGATGATCGAAAATATTTGTTTTTAGAGCCGGAATCGGACTTTAATGGGTGAGTTTCTAGGTGTATTTTGACCCGCTGAATCCAAAAATCCAACCTCTTTTGACCAAAAATATGCTTGGAAAAAAGTTATTTCGCATGGTACGAAAAAGAGATGATCGATAATATTTTTTTTCAGAATCAAAATCGGACTTTGATGGGTGAGTTTCTAGGTGTATTTCCACCCGCTGAATCCGAAAATCCAACCTTTGATGACCAAAAATATGCTTGGAAAAAAGTTATTTCGCATGGTACGAAAAAGAGATGATCGAAAATATCTGTCTCCGGATTCGAAATCGAACTTCGATGGGTGGGTTTATAGGTGTATTTTGACCCGCTGAATCCAAAAATCCAACCTTTCTTACACGAAAATACACCTGGAACGAAGTTATTTCGCATGGTACGAAAAAGAGATGATCGAAAATATCTGTCTCCGGATTCGAAATCGAACTTCGATGGGTGGGTTTATAGGTGTATTTTGACCCGCTGAATCCAAAAATCCAACCTTTGTTTCACGAAAATACACCTGAAAAGAAGTTATTTCGCATGGTACGAAAAAGAGATGATCGAAAATATTTTTGTTCAGAATCAAAATCGGACTTTGATGGGTGAGTTTCTAGGTGTATTTCGACCCGCTGAATCCGAAAATCCAACCTTTGATGACCAAAAATATGCATGGAAAACAGTTATATCGCATGGTACGAAAAAGAGATGATCGAAAATATTTTTTTACAGATTCAAAATCGGACTTTGATGGGTGAGTTCCTAGGTGTATTTCGACCCGCTGAATCCGAAAATCCAAACTTTGATGAGCAAAAATATGCTTGGAAAAAAGTTATTTCGCGGGGTACGAAAAAGAGATGATCGAAAATATCTGTCTCCAGAATCGGAATCGAACTTTGATGGGTGGGTTTATAGGTGTATTTTGACCCGCTGAATCCAAAACCCCAACCTTTGTTACACGAAAATACACCTGGAAAGAAGTTATTCCGCATGGTACGAAAAAGAGATGATCGAAAATATTTTTTTTCCGAATCAAAATCGGACTTTAATGGGAGAGTTTCTAGGTGTATTTCGACCCCCTGAATCCGAAAATCCAACCTCTGATGACCAAAAATCTGCTTGGAAAAAAGTTGTTTCGCATGGTACGAAAAAGAGATGAACGAAAATATTTTTTTTCAGAATCAAGATCGGACTGCGATGGGTGAGTTTCTAGGTGTATTTCGACCCGCTGGATCCGAAAATCCAAACTTTGATGAGCAAAAATATGCTTGGAAAAAAGTTATTTCGCGTGGTACGAAAAAGAGATGATCGAAAATATCTGTCTCCAGAATCGGAATCGAACTTTGATGGGTGGGTTTATAGGTGTATTTTGACCCGCTGAATCCAAAAAGCCAACCTTTGTTACACGAAAATACACCTGGAAAGAAGTTATCTCGCATGGTACGAAAAAGAGATGATCGAAAATATTTGTTTTCAGAGCCGGAATCGGACTTTAATGGGTGAGTTTCTAGGTGAAGTTCGACAAGCTGAATCCGGAAATCCAACCTTTGATGACCAAAAATATGCTTGGAAAAAGTTATTTCGCATGGTACGAAAAAGAGATGATCGAAAATATCTGTCTCCAGAATCGAAATCGCACTTTGATGGGTGGGTTTATAGATGTATTTTGACCCGCTGAATCCAAAAATCCAACCTTTGTTACACGAAAATACACCTGGAAAGAATCTATTTCGCATGGTACGAAAAAGAGATGATCGAAGATATTTCTTTTCAGAATCAAAATCGGACTTTAATGGGTGAGTTTCTAGGTGTATTTCGACCCCCTGAATCCGAAAATCCAACCTCTGATGACCAAAAATCTGCTTGGAATAAAGTTGTTTCGCGTGTTACGAAAAAGAGATGATCGAAAATATCTGTCTCCAGAATCGGAATCGAACTTTGATGGGTGGGCTTATAGGTGTATTTTGACCCGCTGAATCCAAAAAGCCAAGCTTTGTTACACGAAAATACACCTGGAAAGAAGTTATCTCGCATGGTACGAAAAAGAGATGATCGAAAATATTTGTTTTCAGAGCCGGAATCGAACTTTAATGAGTGAGTTTCTAGGTGTATTTCGACCCGCTGGATCCAAAAATCCAACCTCTTTTGACCAAAAATATGCTTGGAAAAAAGTTATTTCGCATGGTACGAAAAAGAGATGATCGAAAATATTTTTTTTCAGAATCAAAATCGGACTTTGATGGGTGAGTTTCTAGGTGTATTTCCACCCGCTGAATCCGAAAATCCAACCTTTGATGACCAAAAATATGCTTGGAAAAAAGTTATTTCGCATGGTACGAAAAAGAGATGATCGAAAATATCTGTCTCCGGATTCGAAATCGAACTTCGATGGGTGGGTTTATAGGTGTATTTTGACCCGCTGAATCCAAAAATCCAACCTTTGTTACACGAAAATACACCTGAAAAGAAGTTATTTCGCATGGTACGAAAAAGAGATGATCGAAAATATTTTTGTTCAGAATCAAAATCGGACTTTGATGGGTGAGTTTCTAGGTGTATTTCGACCCGCTGAATCCGAAAATCCAACCTTTGATGACCAAAAATATGCATGGAAAACAGTTATATCGCATGGTACGAAAAAGAGATGATCGAAAATATTTTTTTACAGATTCAAAATCGGACTTTGATGGGTGAGTTCCTAGGTGTATTCCGACCCGCTGAATCCGAAAATCCAAACTTTGATGAGCAAAAATATGCTTGGAAAAAAGTTATTTCGCATGGTACGAAAAAGAGATGATCGAAAATATCTGTCTCCAGAATGGGAATCGAACTTTGATGAGTGGGTTTATAGTTGTATTATGACCCGCTGAATCCAAAAAGCCAACCTTTGTTACACGAAAATACACCTGGAAAGAAGTTATCTCGCATGGTACGAAAAAGAGATGATCGAAAATATTTGTTTTCAGAGCCGGAATCGGACTTTAATGGGTGAGTTTCTAGGTGAAGTTCGACAAGCTGAATCCGGAAATCCAACCTTTGATGACCAAAAATATGCTTGGAAAAAGTTATTTCGCATGGTACGAAAAAGAGATGATCGAAAATATCTGTCTCCAGAATCGAAATCGCACTTTGATGGGTGGGTTTATAGATGTATTTTGACCCGCTGAATCCAAAAATCCAACCTTTGTTACACGAAAATACACCTGGAAAGAATCTATTTCGCATGGTACGAAAAAGAGATGATCGAAAATATTTTTGTTCAGAATCAAAATCGGACTTTAATGGGTGAGTTTCTAGGTGTATTTCGACCCGCTGAATTCGAATATCCAACCTTTGATGACCAAAAATATGCTTGGAAAAAAGTTATTTCGCATGGTACGAAAAAGAGATGATCGAAAATATCTGTCTCCAGAATCGAAATCGAACTTTGATGGGTGGGTTTAAAGGTGTATTTTGACCCGCTGAATCCAAAAATCCAACCTTTCTTACACGAAAATACACCTGGAAAGAAGTTAATTCGCATGGTACGACAAAGAGATGATCGAAAATATTTTTTTTCAGAAACAAAATCGGACTTTAATGGGTGAGTTTCTAGGTGTATTTCGACCCGCTGAATCCAAAAATCAAACCTCTTATGACCAAAAATATACTTGGAAAAAAGTTATTTCGCATGGTACGAAAAAGAGATGATCGAAAATATTTTTTTTCAGAATCAAAATCGGACTTTGATGGGTGAGTTTCTAGGTGTATTTCGACCCGCTGTATCCGAAAATCCAACCTTTGATGACCAAAAATATGCTTGGAAAAAAGTTATTTCGCATGGTACGAAAAAGAGATGATCGAAAATATCTGTCTCCAGAATCGGAATCGAACTTTGATGGGTGGGTTTATAGGTGTATTTTGACCCGCTGAATCCAAAACCCCAACCTTTGTTACACGAAAATACACCTGGAAAGAATCTATTTCGCATGGTACGAAAAAGAGATGATCGAAGATATTTCTTTTCAGAATCAAAATCGGACTTTAATGGGTGAGTTTCTAGGTGTATTTCGACCCCCTGAATCCGAAAATCCAACCTCTGATGACCAAAAATCTGCTTGGAATAAAGTTGTTTCGCGTGTTACGAAAAAGAGATGATCGAAAATATCTGTCTCCAGAATCGGAATCGAACTTTGATGGGTGGGTTTATAGGTGTATTTTGACCCGCTGAATCCAAAAAGCCAAGCTTTGTTACACGAAAATACACCTGGAAAGAAGTTATCTCGCATGGTACGAAAAAGAGATGATCGAAAATATTTGTTTTCAGAGCCGGAATCGAACTTTAATGAGTGAGTTTCTAGGTGTATTTCGACCCGCTGGATCCAAAAATCCAACCTCTTTTGACCAAAAATATGCTTGGAAAAAAGTTATTTCGCATGGTACGAAAAAGAGATGATCGAAAATATTTTTTTTCAGAATCAAAATCGGACTTTGATGGGTGAGTTTCTAGGTGTATTTCCACCCGCTGAATCCGAAAATCCAACCTTTGATGACCAAAAATATGCTTGGAAAAAAGTTATTTCGCATGGTACGAAAAAGAGATGATCGAAAATATCTGTCTCCGGATTCGAAATCGAACTTCGATGGGTGGGTTTATAGGTGTATTTTGACCCGCTGAATCCAAAAATCCAACCTTTGTTACACGAAAATACACCTGAAAAGAAGTTATTTCGCATGGTACGAAAAAGAGATGATCGAAAATATTTTTGTTCAGAATCAAAATCGGACTTTGATGGGTGAGTTTCTAGGTGTATTTCGACCCGCTGAATCCGAAAATCCAACCTTTGATGACCAAAAATATGCATGGAAAACAGTTATATCGCATGGTACGAAAAAGAGATGATCGAAAATATTTTTTTACAGATTCAAAATCGGACTTTGATGGGTGAGTTCCTAGGTGTATTCCGACCCGCTGAATCCGAAAATCCAAACTTTGATGAGCAAAAATATGCTTGGAAAAAAGTTATTTCGCATGGTACGAAAAAGAGATGATCGAAAATATCTGTCTCCAGAATGGGAATCGAACTTTGATGAGTGGGTTTATAGTTGTATTATGACCCGCTGAATCCAAAAAGCCAACCTTTGTTACACGAAAATACACCTGGAAAGAAGTTATCTCGCATGGTACGAAAAAGAGATGATCGAAAATATTTGTTTTCAGAGCCGGAATCGGACTTTAATGGGTGAGTTTCTAGGTGAAGTTCGACAAGCTGAATCCGGAAATCCAACCTTTGATGACCAAAAATATGCTTGGAAAAAGTTATTTCGCATGGTACGAAAAAGAGATGATCGAAAATATCTGTCTCCAGAATCGAAATCGCACTTTGATGGGTGGGTTTATAGATGTATTTTGACCCGCTGAATCCAAAAATCCAACCTTTGTTACACGAAAATACACCTGGAAAGAATCTATTTCGCATGGTACGAAAAAGAGATGATCGAAAATATTTTTGTTCAGAATCAAAATCGGACTTTAATGGGTGAGTTTCTAGGTGTATTTCGACCCGCTGAATTCGAATATCCAACCTTTGATGACCAAAAATATGCTTGGAAAAAAGTTATTTCGCATGGTACGAAAAAGAGATGATCGAAAATATCTGTCTCCAGAATCGAAATCGAACTTTGATGGGTGGGTTTAAAGGTGTATTTTGACCCGCTGAATCCAAAAATCCAACCTTTCTTACACGAAAATACACCTGGAAAGAAGTTATTTCGCATGGTACGACAAAGAGATGATCGAAAATATTTTTTTTCAGAAACAAAATCGGACTTTAATGGGTGAGTTTCTAGGTGTATTTCGACCCGCTGAATCCAAAAATCAAACCTCTTATGACCAAAAATATACTTGGAAAAAAGTTATTTCGCATGGTACGAAAAAGAGATGATCGAAAATATTTTTTTTCAGAATCAAAATCGGACTTTGATGGGTGAGTTTCTAGGTGTATTTCGACCCGCTGTATCCGAAAATCCAACCTTTGATGACCAAAAATATGCTTGGAAAAAAGTTATTTCGCATGGTACGAAAAAGAGATGATCGAAAATATCTGTCTCCAGAATCGGAATCGAACTTTGATGGGTGGGTTTATAGGTGTATTTTGACCCGCTGAATCCAAAACCCCAACCTTTGTTACACGAAAATACACCTGGAAAGAAGTTATTCCGCATGGTACGAAAAAGAGATGATCGAAAATATTTTTTTTCCGAATCAAAATCGGACTTTAATGGGAGAGTTTCTAGGTGTATTTCGACCCCCTGAATCCGAAAATCCAACCTCTGATGACCAAAAATCTGCTTGGAAAAAAGTTGTTTCGCATGGTACGAAAAAGAGATGAACGAAAATATTTTTTTTCAGAATCAAGATCGGACTGCGATGGGTGAGTTTCTAGGTGTATTTCGACCCGCTGGATCCGAAAATCCAAACTTTGATGAGCAAAAATATGCTTGGAAAAAAGTTATTTCGCGTGGTACGAAAAAGAGATGATCGAAAATATCTGTCTCCAGAATCGGAATCGAACTTTGATGGGTGGGTTTATAGGTGTATTTTGACCCGCTGAATCCAAAAAGCCAACCTTTGTTACACGAAAATACACCTGGAAAGAAGTTATCTCGCATGGTACGAAAAAGAGATGATCGAAAATATTTGTTTTCAGAGCCGGAATCGGACTTTAATGGGTGAGTTTCTAGGTGAAGTTCGACAAGCTGAATCCGGAAATCCAACCTTTGATGACCAAAAATATGCTTGGAAAAAGTTATTTCGCATGGTACGAAAAAGAGATGATCGAAAATATCTGTCTCCAGAATCGAAATCGCACTTTGATGGGTGGGTTTATAGATGTATTTTGACCCGCTGAATCCAAAAATCCAACCTTTGTTACACGAAAATACACCTGGAAAGAATCTATTTCGCATGGTACGAAAAAGAGATGATCGAAAATATTTTTGTTCAGAATCAAAATCGGACTTTAATGGGTGAGTTTCTAGGTGTATTTCGACCCGCTGAATTCGAATATCCAACCTTTGATGACCAAAAATATGCTTGGAAAAAAGTTATTTCGCATGGTACGAAAAAGAGATGATCGAAAATATCTGTCTCCAGAATCGAAATCGAACTTTGATGGGTGGGTTTAAAGGTGTATTTTGACCCGCTGAATCCAAAAATCCAACCTTTCTTACACGAAAATACACCTGGAAAGAAGTTATTTCGCATGGTACGACAAAGAGATGATCGAAAATATTTTTTTTCAGAAACAAAATCGGACTTTAATGGGTGAGTTTCTAGGTGTATTTCGACCCGCTGAATCCAAAAATCAAACCTCTTATGACCAAAAATATACTTGGAAAAAAGTTATTTCGCATGGTACGAAAAAGAGATGATCGAAAATATTTTTTTTCAGAATCAAAATCGGACTTTGATGGGTGAGTTTCTAGGTGTATTTCGACCCGCTGTATCCGAAAATCCAACCTTTGATGACCAAAAATATGCTTGGAAAAAAGTTATTTCGCATGGTACGAAAAAGAGATGATCGAAAATATCTGTCTCCAGAATCGGAATCGAACTTTGATGGGTGGGTTTATAGGTGTATTTTGACCCGCTGAATCCAAAACCCCAACCTTTGTTACACGAAAATACACCTGGAAAGAAGTTATTCCGCATGGTCCGAAAAAGAGATGATCGAAAATATTTGTTTTCAGAGCCGGAATCGAACTTTAATGGGTGAGTTTCTAGGTGTATTTCGACCCGCTGGATCCAAAAATCCAACCTATTTTCACCAAAAATATGCTTGGAAAAAAGTTATTTCGCATGGTACGAAAAAGAGATGATCGAAAATATTTTTTTTCAGAATCAAAATCGGACTTTGATGGGTGAGTTTCTAGGTGTATTTCCACCCGCTGAATCCGAAAATCCAACCTTTGATGACCAAAAATATGCTTGGAAAAAAGTTATTTCGCATGGTACGAAAAAGAGATGATCGAAAATATCTGTCTCCGGATTCGAAATCGAACTTCGATGGGTGGGTTTATAGGTGTATTTTGACCCGCTGAATCCAAAAATCCAACCTTTGTTACACGAAAATACACCTGAAAAGAAGTTATTTCGCATGGTACGAAAAAGAGATGATCGAAAATATTTTTGTTCAGAATCAAAATCGGACTTTGATGGGTGAGTTTCTAGGTGTATTTCGACCCGCTGAATCCGAAAATCCAACCTTTGATGACCAAAAATATGCATGGAAAACAGTTATATCGCATGGTACGAAAAAGAGATGATCGAAAATATTTTTTTACAGATTCAAAATCGGACTTTGATGGGTGAGTTCCTAGGTGTATTTCGACCCGCTGAATCCGAAAATCCAAACTTTGATGAGCAAAAATATGCTTGGAAAAAAGTTATTTCGCATGGTACGAAAAAGAGATGATCGAAAATATCTGTCTCCAGAATGGGAATCGAACTTTGATGAGTGGGTTTATAGTTGTATTATGACCCGCTGAATCCAAAAAGCCAACCTTTGTTACACGAAAATACACCTGGAAAGAAGTTATCTCGCATGGTACGAAAAAGAGATGATCGAAAATATTTGTTTTCAGAGCCGGAATCGGACTTTAATGGGTGAGTTTCTAGGTGAAGTTCGACAAGCTGAATCCGGAAATCCAACCTTTGATGACCAAAAATATGCTTGGAAAAAGTTATTTCGCATGGTACGAAAAAGAGATGATCGAAAATATCTGTCTCCAGAATCGAAATCGCACTTTGATGGGTGGGTTTATAGATGTATTTTGACCCGCTGAATCCAAAAATCCAACCTTTGTTACACGAAAATACACCTGGAAAGAATCTATTTCGCATGGTACGAAAAAGAGATGATCGAAAATATTTTTGTTCAGAATCAAAATCGGACTTTAATGGGTGAGTTTCTAGGTGTATTTCGACCCGCTGAATTCGAATATCCAACCTTTGATGACCAAAAATATGCTTGGAAAAAAGTTATTTCGCATGGTACGAAAAAGAGATGATCGAAAATATCTGTCTCCAGAATCGAAATCGAACTTTGATGGGTGGGTTTAAAGGTGTATTTTGACCCGCTGAATCCAAAAATCCAACCTTTCTTACACGAAAATACACCTGGAAAGAAGTTATTTCGCATGGTACGACAAAGAGATGATCGAAAATATTTTTTTTCAGAAACAAAATCGGACTTTAATGGGTGAGTTTCTAGGTGTATTTCGACCCGCTGAATCCAAAAATCAAACCTCTTATGACCAAAAATATACTTGGAAAAAAGTTATTTCGCATGGTACGAAAAAGAGATGATCGAAAATATTTTTTTTCAGAATCAAAATCGGACTTTGATGGGTGAGTTTCTAGGTGTATTTCGACCCGCTGTATCCGAAAATCCAACCTTTGATGACCAAAAATATGCTTGGAAAAAAGTTATTTCGCATGGTACGAAAAAGAGATGATCGAAAATATCTGTCTCCAGAATCGGAATCGAACTTTGATGGGTGGGTTTATAGGTGTATTTTGACCCGCTGAATCCAAAACCCCAACCTTTGTTACACGAAAATACACCTGGAAAGAAGTTATTCCGCATGGTCCGAAAAAGAGATGATCGAAAATATTTTTTTTCCGAATCAAAATCGGACTTTAATGGGAGAGTTTCTAGGTGTATTTCGACCCCCTGAATCCGAAAATCCAACCTCTGATGACCAAAAATCTGCTTGGAAAAAAGTTGTTTCGCATGGTACGAAAAAGAGATGAACGAAAATATTTTTTTTCAGAATCAAGATCGGACTGCGATGGGTGAGTTTCTAGGTGTATTTCGACCCGCTGGATCCGAAAATCCAAACTTTGATGAGCAAAAATATGCTTGGAAAAAAGTTATTTCGCGTGGTACGAAAAAGAGATGATCGAAAATATCTGTCTCCAGAATCGGAATCGAACTTTGATGGGTGGGTTTATAGGTGTATTTTGACCCGCTGAATCCAAAAAGCCAACCTTTGTTACACGAAAATACACCTGGAAAGAAGTTATCTCGCATGGTACGAAAAAGAGATGATCGAAAATATTTGTTTTCAGAGCCGGAATCGGACTTTAATGGGTGAGTTTCTAGGTGAAGTTCGACAAGCTGAATCCGGAAATCCAACCTTTGATGACCAAAAATATGCTTGGAAAAAGTTATTTCGCATGGTACGAAAAAGAGATGATCGAAAATATCTGTCTCCAGAATCGAAATCGCACTTTGATGGGTGGGTTTATAGATGTATTTTGACCCGCTGAATCCAAAAATCCAACCTTTGTTACACGAAAATACACCTGGAAAGAATCTATTTCGCATGGTACGAAAAAGACATGATCGAAGATATTTTTTTTCAGAATCAAAATCGGACTTTAATGGGTGAGTTTCTAGGTGTATTTCGACCCCCTGAATCCAAAAATCCAACCTCTGATGACCAAAAATCTGCTTGGAATAAAGTTGTTTCGCGTGTTACGAAAAAGAGATGATCGAAAATATCTGTCTCCAGAATCGGAATCGAACTGTGATGGGTGGGTTTATAGGTGTATTTTGACCCGCTGAATCCAAAAAGCCAAGCTTTGGTACACGAAAATACACCTGGAACGAAGTTATCTCGCATGGTACGAAAAAGAGATGATCGAAAATATTTGTTTTCAGAGCCGGAATCGAACTTTAATGGGTGAGTTTCTAGGTGTATTTCGACCCGCTGGATCCAAAAATCCAACCTATTTTCACCAAAAATATGCTTGGAAAAAAGTTATTTCGCATGGTACGAAAAAGAGATGATCGAAAATATTTTTTTTCAGAATCAAAATCGGACTTTGATGGGTGAGTTTCTAGGTGTATTTCCACCCGCTGAATCCGAAAATCCAACCTTTGATGACCAAAAATATGCTTGGAAAAAAGTTATTTCGCATGGTACGAAAAAGAGATGATCGAAAATATCTGTCTCCGGATTCGAAATCGAACTTCGATGGGTGGGTTTATAGGTGTATTTTGACCCGCTGAATCCAAAAATCCAACCTTTGTTACACGAAAATACACCTGAAAAGAAGTTATTTCGCATGGTACGAAAAAGAGATGATCGAAAATATTTTTGTTCAGAATCAAAATCGGACTTTGATGGGTGAGTTTCTAGGTGTATTTCGACCCGCTGAATCCGAAAATCCAACCTTTGATGACCAAAAATATGCATGGAAAACAGTTATATCGCATGGTACGAAAAAGAGATGATCGAAAATATCTGTCTCCAGAATCGAAATCGCACTTTGATGGGTGGGTTTATAGATGTATTTTGACCCGCTGAATCCAAAAATCCAACCTTTGTTACACGAAAATACACCTGGAAAGAATCTATTTCGCATGGTACGAAAAAGAGATGATCGAAAATATTTTTGTTCAGAATCAAAATCGGACTTTAATGGGTGAGTTTCTAGGTGTATTTCGACCCGCTGAATTCGAATATCCAACCTTTGATGACCAAAAATATGCTTGGAAAAAAGTTATTTCGCATGGTACGAAAAAGAGATGATCGAAAATATCTGTCTCCAGAATCGAAATCGAACTTTGATGGGTGGATTTAAAGGTGTATTTTGACCCGCTGAATCCAAAAATCCAACCTTTTTTACACGAAAATACACCTGGAAAGAAGTTATTTCGCATGGTACGACAAAGAGATGATCGAAAATATTTTTTTTCAGAAACAAAATCGGACTTTAATGGGTGAGTTTCTAGGTGTATTTCGACCCGCTGAATCCAAAAATCAAACCTCTTATGACCAAAAATATACTTGGAAAAAAGTTATTTCGCATGGTACGAAAAAGAGATGATCGAAAATATTTTTTTTCAGAATCAAAATCGGACTTTGATGCGTGAGTTTCTAGGTGTATTTCGACCCGCTGTATCCGAAAATCCAACCTTTGATGACCAAAAATATGCTTGGAAAAAAGTTATTTCGCATGGTACGAAAAAGAGATGATCGAAAATATCTGTCTCCAGAATCGGAATCGAACTTTGATGGGTGGGTTTATAGGTGTATTTCGACCCGCTGAATCCAAAACCCCAACCTTTGTTACACGAAAATACACCTGGAAAGAAGTTATTCCGCATGGTCCGAAAAAGAGATGATCGAAAATATTTTCATTCCGAATCAAAATCGGACTTTAATGGGAGAGTTTCTAGGTGTATTTCGACCCCCTGAATCCGAAAATCCAACCTCTGATGACCAAAAATCTGCTTGGAAAAAAGTTGTTTCGCATGGTACGAAAAAGAGATGAACGAAAATATTTTTTTTCAGAATCAAGATCGGACTGCGATGGGTGAGTTTCTAGGTGTCTTTCGACCCGCTGGATCCGAAAATCCAAACTTTGATGAGCAAAAATATGCTTGGAAAAAAGTTATTTCGCGTGGTACGAAAAAGAGATGATCGAAAATATCTGTCTCCAGAATCGGAATCGAACTTTGATGGGTGGGTTTATAGGTGTATTTTGACCCGCTGAATCCAAAAAGCCAACCTTTGTTACACGAAAATACACCTGGAAAGAAGTTATCTCGCATGGTACGAAAAAGAGATGATCGAAAATATTTGTTTTCAGAGCCGGAATCGGACTTTAATGGGTGAGTTTCTAGGTGAAGTTCGACAAGCTGAATCCGGAAATCCAACCTTTGATGACCAAAAATATGCTTGGAAAAAGTTATTTCGCATGGTACGAAAAAGAGATGATCGAAAATATCTGTCTCCAGAATCGAAATCGCACTTTGATGGGTGGGTTTATAGATGTATTTTGACCCGCCGAATCCAAAAATCCAACCTTTGTTACACGAAAATACACCTGGAAAGAAGTTATCTCGCATGGTACGAAAAAGAGATGATCGAAAATATTTGTTTTCAGAGCCGGAATCGGACTTTAATGGGTGAGTTTCTAGGTGAAGTTCGACAAGCTGAATCCGGAAATCCAACCTTTGATGACCAAAAATATGCTTGGAAAAAGTTATTTCGCATGGTACGAAAAAGAGATGATCGAAAATATCTGTCTCCAGAATCGAAATCGCACTTTGATGGGTGGGTTTATAGATGTATTTTGACCCGCTGAATCCAAAAATCCAACCTTTGTTACACGAAAATACACCTGGAAAGAATCTATTTCGCATGGTACGAAAAAGAGATGATCGAAGATATTTTTTTTCAGAATCAAAATCGGACTTTAATGGGTGAGTTTCTAGGTGTATTTCGACCCCCTGAATCCAAAAATCCAACCTCTGATGACCAAAAATCTGCTTGGAATAAAGTTGTTTCGCGTGTTACGAAAAAGAGATGATCGAAAATATCTGTCTCCAGAATCGGAATCGAACTGTGATGGGTGGGTTTATAGGTGTATTTTGACCCGCTGAATCCAAAAAGCCAAGCTTTGGTACACGAAAATACACCTGGAACGAAGTTATCTCGCATGGTACGAAAAAGAGATGATCGAAAATATTTGTTTTCAGAGCCGGAATCGAACTTTAATGGGTGAGTTTCTAGGTGTATTTCGACCCGCTGGATCCAAAAATCCAACCTATTTTCACCAAAAATATGCTTGGAAAAAAGTTATTTCGCATGGTACGAAAAAGAGATGATCGAAAATATTTTTTTTCAGAATCAAAATCGGACTTTGATGGGTGAGTTTCTAGGTGTATTTCCACCCGCTGAATCCGAAAATCCAACCTTTGATGACCAAAAATATGCTTGGAAAAAAGTTATTTCGCATGGTACGAAAAAGAGATGATCGAAAATATCTGTCTCCGGATTCGAAATCGAACTTCGATGGGTGGGTTTATAGGTGTATTTTGACCCGCTGAATCCAAAAATCCAACCTTTGTTACACGAAAATACACCTGAAAAGAAGTTATTTCGCATGGTACGAAAAAGAGATGATCGAAAATATTTTTGTTCAGAATCAAAATCGGACTTTGATGGGTGAGTTTCTAGGTGTATTTCGACCCGCTGAATCCGAAAATCCAACCTTTGATGACCAAAAATATGCATGGAAAACAGTTATATCGCATGGTACGAAAAAGAGATGATCGAAAATATTTTTTTACAGATTCAAAATCGGACTTTGATGGGTGAGTTCCTAGGTGTATTTCGACCCGCTGAATCCGAAAATCCAAACTTTGATGAGCCAAAATATGCTTGGAAAAAAGTTATTTCGCGTGGTACGAAAAAGAGATGATCGAAAATATCTGTCTCCAGAATCGGAATCGAACTTTGATGGGTGGGTTTATAGGTGTATTTTGACCCGCTGAATCCAAAACCCCAACCTTTGTTACACGAAAATACACCTGGAAAGAAGTTATTCCGCATGGTCCGAAAAAGAGATGATCGAAAATATTTTTTTTCCGAATCAAAATCGGACTTTAATGGGAGAGTTTCTAGGTGTATTTCGACCCCCTGAATCCGAAAATCCAACCTCTGATGACCAAAAATCTGCTTGGAAAAAAGTTGTTTCGCATGGTACGAAAAAGAGATGAACGAAAATATTTTTTTTCAGAATCAAGATCGGACTGCGATGGGTGAGTTTCTAGGTGTATTTCGACCCGCTGGATCCGAAAATCCAAACTTTGATGAGCAAAAATATGCTTGGAAAAAAGTTATTTCGCGTGGTACGAAAAAGAGATGATCGAAAATATCTGTCTCCAGAATCGGAATCGAACTTTGATGGGTGGGTTTATAGGTGTATTTTGACCCGCTGAATCCAAAAAGCCAACCTTTGTTACACGAAAATACACCTGGAAAGAAGTTATCTCGCATGGTACGAAAAAGAGATGATCGAAAATATTTGTTTTCAGAGCCGGAATCGGACTTTAATGGGTGAGTTTCTAGGTGAAGTTCGACAAGCTGAATCCGGAAATCCAACCTTTGATGACCAAAAATATGCTTGGAAAAAGTTATTTCGCATGGTACGAAAAAGAGATGATCGAAAATATCTGTCTCCAGAATCGAAATCGCACTTTGATGGGTGGGTTTATAGATGTATTTTGACCCGCTGAATCCAAAAATCCAACCTTTGTTACACGAAAATACACCTGGAAAGAATCTATTTCGCATGGTACGAAAAAGACATGATCGAAGATATTTTTTTTCAGAATCAAAATCGGACTTTAATGGGTGAGTTTCTAGGTGTATTTCGACCCCCTGAATCCAAAAATCCAACCTCTGATGACCAAAAATCTGCTTGGAATAAAGTTGTTTCGCGTGTTACGAAAAAGAGATGATCGAAAATATCTGTCTCCAGAATCGGAATCGAACTGTGATGGGTGGGTTTATAGGTGTATTTTGACCCGCTGAATCCAAAAAGCCAAGCTTTGGTACACGAAAATACACCTGGAACGAAGTTATCTCGCATGGTACGAAAAAGAGATGATCGAAAATATTTGTTTTCAGAGCCGGAATCGAACTTTAATGGGTGAGTTTCTAGGTGTATTTCGACCCGCTGGATCCAAAAATCCAACCTATTTTCACCAAAAATATGCTTGGAAAAAAGTTATTTCGCATGGTACGAAAAAGAGATGATCGAAAATATTTTTTTTCAGAATCAAAATCGGACTTTGATGGGTGAGTTTCTAGGTGTATTTCCACCCGCTGAATCCGAAAATCCAACCTTTGATGACCAAAAATATGCTTGGAAAAAAGTTATTTCGCATGGTACGAAAAAGAGATGATCGAAAATATCTGTCTCCGGATTCGAAATCGAACTTCGATGGGTGGGTTTATAGGTGTATTTTGACCCGCTGAATCCAAAAATCCAACCTTTGTTACACGAAAATACACCTGAAAAGAAGTTATTTCGCATGGTACGAAAAAGAGATGATCGAAAATATTTTTGTTCAGAATCAAAATCGGACTTTGATGGGTGAGTTTCTAGGTGTATTTCGACCCGCTGAATCCGAAAATCCAACCTTTGATGACCAAAAATATGCATGGAAAACAGTTATATCGCATGGTACGAAAAAGAGATGATCGAAAATATCTGTCTCCAGAATCGAAATCGCACTTTGATGGGTGGGTTTATAGATGTATTTTGACCCGCTGAATCCAAAAATCCAACCTTTGTTACACGAAAATACACCTGGAAAGAATCTATTTCGCATGGTACGAAAAAGAGATGATCGAAAATATTTTTGTTCAGAATCAAAATCGGACTTTAATGGGTGAGTTTCTAGGTGTATTTCGACCCGCTGAATTCGAATATCCAACCTTTGATGACCAAAAATATGCTTGGAAAAAAGTTATTTCGCATGGTACGAAAAAGAGATGATCGAAAATATCTGTCTCCAGAATCGAAATCGAACTTTGATGGGTGGATTTAAAGGTGTATTTTGACCCGCTGAATCCAAAAATCCAACCTTTTTTACACGAAAATACACCTGGAAAGAAGTTATTTCGCATGGTACGACAAAGAGATGATCGAAAATATTTTTTTTCAGAAACAAAATCGGACTTTAATGGGTGAGTTTCTAGGTGTATTTCGACCCGCTGAATCCAAAAATCAAACCTCTTATGACCAAAAATATACTTGGAAAAAAGTTATTTCGCATGGTACGAAAAAGAGATGATCGAAAATATTTTTTTTCAGAATCAAAATCGGACTTTGATGCGTGAGTTTCTAGGTGTATTTCGACCCGCTGTATCCGAAAATCCAACCTTTGATGACCAAAAATATGCTTGGAAAAAAGTTATTTCGCATGGTACGAAAAAGAGATGATCGAAAATATCTGTCTCCAGAATCGGAATCGAACTTTGATGGGTGGGTTTATAGGTGTATTTCGACCCGCTGAATCCAAAACCCCAACCTTTGTTACACGAAAATACACCTGGAAAGAAGTTATTCCGCATGGTCCGAAAAAGAGATGATCGAAAATATTTTCATTCCGAATCAAAATCGGACTTTAATGGGAGAGTTTCTAGGTGTATTTCGACCCCCTGAATCCGAAAATCCAACCTCTGATGACCAAAAATCTGCTTGGAAAAAAGTTGTTTCGCATGGTACGAAAAAGAGATGAACGAAAATATTTTTTTTCAGAATCAAGATCGGACTGCGATGGGTGAGTTTCTAGGTGTCTTTCGACCCGCTGGATCCGAAAATCCAAACTTTGATGAGCAAAAATATGCTTGGAAAAAAGTTATTTCGCGTGGTACGAAAAAGAGATGATCGAAAATATCTGTCTCCAGAATCGGAATCGAACTTTGATGGGTGGGTTTATAGGTGTATTTTGACCCGCTGAATCCAAAAAGCCAACCTTTGTTACACGAAAATACACCTGGAAAGAAGTTATCTCGCATGGTACGAAAAAGAGATGATCGAAAATATTTGTTTTCAGAGCCGGAATCGGACTTTAATGGGTGAGTTTCTAGGTGAAGTTCGACAAGCTGAATCCGGAAATCCAACCTTTGATGACCAAAAATATGCTTGGAAAAAGTTATTTCGCATGGTACGAAAAAGAGATGATCGAAAATATCTGTCTCCAGAATCGAAATCGCACTTTGATGGGTGGGTTTATAGATGTATTTTGACCCGCCGAATCCAAAAATCCAACCTTTGTTACACGAAAATACACCTGGAAAGAAGTTATCTCGCATGGTACGAAAAAGAGATGATCGAAAATATTTGTTTTCAGAGCCGGAATCGGACTTTAATGGGTGAGTTTCTAGGTGAAGTTCGACAAGCTGAATCCGGAAATCCAACCTTTGATGACCAAAAATATGCTTGGAAAAAGTTATTTCGCATGGTACGAAAAAGAGATGATCGAAAATATCTGTCTCCAGAATCGAAATCGCACTTTGATGGGTGGGTTTATAGATGTATTTTGACCCGCTGAATCCAAAAATCCAACCTTTGTTACACGAAAATACACCTGGAAAGAATCTATTTCGCATGGTACGAAAAAGAGATGATCGAAGATATTTTTTTTCAGAATCAAAATCGGACTTTAATGGGTGAGTTTCTAGGTGTATTTCGACCCCCTGAATCCAAAAATCCAACCTCTGATGACCAAAAATCTGCTTGGAATAAAGTTGTTTCGCGTGTTACGAAAAAGAGATGATCGAAAATATCTGTCTCCAGAATCGGAATCGAACTGTGATGGGTGGGTTTATAGGTGTATTTTGACCCGCTGAATCCAAAAAGCCAAGCTTTGGTACACGAAAATACACCTGGAACGAAGTTATCTCGCATGGTACGAAAAAGAGATGATCGAAAATATTTGTTTTCAGAGCCGGAATCGAACTTTAATGGGTGAGTTTCTAGGTGTATTTCGACCCGCTGGATCCAAAAATCCAACCTATTTTCACCAAAAATATGCTTGGAAAAAAGTTATTTCGCATGGTACGAAAAAGAGATGATCGAAAATATTTTTTTTCAGAATCAAAATCGGACTTTGATGGGTGAGTTTCTAGGTGTATTTCCACCCGCTGAATCCGAAAATCCAACCTTTGATGACCAAAAATATGCTTGGAAAAAAGTTATTTCGCATGGTACGAAAAAGAGATGATCGAAAATATCTGTCTCCGGATTCGAAATCGAACTTCGATGGGTGGGTTTATAGGTGTATTTTGACCCGCTGAATCCAAAAATCCAACCTTTGTTACACGAAAATACACCTGAAAAGAAGTTATTTCGCATGGTACGAAAAAGAGATGATCGAAAATATTTTTGTTCAGAATCAAAATCGGACTTTGATGGGTGAGTTTCTAGGTGTATTTCGACCCGCTGAATCCGAAAATCCAACCTTTGATGACCAAAAATATGCATGGAAAACAGTTATATCGCATGGTACGAAAAAGAGATGATCGAAAATATTTTTTTACAGATTCAAAATCGGACTTTGATGGGTGAGTTCCTAGGTGTATTTCGACCCGCTGAATCCGAAAATCCAAACTTTGATGAGCCAAAATATGCTTGGAAAAAAGTTATTTCGCGTGGTACGAAAAAGAGATGATCGAAAATATCTGTCTCCAGAATCGGAATCGAACTTTGATGGGTGGGTTTATAGGTGTATTTTGACCCGCTGAATCCAAAACCCCAACCTTTGTTACACGAAAATACACCTGGAAAGAAGTTATTCCGCATGGTACGAAAAAGAGATGATCGAAAATATTTTTTTTCCGAATCAAAATCGGACTTTAATGGGAGAGTTTCTAGGTGTATTTCGACCCCCTGAATCCGAAAATCCAACCTCTGATGACCAAAAATCTGCTTGGAAAAAAGTTGTTTCGCATGGTACGAAAAAGAGATGAACGAAAATATTTTTTTTCAGAATCAAGATCGGACTGCGATGGGTGAGTTTCTAGGTGTATTTCGACCCGCTGGATCCGAAAATCCAAACTTTGATGAGCAAAAATATGCTTGGAAAAAAGTGATTTCGCGTGGTACGAAAAAGAGATGATCGAAAATATCTGTCTCCAGAATCGGAATCGAACTTTGATGGGTGGGTTGATAGGTGTATTTTGACCCGCTGAATCCAAAAAGCCAACCTTTGTTACACGAAAATACACCTGGAAAGAAGTTATCTCGCATGGTACGAAAAAGAGATGATCGAAAATATTTGTTTTCAGAGCCGGAATCGGACTTTAATGGGTGAGTTTCTAGGTGAAGTTCGACAAGCTGAATCCGGAAATCCAACCTTTGATGACCAAAAATATGCTTGGAAAAAGTTATTTCGCATGGTACGAAAAAGAGATGATCGAAAATATCTGTCTCCAGAATCGAAATCGCACTTTGATGGGTGGGTTTATAGATGTATTTTGACCCGCTGAATCCAAAAATCCAACCTTTGTTACACGAAAATACACCTGGAAAGAATCTATTTCGCATGGTACGAAAAAGAGATGATCGAAGATATTTTTTTTCAGAATCAAAATCGGACTTTAATGGGTGAGTTTCTAGGTGTATTTCGACCCCCTGAATCCGAAAATCCAACCTCTGATGACCAAAAATCTGCTTGGAATAAAGTTGTTTCGCGTGTTACGAAAAAGAGATGATCGAAAATATCTGTCTCCAGAATCGGAATCGAACTTTGATGGGTGGGTTTATAGGTGTATTTTGACCCGCTGAATCCAAAAACCCAAGCTTTGTTACACGAAAATACACCTGGAAAGAAGTTATCTCGCATGGTACGAAAAAGAGATGATCGAAAATATTTGTTTTCAGAGCCGGAATCGAACTTTAATGGGTGAGTTTCTAGGTGTATTTCGACCCGCTGGATCCAAAAATCCAACCTATTTTCACCAAAAATATGCTTGGAAAAAAGTTATTTCGCATGGTACGAAAAAGAGATGATCGAAAATATTTTTTTTCAGAATCAAAATCGGACTTTGATGGGTGAGTTTCTAGGTGTATTTCCACCCGCTGAATCCGAAAATCCAACCTTTGATGACCAAAAATATGCTTGGAAAAAAGTTATTTCGCATGGTACGAAAAAGAGATGATCGAAAATATTTTTTTTCAGAATCAAAATCGGACTTTGATGGGTGAGTTTCTAGGTGTATTTCGACCCGCTGAATCCGAAAAACCAACCTTTGATGACCAAAAATATGCTTGGAAAAAAGTTATTTCGCATGTTACGAAAAAGAGATGATCGAAAATATCTGTCTCCAGAATCGGAATCGAACTTTGATGGGTGGGTTTATAGGTGTATTTTGACCCGCTGAATCCAAAAAGCCAACCTTTGTTACACGAAAATACACCTGGAAAGAAGTTATCTCGCATGGTACGAAAAAGAGATGATCGAAAATATTTGTTTTCAGAGCCGGAATCGGACTTTAATGGGTGAGTTTCTAGGTGTATTTCGACCCGCTGAATCCAAAAATCCAACCTCTTTTGACCAAAAATATGCTTGGAAAAAAATTATTTCGCATGGTACGAAAAAGAGATGATCGAAAATATTTTTTTTCAGAATCAAAATCGGACTTCTATGGGTGAGTTTCTAGGTGTATTTCCACCCGCTGAATCCGAAAATCCAACCATCGATGATCAAAAATATGCTTGGAAAAAAGTTATTTCGCATGGTACGAAAAAGAGATGATCGAAAATATCTGTCTCCGGATTCGAAATCGAACTTCGATGGGTGGGGTAATAGGTGTATTTTGACCCGCTGAATCCAAAAATCCAACCTTTGTTACACAAAAATACACCTGGAAAGAAGTTATTCCGCATGGTACGAAAAAGAGATGATCCAAAATATTTTTTTTCAGAATCAAAATCGGACTTTAATGGGTGAAGTGCTAGGTGTATTTCGAGCCCCTGAATCCGAAAATCCAACCTCTGATGACCAAAAATATGTTTGGAAAAAAGTTAGTTCGCATGGTACGAAAAAGAGACGATCGAAAATATTTTTTTTCAGAATCAAGATCGGACTTTGATGTGTGAGTTTCTAGGTGTATTTCGACCCGCTGAATTCGAATATCCAACCTTTGATGACCAAAAATATGCTTGGAAAAAAGTCATTTCGCATGGTACGAAAGAGAGATGATCGAAAATATCTGTCTCCAGAATCGGAATCGAACTTGGATGGGTGGGTTTATAGGTGTATTTTGACCCGCTGAATCCAAAACTCCAACCTTTCTTACACGAAAATACACCTGGAAAGAAGTTATTTCGCATGGTACGACAAAGAGATGATCGAAAATATTTTTTTTCAGAATCAAAATCGGACTTTAATGGGTGAGTTTCTGGGTGTATTTCGACCCGCTGAATCCAAAAATCCAACCTTTTATGACCAAAAATATGCTTGGAAAAAAGTTATTTCGCATGGTACGAAAAAGAGATGATCGAAAATATTTTTTTTCAGAATCAAAATCGGACTTTGATGGGTGAGTTTCTAGGTGTATTTCGACCCGCTGAATCCGAAAAACCAACCTTTGATGACCAAAAATATGCTTGGAAAAAAGTTATTTCGCATGTTACGAAAAAGAGATGATCGAAAATATTTCTTTTCAGAATCAAAATCGGACTTTGATGGGTGAGTTTCTAGGTGTAGTTCGACCCGCTGAATCCGGAAATCCAACCTTTGATGACCAAAAATCTGCTTGGAAAAAAGTTGTTTCGCATGGTACGAAAAAGAGATGATCGAAAATATTTTTTTTCAGAATCAAGATCGGACTGTGATGGGTGAGTTTCTAGGTGTATTTTGACCCGCTGAATCCGAGAATCCAAACTTTGATTAGCAAAAATATGCTTGGAAAAAAGTTATTTCGCGTGGTACGAAAAAGAGATGATCGAAAATATCTGTCTCCAGAATCGGAATCGAACTTTGATGGGTGGGTTTATAGGTGTATTTTGACCCACTGAATCCAAAAAGCCAACCTTTGTTACACGAAAATACACCTGGAAAGAAGTTATCTCGCATGGTACGAAAAAGAGATGATCGAAAATATTTGTTTTCAGAGCCGGAATCGGACTTTAATGGGTGAGTTTCTAGATGTATTTCGACCCGCTGAATCCAAAAATCCAACCTCTTTTGACCAAAAATATGCTTGGAAAAAAATTATTTCGCATGGTACGAAAAAGAGATGATCGAAAATATTTTTTTTCAGAATCAAAATCGGACTTCTATGGGTGAGTTTCTAGGTGTATTTCCACCCGCTGAATCCGAAAATCCAACCATCGATGATCAAAAATATGCTTGGAAAAAAGTTATTTCGCATGGTACGAAAAAGAGATGATCGAAAATATCTGTCTCCGGATTCGAAATCGAACTTCGATGGGTGGGGTAATAGGTGTATTTTGACCCGCTGAATCCAAAAATCCAACCTTTGTTACACAAAAATACACCTGGAAAGAAGTTATTTCGCATGGTACGAAAAAGAGATGATCCAAAATATTTTTTTTCAGAATCAAAATCGGACTTTAATGGGTGAAGTGCTAGGTGTATTTCGAGCCCCTGAATCCGAAAATCCAACCTCTGATGACCAAAAATATGTTTGGAAAAAAGTTAGTTCGCATGGTACGAAAAAGAGACGATCGAAAATATTTTTTTTCAGAATCAAGATCGGACTTTGATGTGTGAGTTTCTAGGTGTATTTCGACCCGCTGAATTCGAATATCCAACCTTTGATGACCAAAAATATGCTTGGAAAAAAGTCATTTCGCATGGTACGAAAAAGAGATGATCGAAAATATCTGTCTCCAGAATCGGAATCGAACTTTGATGGGTGGGTTTATAGGTGTATTTTGACCCGCTGAATCCAAAACTCCAACCTTTCTTACACGAAAATACACCTGGAAAGAAGTTATTTCGCATGGTACGACAAAGAGATGATCGAAAATATTTTTTTTCAGAATCAAAATCGGACTTTAATGGGTGAGTTTCTGGGTGTATTTCGACCCGCTGAATCCAAAAATCCAACCTTTTATGACCAAAAATATGCTTGGAAAAAAGTTATTTCGCATGGTACGAAAAAGAGATGATCGAAAATATTTTTTTTCAGAATCAAAATCGGACTTTGATGGGTGAGTTTCTAGGTGTATTTCGACCCGCTGAATCCGAAAAACCAACCTTTGATGACCAAAAATATGATTGGAAAAAAGTTATTTCGCATGTTACGAAAAAGAGATGATCGAAAATATCTGTCTCCAGAATCGGAATCGAACTTTGATGGGTGGGTTTATAGGTGTATTTTGACCCGCTGAATCCAAAAAGCCAACCTTTGTTACACGAAAATACACCTGGAAAGAAGTTATCTCGCATGGTACGAAAAAGAGATGATCGAAAATATTTGTTTTCAGAGCCGGAATCGGACTTTAATGGGTGAGTTTCTAGATGTATTTCGACCCGCTGAATCCAAAAATCCAACCTCTTTTGACCAAAAATATGCTTGGAAAAAAATTATTTCGCATGGTACGAAAAAGAGATGATCGAAAATATTTTTTTTCAGAATCAAAATCGGACTTCTATGGGTGAGTTTCTAGGTGTATTTCCACCCGCTGAATCCGAAAATCCAACCATCGATGATCAAAAATATGCTTGGAAAAAAGTTATTTCGCATGGTACGAAAAAGAGATGATCGAAAATATCTGTCTCCGGATTCGAAATCGAACTTCGATGGGTGGGGTAATAGGTGTATTTTGACCCGCTGAATCCAAAAATCCAACCTTTGTTACACAAAAATACACCTGGAAAGAAGTTATTTCGCATGGTACGAAAAAGAGATGATCCAAAATATTTTTTTTCAGAATCAAAATCGGACTTTAATGGGTGAAGTGCTAGGTGTATTTCGAGCCCCTGAATCCGAAAATCCAACCTCTGATGACCAAAAATATGTTTGGAAAAAAGTTAGTTCGCATGGTACGAAAAAGAGACGATCGAAAATATTTTTTTTCAGAATCAAGATCGGACTTTGATGTGTGAGTTTCTAGGTGTATTTCGACCCGCTGAATTCGAATATCCAACCTTTGATGACCAAAAATATGCTTGGAAAAAAGTCATTTCGCATGGTACGAAAAAGAGATGATCGAAAATATCTGTCTCCAGAATCGGAATCGAACTTTGATGGGTGGGTTTATAGGTGTATTTTGACCCGCTGAATCCAAAACTCCAACCTTTCTTACACGAAAATACACCTGGAAAGAAGTTATTTCGCATGGTACGACAAAGAGATGATCGAAAATATTTTTTTTCAGAATCAAAATCGGACTTTAATGGGTGAGTTTCTGGGTGTATTTCGACCCGCTGAATCCAAAAATCCAACCTTTTATGACCAAAAATATGCTTGGAAAAAAGTTATTTCGCATGGTACGAAAAAGAGATGATCGAAAATATTTTTTTTCAGAATCAAAATCGGACTTCGATGGGTGAGTTTCTAGGTGTATTTCGACCCGCTGAATCCGAAAAACCAACCTTTGATGACCAAAAATATGCTTGGAAAAAAGTTATTTCGCATGTTACGAAAAAGAGATGATCGAAAATATCTGTCTCCAGAATCGGAATCGAACTTTGATGGGTGGGTTTATAGGTGTATTTTGACCCGCTGAATCCAAAAAGCCAACCTTTGTTACACGAAAATACACCTGGAAAGAAGTTATCTCGCATGGTACGAAAAAGAGATGATCGAAAATATTTGTTTTCAGAGCCGGAATCGGACTTTAATGGGTGAGTTTCTAGGTGTATTTCGACCCGCTGAATCCAAAAATCCAACCTCTTTTGACCAAAAATATGCTTGGAAAAAAATTATTTCGCATGGTACGAAAAAGAGATGATCGAAAATATTTTTTTTCAGAATCAAAATCGGACTTCGATGGGTGAGTTCCTAGGTGTATTTCCACCCGCTGAATCCGAAAATCCAACCATCGATGATCAAAAATATGCTTGGAAAAAAGTTATTTCGCATGGTACGAAAAAGAGATGATCGAAAATATCTGTCTCCGGATTCGAAATCGAACTTCGATGGGTGGGGTAATAGGTGTATTTTGACCCGCTGAATCCAAAAATCCAACCTTTGTTACACGAAAATACACCTGAAAAGAAGTTATTTCGCATGGTACGAAAAAGAGATGATCGAAAATATTTTTGTTCAGAATCAAAATCGGACTTTGATGGGTGAGTTTCTAGGTGTATTTCGACCCGCTGAATCCGAAAATCCAACCTTTGATGACCAAAAATATGCATGGAAAACAGTTATATCGCATGGTACGAAAAAGAGATGATCGAAAATATTTTTTTACAGATTCAAAATCGGACTTTGATGGGTGAGTTCCTAGGTGTATTTCGACCCGCTGAATCCGAAAATCCAAACTTTGATGAGCAAAAATATGCTTGGAAAAAAGTTATTTCGCATGGTACGAAAAAGAGATGATCGAAAATATCTGTCTCCAGAATGGGAATCGAACTTTGATGAGTGGGTTTATAGTTGTATTATGACCCGCTGAATCCAAAAATCCAACCTTTGTTACACGAAAATACACCTGGAAAGAAGTTATTTCGTATGGTACGAAAAAGAGATGATCGAAAATATTTCTTTTCAGAATCAAAATCGGACTTTGATGGGTGAGTTTCTAGGTGTAGTTCGACCCGCTGAATCCGGAAATCCAACCTTTGATGACCAAAAATCTGCTTGGAAAAAAGTTGTTTCGCATGGTACGAAAAAGAGATGATCGAAAATATTTTTTTTCAGAATCAAGATCGGACTGCGATGGGTGAGTTTCTAGGTGTATTGTGACCCGCTGAATCCGAGAATCCAAACTTTGATGAGCAAAAATATGCTTGGAAAAAAGTTATTTCGCGTGGTACGAAAAAGAGATGATCGAAAATATCTGTCTCCAGAATCGGAATCGAACTTTGATGGGTGGGTTTATAGGTGTATTTTGACCCACTGAATCCAAAAAGCCAACCTTTGTTACACGAAAATACACCTGGAAATAAGTTATCTCGCATGGTACGAAAAAGAGATGATCGAAAATATTTGTTTTCAGAGCCGGAATCGGACTTTAATGGGTGAGTTTCTAGGTGTATTTCGACCCGCTGAATCCAAAAATCCAACCTCTTTTGACCAAAAATATGCTTGGAAAAAAATTATTTCGCATGGTACGAAAAAGAGATGATCGAAAATATTTTTTTTCAGAATCAAAATCGGACTTCGATGGGTGAGTTTCTAGGTGTATTTCCACCCGCTGAATCCGAAAATCCAACCATCGATGATCAAAAATATGCTTGGAAAAAAGTTATTTCGCATGGTACGAAAAAGAGATGATCGAAAATATCTGTCTCCGGATTCGAAATCGAACTTCGATGGGTGCGGTAATAGGTGTATTTTGACCCGCTGAATCCAAAAATCCAACCTTTGTTAAACAAAAATACACCTGGAAAGAAGTTATTTCGCATGGTACGAAAAAGAGATGATCCGAAATATTTTTTTTCAGAATCAAAATCGGACTTCAATGGGTGAAGTGCTAGGTGTATTTCGAGCCCCTGAATCCGAAAATCCGACCTCTGATGACCAAAAATATGTTTGGAAAAAAGTTAGTTCGCATGGTACGAAAAAGAGACGATCGAAAATATTTTTTTTCAGAATCAAGATCGGACTTTGATGTGTGAGTTTCTAGGTGTATTTCGACCCGCTGAATTCGAATATCCAACCTTTGATGACCAAAAATATGCTTGGAAAAAAGTTATTTCGCATGGTACGAAAAAGAGATGATCGAAAATATCTGTCTCCAGAATCGGAATCGAACTTTGATGGGTGGGTTTATAGGTGTATTTTGACCCGCTGAATCCAAAACTCCAACCTTTCTTACACGAAAATACACCTGGAAAGAAGTTATTTCGCATGGTACGACAAAGAGATGATCGAAAATATTTTTTTTCAGAATCAAAATCGGACTTTAATGGGTGAGTTTCTGGGTGTATTTCGACCCGCTGAATCCAAAAATCCAACCTCTTATGACCAAAAATATGCTTGGAAAAAAGTTATTTCGCATGGTACGAAAAAGAGATGATCGAAAATATTTTTTTTCAGAATCAAAATCGGACTTTGATGGGTGAGTTTCTAGGTGTATTTCGACCCGCTGAATCCGAAAAACCAACCTTTGATGACCAAAAATATGCTTGGAAAAAAGTTATTTCGCATGTTACGACAAAGAGATGATCGAAAATATCTGTCTCCAGAATCGGAATCGAACTTTGATGGGTGGGTTTATAGGTGTATTTTGACCCGCTGAATCCAAAAAGCCAACCTTTGTTACACGAAAATACACCTGGAAAGAAGTTATCTCGCATGGTACGAAAAAGAGATGATCGAAAATATTTGTTTTCAGAGCCGGAATCGGACTTCGATGGGTGAGTTTCTAGGTGTATTTCCACCCGCTGAATCCGAAAATCCAACCTATGATGATCAAAAATATGCTTGGAAAAAAGTTATTTCGCATGGTACGAAAAAGAGATGATCGAAAATATCTGTCTCCGGATTCGAAATCGAACTTCGATGGGTGGGTTCATAGGTGTATTTTGACCCGCTGAATCCAAAAAACCAACCTTTGTTACACAAAAATACACCTGGAAAGAAGTTATTTCGCATGGTACGAAAAAGAGATGATCCAAAATATTTTTTTTCAGAATCAAAATCGGACTTCAATGTGTGAGTGGCTAGGTGTATTTCGAGCCCCTGAATCCGAAAATCCAACCTCTGATGACCAAAAATATGCTTGGAAAAAAGTTAGTTCGCATGGTACGAAAAAGAGACGAACGAAAATATTTTTTTTCAGAATCAAGATCGGACTTTGATGTGTGAGTTTCTAGGTGTATTACGACCCGCTGAATTCAAATATCCAACCTTTGATGACCAAAAATATGCTTGGAAAATAGTTATTTCGCATGGTACGAAAAAGAGATGATCGAAAATATCTGTCTCCAGAATCGGAATCGAACTTTGATGGGTGGGTTTATAGGTGTATTTTGACCCGCTGAATCCAAAAATCCAACCTTTCTTACACGAAAATACACCTGGAACGAAGTTATTTCGCATGGTACGACAAAGAGATGATCGAGAATATTTTTTTTCAGAATCAAAATCGGACTTTGATGGGTGAGTTTCTAGGTGTATTTCGACCCGCTGGATCCAAAAATCCAACCTCTTTTGACCAAAAATATGCTTGGAAAAAAGTTATTTCGCATGGTACGAAAAAGAGATGATCGAAAATATTTTTTTTCAGAATCAAAATCGGACTTTGATGGGTGAGTTTCTAGGTGTATTTCCACCCGCTGAATCCGAAAATCCAACCTTTGATGACCAAAAATATGCTTGGAAAAAAGTTATTTCGCATGGTACGAAAAAGAGATGATCGAAAATATCTGTCTCCGGATTCGAAATCGAACTTCGATGGGTGGGTTTATAGGTGTATTTTGACCCGCTGAATCCAAAAATCCAACCTTTGTTACACGAAAATACACCTGAAAAGAAGTTATTTCGCATGGTACGAAAAAGAGATGATCGAAAATATTTTTGTTCAGAATCAAAATCGGACTTTGATGGGTGAGTTTCGAGGTGTATTTCGACCCGCTGAATCCGAAAATCCAACCTTTGATGACCAAAAATATGCATGGAAAACAGTTATATCGCATGGTACGGAAAAGAGATGATCGAAAATATCTGTCTCCGGATTCGAAATCGAACTTCGATGGGTGGGTTTATAGGTGTATTTTGACCCGCTGAATCCAAAACTCCAACCTTTCTTACACGAAAATACACCTGGAAAGAAGTTATTTCGCATGGTACGACAAAGAGATGATCGAAAATATTTTTTTTCAGAATCAAAATCGGACTTTAATGGGTGAGTTTCTGGGTGTATTTCGACCCGCTGAATCCAAAAATCCAACCTCTTATGACCAAAAATATGCTTGGAAAAAAGTTATTTCGCATGGTACGAAAAAGAGATGATCGAAAATATTTTTTTTCAGAATCAAAATCGGACTTTGATGGGTGAGTTTCTAGGTGTATTTCGACCCGCTGAATCCGAAAAACCAACCTTTGATGACCAAAAATATGCTTGGAAAAAAGTTATTTCGCATGTTACGACAAAGAGATGATCGAAAATATCTGTCTCCAGAATCGGAATCGAACTTTGATGGGTGGGTTTATAGGTGTATTTTGACCCGCTGAATCCAAAAAGCCAACCTTTGTTACACGAAAATACACCTGGAAAGAAGTTATCTCGCATGGTACGAAAAAGAGATGATCGAAAATATTTGTTTTCAGAGCCGGAATCGGACTTCGATGGGTGAGTTTCTAGGTGTATTTCCACCCGCTGAATCCGAAAATCCAACCTATGATGATCAAAAATATGCTTGGAAAAAAGTTATTTCGCATGGTACGAAAAAGAGATGATCGAAAATATCTGTCTCCGGATTCGAAATCGAACTTCGATGGGTGGGTTCATAGGTGTATTTTGACCCGCTGAATCCAAAAAACCAACCTTTGTTACACAAAAATACACCTGGAAAGAAGTTATTTCGCATGGTACGAAAAAGAGATGATCCAAAATATTTTTTTTCAGAATCAAAATCGGACTTCAATGTGTGAGTGGCTAGGTGTATTTCGAGCCCCTGAATCCGAAAATCCAACCTCTGATGACCAAAAATATGCTTGGAAAAAAGTTAGTTCGCATGGTACGAAAAAGAGACGAACGAAAATATTTTTTTTCAGATTCAAGATCGGACTTTGATGTGTGAGTTTCTAGGTGTATTATGACCCGCTGAATTCAAATATCCAACCTTTGATGACCAAAAATATGCTTGGAAAATAGTTATTTCGCATGGTACGAAAAAGAGATGATCGAAAATATCTGTCTCCAGAATCGGAATCGAACTTTGATGGGTGGGTTTATAGGTGTATTTTGACCCGCTGAATCCAAAAATCCAACCTTTCTTACACGAAAATACACCTGGAACGAAGTTATTTCGCATGGTACGACAAAGAGATGATCGAGAATATTTTTTTTCAGAATCAAAATCGGACTTTGATGGGTGAGTTTCTAGGTGTATTTCGACCCGCTGGATCCAAAAATCCAACCTCTTTTGACCAAAAATATGCTTGGAAAAAAGTTATTTCGCATGGTACGAAAAAGAGATGATCGAAAATATTTTTTTTCAGAATCAAAATCGGACTTCGATGGGTGAGTTTCTAGGTGTATTTCCACCCGCTGAATCCGAAAATCCAACCATCGATGCTCAAAAATATGCTTGGAAAAAAGTTATTTCGCATGGTACGAAAAAGAGATGATCGAAAATATTTTTTTTCAGAATCAAAATCGGACTTTAATGGGAGAGTTTCTAGGTGTATTTCGACCCGCTGAATCCGAGAATCCAAACTTTGATGAGCAAAAATATGCTTGGAAAAAAGTTATTTCGCGTGGTACGAAAAAGAGATGATCGAAAATATCTGTCTCCAGAATCGGAATCGAACTTTGATGGGTGGGTTTATAGGTGTATTTTGACGCGCTGAATCCAAAAAGCCAACCTTTGTTACACGAAAATACACCTGGAAAGAAGTTATCTCGCATGGTACGAAAAAGAGATGATCGAAAATATTTGTTTTCAGAGCCGGAATCGGACTTTAATGGGTGAGTTTCTAGGTGTAGTTCGACCCGCTGAATCCGGAAATCCAACCTTTGATGACCAAAAATATGCTTGGAAAAAAGTTATTTCGCATGGTACGAAAAAGAGATGATCGAAAATATCTGTCTCCAGAATCGAAATCGCACTTTGATGGGTGGGTTTATAGATGTATTTTGACCCGCTGAATCCAAAAATCCAACCTTTGTTACACGAAAATACACCTGGAAAGAATCTATTTCGCATGGTACGAAAAAGAGATGATCGAAAATATCTGTCTCCAGAATCGGAATCGAACTTTGATGGGTGGGTTTATAGGTGTATTTCCACCCGCTGAATCCGAAAATCCAACCTATGATGATCAAAAATATGCTTGGACAAAAGTTATTTCGCATGGTACGAAAAAGAGATGATCGAAAATATTTTTTGTCAGAATCAAAATCGGACTTTGATGGGTGAGTTTCTAGGTGTATTTTCACCCGCTGAATCCGAAAATCCAACCTATGATGATCAAAAATATGCTTGGAAAAAAGTTATTTCGCATGGTACGAAAAAGAGATGATCGAAAATATCTGTCTCCGGATTCGAAATCGAACTTCGATGGGTGGGTTCATAGGTGTATTTTGACCCGCTGAATCCAAAAAACCAACCTTTGTTACACAAAAATACACCTGGAAAGAAGTTATTTCGCATGGTACGAAAAAGAGATGATCCAAAATATTTTTTTTCAGAATCAAAATCGGACTTCAATGTGTGAGTGGCTAGGTGTATTTCGAGCCCCTGAATCCGAAAATCCAACCTCTGATGACCAAAAATATGCTTGGAAAAAAGTTAGTTCGCATGGTACGAAAAAGAGACGATCGAAAATATTTTTTTTCAGAATCAAGATCGGACTTTGATGTGTGAGTTTCTAGGTGTATTACGACCCGCTGAATTCGAATATCCAACCTTTGATGACCAAAAATATGCTTGGAAAAAAGTTATTTCGCATGGTACGAAAAAGAGATGATCGAAAATATCTGTCTCCAGAATCGGAATCGAACTTTGATGGGTGGGTTTATAGGTGTATTTTGACCCGCTGAATCCAAAAATCCAACCTTTCTTACACGAAAATACACCTGGAAAGAAGTTATTTCGCATGGTACGACAAAGAGATGATCGAGAATATTTTTTTTCAGAATCAAAATCGGACTTTGATGGGTGAGTTTCTAGGTGTATTTCGACCCGCTGGATCCAAAAATCCAACCTCTTTTGACCAAAAATATGCTTGGAAAAAAGTTATTTCGCATGGTACGAAAAAGAGATGATCGAAAATATTTTTTTTCAGAATCAAAATCGGACTTTGATGGGTGAGTTTCTAGGTGTATTTCCACCCGCTGAATCCGAAAATCCAACCTTTGATGACCAAAAATATGCTTGGAAAAAAGTTATTTCGCATGGTACGAAAAAGAGATGATCGAAAATATCTGTCTCCGGATTCGAAATCGAACTTCGATGGGTGGGTTTATAGGTGTATTTTGACCCGCTGAATCCAAAAATCCAACCTTTGTTACACGAAAATACACCTGAAAAGAAGTTATTTCGCATGGTACGAAAAAGAGATGATCGAAAATATTTTTGTTCAGAATCAAAATCGGACTTTGATGGGTGAGTTTCGAGGTGTATTTCGACCCGCTGAATCCGAAAATCCAACCTTTGATGACCAAAAATATGCATGGAAAACAGTTATATCGCATGGTACGGAAAAGAGATGATCGAAAATATTTGTTTTCAGAGCCGGAATCGGACTTCGATGGGTGAGTTTCTAGGTGTATTTCCACCCGCTGAATCCGAAAATCCAACCTATGATGATCAAAAATATGCTTGGAAAAAAGTTATTTCGCATGGTACGAAAAAGAGATGATCGAAAATATCTGTCTCCGGATTCGAAATCGAACTTCGATGGGTGGGTTCATAGGTGTATTTTGACCCGCTGAATCCAAAAAACCAACCTTTGTTACACAAAAATACACCTGGAAAGAAGTTATTTTGCATGGTACGAAAAAGAGATGATCCAAAATATTTTTTTTCAGAATCAAAATCGGACTTCAATGTGTGAGTGGCTAGGTGTATTTCGAGCCCCTGAATCCGAAAATCCAACCTCTGATGACCAAAAATATGCTTGGAAAAAAGTTAGTTCGCATGGTACGAAAAAGAGACGAACGAAAATATTTTTTTTCAGAATCAAGATCGGACTTTGATGTGTGAGTTTCTAGGTGTATTACGACCCGCTGAATTCAAATATCCAACCTTTGATGACCAAAAATATGCTTGGAAAATAGTTATTTCGCATGGTACGAAAAAGAGATGATCGAAAATATCTGTCTCCAGAATCGGAATCGAACTTTGATGGGTGGGTTTATAGGTGTATTTTGACCCGCTGAATCCAAAAATCCAACCTTTCTTACACGAAAATACACCTGGAACGAAGTTATTTCGCATGGTACGACAAAGAGATGATCGAGAATATTTTTTTTCAGAATCAAAATCGGACTTTGATGGGTGAGTTTCTAGGTGTATTTCGACCCGCTGGATCCAAAAATCCAACCTCTTTTGACCAAAAATATGCTTGGAAAAAAGTTATTTCGCATGGTACGAAAAAGAGATGATCGAAAATATTTTTTTTCAGAATCAAAATCGGACTTTGATGGGTGAGTTTCTAGGTGTATTTCCACCCGCTGAATCCGAAAATCCAACCTTTGATGACCAAAAATATGCTTGGAAAAAAGTTATTTCGCATGGTACGAAAAAGAGATGATCGAAAATATCTGTCTCCGGATTCGAAATCGAACTTCGATGGGTGGGTTTATAGGTGTATTTTGACCCGCTGAATCCAAAAATCCAACCTTTGTTACACGAAAATACACCTGAAAAGAAGTTATTTCGCATGGTACGAAAAAGAGATGATCGAAAATATTTTTGTTCAGAATCAAAATCGGACTTTGATGGGTGAGTTTCGAGGTGTATTTCGACCCGCTGAATCCGAAAATCCAACCTTTGATGACCAAAAATATGCATGGAAAACAGTTATATCGCATGGTACGGAAAAGAGATGATCGAAAATATTTTTTTACAGATTCAAAATCGGACTTTGATGGGTGAGTTCCTAGGTGTATTTCGACCCGCTGAATCCGAAAATCCAAACTTTGATGAGCAAAAATATGCTTGGAAAAAAGTTATTTCGCATGGTACGAAAAAGAGATGATCGAAAATATCTGTCTCCAGAATGGGAATCGAACTTTGATGAGTGGTTTTATAGTTGTATTATGACCCGCTGAATCCAAAAATCCAACCTTTGTTACACGAAAATACACCTGGAAAGAAGTTATTTCGTATGGTACGAAAAAGAGATGATCGAAAATATTTCTTTTCAGAATCAAAATCGGACTTTGATGGGTGAGTTTCTAGGTGTAGTTCGACCCGCTGAATCCGGAAATCCAACCTTTGATGACCAAAAATCTGCTTGGAAAAAAGTTGTTTCGCATGGTACGAAAAAGAGATGATCGAAAATATTTTTTTTCAGAATCAAGATCGGACTGCGATGGGTGAGTTTCTAGGTGTATTTTGACCCGCTGAATCCGAGAATCCAAACTTTGATGAGCAAAAATATGCTTGGAAAAAAGTTATTTCGCGTGGTACGAAAAAGAGATGATCGAAAATATCTGTCTCCAGAATCGGAATCGAACTTTGATGGGTGGGTTTATAGGTGTATTTTGACCCACTGAATCCAAAAAGCCAACCTTTGTTACACGAAAATACACCTGGAAAGAAGTTATCTCGCATGGTACGAAAAAGAGATGATCAAAAATATTTGTTTTCAGAGCCGGAATCGGACTTTAATGGGTGAGTTTCTAGGTGTATTTCGACCCGCTGAATCCAAAAATCCAACCTCTTTTGACCAAAAATATGCTTGGAAAAAAATTATTTCGCATGGTACGAAAAAGAGATGATCGAAAATATTTTTTTTCAGAATCACAATCGGACTTCGATGGGTGAGTTTCTAGGTGTATTTCCACCCGCTGAATCCGAAAATCCAACCATCGATGCTCAAAAATATGCTTGGAAAAAAGTTATTTCGCATGGTACGAAAAAGAGATGATCGAAAATATCTGTCCCCGGATTCGAAATCGAACTTCGATGGGTGGGGTAATAGGTGTATTTTGACCCGCTGAATCCAAAAAACCAACCTTTGTTACACAAAAATACACCTGGAAAGAAGTTATTTCGCATGGTACGAAAAAGAGATGATCCAAAATATTTTTTTTCAGAATCAAAATCGGACTTTAATGGGTGAAGTGCTAGGTGTATTTCGAGCCCCTGAATCCGAAAATCCAACCTCTGATGACCAAAAATATGTTTGGAAAAAAGTTAGTTCGCATGGTACGAAAAAGAGACGATCGAAAATATTTTTTTTCAGAATCAAGATCGGACTTTGATGTGTGAGTTTCTAGGTGTATTTCGACCCGCTGAATTCGGATATCCAACCTTTGATGACCAAAAATATGCTTGGAAAAAAGTTATTTCGCATGGTACGAAAAAGAGATGATCGAAAATATCTGTCTCCAGAATCGGAATCGAACTTTGATGGGTGGGTTTATAGGTGTATTTTGACCCGCTGAATCCAAAACCCCAGCCTTTGTTATACGAAAATACACCTGGAAAGAAGTTATTTCGCATGGTACGAAAAAGAGATGATCGAAAATATTTTTTTTCAGAATCAAAATCGGACTTTAATGGGAGAGTTTCTAGGTGTATTTCGACCCGCTGAATCCGGAAATCCAACCTTTGATGACCAAAAATATGCTTGGAAAAAAGTTATTTCGCATGGTACGAAAAAGAGATGATCGAAAATATCTGTCTCCAGAATCGAAATCGCACTTTGATGGGTGGGTTTATAGATGTATTTTGACCCGCTGAATCCAAAAATCCAACCTTTGTTACACGAAAATACACCTGGAAAGAATCTATTTCGCATGGTACGAAAAAGAGATGATCGAAAATATCTGTCTCCAGAATCGGAATCGAACTTTGATGGGTGGGTTTATAGGTGTATTTCCACCCGCTGAATCCGAAAATCCAACCTATGATGATCAAAAATATGCTTGGACAAAAGTTATTTCGCATGGTACGAAAAAGAGATGATCGAAAATATTTTTTGTCAGAATCAAAATCGGACTTTGATGGGTGAGTTTCTAGGTGTATTTTCACCCGCTGAATCCGAAAATCCAACCTATGATGATCAAAAATATGCTTGGAAAAAAGTTATTTCGCATGGTACGAAAAAGAGATGATCGAAAATATCTGTCTCCGGATTCGAAATCGAACTTCGATGGGTGGGTTCATAGGTGTATTTTGACCCGCTGAGCCCAAAAAACCAACCTTTGTTACACAAAAATACACCTGGAAAGAAGTTATTTCGCATGGTACGAAAAAGAGATGATCCAAAATATTTTTTTTCAGAATCAAAATCGGACTTCAATGTGTGAGTGGCTAGGTGTATTTCGAGCCCCTGAATCCGAAAATCCAACCTCTGATGACCAAAAATATGCTTGGAAAAAAGTTAGTTCGCATGGTACGAAAAAGAGACGATCGAAAATATTTTTTTTCAGAATCAAGATCGGACTTTGATGTGTGAGTTTCTAGGTGTATTACGACCCGCTGAATTCGAATATCCAACCTTTGATGACCAAAAATATGCTTGGAAAAAAGTTATTTCGCATGGTACGAAAAAGAGATGATCGAAAATATCTGTCTCCAGAATCGGAATCGAACTTTGATGGGTGGGTTTATAGGTGTATTTTGACCCGCTGAATCCAAAAATCCAACCTTTCTTACACGAAAATACACCTGGAAAGAAGTTATTTCGCATGGTACGACAAAGAGATGATCGAGAATATTTTTTTTCAGAATCAAAATCGGACTTTGATGGGTGAGTTTCTAGGTGTATTTCGACCCGCTGGATCCAAAAATCCAACCTCTTTTGACCAAAAATATGCTTGGAAAAAAGTTATTTCGCATGGTACGAAAAAGAGATGATCGAAAATATTTTTTTTCAGAATCAAAATCGGACTTTGATGGGTGAGTTTCTAGGTGTATTTCCACCCGCTGAATCCGAAAATCCAACCTTTGATGACCAAAAATATGCTTGGAAAAAAGTTATTTCGCATGGTACGAAAAAGAGATGATCGAAAATATCTGTCTCCGGATTCGAAATCGAACTTCGATGGGTGGGTTTATAGGTGTATTTTGACCCGCTGAATCCAAAAATCCAACCTTTGTTACACGAAAATACACCTGAAAAGAAGTTATTTCGCATGGTACGAAAAAGAGATGATCGAAAATATTTTTGTTCAGAATCAAAATCGGACTTTGATGGGTGAGTTTCGAGGTGTATTTCGACCCGCTGAATCCGAAAATCCAACCTTTGATGACCAAAAATATGCATGGAAAACAGTTATATCGCATGGTACGGAAAAGAGATGATCGAAAATATTTTTTTACAGATTCAAAATCGGACTTTGATGGGTGAGTTCCTAGGTGTATTTCGACCCGCTGAATCCGAAAATCCAAACTTTGATGAGCAAAAATATGCTTGGAAAAAAGTTATTTCGCATGGTACAAAAAAGAGATGATCGAAAATATCTGTCTCCAGAATGGGAATCGAACTTTGATGAGTGAGTTTATAGTTGTATTATGACCCGCTGAATCCAAAAATCCAACCTCTGTTACACGAAAATACACCTGGAAAGAAGTTATTTCGTATGGTACGAAAAAGAGATGATCGAAAATATTTCTTTTCAGAATCAAAATCGGACTTTGATGGGTGAGTTTCTAGGTGTAGTTCGACCCGCTGAATCCGGAAATCCAACCTTTGATGACCAAAAATCTGCTTGGAAAAAAGTTGTTTCGCATGGTACGAAAAAGAGATGATCGAAAATATTTTTTTTCAGAATCAAGATCGGACTGCGATGGGTGAGTTTCTAGGTGTATTTTGACCCGCTGAATCCGAGAATCCAAACTTTGATGAGCAAAAATATGCTTGGAAAAAAGTTATTTCGCGTGGTACGAAAAAGAGATGATCGAAAATATCTGTCTCCAGAATCGGAATCGAACTTTGATGGGTGGGTTTATAGGTGTATTTTGACCCGCTGAATCCAAAAATCCAACCTTTCTTACACGAAAATACACCTGGAAAGAAGTTATTTCGCATGGTACGACAAAGAGATGATCGAGAATATTTTTTTTCAGAATCAAAATCGGACTTTGATGGGTGAGTTTCTAGGTGTATTTCGACCCGCTGGATCCAAAAATCCAACCTCTTTTGACCAAAAATATGCTTGGAAAAAAGTTATTTCGCATGGTACGAAAAAGAGATGATCGAAAATATTTTTTTTCAGAATCAAAATCGGACTTTGATGGGTGAGTTTCTAGGTGTATTTCCACCCGCTGAATCCGAAAATCCAACCTTTGATGACCAAAAATATGCTTGGAAAAAAGTTATTTCGCATGGTACGAAAAAGAGATGATCGAAAATATCTGTCTCCGGATTCGAAATCGAACTTCGATGGGTGGGTTTATAGGTGTATTTTGACCCGCTGAATCCAAAAATCCAACCTTTGTTACACGAAAATACACCTGAAAAGAAGTTATTTCGCATGGTACGAAAAAGAGATGATCGAAAATATTTTTGTTCAGAATCAAAATCGGACTTTGATGGGTGAGTTTCGAGGTGTATTTCGACCCGCTGAATCCGAAAATCCAACCTTTGATGACCAAAAATATGCATGGAAAACAGTTATATCGCATGGTACGGAAAAGAGATGATCGAAAATATTTTTTTACAGATTCAAAATCGGACTTTGATGGGTGAGTTCCTAGGTGTATTTCGACCCGCTGAATCCGAAAATCCAAACTTTGATGAGCAAAAATATGCTTGGAAAAAAGTTATTTCGCATGGTACAAAAAAGAGATGATCGAAAATATCTGTCTCCAGAATGGGAATCGAACTTTGATGAGTGAGTTTATAGTTGTATTATGACCCGCTGAATCCAAAAATCCAACCTTTGTTACACGAAAATACACCTGGAAAGAAGTTATTTCGTATGGTACGAAAAAGAGATGATCGAAAATATTTCTTTTCAGAATCAAAATCGGACTTTGATGGGTGAGTTTCTAGGTGTAGTTCGACCCGCTGAATCCGGAAATCCAACCTTTGATGACCAAAAATCTGCTTGGAAAAAAGTTGTTTCGCATGGTACGAAAAAGAGATGATCGAAAATATTTTTTTTCAGAATCAAGATCGGACTGCGATGGGTGAGTTTCTAGGTGTATTTTGACCCGCTGAATCCGAGAATCCAAACTTTGATGAGCAAAAATATGCTTGGAAAAAAGTTATTTCGCGTGGTACGAAAAAGAGATGATCGAAAATATCTGTCTCCAGAATCGGAATCGAACTTTGATGGGTGGGTTTATAGGTGTATTTTGACCCACTGAATCCAAAAAGCCAACCTTTGTTACACGAAAATACACCTGGAAAGAAGTTATCTCGCATGGTACGAAAAAGAGATGATCAAAAATATTTGTTTTCAGAGCCGGAATCGGACTTTAATGGGTGAGTTTCTAGGTGTATTTCGACCCGCTGAATCCAAAAATCCAACCTCTTTTGACCAAAAATATGCTTGGAAAAAAATTATTTCGCATGGTACGAAAAAGAGATGATCGAAAATATTTTTTTTCAGAATCAAAATCGGACTTCGATGGGTGAGTTTCTAGGTGTATTTCCACCCGCTGAATCCGAAAATCCAACCATCGATGCTCAAAAATATGCTTGGAAAAAAGTTATTTCGCATGGTACGAAAAAGAGATGATCGAAAATATCTGTCCCCGGATTCGAAATCGAACTTCGATGGGTGGGGTAATAGGTGTATTTTGACCCGCTGAATCCAAAAAACCAACCTTTGTTGCACAAAAATACACCTGGAAAGAAGTTATTTCGCATGGTACGAAAAAGAGATGATCCAAAATATTTTTTTTCAGAATCAAAATCGGACTTTAATGGGTGAAGTGCTAGGTGTATTTCGAGCCCCTGAATCCGAAAATCCAACCTCTGATGACCAAAAATATGTTTGGAAAAAAGTTAGTTCGCATGGTACGAAAAAGAGACGATCGAAAATATTTTTTTTCAGAATCAAGATCGGACTTTGATGTGTGAGTTTCTAGGTGTATTTCGACCCGCTGAATTCGGATATCCAACCTTTGATGACCAAAAATATGCTTGGAAAAAAGTTATTTCGCATGGTACGAAAAAGAGATGATCGAAAATATCTGTCTCCAGAATCGGAATCGAACTTTGATGGGTGGGTTTATAGGTGTATTTTGACCCGCTGAATCCAAAACCCCAGCCTTTGTTATACGAAAATACACCTGGAAAGAAGTTATTTCGCATGGTACGAAAAAGAGATGATCGAAAATATTTTTTTTCAGAATCAAAATCGGACTTTAATGGGAGAGTTTCTAGGTGTATTTCGACCCGCTGAATCCGAGAATCCAAACTTTGATGAGCAAAAATATGCTTGGAAAAAAGTTATTTCGCGTGGTACGAAAAAGAGATGATCGAAAATATCTGTCTCCAGAATCGGAATCGAACTTTGATGGGTGGGTTTATAGGTGTATTTTGACGCGCTGAATCCAAAAAGCCAACCTTTGTTACACGAAAATACACCTGGAAAGAAGTTATCTCGCATGGTACGAAAAAGAGATGATCGAAAATATTTGTTTTCAGAGCCGGAATCGGACTTTAATGGGTGAGTTTCTAGGTGTAGTTCGACCCGCTGAATCCGGAAATCCAACCTTTGATGACCAAAAATATGCCTGGAAAGAAGTTATTTCGCATGGTACGACAAAGAGATGATCGAGAATATTTTTTTTCAGAATCAAAATCGGACTTTGATGGGTGAGTTTCTAGGTGTATTTTGACCCGCTGAATCCAAAAAACCAACCTTTGTTACACAAAAATACACCTGGAAAGAAGTTATTTCGCATGGTACGAAAAAGAGATGATCCAAAATATTTTTTTTCAGAATCAAAATCGGACTTCAATGTGTGAGTGGCTAGGTGTATTTCGAGCCCCTGAATCCGAAAATCCAACCTCTGATGACCAAAAATATGCTTGGAAAAAAGTTAGTTCGCATGGTACGAAAAAGAGACGATCGAAAATATTTTTTTTCAGAATCAAGATCGGACTTTGATGTGTGAGTTTCTAGGTGTATTACGACCCGCTGAATTCGAATATCCAACCTTTGATGACCAAAAATATGCTTGGAAAAAAGTTATTTCGCATGGTACGAAAAAGAGATGATCGAAAATATCTGTCTCCAGAATCGGAATCGAACTTTGATGGGTGGGTTTATAGGTGTATTTTGACCCGCTGAATCCAAAAATCCAACCTTTCTTACACGAAAATACACCTGGAAAGAAGTTATTTCGCATGGTACGACAAAGAGATGATCGAGAATATTTTTTTTCAGAATCAAAATCGGACTTTGATGGGTGAGTTTCTAGGTGTATTTCGACCCGCTGGATCCAAAAATCCAACCTCTTTTAACCAAAAATATGCTTGGAAAAAAGTTATTTCGCATGGTACGAAAAAGAGATGATCGAAAATATTTTTTTTCAGAATCAAAATCGGACTTTGATGGGTGAGTTTCTAGGTGTATTTCCACCCGCTGAATCCGAAAATCCAACCTTTGATGACCAAAAATATGCTTGGAAAAAAGTTATTTCGCATGGTACGAAAAAGAGATGATCGAAAATATCTGTCTCCGGATTCGAAATCGAACTTCGATGGGTGGGTTTATAGGTGTATTTTGACCCGCTGAATCCAAAAATCCAACCTTTGTTACACGAAAATACACCTGAAACGAAGTTATTTCGCATGGTACGAAAAAGAGATGATCGAAAATATTTTTGTTCAGAATCAAAATCGGACTTTGATGGGTGAGTTTCGAGGTGTATTTCGACCCGCTGAATCCGAAAATCCAACCTTTGATGACCAAAAATATGCATGGAAAACAGTTATATCGCATGGTACGGAAAAGAGATGATCGAAAATATTTTTTTACAGATTCAAAATCGGACTTTGATGGGTGAGTTCCTAGGTGTATTTCGACCCGCTGAATCCGAAAATCCAAACTTTGATGAGCAAAAATATGCTTGGAAAAAAGTTATTTCGCATGGTACGAAAAAGAGATGATCGAAAATATCTGTCTCCAGAATGGGAATCGAACTTTGATGAGTGAGTTTATAGTTGTATTATGACCCGCTGAATCCAAAAATCCAACCTTTGTTACACGAAAATACACCTGGAAAGAAGTTATTTCGTATGGTACGAAAAAGAGATGATCGAAAATATTTCTTTTCAGAATCAAAATCGGACTTTGATGGGTGAGTTTCTAGGTGTAGTTCGACCCGCTGAATCCGGAAATCCAACCTTTGATGACCAAAAATCTGCTTGGAAAAAAGTTGTTTCGCATGGTACGAAAAAGAGATGATCGAAAATATTTTTTTTCAGAATCAAGATCGGACTGCGATGGGTGAGTTTCTAGGTGTATTTTGACCCGCTGAATCCGAGAATCCAAACTTTGATGAGCAAAAATATGCTTGGAAAAAAGTTATTTCGCGTGGTACGAAAAAGAGATGATCGAAAATATCTGTCTCCAGAATCGGAATCGAACTTTGATGGGTGGGTTTATAGGTGTATTTTGACCCACTGAATCCAAAAAGCCAACCTTTGTTACACGAAAATACACCTGGAAAGAAGTTATCTCGCATGGTACGAAAAAGAGATGATCAAAAATATTTGTTTTCAGAGCCGGAATCGGACTTTAATGGGTGAGTTTCTAGGTGTATTTCGACCCGCTGAATCCAAAAATCCAACCTCTTTTGACCAAAAATATGCTTGGAAAAAAATTATTTCGCATGGTACGAAAAAGAGATGATCGAAAATATTTTTTTTCAGAATCAAAATCGGACTTCGATGGGTGAGTTTCTAGGTGTATTTCCACCCGCTGAATCCGAAAATCCAACCATCGATGCTCAAAAATATGCTTGGAAAAAAGTTATTTCGCATGGTACGAAAAAGAGATGATCGAAAATATCTGTCCCCGGATTCGAAATCGAACTTCGATGGGTGGGGTAATAGGTGTATTTTGACCCGCTGAATCCAGAAAACCAACCTTTGTTACACAAAAATACACCTGGAAAGAAGTTATTTCGCATGGTACGAAAAAGAGATGATCCAAAATATTTTTTTTCAGAATCAAAATCGGACTTCAATGTGTGAGTGGCTAGGTGTATTTCGAGCCCCTGAATCCGAAAATCCAACCTCTGATGACCAAAAATATGCTTGGAAAAAAGTTAGTTCGCATGGTACGAAAAAGAGACGATCGAAAATATTTTTTTTCAGAATCAAGATCGGACTTTGATGTGTGAGTTTCTAGGTGTATTACGACCCGCTGAATTCGAATATCCAACCTTTGATGACCAAAAATATGCTTGGAAAAAAGTTATTTCGCATGGTACGAAAAAGAGATGATCGAAAATATCTGTCTCCAGAATCGGAATCGAACTTTGATGGGTGGGTTTATAGGTGTATTTTGACCCGCTGAATCCAAAAATCCAACCTTTCTTACACGAAAATACACCTGGAAAGAAGTTATTTCGCATGGTACGACAAAGAGATGATCGAGAATATTTTTTTTCAGAATCAAAATCGGACTTTGATGGGTGAGTTTCTAGGTGTATTTCAACCCGCTGGATCCAAAAATCCAACCTCTTTTGACCAAAAATATGCTTGGAAAAAAGTTATTTCGCATGGTACGAAAAAGAGATGATCGAAAATATTTTTTTTCAGAATCAAAATCGGACTTTGATGGGTGAGTTTCTAGGTGTATTTCCACCCGCTGAATCCGAAAATCCAACCTTTGATGACCAAAAATATGCTTGGAAAAAAGTTATTTCGCATGGTACGAAAAAGAGATGATCGAAAATATCTGTCTCCGGATTCGAAATCGAACTTCGATGGGTGGGTTTATAGGTGTATTTTGACCCGCTGAATCCAAAAATCCAACCTTTGTTACACGAAAATACACCTGAAAAGAAGTTATTTCGCATGGTACGAAAAAGAGATGATTGAAAATATTTTTGTTCAGAATCAAAATCGGACTTTGATGGGTGAGTTTCAAGGTGTATTTCGACCCGCTGAATCCGAAAATCCAACCTTTGATGACCAAAAATATGCATGGAAAACAGTTATATCGCATGGTACAGAAAAGAGATGATCGAAAATATTTTTTTACAGATTCAAAATCGGACTTTGATGGGTGAGTTCCTAGGTGTATTTCGACCCGCTGAATCCGAAAATCCAAACTTTGATGAGCAAAAATATGCTTGGAAAAAAGTTATTTCGCATGGTACGAAAAAGAGATGATCGAAAATATCTGTCTCCAGAATGGGAATCGAACTTTGATGAGTGGGTTTATAGTTGTATTATGACCCGCTGAATCCAAAAATCCAACCTTTGTTACACGAAAATACACCTGGAAAGAAGTTATTTCGTATGGTACGAAAAAGAGATGATCGAAAATATTTCTTTTCAGAATCAAAATCGGACTTTGATGGGTGAGTTTCTAGGTGTAGTTCGACCCGCTGAATCCGGAAATCCAACCTTTGATGACCAAAAATCTGCTTGGAAAAGAGTTGTTTCGCATGGTACGAAAAAGAGATGATCGAAAATATTTTTTTTCAGAATCAAGATCGGACTGCGATGGGTGAGTTTCTAGGTGTATTTTGACCCGCTGAATCCGAGAATCCAAACTTTGATGAGCAAAAATATGCTTGGAAAAAAGTTTTTCGCGTGGTACGAAAAAGAGATGATCGAAAATATCTGTCTCCAGAATCGGAATCGAACTTTGATGCGTGGGTTTATAGGTGTATTTTGACCCACTGAATCCAAAAAGCCAACCTTTGTTACACGAAAATACACCTGGAAAGAAGTTATCTCGCATGGTACGAAATAGAGATGATCAAAAATATTTGTTTTCAGAGCCGGAATCGGACTTTAATGGGTGAGTTTCTAGGTGTATTTCGACCCGCTGAATCCAAAAATCCAACCTCTTTTGACCAAAAATATGCTTGGAAAAAAATTATTTCGCATGGTACGAAAAAGAGATGATCGAAAATATTTTTTTTCAGAATCAAAATCGGACTTCGATGGGTGAGTTTCTAGGTGTATTTCCACCCGCTGAATCCGAAAATCCAACCATCGATGCTCAAAAATATGCTTGGAAAAAAGTTATTTCGCATGGTACGAAAAAGAGATGATCGAAAATATCTGTCCCCGGATTCGAAATCGAACTTCGATGGGTGGGGTAATAGGTGTATTTTGACCCGCTGAATCCAAAAAACCAACCTTTGTTACACAAAAATACACCTGGAAAGAAGTTATTTCGCATGGTACGAAAAAGAGATGATCCAAAATATTTTTTTTCAGAATCAAAATCGGACTTTAATGGGTGAAGTGCTAGGTGTATTTCGAGCCCCTGAATCCGAAAATCCAACCTCTGATGACCAAAAATATGTTTGGAAAAAAGTTAGTTCGCATGGTACGAAAAAGAGACGATCGAAAATATTTTTTTTCAGAATCAAGATCGGACTTTGATGTGTGAGTTTCTAGGTGTATTTCGACCCGCTGAATTCGAATATCCAACCTTTGATGACCAAAAATATGCTTGGAAAAAAGTTATTTCGCATGGTACGAAAAAGAGATGATCGAAAATATCTGTCTCCAGAATCGGAATCGAACTTTGATGGGTGGGTTTATAGGTGTATTTTGACCCGCTGAATCCAAAACCCCAGCCTTTGTTATACGAAAATACACCTGGAAAGAAGTTATTTCGCATGGTACGAAAAAGAGATGATCGAAAATATTTTTTTTCAGAATCAAAATCGGACTTTAATGGGAGAGTTTCTAGGTGTATTTCGACCCGCTGAATCCGAGAATCCAAACTTTGATGAGCAAAAATATGCTTGGAAAAAAGTTATTTCGCGTGGTACGAAAAAGAGATGATCGAAAATATCTGTCTCCAGAATCGGAATCGAACTTTGATGGGTGGGTTTATAGGTGTATTTTGACGCGCTGAATCCAAAAAGCCAACCTTTGTTACACGAAAATACACCTGGAAAGAAGTTATCTCGCATGGTACGAAAAAGAGATGATCGAAAATATTTGTTTTCAGAGCCGGAATCGGACTTTAATGGGTGAGTTTCTAGGTGTAGTTCGACCCGCTGAATCCGGAAATCCAACCTTTGATGACCAAAAATATGCTTGGAAAGAAGTTATTTCGCATGGTACGAAAAAGAGATGATCGAAAATATCTGTCTCCAGAATCGAAATCGCACTTTGATGGGTGGGTTTATAGATGTATTTTGACCCGCTGAATCCAAAAATCCAACCTTTGTTACACGAAAATACACCTGGAAAGAATCTATTTCGCATGGTACGAAAAAGAGATGATCGAAAATATCTGTCTCCAGAATCGGAATCGAACTTTGATGGGTGGGTTTATAGGTGTATTTCCACCCGCTGAATCCGAAAATCCAACCTATGATGATCAAAAATATGCTTGGAAAAAAGTTATTTCGCATGGTACGAAAAAGAGATGATCGAAAATATTTTTTTTCAGAATCAAAATCGGACTTTGATGGGTGAGTTTCTAGGTGTATTTTCACCCGCTGAATCCGAAAATCCAACCTATGATGATCAAAAATATGCTTGGAAAAAAGTTATTTCGCATGGTACGAAAAAGAGATGATCGAAAATATCTGTCTCCGGATTCGAAATCGAACTTCGATGGGTGGGTTCATAGGTGTATTTTGACCCGCTGAATCCAAAAAACCAACCTTTGTTACACAAAAATACACCTGGAAAGAAGTTATTTCGCATGGTACGAAAAAGAGATGATCCAAAATATTTTTTTTCAGAATCAAAATCGGACTTCAATGTGTGAGTGGCTAGGTGTATTTCGAGCCCCTGAATCCGAAAATCCAACCTCTGATGACCAAAAATATGCTTGGAAAAAAGTTAGTTCGCATGGTACGAAAAAGAGACGATCGAAAATATTTTTTTTCAGAATCAAGATCGGACTTTGATGTGTGAGTTTCTAGGTGTATTACGACCCGCTGAATTCGAATATCCAACCTTTGATGACCAAAAATATGCTTGGAAAAAAGTTATTTCGCATGGTACGAAAAAGAGATGATCGAAAATATCTGTCTCCAGAATCGGAATCGAACTTTGATGGGTGGGTTTATAGGTGTATTTTGACCCGCTGAATCCAAAAATCCAACCTTTCTTACACGAAAATACACCTGGAAAGAAGTTATTTCGCATGGTACGACAAAGAGATGATCGAGAATATTTTTTTTCAGAATCAAAATCGGACTTTGATGGGTGAGTTTCTAGGTGTATTTCGACCCGCTGGATCCAAAAATCCAACCTCTTTTGACCAAAAATATGCTTGGAAAAAAGTTATTTCGCATGGTACGAAAAAGAGATGATCGAAAATATTTTTTTTCAGAATCAAAATCGGACTTTGATGGGTGAGTTTCTAGGTGTATTTCCACCCGCTGAATCCGAAAATCCAACCTTTGATGACCAAAAATATGCTTGGAAAAAAGTTATTTCGCATGGTACGAAAAAGAGATGATCGAAAATATCTGTCTCCGGATTCGAAATCGAACTTCGATGGGTGGGTTTATAGGTGTATTTTGACCCGCTGAATCCAAAAATCCAACCTTTGTTACACGAAAATACACCTGAAAAGAAGTTATTTCGCATGGTACGAAAAAGAGATGATCGAAAATATTTTTGTTCAGAATCAAAATCGGACTTTGATGGGTGAGTTTCGAGGTGTATTTCGACCCGCTGAATCCGAAAATCCAACCTTTGATGACCAAAAATATGCATGGAAAACAGTTATATCGCATGGTACGGAAAAGAGATGATCGAAAATATTTTTTTACAGATTCAAAATCGGACTTTGATGGGTGAGTTCCTAGGTGTATTTCGACCCGCTGAATCCGAAAATCCAAACTTTGATGAGCAAAAATATGCTTGGAAAAACTTATTTCGCATGGTACGAAAAAGAGATGATCGAAAATATCTGTCTCCAGAATGGGAATCGAACTTTGATGAGTGAGTTTATAGTTGTATTATGACCCGCTGAATCCAAAAATCCAACCTTTGTTACACGAAAATACACCTGGAAAGAAGTTATTTCGTATGGTACGAAAAAGAGATGATCGAAAATATTTCTTTTCAGAATCAAAATCGGACTTTGATGGGTGAGTTTCTAGGTGTAGTTCGACCCGCTGAATCCGGAAATCCAACCTTTGATGACCAAAAATCTGCTTGGAAAAAAGTTGTTTCGCATGGTACGAAAAAGAGATGATCGAAAATATTTTTTTTCAGAATCAAGATCGGACTGCGATGGGTGAGTTTCTAGGTGTATTTTGACCCGCTGAATCCGAGAATCCAAACTTTGATGAGCAAAAATATGCTTGGAAAAAAGTTATTTCGCGTGGTACGAAAAAGAGATGATCGAAAATATCTGTCTCCAGAATCGGAATCGAACTTTGATGGGTGGGTTTATAGGTGTATTTTGACCCACTGAATCCAAAAAGCCAACCTTTGTTACACGAAAATACACCTGGAAAGAAGTTATCTCGCATGGTACGAAAAAGAGATGATCAAAAATATTTGTTTTCAGAGCCGGAATCGGACTTTAATGGGTGAGTTTCTAGGTGTATTTCGACCCGCTGAATCCAAAAATCCAACCTCTTTTGACCAAAAATATGCTTGGAAAAAAATTATTTCGCATGGTACGAAAAAGAGATGATCGAAAATATTTTTTTTCAGAATCAAAATCGGACTTCGATGGGTGAGTTTCTAGGTGTATTTCCACCCGCTGAATCCGAAAATCCAACCATCGATGCTCAAAAATATGCTTGGAAAAAAGTTATTTCGCATGGTACGAAAAAGAGATGATCGAAAATATCTGTCCCCGGATTCGAAATCGAACTTCGATGGGTGGGGTAATAGGTGTATTTTGACCCGCTGAATCCAAAAAACCAACCTTTGTTACACAAAAATACACCTGGAAAGAAGTTATTTCGCATGGTACGAAAAAGAGATGATCCAAAATATTTTTTTTCAGAATCAAAATCGGACTTCAATGTGTGAGTGGCTAGGTGTATTTCGAGCCCCTGAATCCGAAAATCCAACCTCTGATGACCAAAAATATGCTTGGAAAAAAGTTAGTTCGCATGGTACGAAAAAGAGACGATCGAAAATATTTTTTTTCAGAATCAAGATCGGACTTTGATGTGTGAGTTTCTAGGTGTATTACGACCCGCTGAATTCGAATATCCAACCTTTGATGACCAAAAATATGCTTGGAAAAAAGTTATTTCGCATGGTACGAAAAAGAGATGATCGAAAATATCTGTCTCCAGAATCGGAATCGAACTTTGATGGGTGGGTTTATAGGTGTATTTTGACCCGCTGAATCCAAAAATCCAACCTTTCTTACACGAAAATACACCTGGAAAGAAGTTATTTCGCATGGTACGACAAAGAGATGATCGAGAATATTTTTTTTCAGAATCAAAATCGGACTTTGATGGGTGAGTTTCTAGGTGTATTTCGACCCGCTGGATCCAAAAATCCAACCTCTTTTGACCAAAAATATGCTTGGAAAAAAGTTATTTCGCATGGTACGAAAAAGAGATGATCGAAAATATTTTTTTTCAGAATCAAAATCGGACTTTGATGGGTGAGTTTCTAGGTGTATTTCCACCCGCTGAATCCGAAAATCCAACCTTTGATGACCAAAAATATGCTTGGAAAAAAGTTATTTCGCATGGTACGAAAAAGAGATGATCGAAAATATCTGTCTCCGGATTCGAAATCGAACTTCGATGGGTGGGTTTATAGGTGTATTTTGACCCGCTGAATCCAAAAATCCAACCTTTGTTACACGAAAATACACCTGAAAAGAAGTTATTTCGCATGGTACGAAAAAGAGATGATCGAAAATATTTTTGTTCAGAATCAAAATCGGACTTTGATGGGTGAGTTTCGAGGTGTATTTCGACCCGCTGAATCCGAAAATCCAACCTTTGATGACCAAAAATATGCATGGAAAACAGTTATATCGCATGGTACGGAAAAGAGATGATCGAAAATATTTTTTTACAGATTCAAAATCGGACTTCGATGGGTGAGTTCCTAGGTGTATTTCGACCCGCTGAATCCGAAAATCCAAACTTTGATGAGCAAAAATATGCTTGGAAAAAAGTTATTTCGCATGGTACGAAAAAGAGATGATCGAAAATATCTGTCTCCAGAATGGGAATCGAACTTTGATGAGTGGGTTTATAGTTGTATTATGACCCGCTGAATCCAAAAATCCAACCTTTGTTACACGAAAATACACCTGGAAAGAAGTTATTTCGTATGGTACGAAAAAGAGATGATCGAAAATATTTCTTTTCAGAATCAAAATCGGACTTTGATGGGTGAGTTTCTAGGTGTAGTTCGACCCGCTGAATCCGGAAATCCAACCTTTGATGACCAAAAATCTGCTTGGAAAAAAGTTGTTTCGCATGGTACGAAAAAGAGATGATCGAAAATATTTTTTTTCAGAATCAAGATCGGACTGCGATGGGTGAGTTTCTAGGTGTATTTTGACCCGCTGAATCCGAGAATCCAAACTTTGATGAGCAAAAATATGCTTGGAAAAAAGTTATTTCGCGTGGTACGAAAAAGAGATGATCGAAAATATCTGTCTCCAGAATCGGAATCGAACTTTGATGGGTGGGTTTATAGGTGTATTTTGACCCACTGAATCCAAAAAGCCAACCTTTGTTACACGAAAATACACCTGGAAAGAAGTTATCTCGCATGGTACGAAAAAGAGATGATCAAAAATATTTGTTTTCAGAGCCGGAATCGGACTTTAATGGGTGAGTTTCTAGGTGTATTTCGACCCGCTGAATCCAAAAATCCAACCTCTTTTGACCAAAAATATGCTTGGAAAAAAATTATTTCGCATGGTACGAAAAAGAGATGATCGAAAATATTTTTTTTCAGAATCAAAATCGGACTTCGATGGGTGAGTTTCTAGGTGTATTTCCACCCGCTGAATCCGAAAATCCAACCATCGATGCTCAAAAATATGCTTGGAAAAAAGTTATTTCGCATGGTACGAAAAAGAGATGATCGAAAATATCTGTCTCCGGATTCGAAATCGAACTTCGATGGGTGGGGTAATAGGTGTATTTTGACCCGCTGAATCCAAAAATCCAACCTTTGTTACACAAAAATACACCTGGAAAGAAGTTATTTCGCATGGTACGAAAAAGAGATGATCCAAAATATTTTTTTTCAGAATCAAAATCGGACTTTAATGGGTGAAGTGCTAGGTGTATTTCGAGCCCCTGAATCCGAAAATCCAACCTCTGATGACCAAAAATATGTTTGGAAAAAAGTTAGTTCGCATGGTACGAAAAAGAGACGATCGAAAATATTTTTTTTCAGAATCAAGATCGGACTTTGATGTGTGAGTTTCTAGGTGTATTTCGACCCGCTGAATTCGAATATCCAACCTTTGATGGCCAAAAATATGCTTGGAAAAAAGTTATTTCGCATGGTACGAAAAAGAGATGATCGAAAATATCTGTCTCCAGAATCGGAATCGAACTTTGATGGGTGGGTTTATAGGTGTATTTTGACCCGCTGAATCCAAAACTCCAACCTTTCTTACACGAAAATACACCTGGAAAGAAGTTATTTCGCATGGTACGACAAAGAGATGATCGAAAATATTTTTTTTCAGAATCAAAATCGGACTTTAATGGGTGAGTTTCTGGGTGTATTTCGACCCGCTGAATTCAAAAATCCAACCTCTTATGACCAAAAATATGCTTGGAAAAAAGTTATTTCGCATGGTACGAAAAAGAGATGATCGAAAATATTTTTTTTCAGAATCAACATCGGACTTTGATGGGTGAGTTTCTAGGTGTATTTCGACCCGCTGAATCCGAAAAACCAACCTTTGATGACCAAAAATATGCTTGGAAAAAAGTTATTTCGCATGTTACGAAAAAGAGATGATCGAAAATATCTGTCTCCAGAATCGGAATCGAACTTTGATGGGTGGGTTTATAGGTGTATTTTGACCCGCTGAATCCAAAAAGCCAACCTTTGTTACACGAAAATACACCTGGAAAGAATCTATTTCGCATGGTACGAAAAAGAGATGATCGAAAATATCTGTCTCCAGAATCGGAATCGAACTTTGATGGGTGGGTTTATAGGTGTATTTCCACCCGCTGAATCCGAAAATCCAACCTATGATGATCAAAAATATGCTTGGAAAAAAGTTATTTCGCATGGTACGAAAAAGAGATGATCGAAAATATTTTTTTTCAGAATCAAAATCGGACTTTGATGGGTGAGTTTCTAGGTGTATTTCCACCCGCTGAATCCGAAAATCCAACCTATGATGATCAAAAATATGCTTGGAAAAAAGTTATTTCGCATGGTACGAAAAAGAGATGATCGAAAATATCTGTCTCCGGATTCGAAATCGAACTTCGATGGGTGGGTTAATAGGTGTATTTTGACCCGCTGAATCCAAAAATCCAACCTTTGTTACACAAAAATACACCTGGAAAGAAGTTATTTCGCATGGTACGAAAAAGAGATGATCCAAAATATTTTTTTTCAGAAACAAAATCGGACTTTAATGGGTGAAGTGCTAGGTGTATTTCGAGCCCCTGAATCCGAAAATCCAACCTCTGATGACCAAAAATATGTTTGGAAAAAAGTTAGTTCGCATGGTACGAAAAAGAGACGATCGAAAATATTTTTTTACAGAATCAAGATCGGACTTTGATGTGTGAGTTTCTAGGTGTATTTCGACCCGCTGAATTCGAATATCCAACCTTTGATGACCAAAAATATGCTTGGAAAAAAGTTATTTCGCATGGTACGAAAAAGAGATGATCGAAAATATCTGTCTCCAGAATCGGAATCGAACTTTGATGGGTGGGTTTATAGGTGTATTTTGACCCGCTGAATCCAAAACTCCAACCTTTCTTACACGAAAATACACCTGGAAAGAAGTTATTTCGCATGGTACGACAAAGAGATGATCGAAAATATTTTTTTTCAGAATCAAAATCGGACTTTAATGGGTGAGTTTCTGGGTGTATTTCGACCCGCTGAATTCAAAAATCCAACCTCTTATGACCAAAAATATGCTTGGAAAAAAGTTATTTCGCATGGTACGAAAAAGAGATGATCGAAAATATTTTTTTTCAGAATCAAAATCGGACTTTGATGGGTGAGTTTCTAGGTGTATTTCGACCCGCTGAATCCGAAAAACCAACCTTTGATGACCAAAAATATGCTTGGAAAAAAGTTATTTCGCATGTTACGAAAAAGAGATGATCGAAAATATCTGTCTCCAGAATCGGAATCGAACTTTGATGGGTGGGTTTATAGGTGTATTTTGACCCGCTGAATCCAAAAAGCCAACCTTTGTTACACGAAAATACACCTGGAAAGAATCTATTTCGCATGGTACGAAAAAGAGATGATCGAAAATATCTGTCTCCAGAATCGGAATCGAACTTTGATGGGTGGGTTTATAGGTGTATTTCCACCCGCTGAATCCGAAAATCCAACCTATGATGATCAAAAATATGCTTGGAAAAAAGTTATTTCGCATGGTACGAAAAAGAGATGATCGAAAATATTTTTTTTCAGAATCAAAATCGGACTTTGATGGGTGAGTTTCTAGGTGTATTTCCACCCGCTGAATCCGAAAATCCAACCTATGATGATCAAAAATATGCTTGGAAAAAAGTTATTTCGCATGGTACGAAAAAGAGATGATCGAAAATATCTGTCTCCGGATTCGAAATCGAACTTCGATGGGTGGGTTCATAGGTGTATTTTGACCCGCTGAATCCAAAAAACCAACCTTTGTTACACAAAAATACACCTGGAAAGAAGTTATTTCGCATGGTACGAAAAAGAGATGATCCAAAATATTTTTTTTCAGAATCAAAATCGGACTTCAATGTGTGAGTGGCCAGGTGTATTTCGAGCCCCTGAATCCGAAAATCCAACCTCTGATGACCAAAAATATGCTTGGAAAAAAGTTAGTTCGCATGGTACGAAAAAGAGACGATCGAAAATATTTTTTTTTAGAATCAAGATCGGACTTTGATGTGTGAGTTTCTAGGTGTATTACGACCCGCTGAATTCGAATATCCAACCTTTGATGACCAAAAATATGCTTGGAAAAAAGTTATTTCGCATGGTACGAAAAAGAGATGATCGAAAATATCTGTCTCCAGAATCGGAATCGAACTTTGATGGGTGGGTTTATAGGTGTATTTTGACCCGCTGAATCCAAAAATCCAACCTTTCTTACACGAAAATACACCTGGAAAGAAGTTATTTCGCATGGTACGACAGAGAGATGATCGAGAATATTTTTTTTCAGAATCAAAATCGGACTTTGATGGGTGAGTTTCTAGGTGTATTTCGACCCGCTGGATCCAAAAATCCAACCTCTTTTGACCAAAAATATGCTTGGAAAAAAGTTATTTCGCATGGTACGAAAAAGAGATGATCGAAAATATTTTTTTTCAGAATCAAAATCGGACTTTGATGGGTGAGTTTCTAGGTGTATTTCCACCCGCTGAATCCGAAAATCCAACCTTTGATGACCAAAAATATGCTTGGAAAAAAGTTATTTCGCATGGTACGAAAAAGAGATGATCGAAAATATCTGTCTCCGGATTCGAAATCGAACTTCGATGGGTGGGTTTATAGGTGTATTTTGACCCGCTGAATCCAAAAATCCAACCTTTGTTACACGAAAATACACCTGAAAAGAAGTTATTTCGCATGGTACGAAAAAGAGATGATCGAAAATATTTTTGTTCAGAATCAAAATCGGACTTTGATGGGTGAGTTTCGAGGTGTATTTCGACCCGCTGAATCCGAAAATCCAACCTTTGATGACCAAAAATATGCATGGAAAACAGTTATATCGCATGGTACGGAAAAGAGATGATCGAAAATATTTTTTTACAGATTCAAAATCGGACTTTGATGGGTGAGTTCCTAGGTGTATTTCGACCCGCTGAATCCGAAAATCCAAACTTTGATGAGCAAAAATATGCTTGGAAAAAAGTTATTTCGCATGGTACGAAAAAGAGATGATCGAAAATATCTGTCTCCAGAATGGGAATCGAACTTTGATGAGTGAGTTTATAGTTGTATTATGACCCGCTGAATCCAAAAATCCAACCTTTGTTACACGAAAATACACCTGGAAAGAAGTTATTTCGTATGGTACGAAAAAGAGATGATCGAAAATATTTCTTTTCAGAATCAAAATCGGACTTTGATGGGTGAGTTTCTAGGTGTAGTTCGACCCGCTGAATCCGGAAATCCAACCTTTGATGACCAAAAATCTGCTTGGAAAAAAGTTGTTTCGCATGGTACGAAAAAGAGATGATCGAAAATATTTTTTTTCAGAATCAAGATCGGACTGCGATGGGTGAGTTTCTAGGTGTATTTTGACCCGCTGAATCCGAGAATCCAAACTTTGATGAGCAAAAATATGCTTGGAAAAAAGTTATTTCGCGTGGTACGAAAAAGAGATGATCGAAAATATCTGTCTCCAGAATCGGAATCGAACTTTGATGGGTGGGTTTATAGGTGTATTTTGACCCACTGAATCCAAAAAGCCAACCTTTGTTACACGAAAATACACCTGGAAAGAAGTTATCTCGCATGGTACGAAAAAGAGATGATCAAAAATATTTGTTTTCAGAGCCGGAATCGGACTTTAATGGGTGAGTTTCTAGGTGTATTTCGACCCGCTGAATCCAAAAATCCAACCTCTTTTGACCAAAAATATGCTTGGAAAAAAATTATTTCGCATGGTACGAAAAAGAGATGATCGAAAATATTTTTTTTCAGAATCAAAATCGGACTTCGATGGGTGAGTTTCTAGGTGTATTTCCACCCGCTGAATCCGAAAATCCAACCATCGATGCTCAAAAATATGCTTGGAAAAAAGTTATTTCGCATGGTACGAAAAAGAGATGATCGAAAATATCTGTCCCCGGATTCGAAATCGAACTTCGATGGGTGGGGTAATAGGTGTATTTTGACCCGCTGAATCCAAAAAACCAACCTTTGTTACACAAAAATACACCTGGAAAGAAGTTATTTCGCATGGTACGAAAAAGAGATGATCCAAAATATTTTTTTTCAGAATCAAAATCGGACTTCAATGTGTGAGTGGCTAGGTGTATTTCGAGCCCCTGAATCCGAAAATCCAACCTCTGATGACCAAAAATATGCTTGGAAAAAAGTTAGTTCGCATGGTACGAAAAAGAGACGATCGAAAATATTTTTTTTCAGAATCAAGATCGGACTTTGATGTGTGAGTTTCTAGGTGTATTACGACCCGCTGAATTCGAATATCCAACCTTTGATGACCAAAAATATGCTTGGAAAAAAGTTATTTCGCATGGTACGAAAAAGAGATGATCGAAAATATCTGTCTCCAGAATCGGAATCGAACTTTGATGGGTGGGTTTATAGGTGTATTTTGACCCGCTGAATCCAAAAATCCAACCTTTCTTACACGAAAATACACCTGGAAAGAAGTTATTTCGCATGGTACGACAAAGAGATGATCGAGAATATTTTTTTTCAGAATCAAAATCGGACTTTGATGGGTGAGTTTCTAGGTGTATTTCGACCCGCTGGATCCAAAAATCCAACCTCTTTTGACCAAAAATATGCTTGGAAAAAAGTTATTTCGCATGGTACGAAAAAGAGATGATCGAAAATATTTTTTTTCAGAATCAAAATCGGACTTTGATGGGTGAGTTTCTAGGTGTATTTCCACCCGCTGAATCCGAAAATCCAACCTTTGATGACCAAAAATATGCTTGGAAAAAAGTTATTTCGCATGGTACGAAAAAGAGATGATCGAAAATATCTGTCTCCGGATTCGAAATCGAACTTCGATGGGTGGGTTTATAGGTGTATTTTGACCCGCTGAATCCAAAAATCCAACCTTTGTTACACGAAAATACACCTGAAAAGAAGTTATTTCGCATGGTACGAAAAAGAGATGATCGAAAATATTTTTGTTCAGAATCAAAATCGGACTTTGATGGGTGAGTTTCGAGGTGTATTTCGACCCGCTGAATCCGAAAATCCAACCTTTGATGACCAAAAATATGCATGGAAAACAGTTATATCGCATGGTACGGAAAAGAGATGATCGAAAATATTTTTTTACAGATTCAAAATCGGACTTCGATGGGTGAGTTCCTAGGTGTATTTCGACCCGCTGAATCCGAAAATCCAAACTTTGATGAGCAAAAATATGCTTGGAAAAAAGTTATTTCGCATGGTACGAAAAAGAGATGATCGAAAATATCTGTCTCCAGAATGGGAATCGAACTTTGATGAGTGGGTTTATAGTTGTATTATGACCCGCTGAATCCAAAAATCCAACCTTTGTTACACGAAAATACACCTGGAAAGAAGTTATTTCGTATGGTACGAAAAAGAGATGATCGAAAATATTTCTTTTCAGAATCAAAATCGGACTTTGATGGGTGAGTTTCTAGGTGTAGTTCGACCCGCTGAATCCGGAAATCCAACCTTTGATGACCAAAAATCTGCTTGGAAAAAAGTTGTTTCGCATGGTACGAAAAAGAGATGATCGAAAATATTTTTTTTCAGAATCAAGATCGGACTGCGATGGGTGAGTTTCTAGGTGTATTTTGACCCGCTGAATCCGAGAATCCAAACTTTGATGAGCAAAAATATGCTTGGAAAAAAGTTATTTCGCGTGGTACGAAAAAGAGATGATCGAAAATATCTGTCTCCAGAATCGGAATCGAACTTTGATGGGTGGGTTTATAGGTGTATTTTGACCCACTGAATCCAAAAAGCCAACCTTTGTTACACGAAAATACACCTGGAAAGAAGTTATCTCGCATGGTACGAAAAAGAGATGATCAAAAATATTTGTTTTCAGAGCCGGAATCGGACTTTAATGGGTGAGTTTCTAGGTGTATTTCGACCCGCTGAATCCAAAAATCCAACCTCTTTTGACCAAAAATATGCTTGGAAAAAAATTATTTCGCATGGTACGAAAAAGAGATGATCGAAAATATTTTTTTTCAGAATCAAAATCGGACTTCGATGGGTGAGTTTCTAGGTGTATTTCCACCCGCTGAATCCGAAAATCCAACCATCGATGCTCAAAAATATGCTTGGAAAAAAGTTATTTCGCATGGTACGAAAAAGAGATGATCGAAAATATCTGTCTCCGGATTCGAAATCGAACTTCGATGGGTGGGGTAATAGGTGTATTTTGACCCGCTGAATCCAAAAATCCAACCTTTGTTACACAAAAATACACCTGGAAAGAAGTTATTTCGCATGGTACGAAAAAGAGATGATCCAAAATATTTTTTTTCAGAATCAAAATCGGACTTTAATGGGTGAAGTGCTAGGTGTATTTCGAGCCCCTGAATCCGAAAATCCAACCTCTGATGACCAAAAATATGTTTGGAAAAAAGTTAGTTCGCATGGTACGAAAAAGAGACGATCGAAAATATTTTTTTTCAGAATCAAGATCGGACTTTGATGTGTGAGTTTCTAGGTGTATTTCGACCCGCTGAATTCGAATATCCAACCTTTGATGGCCAAAAATATGCTTGGAAAAAAGTTATTTCGCATGGTACGAAAAAGAGATGATCGAAAATATCTGTCTCCAGAATCGGAATCGAACTTTGATGGGTGGGTTTATAGGTGTATTTTGACCCGCTGAATCCAAAACTCCAACCTTTCTTACACGAAAATACACCTGGAAAGAAGTTATTTCGCATGGTACGACAAAGAGATGATCGAAAATATTTTTTTTCAGAATCAAAATCGGACTTTAATGGGTGAGTTTCTGGGTGTATTTCGACCCGCTGAATTCAAAAATCCAACCTCTTATGACCAAAAATATGCTTGGAAAAAAGTTATTTCGCATGGTACGAAAAAGAGATGATCGAAAATATTTTTTTTCAGAATCAAAATCGGACTTTGATGGGTGAGTTTCTAGGTGTATTTCGACCCGCTGAATCCGAAAAACCAACCTTTGATGACCAAAAATATGCTTGGAAAAAAGTTATTTCGCATGTTACGAAAAAGAGATGATCGAAAATATCTGTCTCCAGAATCGGAATCGAACTTTGATGGGTGGGTTTATAGGTGTATTTTGACCCGCTGAATCCAAAAAGCCAACCTTTGTTACACGAAAATACACCTGGAAAGAATCTATTTCGCATGGTACGAAAAAGAGATGATCGAAAATATCTGTCTCCAGAATCGGAATCGAACTTTGATGGGTGGGTTTATAGGTGTATTTCCACCCGCTGAATCCGAAAATCCAACCTATGATGATCAAAAATATGCTTGGAAAAAAGTTATTTCGCATGGTACGAAAAAGAGATGATCGAAAATATTTTTTTTCAGAATCAAAATCGGACTTTGATGGGTGAGTTTCTAGGTGTATTTCCACCCGCTGAATCCGAAAATCCAACCTATGATGATCAAAAATATGCTTGGAAAAAAGTTATTTCGCATGGTACGAAAAAGAGATGATCGAAAATATCTGTCTCCGGATTCGAAATCGAACTTCGATGGGTGGGTTAATAGGTGTATTTTGACCCGCTGAATCCAAAAATCCAACCTTTGTTACACAAAAATACACCTGGAAAGAAGTTATTTCGCATGGTACGAAAAAGAGATGATCCAAAATATTTTTTTTCAGAAACAAAATCGGACTTTAATGGGTGAAGTGCTAGGTGTATTTCGAGCCCCTGAATCCGAAAATCCAACCTCTGATGACCAAAAATATGTTTGGAAAAAAGTTAGTTCGCATGGTACGAAAAAGAGACGATCGAAAATATTTTTTTTCAGAATCAAGATCGGACTTTGATGTGTGAGTTTCTAGGTGTATTTCGACCCGCTGAATTCGAATATCCAACCTTTGATGACCAAAAATATGCTTGGAAAAAAGTTATTTCGCATGGTACGAAAAAGAGATGATCGAAAATATCTGTCTCCAGAATCGGAATCGAACTTTGATGGGTGGGTTTATAGGTGTATTTTGACCCGCTGAATCCAAAACTCCAACCTTTCTTACACGAAAATACACCTGGAAAGAAGTTATTTCGCATGGTACGACAAAGAGATGATCGAAAATATTTTTTTTCAGAATCAAAATCGGACTTTAATGGGTGAGTTTCTGGGTGTATTTCGACCCGCTGAATTCAAAAATCCAACCTCTTATGACCAAAAATATGCTTGGAAAAAAGTTATTTCGCATGGTACGAAAAAGAGATGATCGAAAATATTTTTTTTCAGAATCAAAATCGGACTTTGATGGGTGAGTTTCTAGGTGTATTTCGACCCGCTGAATCCGAAAAACCAACCTTTGATGACCAAAAATATGCTTGGAAAAAAGTTATTTCGCATGTTACGAAAAAGAGATGATCGAAAATATCTGTCTCCAGAATCGGAATCGAACTTTGATGGGTGGGTTTATAGGTGTATTTTGACCCGCTGAATCCAAAAAGCCAACCTTTGTTACACGAAAATACACCTGGAAAGAATCTATTTCGCATGGTACGAAAAAGAGATGATCGAAAATATCTGTCTCCAGAATCGGAATCGAACTTTGATGGGTGGGTTTATAGGTGTATTTCCACCCGCTGAATCCGAAAATCCAACCTATGATGATCAAAAATATGCTTGGAAAAAAGTTATTTCGCATGGTACGAAAAAGAGATGATCGAAAATATTTTTTTTCAGAATCAAAATCGGACTTTGATGGGTGAGTTTCTAGGTGTATTTCCACCCGCTGAATCCGAAAATCCAACCTATGATGATCAAAAATATGCTTGGAAAAAAGTTATTTCGCATGGTACGAAAAAGAGATGATCGAAAATATCTGTCTCCGGATTCGAAATCGAACTTCGATGGGTGGGTTCATAGGTGTATTTTGACCCGCTGAATCCAAAAAACCAACCTTTGTTACACAAAAATACACCTGGAAAGAAGTTATTTCGCATGGTACGAAAAAGAGATGATCCAAAATATTTTTTTTCAGAATCAAAATCGGACTTCAATGTGTGAGTGGCCAGGTGTATTTCGAGCCCCTGAATCCGAAAATCCAACCTCTGATGACCAAAAATATGCTTGGAAAAAAGTTAGTTCGCATGGTACGAAAAAGAGACGATCGAAAATATTTTTTTTTAGAATCAAGATCGGACTTTGATGTGTGAGTTTCTAGGTGTATTACGACCCGCTGAATTCGAATATCCAACCTTTGATGACCAAAAATATGCTTGGAAAAAAGTTATTTCGCATGGTACGAAAAAGAGATGATCGAAAATATCTGTCTCCAGAATCGGAATCGAACTTTGATGGGTGGGTTTATAGGTGTATTTTGACCCGCTGAATCCAAAAATCCAACCTTTCTTACACGAAAATACACCTGGAAAGAAGTTATTTCGCATGGTACGACAGAGAGATGATCGAGAATATTTTTTTTCAGAATCAAAATCGGACTTTGATGGGTGAGTTTCTAGGTGTATTTCGACCCGCTGGATCCAAAAATCCAACCTCTTTTGACCAAAAATATGCTTGGAAAAAAGTTATTTCGCATGGTACGAAAAAGAGATGATCGAAAATATTTTTTTTCAGAATCAAAATCGGACTTTGATGGGTGAGTTTCTAGGTGTATTTCCACCCGCTGAATCCGAAAATCCAACCTTTGATGACCAAAAATATGCTTGGAAAAAAGTTATTTCGCATGGTACGAAAAAGAGATGATCGAAAATATCTGTCTCCGGATTCGAAATCGAACTTCGATGGGTGGGTTTATAGGTGTATTTTGACCCGCTGAATCCAAAAATCCAACCTTTGTTACACGAAAATACACCTGAAAAGAAGTTATTTCGCATGGTACGAAAAAGAGATGATCGAAAATATTTTTGTTCAGAATCAAAATCGGACTTTGATGGGTTAGTTTCGAGGTGTATTTCGACCCGCTGAATCCGAAAATCCAACCTTTGATGACCAAAAATATGCATGGAAAACAGTTATATCGCATGGTACGGAAAAGAGATGATCGAAAATATTTTTTTACAGATTCAAAATCGGACTTTGATGGGTGAGTTCCTAGGTGTATTTCGACCCGCTGAATCCGAAAATCCAAACTTTGATGAGCAAAAATATGCTTGGAAAAAAGTTATTTCGCATGGTACGAAAAAGAGATGATCGAAAATATCTGTCTCCAGAATGGGAATCGAACTTTGATGAGTGGGTTTATAGTTGTATTATGACCCGCTGAATCCAAAAATCCAACCTTTGTTACACGAAAATACACCTGGAAAGAAGTTATTTCGTATGGTACGAAAAAGAGATGATCGAAAATATTTCTTTTCAGAATCAAAATCGGACTTTGATGGGTGAGTTTCTAGGTGTAGTTCGACCCGCTGAATCCGGAAATCCAACCTTTGATGACCAAAAATCTGCTTGGAAAAAAGTTGTTTCGCATGGTACGAAAAAGAGATGATCGAAAATATTTTTTTTCAGAATCAAGATCGGACTGCGATGGGTGAGTTTCTAGGTGTATTTTGACCCGCTGAATCCGAGAATCCAAACTTTGATGAGCAAAAATATGCTTGGAAAAAAGTTATTTCGCGTGGTACGAAAAAGAGATGATCGAAAATATCTGTCTCCAGAATCGGAATCGAACTTTGATGGGTGGGTTTATAGGTGTATTTTGACCCACTGAATCCAAAAAGCCAACCTTTGTTACACGAAAATACACCTGGAAAGAAGTTATCTCGCATGGTACGAAAAAGAGATGATCAAAAATATTTGTTTTCAGAGCCGGAATCGGACTTTAATGGGTGAGTTTCTAGGTGTATTTCGACCCGCTGAATCCAAAAATCCAACCTCTTTTGACCAAAAATATGCTTGGAAAAAAATTATTTCGCATGGTACGAAAAAGAGATGATCGCAAATATTTTTTTTCAGAATCAAAATCGGACTTCGATGGGTGAGTTTCTAGGTGTATTTCCACCCGCTGAATCCGAAAATCCAACCATCGATGCTCAAAAATATGCTTGGAAAAAAGTTATTTCGCATGGTACGAAAAAGAGATGATCGAAAATATCTGTCTCCGGATTCGAAATCGAACTTCGATGGGTGGGGTAATAGGTGTATTTTGACCCGCTGAATCCAAAAAACCAACCTTTGTTACACAAAAATACACCTGGAAAGAAGTTATTTCGCATGGTACGAAAAAGAGATGATCCAAAATATTTTTTTTCAGAATCAAAATCGGACTTCAATGTGTGAGTGGCCAGGTGTATTTCGAGCCCCTGAATCCGAAAATCCAACCTCTGATGACCAAAAATATGCTTGGAAAAAAGTTAGTTCGCATGGTACGAAAAAGAGACGATCGAAAATATTTTTTTTTAGAATCAAGATCGGACTTTGATGTGTGAGTTTCTAGGTGTATTACGACCCGCTGAATTCGAATATCCAACCTTTGATGACCAAAAATATGCTTGGAAAAAAGTTATTTCGCATGGTACGAAAAAGAGATGATCGAAAATATCTGTCTCCAGAATCGGAATCGAACTTTGATGGGTGGGTTTATAGGTGTATTTTGACCCGCTGAATCCAAAAATCCAACCTTTCTTACACGAAAATACACCTGGAAAGAAGTTATTTCGCATGGTACGACAGAGAGATGATCGAGAATATTTTTTTTCAGAATCAAAATCGGACTTTGATGGGTGAGTTTCTAGGTGTATTTCGACCCGCTGGATCCAAAAATCCAACCTCTTTTGACCAAAAATATGCTTGGAAAAAAGTTATTTCGCATGGTACGAAAAAGAGATGATCGAAAATATTTTTTTTCAGAATCAAAATCGGACTTTGATGGGTGAGTTTCTAGGTGTATTTCCACCCGCTGAATCCGAAAATCCAACCTTTGATGACCAAAAATATGCTTGGAAAAAAGTTATTTCGCATGGTACGAAAAAGAGATGATCGAAAATATCTGTCTCCGGATTCGAAATCGAACTTCGATGGGTGGGTTTATAGGTGTATTTTGACCCGCTGAATCCAAAAATCCAACCTTTGTTACACGAAAATACACCTGAAAAGAAGTTATTTCGCATGGTACGAAAAAGAGATGATCGAAAATATTTTTGTTCAGAATCAAAATCGGACTTTGATGGGTGAGTTTCGAGGTGTATTTCGACCCGCTGAATCCGAAAATCCAACCTTTGATGACCAAAAATATGCATGGAAAACAGTTATATCGCATGGTACGGAAAAGAGATGATCGAAAATATTTTTTTACAGATTCAAAATCGGACTTTGATGGGTGAGTTCCTAGGTGTATTTCGACCCGCTGAATCCGAAAATCCAAACTTTGATGAGCAAAAATATGCTTGGAAAAAAGTTATTTCGCATGGTACGAAAAAGAGATGATCGAAAATATCTGTCTCCAGAATGGGAATCGAACTTTGATGAGTGGGTTTATAGTTGTATTATGACCCGCTGAATCCAAAAATCCAACCTTTGTTACACGAAAATACACCTGGAAAGAAGTTATTTCGTATGGTACGAAAAAGAGATGATCGAAAATATTTCTTTTCAGAATCAAAATCGGACTTTGATGGGTGAGTTTCTAGGTGTAGTTCGACCCGCTGAATCCGGAAATCCAACCTTTGATGACCAAAAATCTGCTTGGAAAAAAGTTGTTTCGCATGGTACGAAAAAGAGATGATCGAAAATATTTTTTTTCAGAATCAAGATCGGACTGCGATGGGTGAGTTTCTAGGTGTATTTTGACCCGCTGAATCCGAGAATCCAAACTTTGATGAGCAAAAATATGCTTGGAAAAAAGTTATTTCGCGTGGTACGAAAAAGAGATGATCGAAAATATCTGTCTCCAGAATCGGAATCGAACTTTGATGGGTGGGTTTATAGGTGTATTTTGACCCACTGAATCCAAAAAGCCAACCTTTGTTACACGAAAATACACCTGGAAAGAAGTTATCTCGCATGGTACGAAAAAGAGATGATCAAAAATATTTGTTTTCAGAGCCGGAATCGGACTTTAATGGGTGAGTTTCTAGGTGTATTTCGACCCGCTGAATCCAAAAATCCAACCTCTTTTGACCAAAAATATGCTTGGAAAAAAATTATTTCGCATGGTACGAAAAAGAGATGATCGCAAATATTTTTTTTCAGAATCAAAATCGGACTTCGATGGGTGAGTTTCTAGGTGTATTTCCACCCGCTGAATCCGAAAATCCAACCATCGATGCTCAAAAATATGCTTGGAAAAAAGTTATTTCGCATGGTACGAAAAAGAGATGATCGAAAATATCTGTCTCCGGATTCGAAATCGAACTTCGATGGGTGGGGTAATAGGTGTATTTTGACCCGCTGAATCCAAAAATCCAACCTTTGTTACACAAAAATACACCTGGAAAAAAGTTATTTCGCATGGTACGAAAAAGAGATGATCCAAAATATTTTTTTTCAGAATCAAAATCGGACTTTAATGGGTGAAGTGCTAGGTGTATTTCGAGCCCCTGAATCCGAAAATCCAACCTCTGATGACCAAAAATATGTTTGGAAAAAAGTTAGTTCGCATGGTACGAAAAAGAGACGATCGAAAATATTTTTTTTCAGAATCAAGATCGGACTTTGATGTGTGAGTTTCTAGGTGTATTTTGACCCGCTGAATTCGAATATCCAACCTTTGATGACCAAAAATATGCTTGGAAAAAAGTTATTTCGCATGGTACGAAAAAGAGATGATCGAAAATATCTGTCTCCAGAATCGGAATCGAACTTTGATGGGTGGGTTTATAGGTGTATTTTGACCCGCTGAATCCAAAACTCCAACCTTTCTTACACGAAAATACACCTGGAAAGAAGTTATTTCGCATGGTACGACAAAGAGATGATCGAAAATATTTTTTTTCAGAATCAAAATCGGACTTTAATGGGTGAGTTTCTGGGTGTATTTCGACCCGCTGAATTCAAAAATCCAACCTCTTATGACCAAAAATATGCTTGGAAAAAAGTTATTTCGCATGGTACGAAAAAGAGATGATCGAAAATATTTTTTTTCAGAATCAAAATCGGACTTTGATGGGTGAGTTTCTAGGTGTATTTCGACCCGCTGAATCCGAAAAACCAACCTTTGATGACCAAAAATATGCTTGGAAAAAAGTTATTTCGCATGTTACGAAAAAGAGATGATCGAAAATATCTGTCTCCAGAATCGGAATCGAACTTTGATGGGTGGGTTTATAGGTGTATTTTGACCCGCTGAATCCAAAAAGCCAACCTTTGTTACACGAAAATACACCTGGAAAGAAGTTATCTCGCATGGTACGAAACAGAGATGATCGAAAATATTTGTTTTCAGAGCCGGAATCGGACTTTAATGGGTGAGTTTCTAGGTGTATTTCGACCCGCTGAATCCAAAAATCCAACCTCTTTTCACCAAAAATATGCTTGGAAAAAAATTATTTCGCATGGTACGAAAAAGAGATGATCGAAAATATTTTTTTTCAGAATCAAAATCGGACTTCGATGGGTGAGTTCCTAGGTGTATTTCCACCCGCTGAATCCGAAAATCCAACCATCGATGATCAAAAATATGCTTGGAAAAAAGTTATTTCGCATGGTACGAAAAAGAGATGATCGAAAATATCTGTCTCCGGATTCGAAATCGAACTTCGATGGGTGGGGTAATAGGTGTATTTTGACCCACTGAATCCAAAAATCCAACCTTTGTTACACAAAAATACACCTGGAAAGAAGTTATTTCGCATGGTACGAAAAAGAGATGATCCAAAATATTTTTTTTCAGAATCAAAATCGGACTTTAATGGGTGAAGTGCTAGGTGTATTTCGAGCCCCTGAATCCGAAAATCCAACCTCTGATGACCAAAAATATGTTTGGAAAGAAGTTAGTTCGCATGGTACGAAAAAGAGACGATCGAAAATATTTTTTTTCAGAATCAAGATCGGACTTTGATGTGTGAGTTTCTAGGTGTATTTCGACCCGCTGAATCCGAAAAACCAACCTTTGATGACCAAAAATATGCTTGGAAAAAAGTTATTTCGCATGTTACGAAAAAGAGATGATCGAAAATATCTGTCTCCAGAATCGGAATCGAACTTTGATGGGTGGGTTTATAGGTGTATTTTGACCCGCTGAATCCGAAACCCCAGCCTTTGTTATACGAAAATACACCTGGAAAGAAGTTATTTCGCATGGTACGAAAAAGAGATGATCGAAAATATTTTTTTTCAGAATCAAAATCGGACTTTAATGGGAGAGTTTCTAGGTGTATTTCGACCCGCTGAATCCGAGAATCCAACCTTTGATGACCAAAAATATGCTTGGAAAAAAGTTATTTCGCATGGTACGAAAAAGAGATGATCGAAAATATCTGTCTCCAGAATCGGAATCGAACTTTGATGGGTGGGTTTATAGGTGTATTTTGACGCGCTGAATCCAAAAAGCCAACCTTTGTTACACGAAAATACACCTGGAAAGAAGTTATCTCGCATGGTACGAAAAAGAGATGATCGAAAATATTTGTTTTCAGAGCCGGAATCGGACTTTAATGGGTGAGTTTCTAGGTGTAGTTCGACCCGCTGAATCCGGAAATCCAACCTTTGATGACCAAAAATATGCTTGGAAAAAAGTTATTTCGCATGGTACGAAAAAGAGATGATCGAAAATATCTGTCTCCAGAATCGAAATCGCACTTTGATGGGTGAGTTTATAGATGTATTTTGACCCGCTGAATCCAAAAATCCAACCTTTGTTACACGAAAATACACCTGGAAAGAATCTATTTCGCATGGTACGAAAAAGAGATGATCGAAAATATCTGTCTCCAGAATCGGAATCGAACTTTGATGGGTGGGTTTATAGGTGTATTTCCACCCGCTGAATCCGAAAATCCAACCTATGATGATCAAAAATATGCTTGGAAAAAAGTTATTTCGCATGGTACGAAAAAGAGATGATCGAAAATATTTTTTTTCAGAATCAAAATCGGACTTTGATGGGTGAGTTTCTAGGTGTATTTCCACCCGCTGAATCCGAAAATCCAACCTATGATGATCAAAAATATGCTTGGAAAAAAGTTATTTCGCATGGTACGAAAAAGAGATGATCGAAAATATCTGTCTCCGGATTCGAAATCGAACTTCGATGGGTGGGGTAATAGGTGTATTTTGACCCGCTGAATCCAAAAATCCAACCTTTGTTACACAAAAATACACCTGGAAAAAAGTTATTTCGCATGGTACGAAAAAGAGATGATCCAAAATATTTTTTTTCAGAATCAAAATCGGACTTTAATGGGTGAAGTGCTAGGTGTATTTCGAGCCCCTGAATCCGAAAATCCAACCTCTGATGACCAAAAATATGTTTGGAAAAAAGTTAGTTCGCATGGTACGAAAAAGAGACGATCGAAAATATTTTTTTTCAGAATCAAGATCGGACTTTGATGTGTGAGTTTCTAGGTGTATTTTGACCCGCTGAATTCGAATATCCAACCTTTGATGACCAAAAATATGCTTGGAAAAAAGTTATTTCGCATGGTACGAAAAAGAGATGATCGAAAATATCTGTCTCCAGAATCGGAATCGAACTTTGATGGGTGGGTTTATAGGTGTATTTTGACCCGCTGAATCCAAAACTCCAACCTTTCTTACACGAAAATACACCTGGAAAGAAGTTATCTCGCATGGTACGAAACAGAGATGATCGAAAATATTTGTTTTCAGAGCCGGAATCGGACTTTAATGGGTGAGTTTCTAGGTGTATTTCGACCCGCTGAATCCAAAAATCCAACCTCTTTTCACCAAAAATATGCTTGGAAAAAAATTATTTCGCATGGTACGAAAAAGAGATGATCGAAAATATTTTTTTTCAGAATCAAAATCGGACTTCGATGGGTGAGTTCCTAGGTGTATTTCCACCCGCTGAATCCGAAAATCCAACCATCGATGATCAAAAATATGCTTGGAAAAAAGTTATCTCGCATGGTACGAAAAAGAGATGATCGAAAATATCTGTCTCCGGATTCGAAATCGAACTTCGATGGGTGGGGTAATAGGTGTATTTTGACCCACTGAATCCAAAAATCCAACCTTTGTTACACAAAAATACACCTGGAAAGAAGTTATTTCGCATGGTACGAAAAAGAGATGATCCAAAATATTTTTTTTCAGAATCAAAATCGGACTTTAATGGGTGAAGTGCTAGGTGTATTTCGAGCCCCTGAATCCGAAAATCCAACCTCTGATGACCAAAAATATGTTTGGAAAGAAGTTAGTTCGCATGGTACGAAAAAGAGACGATCGAAAATATTTTTTTTCAGAATCAAGATCGGACTTTGATGTGTGAGTTTCTAGGTGTATTCCGACCCGCTGAATCCGAAAAACCAACCTTTGATGACCAAAAATATGCTTGGAAAAAAGTTATTTCGCATGTTACGAAAAAGAGATGATCGAAAATATCTGTCTCCAGAATCGGAATCGAACTTTGATGGGTGGGTTTATAGGTGTATTTTGACCCGCTGAATCCGAAACCCCAGCCTTTGTTATACGAAAATACACCTGGAAAGAAGTTATTTCGCATGGTACGAAAAAGAGATGATCGAAAATATTTTTTTTCAGAATCAAAATCGGACTTTAATGGGAGAGTTTCTAGGTGTATTTCGACCCGCTGAATCCGAGAATCCAACCTTTGATGACCAAAAATATGCTTGGAAAAAAGTTATTTCGCATGGTACGAAAAAGAGATGATCGAAAATATCTGTCTCCAGAATCGGAATCGAACTTTGATGGGTGGGTTTATAGGTGTATTTTGACGCGCTGAATCCAAAAAGCCAACCTTTGTTACACGAAAATACACCTGGAAAGAAGTTATCTCGCATGGTACGAAAAAGAGATGATCGAAAATATTTGTTTTCAGAGCCGGAATCGGACTTTAATGCGTGAGTTTCTAGGTGTAGTTCGACCCGCTGAATCCGGAAATCCAACCTTTGATGACCAAAAATATGCTTGGAAAAAAGTTATTTCGCATGGTACGAAAAAGAGATGATCGAAAATATCTGTCTCCAGAATCGAAATCGCACTTTGATGGGTGAGTTTATAGATGTATTTTGACCCGCTGAATCCAAAAATCCAACCTTTGTTACACGAAAATACACCTGGAAAGAATCTATTTCGCATGGTACGAAAAAGAGATGATCGAAAATATCTGTCTCCAGAATCGGAATCGAACTTTGATGGGTGGGTTTATAGGTGTATTTCCACCCGCTGAATCCGAAAATCCAACCTATGATGATCAAAAATATGCTTGGAAAAAAGTTATTTCGCATGGTACGAAAAAGAGATGATCGAAAATATTTTTTTTCAGAATCGAAATCGGACTTTGATGGGTGAGTTTCTAGGTGTATTTCCACCCGCTGAATCCGAAAATCCAACCTATGATGATCAAAAATATGCTTGGAAAAAAGTTATTTCGCATGGTACGAAAAAGAGATGATCGAAAATATCTGTCTCCGGATTCGAAATCGAACTTCGATGGGTGGGGTAATAGGTGTATTTTGACCCGCTGAATCCAAAAATCCAACCTTTGTTACACAAAAATACACCTGGAAAAAAGTTATTTCGCATGGTACGAAAAAGAGATGATCCAAAATATTTTTTTTCAGAATCAAAATCGGACTTTAATGGGTGAAGTGCTAGGTGTATTTCGAGCCCCTGAATCCGAAAATCCAACCTCTGATGACCAAAAATATGTTTGGAAAAAAGTTAGTTCGCATGGTACGAAAAAGAGACGATCGAAAATATTTTTTTTCAGAATCAAGATCGGACTTTGATGTGTGAGTTTCTAGGTGTATTTTGACCCGCTGAATTCGAATATCCAACCTTTGATGACCAAAAATATGCTTGGAAAAAAGTTATTTCGCATGGTACGAAAAAGAGATGATCGAAAATATCTGTCTCCAGAATCGGAATCGAACTTTGATGGGTGGGTTTATAGGTGTATTTTGACCCGCTGAATCCAAAAAGCCAACCTTTGTTACACGAAAATACACCTGGAAAGAATCTATTTCGCATGGTACGAAAAAGAGATGATCGAAAATATCTGTCTCCAGAATCGGAATCGAACTTTGATGGGTGGGTTTATAGGTGTATTTCCACCCGCTGAATCCGAAAATCCAACCTATGATGATCAAAAATATGCTTGGAAAAAAGTTATTTCGCATGGTACGAAAAAGAGATGATCGAAAATATTTTTTTTCAGAATCAAAATCGGACTTTGATGGGTGAGTTTCTAGGTGTATTTCCACCCGCTGAATCCGAAAATCCAACCTATGATGATCAAAAATATGCTTGGAAAAAAGTTATTTCGCATGGTACGAAAAAGAGATGATCGAAAATATCTGTCTCCGGATTCGAAATCGAACTTCGATGGGTGGGTTCATAGGTGTATTTTGACCCGCTGAATCCAAAAAACCAACCTTTGTTACACAAAAATACACCTGGAAAGAAGTTATTTCGCATGGTACGAAAAAGAGATGATCCAAAATATTTTTTTTCAGAATCAAAATCGGACTTCAATGTGTGAGTGGCCAGGTGTATTTCGAGCCCCTGAATCCGAAAATCCAACCTCTGATGACCAAAAATATGCTTGGAAAAAAGTTAGTTCGCATGGTACGAAAAAGAGACGATCGAAAATATTTTTTTTTAGAATCAAGATCGGACTTTGATGTGTGAGTTTCTAGGTGTATTACGACCCGCTGAATTCGAATATCCAACCTTTGATGACCAAAAATATGCTTGGAAAAAAGTTATTTCGCATGGTACGAAAAAGAGATGATCGAAAATATTTTTTTTCAGAATCAAAATCGGACTTTGATGGGTGAGTTTCTAGGTGTATTTCCACCCGCTGAATCCGAAAATCCAACCTATGATGATCAAAAATATGCTTGGAAAAAAGTTATTTCGCATGGTACGAAAAAGAGATGATCGAAAATATCTGTCTCCGGATTCGAAATCGAACTTCGATGGGTGGGTTAATAGGTGTATTTTGACCCGCTGAATCCAAAAATCCAACCTTTGTTACACAAAAATACACCTGGAAAGAAGTTATTTCGCATGGTACGAAAAAGAGATGATCCAAAATATTTTTTTTCAGAAACAAAATCGGACTTTAATGGGTGAAGTGCTAGGTGTATTTCGAGCCCCTGAATCCGAAAATCCAACCTCTGATGACCAAAAATATGTTTGGAAAAAAGTTAGTTCGCATGGTACGAAAAAGAGACGATCGAAAATATTTTTTTTCAGAATCAAGATCGGACTTTGATGTGTGAGTTTCTAGGTGTATTTCGACCCGCTGAATTCGAATATCCAACCTTTGATGACCAAAAATATGCTTGGAAAAAAGTTATTTCGCATGGTACGAAAAAGAGATGATCGAAAATATCTGTCTCCAGAATCGGAATCGAACTTTGATGGGTGGGTTTATAGGTGTATTTTGACCCGCTGAATCCAAAACTCCAACCTTTCTTACACGAAAATACACCTGGAAAGAAGTTATTTCGCATGGTACGACAAAGAGATGATCGAAAATATTTTTTTTCAGAATCAAAATCGGACTTTAATGGGTGAGTTTCTGGGTGTATTTCGACCCGCTGAATTCAAAAATCCAACCTCTTATGACCAAAAATATGCTTGGAAAAAAGTTATTTCGCATGGTACGAAAAAGAGATGATCGAAAATATTTTTTTTCAGAATCAAAATCGGACTTTGATGGGTGAGTTTCTAGGTGTATTTCGACCCGCTGAATCCGAAAAACCAACCTTTGATGACCAAAAATATGCTTGGAAAAAAGTTATTTCGCATGTTACGAAAAAGAGATGATCGAAAATATCTGTCTCCAGAATCGGAATCGAACTTTGATGGGTGGGTTTATAGGTGTATTTTGACCCGCTGAATCCAAAAAGCCAACCTTTGTTACACGAAAATACACCTGGAAAGAATCTATTTCGCATGGTACGAAAAAGAGATGATCGAAAATATCTGTCTCCAGAATCGGAATCGAACTTTGATGGGTGGGTTTATAGGTGTATTTCCACCCGCTGAATCCGAAAATCCAACCTATGATGATCAAAAATATGCTTGGAAAAAAGTTATTTCGCATGGTACGAAAAAGAGATGATCGAAAATATTTTTTTTCAGAATCAAAATCGGACTTTGATGGGTGAGTTTCTAGGTGTATTTCCACCCGCTGAATCCGAAAATCCAACCTATGATGATCAAAAATATGCTTGGAAAAAAGTTATTTCGCATGGTACGAAAAAGAGATGATCGAAAATATCTGTCTCCGGATTCGACATCGAACTTCGATGGGTGGGTTCATAGGTGTATTTTGACCCGCTGAATCCAAAAAACCAACCTTTGTTACACAAAAATACACCTGGAAAGAAGTTATTTCGCATGGTACGAAAAAGAGATGATCCAAAATATTTTTTTTCAGAATCAAAATCGGACTTCAATGTGTGAGTGGCCAGGTGTATTTCGAGCCCCTGAATCCGAAAATCCAACCTCTGATGACCAAAAATATGCTTGGAAAAAAGTTAGTTCGCATGGTACGAAAAAGAGACGATCGAAAATATTTTTTTTTAGAATCAAGATCGGACTTTGATGTGTGAGTTTCTAGGTGTATTACGACCCGCTGAATTCGAATATCCAACCTTTGATGACCAAAAATATGCTTGGAAAAAAGTTATTTCGCATGGTACGAAAAAGAGATGATCGAAAATATCTGTCTCCAGAATCGGAATCGAACTTTGATGGGTGGGTTTATAGGTGTATTTTGACCCGCTGAATCCAAAAATCCAACCTTTCTTACACGAAAATACACCTGGAAAGAAGTTATTTCGCATGGTACGACAAAGAGATGATCGAGAATATTTTTTTTCAGAATCAAAATCGGACTTTGATGGGTGAGTTTCTAGGTGTATTTCGACCCGCTGGATCCAAAAATCCAACCTCTTTTGACCAAAAATATGCTTGGAAAAAAGTTATTTCGCATGGTACGAAAAAGAGATGATCGAAAATATTTTTTTTCAGAATCAAAATCGGACTTTGATGGGTGAGTTTCTAGGTGTATTTCCACCCGCTGAATCCGAAAATCCAACCTTTGATGACCAAAAATATGCTTGGAAAAAAGTTATTTCGCATGGTACGAAAAAGAGATGATCGAAAATATCTGTCTCCGGATTCGAAATCGAACTTCGATGGGTGGGTTTATAGGTGTATTTTGACCCGCTGAATCCAAAAATCCAACCTTTGTTACACGAAAATACACCTGAAAAGAAGTTATTTCGCATGGTACGAAAAAGAGATGATCGAAAATATTTTTGTTCAGAATCAAAATCGGACTTTGATGGGTGAGTTTCGAGGTGTATTTCGACCCGCTGAATCCGAAAATCCAACCTTTGATGACCAAAAATATGCATGGAAAACAGTTATATCGCATGGTACGGAAAAGAGATGATCGAAAATATTTTTTTACAGATTCAAAATCGGACTTTGATGGGTGAGTTCCTAGGTGTATTTCGACCCGCTGAATCCGAAAAACCAACCTTTGATGACCAAAAATATGCTTGGAAAAAAGTTATTTCGCATGTTACGAAAAAGAGATGATCGAAAATATCTGTCTCCAGAATCGGAATCGAACTTTGATGGGTGGGTTTATAGGTGTATTTTGACCCGCTGAATCCAAAAAGCCAACCTTTGTTACACGAAAATACACCTGGAAAGAATCTATTTCGCATGGTACGAAAAAGAGATGATCGAAAATATCTGTCTCCAGAATCGGAATCGAACTTTGATGGGTGGGTTTATAGGTGTATTTCCACCCGCTGAATCCGAAAATCCAACCTATGATGATCAAAAATATGCTTGGAAAAAAGTTATTTCGCATGGTACGAAAAAGAGATGATCGAAAATATTTTTTTTCAGAATCAAAATCGGACTTTGATGGGTGAGTTTCTAGGTGTATTTCCACCCGCTGAATCCGAAAATCCAACCTATGATGATCAAAAATATGCTTGGAAAAAAGTTATTTCGCATGGTACGAAAAAGAGATGATCGAAAATATCTGTCTCCGGATTCGACATCGAACTTCGATGGGTGGGTTCATAGGTGTATTTTGACCCGCTGAATCCAAAAAACCAACCTTTGTTACACAAAAATACACCTGGAAAGAAGTTATTTCGCATGGTACGAAAAAGAGATGATCCAAAATATTTTTTTTCAGAATCAAAATCGGACTTCAATGTGTGAGTGGCCAGGTGTATTTCGAGCCCCTGAATCCGAAAATCCAACCTCTGATGACCAAAAATATGCTTGGAAAAAAGTTAGTTCGCATGGTACGAAAAAGAGACGATCGAAAATATTTTTTTTTAGAATCAAGATCGGACTTTGATGTGTGAGTTTCTAGGTGTATTACGACCCGCTGAATTCGAATATCCAACCTTTGATGACCAAAAATATGCTTGGAAAAAAGTTATTTCGCATGGTACGAAAAAGAGATGATCGAAAATATCTGTCTCCAGAATCGGAATCGAACTTTGATGGGTGGGTTTATAGGTGTATTTTGACCCGCTGAATCCAAAAATCCAACCTTTCTTACACGAAAATACACCTGGAAAGAAGTTATTTCGCATGGTACGACAAAGAGATGATCGAGAATATTTTTTTTCAGAATCAAAATCGGACTTTGATGGGTGAGTTTCTAGGTGTATTTCGACCCGCTGGATCCAAAAATCCAACCTCTTTTGACCAAAAATATGCTTGGAAAAAAGTTATTTCGCATGGTACGAAAAAGAGATGATCGAAAATATTTTTTTTCAGAATCAAAATCGGACTTTGATGGGTGAGTTTCTAGGTGTATTTCCACCCGCTGAATCCGAAAATCCAACCTTTGATGACCAAAAATATGCTTGGAAAAAAGTTATTTCGCATGGTACGAAAAAGAGATGATCGAAAATATCTGTCTCCGGATTCGAAATCGAACTTCGATGGGTGGGTTTATAGGTGTATTTTGACCCGCTGAATCCAAAAATCCAACCTTTGTTACACGAAAATACACCTGAAAAGAAGTTATTTCGCATGGTACGAAAAAGAGATGATCGAAAATATTTTTGTTCAGAATCAAAATCGGACTTTGATGGGTGAGTTTCGAGGTGTATTTCGACCCGCTGAATCCGAAAATCCAACCTTTGATGACCAAAAATATGCATGGAAAACAGTTATATCGCATGGTACGGAAAAGAGATGATCGAAAATATTTTTTTACAGATTCAAAATCGGACTTTGATGGGTGAGTTCCTAGGTGTATTTCGACCCGCTGAATCCGAAAATCCAAACTTTGATGAGCAAAAATATGCTTGGAAAAAAGTTATTTCGCATGGTACGAAAAAGAGATGATCGAAAATATCTGTCTCCAGAATCGGAATCGAACTTTGATGAGTGGGTTTATAGTTGTATTATGACCCGCTGAATCCAAAAATCCAACCTTTGTTACACGAAAATACACCTGGAAAGAAGTTATTTCGTATGGTACGAAAAAGAGATGATCGAAAATATTTCTTTTCAGAATCAAAATCGGACTTTGATGGGTGAGTTTCTAGGTGTAGTTCGACCCGCTGAATCCGGAAATCCAACCTTTGATGACCAAAAATCTGCTTGGAAAAAAGTTGTTTCGCATGGTACGAAAAAGAGATGATCGAAAATATTTTTTTTCAGAATCAAGATCGGACTGCGATGGGTGAGTTTCTAGGTGTATTTTGACCCGCTGAATCCGAGAATCCAAACTTTGATGAGCAAAAATATGCTTGGAAAAAAGTTATTTCGCGTGGTACGAAAAAGAGATGATCGAAAATATCTGTCTCCAGAATCGGAATCGAACTTTGATGGGTGGGTTTATAGGTGTATTTTGACCCACTGAATCCAAAAAGCCAACCTTTGTTACACGAAAATACACCTGGAAAGAAGTTATCTCGCATGGTACGAAAAAGAGATGATCAAAAATATTTGTTTTCAGAGCCGGAATCGGACTTTAATGGGTGAGTTTCTAGGTGTATTTCGACCCGCTGAATCCAAAAATCCAACCTCTTTTGACCAAAAATATGCTTGGAAAAAAATTATTTCGCATGGTACGAAAAAGAGATGATCGCAAATATTTTTTTTCAGAATCAAAATCGGACTTCGATGGGTGAGTTTCTAGGTGTATTTCCACCCGCTGAATCCGAAAATCCAACCATCGATGCTCAAAAATATGCTTGGAAAAAAGTTATTTCGCATGGTACGAAAAAGAGATGATCGAAAATATCTGTCTCCGGATTCGAAATCGAACTTCGATGGGTGGGGTAATAGGTGTATTTTGACCCGCTGAATCCAAAAATCCAACCTTTGTTACACAAAAATACACCTGGAAAAAAGTTATTTCGCATGGTACGAAAAAGAGATGATCCAAAATATTTTTTTTCAGAATCAAAATCGGACTTTAATGGGTGAAGTGCTAGGTGTATTTCGAGCCCCTGAATCCGAAAATCCAACCTCTGATGACCAAAAATATGTTTGGAAAAAAGTTAGTTCGCATGGTACGAAAAAGAGACGATCGAAAATATTTTTTTTCAGAATCAAGATCGGACTTTGATGTGTGAGTTTCTAGGTGTATTTTGACCCGCTGAATTCGAATATCCAACCTTTGATGACCAAAAATATGCTTGGAAAAAAGTTATTTCGCATGGTACGAAAAAGAGATGATCGAAAATATCTGTCTCCAGAATCGGAATCGAACTTTGATGGGTGGGTTTATAGGTGTATTTTGACCCGCTGAATCCAAAACTCCAACCTTTCTTACACGAAAATACACCTGGAAAGAAGTTATTTCGCATGGTACGACAAAGAGATGATCGAAAATATTTTTTTTCAGAATCAAAATCGGACTTTAATGGGTGAGTTTCTGGGTGTATTTCGACCCGCTGAATTCAAAAATCCAACCTCTTATGACCAAAAATATGCTTGGAAAAAAGTTATTTCGCATGGTACGAAAAAGAGATGATCGAAAATATTTTTTTTCAGAATCAAAATCGGACTTTGATGGGTGAGTTTCTAGGTGTATTTCGACCCGCTGAATCCGAAAAACCAACCTTTGATGACCAAAAATATGCTTGGAAAAAAGTTATTTCGCATGTTACGAAAAAGAGATGATCGAAAATATCTGTCTCCAGAATCGGAATCGAACTTTGATGGGTGGGTTTATAGGTGTATTTTGACCCGCTGAATCCAAAAAGCCAACCTTTGTTACACGAAAATACACCTGGAAAGAAGTTATCTCGCATGGTACGAAACAGAGATGATCGAAAATATTTGTTTTCAGAGCCGGAATCGGACTTTAATGGGTGAGTTTCTAGGTGTATTTCGACCCGCTGAATCCAAAAATCCAACCTCTTTTCACCAAAAATATGCTTGGAAAAAAATTATTTCGCATGGTACGAAAAAGAGATGATCGAAAATATTTTTTTTCAGAATCAAAATCGGACTTCGATGGGTGAGTTCCTAGGTGTATTTCCACCCGCTGAATCCGAAAATCCAACCATCGATGATCAAAAATATGCTTGGAAAAAAGTTATTTCGCATGGTACGAAAAAGAGATGATCGAAAATATCTGTCTCCGGATTCGAAATCGAACTTCGATGGGTGGGGTAATAGGTGTATTTTGACCCACTGAATCCAAAAATCCAACCTTTGTTACACAAAAATACACCTGGAAAGAAGTTATTTCGCATGGTACGAAAAAGAGATGATCCAAAATATTTTTTTTCAGAATCAAAATCGGACTTTAATGGGTGAAGTGCTAGGTGTATTTCGAGCCCCTGAATCCGAAAATCCAACCTCTGATGACCAAAAATATGTTTGGAAAGAAGTTAGTTCGCATGGTACGAAAAAGAGACGATCGAAAATATTTTTTTTCAGAATCAAGATCGGACTTTGATGTGTGAGTTTCTAGGTGTATTTCGACCCGCTGAATCCGAAAAACCAACCTTTGATGACCAAAAATATGCTTGGAAAAAAGTTATTTCGCATGTTACGAAAAAGAGATGATCGAAAATATCTGTCTCCAGAATCGGAATCGAACTTTGATGGGTGGGTTTATAGGTGTATTTTGACCCGCTGAATCCGAAACCCCAGCCTTTGTTATACGAAAATACACCTGGAAAGAAGTTATTTCGCATGGTACGAAAAAGAGATGATCGAAAATATTTTTTTTCAGAATCAAAATCGGACTTTAATGGGAGAGTTTCTAGGTGTATTTCGACCCGCTGAATCCGAGAATCCAACCTTTGATGACCAAAAATATGCTTGGAAAAAAGTTATTTCGCATGGTACGAAAAAGAGATGATCGAAAATATCTGTCTCCAGAATCGGAATCGAACTTTGATGGGTGGGTTTATAGGTGTATTTTGACGCGCTGAATCCAAAAAGCCAACCTTTGTTACACGAAAATACACCTGGAAAGAAGTTATCTCGCATGGTACGAAAAAGAGATGATCGAAAATATTTGTTTTCAGAGCCGGAATCGGACTTTAATGGGTGAGTTTCTAGGTGTAGTTCGACCCGCTGAATCCGGAAATCCAACCTTTGATGACCAAAAATATGCTTGGAAAAAAGTTATTTCGCATGGTACGAAAAAGAGATGATCGAAAATATCTGTCTCCAGAATCGAAATCGCACTTTGATGGGTGAGTTTATAGATGTATTTTGACCCGCTGAATCCAAAAATCCAACCTTTGTTACACGAAAATACACCTGGAAAGAATCTATTTCGCATGGTACGAAAAAGAGATGATCGAAAATATCTGTCTCCAGAATCGGAATCGAACTTTGATGGGTGGGTTTATAGGTGTATTTCCACCCGCTGAATCCGAAAATCCAACCTATGATGATCAAAAATATGCTTGGAAAAAAGTTATTTCGCATGGTACGAAAAAGAGATGATCGAAAATATTTTTTTTCAGAATCAAAATCGGACTTTGATGGGTGAGTTTCTAGGTGTATTTCCACCCGCTGAATCCGAAAATCCAACCTATGATGATCAAAAATATGCTTGGAAAAAAGTTATTTCGCATGGTACGAAAAAGAGATGATCGAAAATATCTGTCTCCGGATTCGAAATCGAACTTCGATGGGTGGGGTAATAGGTGTATTTTGACCCGCTGAATCCAAAAATCCAACCTTTGTTACACAAAAATACACCTGGAAAAAAGTTATTTCGCATGGTACGAAAAAGAGATGATCCAAAATATTTTTTTTCAGAATCAAAATCGGACTTTAATGGGTGAAGTGCTAGGTGTATTTCGAGCCCCTGAATCCGAAAATCCAACCTCTGATGACCAAAAATATGTTTGGAAAAAAGTTAGTTCGCATGGTACGAAAAAGAGACGATCGAAAATATTTTTTTTCAGAATCAAGATCGGACTTTGATGTGTGAGTTTCTAGGTGTATTTTGACCCGCTGAATTCGAATATCCAACCTTTGATGACCAAAAATATGCTTGGAAAAAAGTTATTTCGCATGGTACGAAAAAGAGATGATCGAAAATATCTGTCTCCAGAATCGGAATCGAACTTTGATGGGTGGGTTTATAGGTGTATTTTGACCCGCTGAATCCAAAACTCCAACCTTTCTTACACGAAAATACACCTGGAAAGAAGTTATCTCGCATGGTACGAAACAGAGATGATCGAAAATATTTGTTTTCAGAGCCGGAATCGGACTTTAATGGGTGAGTTTCTAGGTGTATTTCGACCCGCTGAATCCAAAAATCCAACCTCTTTTCACCAAAAATATGCTTGGAAAAAAATTATTTCGCATGGTACGAAAAAGAGATGATCGAAAATATTTTTTTTCAGAATCAAAATCGGACTTCGATGGGTGAGTTCCTAGGTGTATTTCCACCCGCTGAATCCGAAAATCCAACCATCGATGATCAAAAATATGCTTGGAAAAAAGTTATTTCGCATGGTACGAAAAAGAGATGATCGAAAATATCTGTCTCCGGATTCGAAATCGAACTTCGATGGGTGGGGTAATAGGTGTATTTTGACCCACTGAATCCAAAAATCCAACCTTTGTTACACAAAAATACACCTGGAAAGAAGTTATTTCGCATGGTACGAAAAAGAGATGATCCAAAATATTTTTTTTCAGAATCAAAATCGGACTTTAATGGGTGAAGTGCTAGGTGTATTTCGAGCCCCTGAATCCGAAAATCCAACCTCTGATGACCAAAAATATGTTTGGAAAGAAGTTAGTTCGCATGGTACGAAAAAGAGACGATCGAAAATATTTTTTTTCAGAATCAAGATCGGACTTTGATGTGTGAGTTTCTAGGTGTATTTCGACCCGCTGAATCCGAAAAACCAACCTTTGATGACCAAAAATATGCTTGGAAAAAAGTTATTTCGCATGTTACGAAAAAGAGATGATCGAAAATATCTGTCTCCAGAATCGGAATCGAACTTTGATGGGTGGGTTTATAGGTGTATTTTGACCCGCTGAATCCGAAACCCCAGCCTTTGTTATACGAAAATACACCTGGAAAGAAGTTATTTCGCATGGTACGAAAAAGAGATGATCGAAAATATTTTTTTTCAGAATCAAAATCGGACTTTAATGGGAGAGTTTCTAGGTGTATTTCGACCCGCTGAATCCGAGAATCCAACCTTTGATGACCAAAAATATGCTTGGAAAAAAGTTATTTCGCATGGTACGAAAAAGAGATGATCGAAAATATCTGTCTCCAGAATCGGAATCGAACTTTGATGGGTGGGTTTATAGGTGTATTTTGACGCGCTGAATCCAAAAAGCCAACCTTTGTTACACGAAAATACACCTGGAAAGAAGTTATCTCGCATGGTACGAAAAAGAGATGATCGAAAATATTTGTTTTCAGAGCCGGAATCGGACTTTAATGGGTGAGTTTCTAGGTGTAGTTCGACCCGCTGAATCCGGAAATCCAACCTTTGATGACCAAAAATATGCTTGGAAAAAAGTTATTTCGCATGGTACGAAAAAGAGATGATCGAAAATATCTGTCTCCAGAATCGAAATCGCACTTTGATGGGTGAGTTTATAGATGTATTTTGACCCGCTGAATCCAAAAATCCAACCTTTGTTACACGAAAATACACCTGGAAAGAATCTATTTCGCATGGTACGAAAAAGAGATGATCGAAAATATCTGTCTCCAGAATCGGAATCGAACTTTGATGGGTGGGTTTATAGGTGTATTTCCACCCGCTGAATCCGAAAATCCAACCTATGATGATCAAAAATATGCTTGGAAAAAAGTTATTTCGCATGGTACGAAAAAGAGATGATCGAAAATATTTTTTTTCAGAATCAAAATCGGACTTTGATGGGTGAGTTTCTAGGTGTATTTCCACCCGCTGAATCCGAAAATCCAACCTATGATGATCAAAAATATGCTTGGAAAAAAGTTATTTCGCATGGTACGAAAAAGAGATGATCGAAAATATCTGTCTCCGGATTCGAAATCGAACTTCGATGGGTGGGGTAATAGGTGTATTTTGACCCGCTGAATCCAAAAATCCAACCTTTGTTACACAAAAATACACCTGGAAAAAAGTTATTTCGCATGGTACGAAAAAGAGATGATCCAAAATATTTTTTTTCAGAATCAAAATCGGACTTTAATGGGTGAAGTGCTAGGTGTATTTCGAGCCCCTGAATCCGAAAATCCAACCTCTGATGACCAAAAATATGTTTGGAAAAAAGTTAGTTCGCATGGTACGAAAAAGAGACGATCGAAAATATTTTTTTTCAGAATCAAGATCGGACTTTGATGTGTGAGTTTCTAGGTGTATTTTGACCCGCTGAATTCGAATATCCAACCTTTGATGACCAAAAATATGCTTGGAAAAAAGTTATTTCGCATGGTACGAAAAAGAGATGATCGAAAATATCTGTCTCCAGAATCGGAATCGAACTTTGATGGGTGGGTTTATAGGTGTATTTTGACCCGCTGAATCCAAAACTCCAACCTTTCTTACACGAAAATACACCTGGAAAGAAGTTATTTCGCATGGTACGACAAAGAGATGATCGAAAATATTTTTTTTCAGAATCAAAATCGGACTTTAATGGGTGAGTTTCTGGGTGTATTTCGACCCGCTGAATTCAAAAATCCAACCTCTTATGACCAAAAATATGCTTGGAAAAAAGTTATTTCGCATGGTACGAAAAAGAGATGATCGAAAATATTTTTTTTCAGTTTCAAAATCGGACTTTGATGGGTGAGTTTCTAGGTGTATTTCGACCCGCTGAATCCGAAAAACCAACCTTTGTTGACCAAAAATATGCTTGGAAAAAAGTTATTTCGCATGTTACGAAAAAGAGATGATCGAAAATATCTGTCTCCAGAATCGGAATCGAACTTTGATGGGTGGGTTTATAGGTGTATTTTGACCCGCTGAATCCAAAAAGCCAACCTTTGTTACACGAAAATACACCTGGAAAGAAGTTATCTCGCATGGTACGAAACAGAGATGATCGAAAATATTTGTTTTCAGAGCCGGAATCGGACTTTAATGGGTGAGTTTCTAGGTGTATTTCGACCCGCTGAATCCAAAAATCCAACCTCTTTTCACCAAAAATATGCTTGGAAAAAAATTATTTCGCATGGTACGAAAAAGAGATGATCGAAAATATTTTTTTTCAGAATCAAAATCGGACTTCGATGGGTGAGTTCCTAGGTGTATTTCCACCCGCTGAATCCGAAAATCCAACCATCGATGATCAAAAATATGCTTGGAAAAAAGTTATTCCGCATGGTACGAAAAAGAGATGATCGAAAATATCTGTCTCCGGATTCGAAATCGAACTTCGATGGGTGGGGTAATAGGTGTATTTTGACCCACTGAATCCAAAAATCCAACCTTTGTTACACAAAAATACACCTGGAAAGAAGTTATTTCGCATGGTACGAAAAAGAGATGATCCAAAATATTTTTTTTCAGAATCAAAATCGGACTTTAATGGGTGAAGTGCTAGGTGTATTTCGAGCCCCTGAATCCGAAAATCCAACCTCTGATGACCAAAAATATGTTTGGAAAGAAGTTAGTTCGCATGGTACGAAAAAGAGACGATCGAAAATATTTTTTTTCAGAATCAAGATCGGACTTTGATGTGTGAGTTTCTAGGTGTATTTCGACCCGCTGAATCCGAAAAACCAACCTTTGATGACCAAAAATATGCTTGGAAAAAAGTTATTTCGCATGTTACGAAAAAGAGATGATCGAAAATATCTGTCTCCAGAATCGGAATCGAACTTTGATGGGTGGGTTTATAGGTGTATTTTGACCCGCTGAATCCGAAACCCCAGCCTTTGTTATACGAAAATACACCTGGAGAGAAGTTATTTCGCATGGTACGAAAAAGAGATGATCGAAAATATTTTTTTTCAGAATCAAAATCGGACTTTAATGGGAGAGTTTCTAGGTGTATTTCGACCCGCTGAATCCGAGAATCCAACCTTTGATGACCAAAAATATGCTTGGAAAAAAGTTATTTCGCATGGTACGAAAAAGAGATGATCGAAAATATCTGTCTCCAGAATCGGAATCGAACTTTGATGGGTGGGTTTATAGGTGTATTTTGACGCGCTGAATCCAAAAAGCCAACCTTTGTTACACGAAAATACACCTGGAAAGAAGTTATCTCGCATGGTACGAAAAAGAGATGATCGAAAATATTTGTTTTCAGAGCCGGAATCGGACTTTAATGGGTGAGTTTCTAGGTGTAGTTCGACCCGCTGAATCCGGAAATCCAACCTTTGATGACCAAAAATATGCTTGGAAAAAAGTTATTTCGCATGGTACGAAAAAGAGATGATCGAAAATATCTGTCTCCAGAATCGAAATCGCACTTTGATGGGTGAGTTTATAGATGTATTTTGACCCGCTGAATCCAAAAATCCAACCTTTGTTACACGAAAATACACCTGGAAAGAATCTATTTCGCATGGTACGAAAAAGAGATGATCGAAAATATCTGTCTCCAGAATCGGAATCGAACTTTGATGGGTGGGTTTATAGGTGTATTTCCACCCGCTGAATCCGAAAATCCAACCTATGATGATCAAAAATATGCTTGGAAAAAAGTTATTTCGCATGGTACGAAAAAGAGATGATCGAAAATATTTTTTTTCAGAATCAAAATCGGACTTTGATGGGTGAGTTTCTAGGTGTATTTCCACCCGCTGAATCCGAAAATCCAACCTATGATGATCAAAAATATGCTTGGAAAAAAGTTATTTCGCATGGTACGAAAAAGAGATGATCGAAAATATCTGTCTCCGGATTCGAAATCGAACTTCGATGGGTGGGGTAATAGGTGTATTTTGACCCGCTGAATCCAAAAATCCAACCTTTGTTACACAAAAATACACCTGGAAAAAAGTTATTTCGCATGGTACGAAAAAGAGATGATCCAAAATATTTTTTTTCAGAATCAAAATCGGACTTTAATGGGTGAAGTGCTAGGTGTATTTCGAGCCCCTGAATCCGAAAATCCAACCTCTGATGACCAAAAATATGTTTGGAAAAAAGTTAGTTCGCATGGTACGAAAAAGAGACGATCGAAAATATTTTTTTTCAGAATCAAGATCGGACTTTGATGTGTGAGTTTCTAGGTGTATTTTGACCCGCTGAATTCGAATATCCAACCTTTGATGACCAAAAATATGCTTGGAAAAAAGTTATTTCGCATGGTACGAAAAAGAGATGATCGAAAATATCTGTCTCCAGAATCGGAATCGAACTTTGATGGGTGGGTTTATAGGTGTATTTTGACCCGCTGAATCCAAAACTCCAACCTTTCTTACACGAAAATACACCTGGAAAGAAGTTATCTCGCATGGTACGAAACAGAGATGATCGAAAATATTTGTTTTCAGAGCCGGAATCGGACTTTAATGGGTGAGTTTCTAGGTGTATTTCGACCCGCTGAATCCAAAAATCCAACCTCTTTTCACCAAAAATATGCTTGGAAAAAAATTATTTCGCATGGTACGAAAAAGAGATGATCGAAAATATTTTTTTTCAGAATCAAAATCGGACTTCGATGGGTGAGTTCCTAGGTGTATTTCCACCCGCTGAATCCGAAAATCCAACCATCGATGATCAAAAATATGCTTGGAAAAAAGTTATTTCGCATGGTACGAAAAAGAGATGATCGAAAATATCTGTCTCCGGATTCGAAATCGAACTTCGATGGGTGGGGTAATAGGTGTATTTTGACCCACTGAATCCAAAAATCCAACCTTTGTTACACAAAAATACACCTGGAAAGAAGTTATTTCGCATGGTACGAAAAAGAGATGATCCAAAATATTTTTTTTCAGAATCAAAATCGGACTTTAATGGGTGAAGTGCTAGGTGTATTTCGAGCCCCTGAATCCGAAAATCCAACCTCTGATGACCAAAAATATGTTTGGAAAGAAGTTAGTTCGCATGGTACGAAAAAGAGACGATCGAAAATATTTTTTTTCAGAATCAAGATCGGACTTTGATGTGTGAGTTTCTAGGTGTATTTCGACCCGCTGAATCCGAAAAACCAACCTTTGATGACCAAAAATATGCTTGGAAAAAAGTTATTTCGCATGTTACGAAAAAGAGATGATCGAAAATATCTGTCTCCAGAATCGGAATCGAACTTTGATGGGTGGGTTTATAGGTGTATTTTGACCCGCTGAATCCGAAACCCCAGCCTTTGTTATACGAAAATACACCTGGAAAGAAGTTATTTCGCATGGTACGAAAAAGAGATGATCGAAAATATTTTTTTTCAGAATCAAAATCGGACTTTAATGGGAGAGTTTCTAGGTGTATTTCGACCCGCTGAATCCGAGAATCCAACCTTTGATGACCAAAAATATGCTTGGAAAAAAGTTATTTCGCATGGTACGAAAAAGAGATGATCGAAAATATCTGTCTCCAGAATCGGAATCGAACTTTGATGGGTGGGTTTATAGGTGTATTTTGACGCGCTGAATCCAAAAAGCCAACCTTTGTTACACGAAAATACACCTGGAAAGAAGTTATCTCGCATGGTACGAAAAAGAGATGATCGAAAATATTTGTTTTCAGAGCCGGAATCGGACTTTAATGGGTGAGTTTCTAGGTGTAGTTCGACCCGCTGAATCCGGAAATCCAACCTTTGATGACCAAAAATATGCTTGGAAAAAAGTTATTTCGCATGGTACGAAAAAGAGATGATCGAAAATATCTGTCTCCAGAATCGAAATCGCACTTTGATGGGTGAGTTTATAGATGTATTTTGACCCGCTGAATCCAAAAATCCAACCTTTGTTACACGAAAATACACCTGGAAAGAATCTATTTCGCATGGTACGAAAAAGAGATGATCGAAAATATCTGTCTCCAGAATCGGAATCGAACTTTGATGGGTGGGTTTATAGGTGTATTTCCACCCGCTGAATCCGAAAATCCAACCTATGATGATCAAAAATATGCTTGGAAAAAAGTTATTTCGCATGGTACGAAAAAGAGATGATCGAAAATATTTTTTTTCAGAATCAAAATCGGACTTTGATGGGTGAGTTTCTAGGTGTATTTCCACCCGCTGAATCCGAAAATCCAACCTATGATGATCAAAAATATGCTTGGAAAAAAGTTATTTCGCATGGTACGAAAAAGAGATGATCGAAAATATCTGTCTCCGGATTCGAAATCGAACTTCGATGGGTGGGGTAATAGGTGTATTTTGACCCGCTGAATCCAAAAATCCAACCTTTGTTACACAAAAATACACCTGGAAAAAAGTTATATCGCATGGTACGAAAAAGAGATGATCCAAAATATTTTTTTTCAGAATCAAAATCGGACTTTAATGGGTGAAGTGCTAGGTGTATTTCGAGCCCCTGAATCCGAAAATCCAACCTCTGATGACCAAAAATATGTTTGGAAAAAAGTTAGTTCGCATGGTACGAAAAAGAGACGATCGAAAATATTTTTTTTCAGAATCAAGATCGGACTTTGATGTGTGAGTTTCTAGGTGTATTTTGACCCGCTGAATTCGAATATCCAACCTTTGATGACCAAAAATATGCTTGGAAAAAAGTTATTTCGCATGGTACGAAAAAGAGATGATCGAAAATATCTGTCTCCAGAATCGGAATCGAACTTTGATGGGTGGGTTTATAGGTGTATTTTGACCCGCTGAATCCAAAACTCCAACCTTTCTTACACGAAAATACACCTGGAAAGAAGTTATTTCGCATGGTACGACAAAGAGATGATCGAAAATATTTTTTTTCAGAATCAAAATCGGACTTTAATGGGTGAGTTTCTGGGTGTATTTCGACCCGCTGAATTCAAAAATCCAACCTCTTATGACCAAAAATATGCTTGGAAAAAAGTTATTTCGCATGGTACGAAAAAGAGATGATCGAAAATATTTTTTTTCAGAATCAAAATCGGACTTTGATGGGTGAGTTTCTAGGTGTATTTCGACCCGCTGAATCCGAAAAACCAACCTTTGATGACCAAAAATATGCTTGGAAAAAAGTTATTACGCATGTTACGAAAAAGAGATGATCGAAAATATCTGTCTCCAGAATCGGAATCGAACTTTGATGGGTGGGTTTATAGGTGTATTTTGACCCGCTGAATCCAAAAAGCCAACCTTTGTTACACGAAAATACACCTGGAAAGAAGTTATCTCGCATGGTACGAAACAGAGATGATCGAAAATATTTGTTTTCAGAGCCGGAATCGGACTTTAATGGGTGAGTTTCTAGGTGTAGTTCGACCCGCTGAATCCGGAAATCCAACCTTTGATGACCAAAAATATGCTTGGAAAAAAGTTATTTCGCATGGTACGAAAAAGAGATGATCGAAAATATCTGTCTCCAGAATCGAAATCGCACTTTGATGGGTGAGTTTATAGATGTATTTTGACCCGCTGAATCCAAAAATCCAACCTTTGTTACACGAAAATACACCTGGAAAGAATCTATTTCGCATGGTACGAAAAAGAGATGATCGAAAATATCTGTCTCCAGAATCGGAATCGAACTTTGATGGGTGGGTTTATAGGTGTATTTCCACCCGCTGAATCCGAAAATCCAACCTATGATGATCAAAAATATGCTTGGAAAAAAGTTATTTCGCATGGTACGAAAAAGAGATGATCGAAAATATTTTTTTTCAGAATCAAAATCGGACTTTGATGGGTGAGTTTCTAGGTGTATTTCCACCCGCTGAATCCGAAAATCCAACCTATGATGATCAAAAATATGCTTGGAAAAAAGTTATTTCGCATGGTACGAAAAAGAGATGATCGAAAATATCTGTCTCCGGATTCGAAATCGAACTTCGATGGGTGGGGTAATAGGTGTATTTTGACCCGCTGAATCCAAAAATCCAACCTTTGTTACACAAAAATACACCTGGAAAAAAGTTATTTCGCATGGTACGAAAAAGAGATGATCCAAAATATTTTTTTTCAGAATCAAAATCGGACTTTAATGGGTGAAGTGCTAGGTGTATTTCGAGCCCCTGAATCCGAAAATCCAACCTCTGATGACCAAAAATATGTTTGGAAAAAAGTTAGTTCGCATGGTACGAAAAAGAGACGATCGAAAATATTTTTTTTCAGAATCAAGATCGGACTTTGATGTGTGAGTTTCTAGGTGTATTTTGACCCGCTGAATTCGAATATCCAACCTTTGATGACCAAAAATATGCTTGGAAAAAAGTTATTTCGCATGGTACGAAAAAGAGATGATCGAAAATATCTGTCTCCAGAATCGGAATCGAACTTTGATGGGTGGGTTTATAGGTGTATTTTGACCCGCTGAATCCAAAACTCCAACCTTTCTTACACGAAAATACACCTGGAAAGAAGTTATTTCGCATGGTACGACAAAGAGATGATCGAAAATATTTTTTTTCAGAATCAAAATCGGACTTTAATGGGTGAGTTTCTGGGTGTATTTCGACCCGCTGAATTCAAAAATCCAACCTCTTATGACCAAAAATATGCTTGGAAAAAAGTTATTTCGCATGGTACGAAAAAGAGATGATCGAAAATATTTTTTTTCAGAATCAAAATCGGACTTTGATGGGTGAGTTTCTAGGTGTATTTCGACCCGCTGAATCCGAAAAACCAACCTTTGATGACCAAAAATATGCTTGGAAAAAAGTTATTACGCATGTTACGAAAAAGAGATGATCGAAAATATCTGTCTCCAGAATCGGAATCGAACTTTGATGGGTGGGTTTATAGGTGTATTTTGACCCGCTGAATCCAAAAAGCCAACCTTTGTTACACGAAAATACACCTGGAAAGAAGTTATCTCGCATGGTACGAAACAGAGATGATCGAAAATATTTGTTTTCAGAGCCGGAATCGGACTTTAATGGGTGAGTTTCTAGGTGTATTTCGACCCGCTGAATCCAAAAATCCAACCTCTTTTCACCAAAAATATGCTTGGAAAAAAATTATTTCGCATGGTACGAAAAAGAGATGATCGAAAATATTTTTTTTCAGAATCAAAATCGGACTTCGATGGGTGAGTTCCTAGGTGTATTTCCACCCGCTGAATCCGAAAATCCAACCATCGATGATCAAAAATATGCTTGGAAAAAAGTTATTTCGCATGGTACGAAAAAGAGATGATCGAAAATATCTGTCTCCGGATTCGAAATCGAACTTCGATGGGTGGGGTAATAGGTGTATTTTGACCCACTGAATCCAAAAATCCAACCTTTGTCACACAAAAATACACCTGGAAAGAAGTTATTTCGCATGGTACGAAAAAGAGATGATCCAAAATATTTTTTTTCAGAATCAAAATCGGACTTTAATGGGTGAAGTGCTAGGTGTATTTCGAGCCCCTGAATCCGAAAATCCAACCTCTGATGACCAAAAATATGTTTGGAAAGAAGTTAGTTCGCATGGTACGAAAAAGAGACGATCGAAAATATTTTTTTTCAGAATCAAGATCGGACTTTGATGTGTGAGTTTCTAGGTGTATTTCGACCCGCTGAATCCGAAAAACCAACCTTTGATGACCAAAAATATGCTTGGAAAAAAGTTATTTCGCATGTTACGAAAAAGAGATGATCGAAAATATCTGTCTCCAGAATCGGAATCGAACTTTGATGGGTGGGTTTATAGGTGTATTTTGACCCGCTGAATCCGAAACCCCAGCCTTTGTTATACGAAAATACACCTGGAAAGAAGTTATTTCGCATGGTACGAAAAAGAGATGATCGAAAATATTTTTTTTCAGAATCAAAATCGGACTTTAATGGGAGAGTTTCTAGGTGTATTTCGACCCGCTGAATCCGAGAATCCAACCTTTGATGACCAAAAATATGCTTGGAAAAAAGTTATTTCGCATGGTACGAAAAAGAGATGATCGAAAATATCTGTCTCCAGAATCGAAATCGCACTTTGATGGGTGAGTTTATAGATGTATTTTGACCCGCTGAATCCAAAAATCCAACCTTTGTTACACGAAAATACACCTGGAAAGAATCTATTTCGCATGGTACGAAAAAGAGATGATCGAAAATATCTGTCTCCAGAATCGGAATCGAACTTTGATGGGTGGGTTTATAGGTGTATTTCCACCCGCTGAATCCGAAAATCCAACCTATGATGATCAAAAATATGCTTGGAAAAAAGTTATTTCGCATGGTACGAAAAAGAGATGATCGAAAATATTTTTTTTCAGAATCAAAATCGGACTTTGATGGGTGAGTTTCTAGGTGTATTTCCACCCGCTGAATCCGAAAATCCAACCTATGATGATCAAAAATATGCTTGGAAAAAAGTTATTTCGCATGGTACGAAAAAGAGATGATCGAAAATATCTGTCTCCGGATTCGAAATCGAACTTCGATGGGTGGGTTCATAGGTGTATTTTGACCCGCTGAATCCAAAAAACCAACCTTTGTTACACAAAAATACACCTGGAAAGAAGTTATTTCGCATGGTACGAAAAAGAGATGATCCAAAATATTTTTTTTCAGAATCAAAATCGGACTTCAATGTGTGAGTGGCTAGGTGTATTTCGAGCCCCTGAATCCGAAAATCCAACCTCTGATGACCAAAAATATGCTTGGAAAAAAGTTAGTCCGCATGGTACGAAAAAGAGACGATCGAAAATATTTTTTTTCAGAATCAAGATCGGACTTTGATGTGTGAGTTTCTAGGTGTATTACGACCCGCTGAATTCGAATATTCAACCTTTGATGACCAAAAATATGCTTGGAAAAAAGTTATTTCGCATGGTACGAAAAAGAGATGATCGAAAATATCTGTCTCCAGAATCGGAATCGAACTTTGATGGGTGGGTTTATAGGTGTATTTTGACCCGCTGAATCCAAAAATCCAACCTTTCTTACACGAAAATACACCTGGAAAGAAGTTATTTCGCATGGTACGACAAAGAGATGATCGAGAATATTTTTTTTCAGAATCAAAATCGGACTTTGATGGGTGAGTTTCTAGGTGTATTTCGACCCGCTGGATCCAAAAATCCAACCTCTTTTGACCAAAAATATGCTTGGAAAAAAGTTATTTCGCATGGTACGAAAAAGAGATGATCGAAAATATTTTTTTTCAGAATCAAAATCGGACTTTGATGGGTGAGTTTCTAGGTGTATTTCCACCCGCTGAATCCGAAAATCCAACCTTTGATGACCAAAAATATGCTTGGAAAAAAGTTATTTCGCATGGTACGAAAAAGAGATGATCGAAAATATCTGTCTCCGGATTCGAAATCGAACTTCGATGGGTGGGTTTATAGGTGTATTTTGACCCGCTGAATCCAAAAATCCAACCTTTGTTACACGAAAATACACCTGAAAAGAAGTTATTTCGCATGGTACGAAAAAGAGATGATCGAAAATATTTTTGTTCAGAATCAAAATCGGACTTTGATGGGTGAGTTTCGAGGTGTATTTCGACCCGCTGAATCCGAAAATCCAACCTTTGATGACCAAAAATATGCATGGAAAACAGTTATATCGCATGGTACGGAAAAGAGATGATCGAAAATATTTTTTTACAGATTCAAAATCGGACTTTGATGGGTGAGTTCCTAGGTGTATTTCGACCCGCTGAAACCGAAAATCCAAACTTTGATGAGCAAAAATATGCTTGGAAAAAAGTTATTTCGCATGGTACGAAAAAGAGATGATCGAAAATATTTTTTTTCAGAATCAAGATCGGACTGCGATGGGTGAGTTTCTAGGTGTATTTTGACCCGCTGAATCCGAGAATCCAAACTTTGATGAGCAAAAATATGCTTGGAAAAAAGTTATTTCGCGTGGTACGATAAAGAGATGATCGAAAATATCTGTCTCCAGAATCGGAATCGAACTTTGATGGGTGGGTTTATAGGTGTATTTTGACCCACTGAATCCAAAAAGCCAACCTTTGTTACACGAAAATACACCTGGAAAGAAGTTATCTCGCATGGTACGAAAAAGAGATGATCAAAAATATTTGTTTTCAGAGCCGGAATCGGACTTTAATGGGTGAGTTTCTAGGTGTATTTCGACCCGCTGAATCCAAAAATCCAACCTCTTTTGACCAAAAATATGCTTGGAAAAAAATTATTTCGCATGGTACGAAAAAGAGATGATCGAAAATATTTTTTTTCAGAATCAAAATCGGACTTCGATGGGTGAGTTTCTAGGTGTATTTCCACCCGCTGAATCCGAAAATCCAACCATCGATGCTCAAAAATATGCTTGGAAAAAAGTTATTTCGCATGGTACGAAAAAGAGATGATCGAAAATATCTGTCTCCGGATTCGAAATCGAACTTCGATGGGTGGGGTAATAGGTGTATTTTGACCCACTGAATCCAAAAATCCAACCTTTGTTACACAAAAATACACCTGGAAAGAAGTTATTTCGCATGGTACGAAAAAGAGATGATCCAAAATATTTTTTTTCAGAATCAAAATCGGACTTTAATGGGTGAAGTGCTAGGTGTATTTCGAGCCCCTGAATCCGAAAATCCAACCTCTGATGACCAAAAATATGTTTGGAAAGAAGTTAGTTCGCATGGTACGAAAAAGAGACGATCGAAAATATTTTTTTTCAGAATCAAGATCGGACTTTGATGTGTGAGTTTCTAGGTGTATTTCGACCCGCTGAATCCGAAAAACCAACCTTTGATGACCAAAAATATGCTTGGAAAAAAGTTATTTCGCATGTTACGAAAAAGAGATGATCGAAAATATCTGTCTCCAGAATCGGAATCGAACTTTGATGGGTGGGTTTATAGGTGTATCTTGACCCGCTGAATCCAAAACCCCAGCCTTTGTTATACGAAAATACACCTGGAAAGAAGTTATTTCGCATGGTACGAAAAAGAGATGATCGAAAATATTTTTTTTCAGAATCAAAATCGGACTTTAATGGGAGAGTTTCTAGGTGTATTTCGACCCGCTGAATCCGAAAATCCAACCATCGATGATCAAAAATATGCTTGGAAAAAAGTTATTTCGCATGGTACGAAAAAGAGATGATCGAAAATATCTGTCTCCGGATTCGAAATCGAACTTCGATGGGTGGGGTAATAGGTGTATTTTGACCCACTGAATCCAAAAATCCAACCTTTCTTACACGAAAATACACCTGGAAAGAAGTTATTTCGCATGGTACGACAAAGAGATGATCGAAAATATTTTTTTTCAGAATCAAAATCGGACTTTAATGGGTGAGTTTCCGGGTGTATTTCGACCCGCTGAATTCAAAAATCCAACCTCTTATGACCAAAAATATGCTTGGAAAAAAGTTATTTCGCATGGTACGAAAAAGAGATGATCGAAAATATTTTTTTTCAGAATCAAAATCGGACTTTGATGGGTGAGTTTCTAGGTGTATTTCGACCCGCTGAATCCGAAAAACCAACCTTTGATGACCAAAAATATGCTTGGAAAAAAGTTATTTCGCATGTTACGAAAAAGAGATGATCGAAAATATCTGTCTCCAGAATCGGAATCGAACTTTGATGGGTGGGTTTATAGGTGTATTTTGACCCGCTGAATTCAAAAAGCCAACCTTTGTTACACGAAAATACACCTGGAAAGAATCTATTTCGCATGGTACGAAAAAGAGATGATCGAAAATATCTGTCTCCAGAATCGGAATCGAACTTTGATGGGTGGGTTTATAGGTGTATTTCCACCCGCTGAATCCGAAAATCCAACCTATGATGATCAAAAATATGCTTGGAAAAAAGTTATTTCGCATGGTACGAAAAAGAGATGATCGAAAATATTTTTTTTCAGAATCAAAATCGGACTTTGATGGGTGAGTTTCTAGGTGTATTTCCACCCGCTGAATCCGAAAATCCAACCTATGATGATCAAAAATATGCTTGGAAAAAAGTTATTTCGCATGGTACGAAAAAGAGATGATCGAAAATATCTGTCTCCGGATTCGAAATCGAACTTCGATGGGTGGGTTCATAGGTGTATTTTGACCCGCTGAATCCAAAAAACCAACCTTTGTTACACAAAAATACACCTGGAAAGAAGTTATTTCGCATGGTACGAAAAAGAGATGATCCAAAATATTTTTTTTTCAGAATCAAAATCGGACTTTAATGGGTGAAGTGCTAGGTGTATTTCGAGCCCCTGAATCCGAAAATCCAACCTCTGATGACCAAAAATATGTTTGGAAAGAAGTTAGTTCGCATGGTACGAAAAAGAGACGATCGAAAATATTTTTTTTCAGAATCAAGATCGGACTTTGATGTGTGAGTTTCTAGGTGTATTTCGACCCGCTGAATCCGAAAAACCAACCTTTGATGACCAAAAATATGCTTGGAAAAAAGTTATTTCGCATGTTACGAAAAAGAGATGATCGAAAATATCTGTCTCCAGAATCGGAATCGAACTTTGATGGGTGGGTTTATAGGTGTATTTTGACCCGCTGAATCCGAAACCCCAGCCTTTGTTATACGAAAATACACCTGGAAAGAAGTTATTTCGCATGGTACGAAAAAGAGATGATCGAAAATATTTTTTTTCAGAATCAAAATCGGACTTTAATGGGAGAGTTTCTAGGTGTATTTCGACCCGCTGAATCCGAGAATCCAACCTTTGATGACCAAAAATATGCTTGGAAAAAAGTTATTTCGCATGGTACGAAAAAGAGATGATCGAAAATATCTGTCTCCAGAATCGAAATCGCACTTTGATGGGTGAGTTTATAGATGTATTTTGACCCGCTGAATCCAAAAATCCAACCTTTGTTACACGAAAATACACCTGGAAAGAATCTATTTCGCATGGTACGAAAAAGAGATGATCGAAAATATCTGTCTCCAGAATCGGAATCGAACTTTGATGGGTGGGTTTATAGGTGTATTTCCACCCGCTGAATCCGAAAATCCAACCTATGATGATCAAAAATATGCTTGGAAAAAAGTTATTTCGCATGGTACGAAAAAGAGATGATCGAAAATATTTTTTTTCAGAATCAAAATCGGACTTTGATGGGTGAGTTTCTAGGTGTATTTCCACCCGCTGAATCCGAAAATCCAACCTATGATGATCAAAAATATGCTTGGAAAAAAGTTATTTCGCATGGTACGAAAAAGAGATGATCGAAAATATCTGTCTCCGGATTCGAAATCGAACTTCGATGGGTGGGTTCATAGGTGTATTTTGACCCGCTGAATCCAAAAAACCAACCTTTGTTACACAAAAATACACCTGGAAAGAAGTTATTTCGCATGGTACGAAAAAGAGATGATCCAAAATATTTTTTTTCAGAATCAAAATCGGACTTCAATGTGTGAGTGGCTAGGTGTATTTCGAGCCCCTGAATCCGAAAATCCAACCTCTGATGACCAAAAATATGCTTGGAAAAAAGTTAGTCCGCATGGTACGAAAAAGAGACGATCGAAAATATTTTTTTTCAGAATCAAGATCGGACTTTGATGTGTGAGTTTCTAGGTGTATTACGACCCGCTGAATTCGAATATTCAACCTTTGATGACCAAAAATATGCTTGGAAAAAAGTTATTTCGCATGGTACGAAAAAGAGATGATCGAAAATATCTGTCTCCAGAATCGGAATCGAACTTTGATGGGTGGGTTTATAGGTGTATTTTGACCCGCTGAATCCAAAAATCCAACCTTTCTTACACGAAAATACACCTGGAAAGAAGTTATTTCGCATGGTACGACAAAGAGATGATCGAGAATATTTTTTTTCAGAATCAAAATCGGACTTTGATGGGTGAGTTTCTAGGTGTATTTCGACCCGCTGGATCCAAAAATCCAACCTCTTTTGACCAAAAATATGCTTGGAAAAAAGTTATTTCGCATGGTACGAAAAAGAGATGATCGAAAATATTTTTTTTCAGAATCAAAATCGGACTTTGATGGGTGAGTTTCTAGGTGTATTTCCACCCGCTGAATCCGAAAATCCAACCTTTGATGACCAAAAATATGCTTGGAAAAAAGTTATTTCGCATGGTACGAAAAAGAGATGATCGAAAATATCTGTCTCCGGATTCGAAATCGAACTTCGATGGGTGGGTTTATAGGTGTATTTTGACCCGCTGAATCCAAAAATCCAACCTTTGTTACACGAAAATACACCTGAAAAGAAGTTATTTCGCATGGTACGAAAAAGAGATGATCGAAAATATTTTTGTTCAGAATCAAAATCGGACTTTGATGGGTGAGTTTCGAGGTGTATTTCGACCCGCTGAATCCGAAAATCCAACCTTTGATGACCAAAAATATGCATGGAAAACAGTTATATCGCATGGTACGGAAAAGAGATGATCGAAAATATTTTTTTACAGATTCAAAATCGGACTTTGATGGGTGAGTTCCTAGGTGTATTTCGACCCGCTGAAACCGAAAATCCAAACTTTGATGAGCAAAAATATGCTTGGAAAAAAGTTATTTCGCATGGTACGAAAAAGAGATGATCGAAAATATTTTTTTTCAGAATCAAGATCGGACTGCGATGGGTGAGTTTCTAGGTGTATTTTGACCCGCTGAATCCGAGAATCCAAACTTTGATGAGCAAAAATATGCTTGGAAAAAAGTTATTTCGCGTGGTACGATAAAGAGATGATCGAAAATATCTGTCTCCAGAATCGGAATCGAACTTTGATGGGTGGGTTTATAGGTGTATTTTGACCCACTGAATCCAAAAAGCCAACCTTTGTTACACGAAAATACACCTGGAAAGAAGTTATCTCGCATGGTACGAAAAAGAGATGATCAAAAATATTTGTTTTCAGAGCCGGAATCGGACTTTAATGGGTGAGTTTCTAGGTGTATTTCGACCCGCTGAATCCAAAAATCCAACCTCTTTTGACCAAAAATATGCTTGGAAAAAAATTATTTCGCATGGTACGAAAAAGAGATGATCGAAAATATTTTTTTTCAGAATCAAAATCGGACTTCGATGGGTGAGTTTCTAGGTGTATTTCCACCCGCTGAATCCGAAAATCCAACCATCGATGCTCAAAAATATGCTTGGAAAAAAGTTATTTCGCATGGTACGAAAAAGAGATGATCGAAAATATCTGTCTCCGGATTCGAAATCGAACTTCGATGGGTGGGGTAATAGGTGTATTTTGACCCGCTGAATCCAAAAATCCAACCTTTGTGACACAAAAATACACCTGGAAAGAAGTTATTTCGCATGGTACGAAAAAGAGATGATCCAAAATATTTTTTTTCAGAATCAAAATCGGACTTTAATGGGTGAAGTGCTAGGTGTATTTCGAGCCCCTGAATCCGAAAATCCAACCTCTGATGACCAAAAATATGTTTGGAAAGAAGTTAGTTCGCATGGTACGAAAAAGAGACGATCGAAAATATTTTTTTTCAGAATCAAGATCGGACTTTGATGTGTGAGTTTCTAGGTGTATTTCGACCCGCTGAATCCGAAAAACCAACCTTTGATGACCAAAAATATGCTTGGAAAAAAGTTATTTCGCATGTTACGAAAAAGAGATGATCGAAAATATCTGTCTCCAGAATCGGAATCGAACTTTGATGGGTGGGTTTATAGGTGTATCTTGACCCGCTGAATCCAAAACCCCAGCCTTGGTTATACGAAAATACACCTGGAAAGAAGTTATTTCGCATGGTACGAAAAAGAGATGATCGAAAATATTTTTTTTCAGAATCAAAATCGGACTTTAATGGGAGAGTTTCTAGGTGTATTTCGACCCGCTGAATCCGAAAATCCAACCATCGATGATCAAAAATATGCTTGGAAAAAAGTTATTTCGCATGGTACGAAAAAGAGATGATCGAAAATATCTGTCTCCGGATTCGAAATCGAACTTCGATGGGTGGGGTAATAGGTGTATTTTGACCCACTGAATCCAAAAATCCAACCTTTCTTACACGAAAATACACCTGGAAAGAAGTTATTTCGCATGGTACGACAAAGAGATGATCGAAAATATTTTTTTTCAGAATCAAAATCGGACTTTAATGGGTGAGTTTCCGGGTGTATTTCGACCCGCTGAATTCAAAACTCCAACCTCTTATGACCAAAAATATGCTTGGAAAAAAGTTATTTCGCATGGTACGAAAAAGAGATGATCGAAAATATTTTTTTTCAGAATCAAAATCGGACTTTGATGGGTGAGTTTCTAGGTGTATTTCGACCCGCTGAATCCGAAAAACCAACCTTTGATGACCAAAAATATGCTTGGAAAAAAGTTATTTCGCATGTTACGAAAAAGAGATGATCGAAAATATCTGTCTCCAGAATCGGAATCGAACTTTGATGGGTGGGTTTATAGGTGTATTTTGACCCGCTGAATTCAAAAAGCCAACCTTTGTTACACGAAAATACACCTGGAAAGAATCTATTTCGCATGGTACGAAAAAGAGATGATCGAAAATATCTGTCTCCAGAATCGGAATCGAACTTTGATGGGTGGGTTTATAGGTGTATTTCCACCCGCTGAATCCGAAAATCCAACCTATGATGATCAAAAATATGCTTGGAAAAAAGTTATTTCGCATGGTACGAAAAAGAGATGATCGAAAATTTTTTTTTTCAGAATCAAAATCGGACTTTGATGGGTGAGTTTCTAGGTGTATTTCCACCCGCTGAATCCGAAAATCCAACCTATGATGATCAAAAATATGCTTGGAAAAAAGTTATTTCGCATGGTACGAAAAAGAGATGATCGAAAATATCTGTCTCCGGATTCGAAATCGAACTTCGATGGGTGGGTTCATAGGTGTATTTTGACCCGCTGAATCCAAAAAACCAACCTTTGTTACACAAAAATACACCTGGAAAGAAGTTATTTCGCATGGTACGAAAAAGAGATGATCCAAAATATTTTTTTTCAGAATCAAAATCGGACTTCAATGTGTGAGTGGCTAGGTGTATTTCGAGCCCCTGAATCCGAAAATCCAACCTCTGATGACCAAAAATATGCTTGGAAAAAAGTTAGTTCGCATGGTACGAAAAAGAGACGATCGAAAATATTTTTTTTCAGAATCAAGATCGGACTTTGATGTGTGAGTTTCTAGGTGTATTACGACCCGCTGAATTCGAATATTCAACCTTTGATGACCAAAAATATGCTTGGAAAAAAGTTATTTCGCATGGTACGAAAAAGAGATGATCGAAAATATCTGTCTCCAGAATCGGAATCGAACTTTGATGGGTGGGTTTATAGGTGTATTTTGACCCGCTGAATCCAAAAATCCAACCTTTCTTACACGAAAATACACCTGGAAAGAAGTTATTTCGCATGGTACGACAAAGAGATGATCGAGAATATTTTTTTTCAGAATCAAAATCGGACTTTGATGGGTGAGTTTCTAGGTGTATTTCGACCCGCTGGATCCAAAAATCCAACCTCTTTTCACCAAAAATATGCTTGGAAAAAAGTTATTTCGCATGGTACGAAAAAGAGATGATCGAAAATATTTTTTTTCAGAATCAAAATCGGACTTTGATGGGTGAGTTTCTAGGTGTATTTCCACCCGCTGAATCCGAAAATCCAACCTTTGATGACCAAAAATATGCTTGGAAAAAAGTTATTTCGCATGGTACGAAAAAGAGATGATCGAAAATATCTGTCTCCGGATTCGAAATCGAACTTCGATGGGTGGGTTTATAGGTGTATTTTGACCCGCTGAATCCAAAAATCCAACCTTTGTTACACGAAAATACACCTGAAAAGAAGTTATTTCGCATGGTCCGAAAAAGAGATGATCGAAAATATTTTTGTTCAGAATCAAAATCGGACTTTGATGGGTGAGTTTCGAGGTGTATTTCGACCCGCTGAATCCGAAAATCCAACCTTTGATGACCAAAAATATGCATGGAAAACAGTTATATCGCATGGTACGGAAAAGAGATGATCGAAAATATTTTTTTACAGATTCAAAATCGGACTTTGATGGGTGAGTTCCTAGGTGTATTTCGACCCGCTGAATCCGAAAATCCAAACTTTGATGAGCAAAAATATGCTTGGAAAAAAGTTATTTCGCATGGTACGAAAAAGAGATGATCGAAAATATCTGTCTCCAGAATGGGAATCGAACTTTGATGAGTGGGTTTATAGTTGTATTATGACCCGCTGAATCCAAAAATCCAACCTTTGTTACACGAAAATACACCTGGAAAGAAGTTATTTCGTATGGTTCGAAAAAGAGATGATCGAAAATATTTCTTTTCAGAATCAAAATCGGACTTTGATGGGTGAGTTTCTAGGTGTAGTTCGACCCGCTGAATCCGGAAATCCAACCTTTGATTACCAAAAATCTGCTTGGAAAAAAGTTGTTTTGCATGGTACGAAAAAGAGATGATCGAAAATATTTTTTTTCAGAATCAAGATCGGACTGCGATGGGTGAGTTTCTAGGTGTATTTTGACCCGCTGAATCCGAGAATCCAAACTTTGATGAGCAAAAATATGCTTGGAAAAAAGTTATTTCGCGTGGTACGAAAAAGAGATGATCGAAAATATCTGTCTCCAGAATCGGAATCGAACTTTGATGGGTGGGTTTATAGGTGTATTTTGACCCACTGAATCCAAAAAGCCAACCTTTGTTACACGAAAATACACCTGGAAAGAAGTTATCTCGCATGGTACGAAAAAGAGATGATCAAAAATATTTGTTTTCAGAGCCGGAATCGGACTTTAATGGGTGAGTTTCTAGGTGTATTTCGACCCGCTGAATCCAAAAATCCAACCTCTTTTGACCAAAAATATGCTTGGAAAAAAATTATTTCGCATGGTACGAAAAAGAGATGATCGAAAATATTTTTTTTCAGAATCAAAATCGGACTTCGATGGGTGAGTTTCTAGGTGTATTTCCACCCGCTGAATCCGAAAATCCAACCATCGATGCTCAAAAATATGCTTGGAAAAAAGTTATTTCGCATGGTACGAAAAAGAGATGATCGAAAATATCTGTCTCCGGATTCGAAATCGAACTTCGATGGGTGGGGTAATAGGTGTATTTTGACCCGCTGAATCCAAAAATCCAACCTTTGTGACACAAAAATACACCTGGAAAGAAGTTATTTCGCATGGTACGAAAAAGAGATGATCCAAAATATTTTTTTTCAGAATCAAAATCGGACTTTAATGGGTGAAGTGCTAGGTGTATTTCGAGCCCCTGAATCCGAAAATCCAACCTCTGATGACCAAAAATATGTTTGGAAAAAAGTTAGTTCGCATGGTACGAAAAAGAGACGATCGAAAATATTTTTTTTCAGAATCAAGATCGGACTTTGATGTGTGAGTTTCTAGGTGTATTTCGACCCGCTGAATTCGAATATCCAACCTTTGATGACCAAAAATATGCTTGGAAAAAAGTTATTTCGCATGGTACGAAAAAGAGATGATCGAAAATATCTGTCTCCAGAATCGGAATCGAACTTTGATGGGTGGGTTTATAGGTGTATTTTGACCCGCTGAATCCAAAACTCCAACCTTTCTTACACGAAAATACACCTGGAAAGAAGTTATTTCGCATGGTACGACAAAGAGATGATCGAAAATATTTTTTTTCAGAATCAAAATCGGACTTTAATGGGTGAGTTTCTGGGTGTATTTCGACCCGCTGAATTCAAAAATCCAACCTCTTATGACCAAAAATATGCTTGGAAAAAAGTTATTTCGCATGGTACGAAAAAGAGATGATCGAAAATATTTTTTTTCAGAATCAAAATCGGACTTCGATGAGTGAGTTTCTAGGTGTATTTCGACCCGCTGAATCCGAAAAACCAACCTTTGATGACCAAAAATATGCTTGGAAAAAAGTTATTTCGCATGTTACGAAAAAGAGATGATCGAAAATATCTGTCTCCAGAATCGGAATCGAACTTTGATGGGTGGGTTTATAGGTGTATTTTGACCCGCTGAATCCAAAAAGCCAACCTTTGTTACACGAAAATACACCTGGAAAGAAGTTATCTCGCATGGTACGAAACAGAGATGATCGAAAATATTTGTTTTCAGAGTCGGAATCGGACTTTAATGGGTGAGTTTCTAGGTGTATTTCGACCCGCTGAATCCAAAAATCCAACCTCTTTTGACCAAAAATATGCTTGGAAAAAAATTATTTCGCATGGTACGAAAAAGAGATGATCGAAAATATTTTTTTTCAGAATCAAAATCGGACTTCGATGGGTGAGTTCCTAGGTGTATTTCCACCCGCTGAATCCGAAAATCCAACCATCGATGATCAAAAATATGCTTGGAAAAAAGTTATTTCGCATGGTACGAAAAAGAGATGATCGAAAATATCTGTCTCCGGATTCGAAATCGAACTTCGATGGGTGGGGTAATAGGTGTATTTTGACCCACTGAATCCAAAAATCCAACCTTTGTTACACAAAAATACACCTGGAAAGAAGTTATTTCGCATGGTACGAAAAAGAGATGATCCAAAATATTTTTTTTCAGAATCAAAATCGGACTTTAATGGGTAAAGTGCTAGGTGTATTTCGAGCCCCTGAATCCGAAAATCCAACCTCTGATGACCAAAAATATGTTTGGAAAAAAGTTAGTTCGCATGGTACGAAAAAGAGACGATCGAAAATATTTTTTTTCAGAATCAAGATCGGACTTTGATGTGTGAGTTTCTAGGTGTATTTCGACCCGCTGAATCCGAAAAACCAACCTTTGATGACCAAAAATATGCTTGGAAAAAAGTTATTTCGCATGTTACGAAAAAGAGATGATCGAAAATATCTGTCTCCAGAATCGGAATCGAACTTTGATGGGTGGGTTTATAGGTGTATTTTGACCCGCTGAATCCAAAACCCCAGCCTTTGTTATACGAAAATACACCTGGAAAGAAGTTATTTCGCATGGTACGAAAAAGAGATGATCGAAAATATTTTTTTTCAGAATCAAAATCGGACTTTAATGGGAGAGTTTCTAGGTGTATTTCGACCCGCTGAATCCGAGAATCCAAACTTTGATGAGCAAAAATATGTTTGGAAAAAAGTTATTTCGCGTGGTACGAAAAAGAGATGATCGAAAATATCTGTCTCCAGATTCGGAATCGAACTTTGATGGGTGGGTTTATAGGTGTATTTTGACCCGCTGAATCCAAAAAGCCAACCTTTGTTACACGAAAATACACCTGGAAAGAAGTTATCTCGCATGGTACGAAAAAGAGATGATCGAGAATATTTTTTTTCAGAATCAAAATCGGACTTTGATGGGTGAGTTTCTAGGTGTATTTCGACCCGCTGGATCCAAAAATCCAACCTCTTTTCACCAAAAATATGCTTGGAAAAAAGTTATTTCGCATGGTACGAAAAAGAGATGATCGAAAATATTTTTTTTCAGAATCAAGATCGGACTGCGATGGGTGAGTTTCTAGGTGTATTTCGACCCGCTGAATCCGAGAATCCAAACTTTGATGAGCAAAAATATGCTTGGAAAAAAGTTATTTCGCGTGTTACGAAAAAGAGATGATCGAAAATATCTGTCTCCAGAATCGGAATCGAACTTTGATGGGTGGGTTTATAGGTGTATTTTGACCCGCTGAATCCAAAAATCCAACCTTTGTTACACGAAAATACACCTGGAAAGAAGTTATTTCGCATGGTACGAAAAAGAGATGTTCGAAAATATTTGTTTTCAGAGCCGGAATCGGACTTTAATGGGTGAGTTTCTAGGTGTAGTTCGACCCGCTGAATCCGGAAATCCAACCTTTGATGACCAAAAATATGCTTGGAAAAAAGTTATTTCGCATGGTACGAAAAAGAGATGATCGAAAATATCTGTCTCCAGAATCGAAATCGCACTTTGATGGGTGGGTTTATAGATGTATTTTGACCCGCTGAATCCAAAAATCCAACCTTTGTTACACGAAAATACACCTGGAAAGAATCTATTTCGCATGGTACGAAAAAGAGATGATCGAAAATATTTTTTTTCAGAATCAAAATCGGACTTTAATGGGTGAGTTTCTAGGTGTATTTCGACCCCCTGAATCCGAAAATCCAACCTCTGATGACCAAAAATCTGCTTGGAATAAAGTTGTTTCGCATGGTACGAAAAAGAGATGATCGAAAATATTTTTTTTCAGAATCAAGATCGGACTGCGATGGGTGAGTTTCTAGGTGTATTTCGACCCGCTGAATCCGAGAATCCAAACTTTGATGAGCAAAAATATGCTTGGAAAAAAGTTATTTCGCGTGTTACGAAGAAGAGATGATCGAAAATATCTGTCTCCAGAATCGGAATCAAACTTTGATGGGTGGGTTTATAGGTGTATTTTGACCCGCTGAATCCAAAAATCCAACCTTTGTTACACGAAAATACACCTGGAAAGAAGTTATTTCGCATGGTACGAAAAAGAGATGTTCGAAAATATTTTTTTTCAGAATCGAAATCGGACTTTAATGGGTGAGTTTCTAGGTGTATTTCAACCCGCTCAATCCGAAAATCCAAACTATGATGGGCAAAAATATGCTTGGAAAAAAGTTATTTCGCATGGTACGAAAAAGAGATGATCGAAAATATCTGTCTCCAGAATCGGAATCGAACTTTGATGGGTGGGTTTATAGGTGTATCGCCACCCGCTGAATCCGAAAATCCAACCTATGATGATCAAAAATATGCTTGGAAAAAAGTTATTTCGCATGGTACGAAAAAGAGATGATCGAAAATATTTTTTTTCAGAATCAAAATCGGACTTTGATAGGTGAGTTTCTAGGTGTATTTCCACCCGCTGAATCCGAAAATCCAACCTATGATGATCAAAAATATGCTTGGAAAAAAGTTATTTCGCATGGTACGAAAAAGAGATGATCGAAAATATCTGTCTCCGGATTCGAAATCGAACTTCGATGGGTGGGTTCATAGGTGTATTTTGACCCGCTGAATCCAAAAAACCAACCTTTGTTACACAAAAATACACCTGGAAAGAAGTTATTTCGCATGGTACGAAAAAGAGATGATCCAAAATATTTTTTTTCAGAATCAAAATCGGACTTCAATGGGTGAGTTTCTAGGTGTATTTCGACCCGCTGAATCCAAAAATCCAACCTCTTATGACCAAAAATATGCTTGGAAAAAAGTTATTTCGCATGGTACGAAAAAGAGATGATCGAAAATATTTTTTTTCAGAATCAAGATCGGACTGCGATGGGTGAGTTTCTAGGTGTATTTCGACCCGCTGAATCCGAGAATCCAAACTTTGATGAGCAAAAATATGCTTGGAAAAAAGTTATTTCGCGTGTTACGAAAAAGAGATGATCGAAAATATCTGTCTCCAGAATCGGAATCGAACTTTGATGGGTGGGTTTATAGGTGTATTTTGACCCGCTGAATCCAAAAATCCAACCTTTGTTACACGAAAATACACCTGGAAAGAAGTTATTTCGCATGGTACGAAAAAGAGATGTTCGAAAATATTTTTTTTCAGAATCGAAATCGGACTTTAATGGGTGAGTTTCTAGGTGTATTTCGACCCGCTGAATCCAAAAATCCAACCTCTTTTGACCAAAAATATGCTTGGAAAAAAGTTATTTCGCATGGTACGAAAAACAGATGATCGGAAATATGTTTTTTCAGAATCAAAATCGGACTTTGATGGGTGAGTTTCTAGGTGTATTTCCACCCGCTGAATCCGAAAATCCAACCTTTGATGACCAAAAATATGCTTGGAAAAAAGTTATTTCGCATGGTACGAAAAAGAGATGATCGAAAATATCTGTCTCCAGAATCGAAATCGCACTTTGATGGGTGGGTTTATGGATGTATTTTGACCCGCTGAATCCAAAAATCCAACCTTTGTTACACGAAAATACACCTGGAAAGAATCTATTTCGCATGGTACGAAAAAGAGATGATCGAAAATATTTTTTTTCAGAATCAAAATCGGACTTTAATGGGTGAGTTTCTAGGTGTATTTCGACCCCCTGGATCCGAAAATCCAACCTCTGATGACCATAAATATGTTTGGAAAAAAGTTAGTTCGCATGGTACGAAAAAGAGACGATCGGAAATATTTTTTTTCAGAATCAAGATCGGACTTTGATGTGTGAGTTTCTAGGTGTATTTCGACCCGCTGAATTCGAATATCCAACCTTTGATGACCAAAAATATGCTTGGAAAAAAGTTATTTCGCATGGTACGAAAAAGAGATGATCGAAAATATCTGTCTCCAGAATCGGAATCGAACTTTGATGGGCGGGTTTATAGGTGTATTTTGACCCGCTGAATCCAAAACTCCAACCTTTCTTACACGAAAATACACCTGGAAAGAAGTTATTTCGCATGGTACGACAAAGAGATGATCGAAAATATTTTTTTTCAGAATCAAAATCGGACTTTAATGGGTGAGTTTCTGGGTGTATTTCGACCCGCTGAATCCATAAATCCAACCTCTTATGACCAAAAATATGCTTGGAAAAAAGTTATTTCGCATGGTACGAAAAAGAGATGATCGAAAATATTTTTTTTCAGAATCAAAATCGGACTTTGATGGGTGAGTTTCTAGGTGTATTTCGACCCGCTGAATACGAAAAACCAACCTTTGATGACCAAAAATATGCTTGGAAAAAAGTTATTTCGCATGTTACGAAAAAAGGATGATCGAAAATATCTGTCTCCAGAATCGGAATCGAACTTTGATGGGTGGGTTTATAGGTGTATTTTGACCCGCTGAATCCAAAAAGCCAACCTTTGTTACACGAAAATACACCTGGAAAGAAGTTATCTCGCATGGTACGAAAAAGAGATGATCGGAAATATTTGTTTTCAGAGCCGGAATCGGACTTTAATGGGTGAGTTTCTAGGTGTATTTCGACCCGCTGAATCCAAAAATCCAACCTCTTTTGACCAAAAATATGCTTGGAAAAAAATTATTTCGCATGGTACGAAAAAGAGATGATCGAAAATATTTTTTTTCAGAATCAAAATCGGACTTCGATGGGTGAGTTTCTAGGTGTATTTCCACCCGCTGAATACGAAAATCCAACCATCGATGATCAAAAATATGCTTGGAAAAAAGTTATTTCGCATGGTACGAAAAAGAGATGATCGAAAATATCTGTCTCCGGATTCGAAATCGAACTTCGATGGGTGGGGTAATAGGTGTATTTTGACCCACTGAATCCAAAAATCCAACCTTTGTTACACAAAAATACACCTGGAAAGAAGTTATTTCGCATGGTACGAAAAAGAGATGATCCAAAATATTTTTTTTCAGAATCAAAATCGGACTTTAATGGGTGAAGTGCTAGGTGTATTTCGAGCCCCTGAATCCGAAAATCCAACCTCTGATGACCAAAAATATGTTTGGAAAAAAGTTAGTTCGCATGGTACGAAAAAGAGACGATCGAAAATATTTTTTTTCAGAATCAAGATCGGACTTTGATGTGTGAGTTTCTAGGTGTATTTCGACCCGCTGAATCCGAAAAACCAACCTTTGATGACCAAAAATATGCTTGGAAAAAAGTTATTTCGCATGTTACGAAAAAGAGATGATCGAAAATATCTGTCTCCAGAATCGGAATCGAACTTTGATGGGTGGGTTTATAGGTGTATTTTGACCCGCTGAATCCAAAACCCCAGCCTTTGTTATACGAAAATACACCTGGAAAGAAGTTATTTCGCATGGTACGAAAAAGAGATGATCGAAAATATTTTTTTTCAGAATCAAAATCGGACTTTAATGGGAGAGTTTCTAGGTGTATTTCGACCCGCTGAATCCGAGAATCCAAACTTTGATGAGCAAAAATATGCTTGGAAAAAAGTTATTTCGCGTGGTACGAAAAAGAGATGATCGAAAATATCTGTCTCCAGAATCGGAATCGAACTTTGATGGGTGGGTTTATAGGTGTATTTTGACCCGCTGAATCCAAAAAGCCAACCTTTGTTACATGAAAATACACCTGGAAAGAAGTTATCTCGCATGGTACGAAAAAGAGATGATCGAAAATATTTGTTTTCAGAGCCGGAATCGGACTTTAATGGGTGAGTTTCTAGGTGTCGTTCGACCCGCTGAATCCGGAAATCCAACCTTTGATGACCAAAAATATGCTTGGAAAAAAGTTATTTCGCATGGTACGAAAAAGAGATGATCGAAAATATCTGTCTCCAGAATCGAAATCGCACTTTGATGGGTGGGTTTATGGATGTATTTTGACCCGCTGAATCCAAAAATCCAACCTTTGTTACACGAAAATACACCTGGAAAGAATCTATTTCGCATGGTACGAAAAAGAGATGATCGAAAATATTTTTTTTCAGAATCAAAATCGGACTTTAATGGGTGAGTTTCTAGGTGTATTTCGACCCCCTGAATCCGAAAATCCAACCTCTGATGACCAAAAATATGTTTGGAAAAAAGTTAGTTCGCATGGTACGAAAAAGAGACGATCGAAAATATTTTTTTTCAGAATCAAGATCGGACTTTGATGTGTGAGTTTCTAGGTGTATTTCGACCCGCTGAATTCGAATATCCAACCTTTGATGACCAAAAATATGCTTGGAAAAACGTTATTTCGCATGGTACGAAAAAGAGATGATCGAAAATATCTGTCTCCAGAATCGGAATCGAACTTTGATGGGTGGGTTTATAGGTGTATTTCGACCCGCTGAATCCAAAACTCCAACCTTTCTTACACGAAAATACACCTGGAAAGAAGTTATTTCGCATGGTACGACAAAGAGATGACCGAAAATATTTTTTTTCAGAATCAAAATCGGACTTTAATGGGTGAGTTTCTGGGTGTATTTCGACCCGCTGAATCCAAAAATCCAACCTCTTATGACCAAAAATATGCTTGGAAAAAAGTTATTTCGCATGGTACGAAAAAGAGATGATCGAAAATATTTTTTTTCAGAATCAAAATCGGACTTTGATGGGTGAGTTTCTAGGTGTATTTCGACCCGCTGAATCCGAAAAACGAACCTTTGATGACCAAAAATATGCTTGGAAAAAAGTTATTTCGCATGTTACGAAAAAGAGATGATCGAAAATATCTGTCTCCAGAATCGGAATCGAACTTTGATGGGTGGGTTTATAGGTGTATTTTGACCCGCTGAATCCAAAAAGCCAACCTTTGTTACACGAAAATACACCTGGAAAGAAGTTATCTCGCATGGTACGAAAAAGAGATGATCGAAAATATTTGTTTTCAGAGCCGGAATCGGACTTTAATGGGTGAGTTTCTAGGTGTATTTCGACCCGCTGAATCCAAAAATCCAACCTCTTTTGACCAAAAATATGCTTGGAAAAAAATTATTTCGCATGGTACGAAAAAGAGATGATCGAAAATATTTTTTTTCAGAATCAAAATCGGACTTCGATGGGTGAGTTTCTAGGTGTATTTCCACCCGCTGAATCCGAAAATCCAACCATCGATGGTCAAAAATATGCTTGGAAAAAAGTTATTTCGCATGGTACGAAAAAGAGATGATCGAAAATATCTGTCTCCGGATTCGAAATCGAACTTCGATGGGTGGGGTAATAGGTGTATTTTGACCCACTGAATCCAAAAATCCAACCTTTGTTACACAAAAATACACCTGGAAAGAAGTTATTCCGCATGGTACGAAAAAGAGATGATCCAAAATATTTTCTTTCAGAATCAAAATCGGACTTTAATGGGTGGAGTGCTAGGTGTATTTCGAGCCCCTGAATCCGAAAATCCAACCTCTGATGACCAAAAATATGTTTGGAAAAAAGTTAGTTCGCATGGTACGAAAAAGAGACGATCGAAAATATTTTTTTTCAGAATCAAGATCGGACTTTGATGTGTGAGTTTCTAGGTGTATTTCGACCCGCTGAATCCGAAAAACCAACCTTTGATGACCAAAAATATGCTTGGAAAAAAGTTATTTCGCATGTTACGAAAAAGAGATGATCGAAAATATCTGTCTCCAGAATCGGAATCGAACTTTGATGGGTGGGTTTATAGGTGTATTTTGACCCGCTGAATCCAAAACCCCAGCCTTTGTTATACGAAAATACACCTGGAAAGAAGTTATTTCGCATGGTACGAAAAAGAGATGATCGAAAATATTTTTTTTCAGAATCAAAATCGGACTTTAATGGGAGAGTTTCTAGGTGTATTTCGACCCGCTGAATCCGAGAATCCAAACTTTGATGAGCAAAAATATGCTTGGAAAAAAGTTATTTCGCGTGGTACGAAAAAGAGATGATCGAAAATTTCTGTCTCCAGAATTGGAATCGAACTTTGATGGGTGGGTTTATAGGTGTATTTTGACCCGCTGAATCCAAAAAGCCAACCTTTGTTACACGAAAATACACCTGGAAAGAAGTTATCTCGCATGGTACGAAAAAGAGATGATCGAAAATATTTGTTTTCAGAGCCGGAATCGGACTTTAATGGGTGAGTTTCTAGGTGTAGTTCGACCCGCTGAATCCGGAAATCCAACCTTTGATGACCAAAAATATGCTTGGAAAAAAGTTATTTCGCATGGTACGAAAAAGAGATGATCGAAAATATCTGTCTCCAGAATCGAAATCGCACTTTGATGGGTGGGTTTATAGATGTATTTTGACCCGCTGAATCCAAAAATCCAACCTTTGTTACACGAAAATACACCTGGAAAGAATCTATTTCGCATGGTACGAAAAAGAGATGATCGAAAATATTTTTTTTCAGAATCAAAATCGGACTTTAATGGGTGAGTTTCTAGGTGTATTTCGACCCCCTGAATCCGAAAATCCAACCTCTGATGACCAAAAATCTGCTTGGAATGAAGTTGTTTCGCATGGTACGAAAAAGAGATGATCGAAAATATTTTTTTTCAGAATCAAGATCGGACTGCGATAAGTGAGTTTCTAGGTGTATTTCGACCCGCTGAATCCGAGAATCCAAACTTTGATGGGCAAAAATATGCTTGGAAAAAAGTTATTTCGCGTGTTACGAAGAAGAGATGATCGAAAATATCTGTCTCCAGAATCGGAATCAAACTTTGATGGGTGGGTTTATAGGTGTATTTTGACCCGCTGAATCCAAAAATCCAACCTTTGTTACACGAAAATACACCTGGAAAGAAGTTATTTCGCATGGTACGAAAAAGAGATGTTCGAAAATATTTTTTTTCAGAATCGAAATCGGACTTTAATGGGTGAGTTTCTAGGTGTATTTCAACCCGCTCAATCCGAAAATCCAAACTATGATGGGCAAAAATATGCTTGGAAAAAAGTTATTCCGCATGGTACGAAAAAGAGATGATCGAAAATATCTGTCTCCAGAATCGGAATCGAACTTTGATGGGTGGGTTTATAGGTGTATTTCCACCCGCTGAATCCGAAAATCCAACCTATGATGATCAAAAATATGCTTGGAAAAAAGTTATTTCGCATGGTACGAAAAAGAGATAATCGAGAATATTTTTTTTCAGAATCAAAATCGGACTTTGATGGGTGAGTTTCTAGGTGTATTTCCACCCGCTGAATCCGAAAATCCAACCTATGATGATCAAAAATATGCTTGGAAAAAAGTTATTTCGCATGGTACGAAAAAGAGATGATCGAAAATATCTGTCTCCGGATTCGAAATCGACCTTCGATGGGTGGGTTCATAGGTGTATTTTGACCCGCTGAATCCAAAAAACCAACCTTTGTTACACAAAAATACACCTGAAAAGAAGTTATTTCGCATGGTACGAAAAAGAGATGATCCAAAATATTTTTTTTCAGAATCAAAATCGGACTTCAATGTGTGAGTTGCTAGGTGTATTTCGAGCCCCTGAATCCGAAAATCCAACCTCTGATGACCAAAAATATGCTTGGAAAAAAGTTAGTTCGCATGGTACGAAAAAGAGACGATCGAAAATATTTTTTTTCAGAATCAAGATCGGACTTTGATGTGTGAGTTTCTAGGTGTATTACGACCCGCTGAATTCGAATATCCAACCTTTGATGACCAAAAATATGCTTGGAAAAAAGTTATTTCGCATGGTACGAAAAAGAGATGATCGAAAATATCTGTCTCCAGAATCGGAATCGAACTTTGATGGGTGGGTTTATAGGTGTATTTTGACCCGCTGAATCCAAAAATCCAACCTTTCTTACACGAAAATACACCTGGAAAGAAGTTATTTCGCATGGTACGACAAAGAGATGATCGAGAATATTTTTTTTCAGAATCAAAATCGGACTTTGATGGGTGAGTTTCTAGGTGTATTTCGACCCGCTGAATCCAAAAATCCAACCTCTTATGACCAAAAATATGCTTGGAAAAAAGTTATTTCGCATGGTACGAAAAAGAGATGATCGAAAATATTTTTTTTCAGAATCAAGATCGGACTGCGATGGGTGAGTTTCTAGGTGTATTTCGACCCGCTGAATCCGAGAATCCAAACTTTGATGAGCAAAAATATGCTTGGAAAAAAGTTATTTCGCGTGTTACGAAAAAGAGATGATCGAAAATATCTGTCTCCAGAATCGGAATCGAACTTTGATGGGTGGGATTATAGGTGTATTTTGACCCGCTGAATCCAAAAATCCAACCTTTGTTACACGAAAATACACCTGGAAAGAAGTTATTTCGCATGGTACGAAAAAGAGATGTTCGAAAATATTTTTTTTCAGAATCGAGATCGGACTTTAATGGGTGAGTTTCTAGGTGTATTTCGACCCGCTGAATCCAAAAATCCAACCTCTTTTGACCAAAAATTCGCTTGGAAAAAAGTTATTTCGCATGGTACGAAAAAGAGATGATCGAAAATATTTTTTTTCAGAATCAAAATCGGACTTTGATGGGTGAGTTTCTATGTGTATTTCCACCCGCTGAATCCGGAAATCCAACCTTTGATGACCAAAAATATGCTTGGAAAAAAGTTATTTCGCATGGTACGAAAAAGAGATGATCGAAAATATCTGTCTCCAGAATCGAAATCGCACTTTGATGGGTGGGTTTATAGGTGTATTTTGACCCGCTGAATCCAAAACCCCAGCCTTTGTTATACGAAAATACACCTGGAAAGAAGTTATTTCGCATGGTACGAAAAAGAGATGATCGAAAATATTTTTTTTCAGAATCAAAATCGGACTTTAATGGGAGAGTTTCTAGGTGTATTTCGACCCGCTGAATCCGAGAATCCAAACTTTGATGAGCAAAAATATGCTTGGAAAAAAGTTATTTCGCGTGGTACGAAAAAGAGATGATCGAAAATATCTGTCTCCAGAATCGGAATCGAACTTTGATGGGTGGGTTTATAGGTGTATTTTGACCCGCTGAATCCAAAAAGCCAACCTTTGTTACATGAAAATACACCTGGAAAGAAGTTATCTCGCATGGTACGAAAAAGAGATGATCGAAAATATTTGTTTTCAGAGCCGGAATCGGACTTTAATGGGTGAGTTTCTAGGTGTAGTTCGACCCGCTGAATCCGGAAATCCAACCTTTGATGACCAAAAATATGCTTGGAAAAAAGTTATTTCGCATGGTACGAAAAAGAGATGATCGAAAATATCTGTCTCCAGAATCGAAATCGCACTTTGATGGGTGGGTTTATGGATGTATTTTGACCCGCTGAATCCAAAAATCCAACCTTTGTTACACGAAAATACACCTGGAAAGAATCTATTTCGCATGGTACGAAAAAGAGATGATCGAAAATATTTTTTTTCAGAATCAAAATCGGACTTTAATGGGTGAGTTTCTAGGTGTATTTCGACCCCCTGAATCCGAAAATCCAACCTCTGATGACCAAAAATATGTTTGGAAAAAAGTTAGTTCGCATGGTACGAAAAAGAGACGATCGAAAATATTTTTTTTCAGAATCAAGATCGGACTTTGATGTGTGAGTTTCTAGGTGTATTTCGACCCGCTGAATTCGAATATCCAACCTTTGATGACCAAAAATATGCTTGGAAAAAAGTTATTTCGCATGGTACGAAAAAGAGATGATCGGAAATATCTGTCTCCAGAATCGGAATCGAACTTTGATGGGTGGGTTTATAGGTGTATTTCGACCCGCTGAATCCAAAACTCCAACCTTTCTTACACGAAAATACACCTGGAAAGAAGTTATTTCGCATGGTACGACAAAGAGATGATCGAAAATATTTTTTTTCAGAATCAAAATCGGACTTTAATGGGTGAGTTTCTGGGTGTATTTCGACCCGCTGAATCCAAAAATCCAACCTCTTATGACCAAAAATATGCTTGGAAAAAAGTTATTTCGCATGGTACGAAAAAGAGATGATCGAAAATATTTTTTTTCAGAATCAAAACCGGACTTTGATGGGTGAGTTTCTAGGTGTATTTCGACCCGCTGAATCCAAAAATCCAACCTCTTTTGACCAAAAATTCGCTTGGAAAAAAGTTATTTCGCATGGTACGAAAAAGAGATGATCGAAAATATTTTTTTTCAGAATCAAAATCGGACTTTGATGGGTGAGTTTCTATGTGTATTTCCACCCGCTGAATCCGGAAATCCAACCTTTGATGACCAAAAATATGCTTGGAAAAAAGTTATTTCGCATGGTACGAAAAAGAGATGATCGAAAATATCTGTCTCCAGAATCGAAATCGCACTTTGATGGGTGGGTTTATAGGTGTATTTTGACCCGCTGAATCCAAAACCCCAGCCTTTGTTATACGAAAATACACCTGGAAAGAAGTTATTTCGCATGGTACGAAAAAGAGATGATCGAAAATATTTTTTTTCAGAATCAAAATCGGACTTTAATGGGAGAGTTTCTAGGTGTATTTCGACCCGCTGAATCCGAGAATCCAAACTTTGATGAGCAAAAATATGCTTGGAAAAAAGTTATTTCGCGTGGTACGAAAAAGAGATGATCGAAAATATCTGTCTCCAGAATCGGAATCGAACTTTGATGGGTGGGTTTATAGGTGTATTTTGACCCGCTGAATCCAAAAAGCCAACCTTTGTTACATGAAAATACACCTGGAAAGAAGTTATCTCGCATGGTACGAAAAAGAGATGATCGAAAATATTTGTTTTCAGAGCCGGAATCGGACTTTAATGGGTGAGTTTCTAGGTGTAGTTCGACCCGCTGAATCCGGAAATCCAACCTTTGATGACCAAAAATATGCTTGGAAAAAAGTTATTTCGCATGGTACGAAAAAGAGATGATCGAAAATATCTGTCTCCAGAATCGAAATCGCACTTTGATGGGTGGGTTTATGGATGTATTTTGACCCGCTGAATCCAAAAATCCAACCTTTGTTACACGAAAATACACCTGGAAAGAATCTATTTCGCATGGTACGAAAAAGAGATGATCGAAAATATTTTTTTTCAGAATCAAAATCGGACTTTAATGGGTGAGTTTCTAGGTGTATTTCGACCCCCTGAATCCGAAAATCCAACCTCTGATGACCAAAAATATGTTTGGAAAAAAGTTAGTTCGCATGGTACGAAAAAGAGACGATCGAAAATATTTTTTTTCAGAATCAAGATCGGACTTTGATGTGTGAGTTTCTAGGTGTATTTCGACCCGCTGAATTCGAATATCCAACCTTTGATGACCAAAAATATGCTTGGAAAAAAGTTATTTCGCATGGTACGAAAAAGAGATGATCGGAAATATCTGTCTCCAGAATCGGAATCGAACTTTGATGGGTGGGTTTATAGGTGTATTTCGACCCGCTGAATCCAAAACTCCAACCTTTCTTACACGAAAATACACCTGGAAAGAAGTTATTTCGCATGGTACGACAAAGAGATGATCGAAAATATTTTTTTTCAGAATCAAAATCGGACTTTAATGGGTGAGTTTCTGGGTGTATTTCGACCCGCTGAATCCAAAAATCCAACCTCTTATGACCAAAAATATGCTTGGAAAAAAGTTATTTCGCATGGTACGAAAAAGAGATGATCGAAAATATTTTTTTTCAGAATCAAAACCGGACTTTGATGGGTGAGTTTCTAGGTGTATTTCGACCCGCTGAATCCGAAAAACGAACCTTTGATGACCAAAAATATGCTTGGAAAAAAGTTATTTCGCATGTTACGAAAAAGAGATGATCGAAAATATCTGTCTCCAGAATCGGAATCGAACTTTGATGGGTGGGTTTATAGGTGTATTTTGACCCGCTGAATCCAAAAAGCCAACCTTTGTTACACGAAAATACACCTGGAAAGAAGTTATCTCGCATGGTACGAAAAAGAGATGATCGAAAATATTTGTTTTCAGAGCCGGAATCGGACTTTAATGGGTGAGTTTCTAGGTGTATTTCGACCCGCTGAATCCAAAAATCCAACCTCTTTTGACCAAAAATATGCTTGGAAAAAAATTATTTCGCATGGTACGAAAAAGAGATGATCGAAAATATTTTTTTTCAGAATCAAAATCGGACTTCGATGGGTGAGTTTCTAGGTGTATTTCCACCCGCTGAATCCGAAAATCCAACCATCGATGATCAAAAATATGCTTGGAAAAAAGTTATTTCGCATGGTACGAAAAAGAGATGATCGAAAATATCTGTCTCCGGATTCGAAATCGAACTTCGATGGGTGGGGTAATAGGTGTATTTTGACCCACTGAATCCAAAAATCCAACCTTTGTTACACAAAAATACACCTGGAAAGAAGTTATTTCGCATGGTACGAAAAAGAGATGATCCAAAATATTTTTTTTCAGAATCAAAATCGGACTTTAATGGGTGAAGTGCTAGGTGTATTTCGAGCCCCTGAATCCGAAAATCCAACCTCTGATGACCAAAAATATGTTTGGAAAAAAGTTAGTTCGCATGGTACGAAAAAGAGACGATCGAAAATATTTTTTTTCAGAATCAAGATCGGACTTTGATGTGTGAGTTTCTAGGTGTATTTCGACCCGCTGGATCCGAAAAACCAACCTTTGATGACCAAAAATATGCTTGGAAAAAAGTTATTTCGCATGTTACGAAAAAGAGATGATCGAAAATATCTGTCTCCAGAATCGCAATCGAACTTTGATGGGTGGGTTTATAGGTGTATTTTGACCCGCTGAATCCAAAACCCCAGCCTTTGTTATACGAAAATACACCTGGAAAGAAGTTATTTCGCATGGTACGAAAAAGAGATGATCGAAAATATTTTTTTTCAGAATCAAAATCGGACTTTAATGGGAGAGTTTCTAGGTGTATTTCGACCCGCTGAATCCGAGAATCCAAACTTTGATGAGCAAAAATATGCTTGGAAAAAAGTTATTTCGCGTGGTACGAAAAAGAGATGATCGAAAATATCTGTCTCCAGAATTGGAATCGAACTTTGATGGGTGGGTTTATAGGTGTATTTTGACCCGCTGAATCCAAAAAGCCAACCTTTGTTACACGAAAATACACCTGGAAAGAAGTTATCTCCCATGGTACGAAAAAGAGATGATCGAAAATATTTGTTTTCAGAGCCGGAATCGGACTTTAATGGGTGAGTTTCTAGGTGTAGTTCGACCCGCTGAATCCGGAAATCCAACCTTTGATGACCAAAAATATGCTTGGAAAAAAGTTATTTCGCATGGTACGAAAAAGAGATGATCGAAAATATCTGTCTCCAGAATCGAAATCGCACTTTGATGGGTGGGTTTATAGATGTATTTTGACCCGCTGAATCCAAAAATCCAACCTTTGTTACACGAAAATACACCTGGAAAGAATCTATTTCGCATGGTACGAAAAAGAGATGATCGAAAATATTTTTTTTCAGAATCAAAATCGGACTTCAATGGGTGAGTTTCTAGGTGTATTTCGACCCCCTGAATCCGAAAATCCAACCTCTGATGACCAAAAATCTGCTTGGAATGAAGTTGTTTCGCATGGTACGAAAAAGAGATGATCGAAAATATTTTTTCTCAGAATCAAGATCGGACTGCGATGGGTGAGTTTCTAGGTGTATTTCGACCCGCTGAATCCGAGAATCCAAACTTTGATAAGCAAAAATATGCTTGGAAAAAAGTTATTTCGCGTGTTACGAAGAAGAGATGATCGAAAATATCTGTCTCCAGAATCGGAATCAAACTTTGATGGGTGGGTTTATAGGTGTATTTTGACCCGCTGAATCCAAAAATCCAACCTTTGTTACACGAAAATACACCTGGAAAGAAGTTATTTCGCATGGTACGAAAAAGAGATGTTCGAAAATATTTTTTTTCAGAATCGAAATCGGACTTTAATGGGTGAGTTTCTAGGTGTATTTCAACCCGCTCAATCCGAAAATCCAAACTATGATGGGCAAAAATATGCTTGGAAAAAAGTTATTTCGCATGGTACGAAAAAGAGATGATCGAAAATATCTGTCTCCAGAATCGGAATCGAACTTTGATGGGTGGGTTTATAGGTGTATTTCCACCCGCTGAATCCGAAAATCCAACCTATGATGATCAAAAATATGCTTGGAAAAAAGTTATTTCGCATGGTACGAAAAAGAGATGATCGAAAATATTTTTTTTCAGAATCAAAATCGGACTTTGATGGGTGAGTTCCTAGGTGTATTTCCACCCGCTGAATCCGAAAATCCAACCTATGATGATCAAAAATATGCTTGGAAAAAAGTTATTTCGCATGGTACGAAAAAGAGATGATCGAAAATATCTGTCTCCGGATTCGAAATCGAACTTCGATGGGTGGGTTCATAGGTGTATTTTGACCCGCTGAATCCAAAAAACCAACCTTTGTTACACAAAAATACACCTGAAAAGAAGTTATTTCGCATGGTACGAAAAAGAGATGATCCAAAATATTTTTTTTCAGAATCAAAATCGGACTTCAATGTGTGAGTTGCTAGGTGTATTTCGAGCCCCTGAATCCGAAAATCCAACCTCTGATGACCAAAAATATGCTTGGAAAAAAGTTAGTTCGCATGGTACGAAAAAGAGACGATCGAAAATATTTTTTTTCAGAATCAAGATCGGACTTTGATGTGTGAGTTTCTAGGTGTATTACGACCCGCTGAATTCGAATATCCAACCTTTGATGACCAAAAATATGCTTGGAAAAAAGTTATTTCGCATGGTACGAAAAAGAGATGATCGAAAATATCTGTCTCCAGAATCGGAATCGAACTTTGATGGGTGGGTTTATAGGTGTATTTTGACCCGCTGAATCCAAAAATCCAACCTTTCTTACACGAAAATACACCTGGAAAGAAGTTATTTCGCATGGTACGACAAAGAGATGATCGAGAATATTTTTTTTCAGAATCAAAATCGGACTTTGATGGGTGAGTTTCTAGGTGTATTTCGACCCGCTGAATCCAAAAATCCAACCTCTTATGACAAAAAATATGCTTGGAAAAAAGTTATTTCGCATGGTACGAAAAAGAGATGATCGAAAATATTTTTTTTCAGAATCAAGATCGGACTGCGATGGGTGAGTTTCTAGGTGTATTTCGACCCGCTGAATCCGAGAATCCAAACTTTGATGAGCAAAAATATGCTTGGAAAAAAGTTATTTCGCGTGTTACGAAAAAGAGATGATCGAAAATATCTGTCTCCAGAATCGGAATCGAACTTTGATGGGTGGGTTTATAGGTGTATTTTGACCCGCTGAATCCAAAAATCCAACCTTTGTTACAGGAAAATACACCTGGAAAGAAGTTATTTCGCATGGTACGAAAAAGAGATGTTCGAAAATATTTTTTTTCAGAATCGAAATCGGACTTCATTGGGTGAGTTTCTAGGTGTATTTCGACCCGCTGAATCCAAAAATCCAACCTCTTTTGATCAAAAATATGCTTGGAAAAAAGTTATTTCGCATGGTACGAAAAAGAGATGATCGAAAATATTTTTTTTCAGAATCAAAATCGGACTTTGATGGGTGAGTTTCTAGGTGTATTTCCACCCGCTGAATCCGAAAATCCAACCTTTGATGACCAAAAATATGCTTGGAAAAAAGTTATTTCGCATGGTACGAAAAAGAGATGATCGAAAATATCTGTCTCCAGAATCGAAATCGCACTTTGATGGGTGGGTTTATGGATGTATTTTGACCCGCTGAATCCAAAAATCCAACCTTTGTTACACGAAAATACACCTGGAAAGAATCTATTTCGCATGGTACGAAAAAGAGATGATCGAAAATATTTTTTTTCAGAATCAAAATCGGACTTTAATGGGTGAGTTTCTAGGTGTATTTCGACCCCCTGAATCCGAAAATCCAACCTCTGATGACCAAAAATCTGCTTGGAATAAAGTTGTTTCGCATGGTACGAAAAAGAGATGATCGAAAATATTTTTTTTCAGAATCAAGATCGGACTGCGATGGGTGAGTTTCTAGGTGTATTTCGACCCGCTGAATCCGAGAATCCAAACTTTGATAAGCAAAAATATGCTTGGAAAAAAGTTATTTCGCGTGTTACGAAGAAGAGATGATCGAAAATATCTGTCTCCAGAATCGGAATCAAACTTTGATGGGTGGGTTTATAGGTGTATTTTGACCCGCTGAATCCAAAAATCCAACTTTTGTTACACGAAAATACACCTGGAAAGAATCTATTTCGCATGGTACGAAAAAGAGATGATCGAAAATATTTTTTTTCAGAATCAAAATCGGACTTTAATGGGTGAGTTTCTAGGTGTATTTCGACCCCCTGAATCCAAAAATCCAACCTCTGATGACCAAAAATCTGCTTGGAAAAAAGTTGTTTCGCATGGTACGAAAAAGAGATGATCGAAAATATTTTTTTTCAGAATCAAGATCGGACTGCGATGGGTGAGTTTCTAGGTGTATTTCGACCCGCTGAATCCGAGAATCCAAACTTTGATGAGCAAAAATATGCTTGGAAAAAAGTTATTTCGCGTGGTACGAAAAAGAGATGATCGAAAATATCTGTCTCCAGAATCGGAATCGAACTTTGATGGGTGGGTTTATAGGTGTATTTTGACCCGCTGAATCCAAAAAGCCAACCTTTGTTAGACGAAAATACACCTGGAAAGAAGTTATCTCGCATGGTACGAAAAAGAGATGATCGAAAATATTTGTTTTCAGAGGCGTAATCGGACTTTAATGGGTGAGTTTCTAGGTGTATTTCGACCCGCTGAATCCAAAAAGCCAACCTTTGTTAGACGAAAATACACCTGGAAAAAAGTTATCTCGCATGGTACGAAAAAGAGATGATCCAAAATATTTTGATTCAGAATCAAAATCGGACTTTAATGGGTGAGTTGCTAGGTGTATTTCGAGCCCCTGAATCCGAAAATCCAACCTCTGATGACCAAAAATATGCTTGGAAAAAAGTTAGTTCGCATGGTACGAAAAAGAGATGATCGAAAATATTTTTGTTCAGAATCAAGATCGGACTTTGATGTGTGAGTTTCTAGATGTATTTCGACCCGCTGAATTCGAATATCCAACCTTTGATGACCAAAAATATGCTTGGAAAAAAGTTATTTCGCATGGTACGAAAAAGAGATGATCGAAAATATCTGTCTCCAGAATCGAAATCGAACTTTGATGGGTGGGTTTAAAGGTGTATTTTGACCTGCTGAATCCAAAAATCCAACCTTTCTTACACGAAAATACACCTGGAAAGAAGTTATTTCGCATGGTACGACAAAGAGATGATCGAAAATATTTTTTTTCAGCAACAAAATCGGACTTTAATGGGTGAGTTTCTAGGTGTATTTCGACCCGCTGAATCCAAAAATCCAACCTCTTATGACCAAAAATATACTTGGAAAAAAGTTATTTCGCATGGTACGAAAAAGAGATGATCGAAAATATTTTTTTTCAGAATCAAAATCGGACTTTGATGGGTGAGTTTCTAGGTGTATTTCGACCCGCTGAATCCGAAAATCCAACCTTCGATGACCAAAAATATGCTTGGAAAAAAGTTATTTCGCATGGTACGAAAAAGAGATGATCGAAAATATCTGTCTCCAGAATCGGAATCGAACTTTGATGGGTGGGTTTATAGGTGTATTTTGACCCGCTGAATCCAAAACCCCAGCCTTTGTTATACGAAAATACACCTGGAAAGAAGTTATTTCGCATGGTACGAAAAAGAGATGATCGAAAATATTTTTTTTCAGAATCAAGATCGGACTGCGATGGGTGAGTTTCTAGGTGTATTTCGACCCGCTGAATCCGAGAATCCAAACTTTGATAAGCAAAAATATGCTTGGAAAAAAGTTATTTCGCGTGTTACGAAGAAGAGATGATCGAAAATATCTGTCTCCAGAATCGGAATCAAACTTTGATGGGTGGGTTTATAGGTGTATTTTGACCCGCTGAATCCAAAAATCCAACTTTTGTTACACGAAAATACACCTGGAAAGAATCTATTTCGCATGGTACGAAAAAGAGATGATCGAAAATATTTTTTTTCAGAATCAAAATCGGACTTTAATGGGTGAGTTTCTAGGTGTATTACGACCCCCTGAATCCAAAAATCCAACCTCTGATGACCAAAAATCTGCTTGGAAAAAAGTTGTTTCGCATGGTACGAAAAAGAGATGATCGAAAATATTTTTTTTCAGAATCAAGATCGGACTGCGATGGGTGAGTTTCTAGGTGTATTTCGACCCGCTGAATCCGAGAATCCAAACTTTGATGAGCAAGAATATGCTTGGAAAAAAGTTATTTCGCGTGGTACGAAAAAGAGATGATCGAAAATATCTGTCTTCAGAATTGGAATCGAACTTTGATGGGTGGGTTTATAGGTGTATTTTGACCCGCTGAATCCAAAAAGCCAACCTTTGTTACACGAAAATACACCTGGAAAGAAGTTATCTCGCATGGTACGAAAAAGAGATGATCGAAAATATTTGTTTTCAGAGCCGGAATCGGACTTTAATGGGTGAGTTTCTAGGTGTAGTTCGACCCGCTGAATCCGGAAATCCAACCTTTGATGACCAAAAATATGCTTGGAAAAAAGTTATTTCGCATGGTACGAAAAAGAGATGATCGAAAATATCTGTCTCCAGAATCGAAATCGCACTTTGATGGGTGGGTTTATAGATGTATTTTGACCCGCTGAATCCAAAAATCCAACCTTTGTTACACGAAAATACACCTGGAAAGAATCTATTTCGCATGGTACGAAAAAGAGATGATCGAAAATATTTTTTTTCAGAATCAAAATCGGACTCTAATGGGTGAGTTTCTAGGTGTATTTCGACCCCCTGAATCCGAAAATCCAACCTCTGATGACCAAAAATCTGCTTGGAATGAAGTTGTTTCGCATGGTACGAAAAAGAGATGATCGAAAATATTTTTTTTCAGAATCAAGATCGGACTGCGATGGGTGAGTTTCTAGGTGTATTTCGACCCGCTGAATCCGAGAATCCAAACTTTGATGAGCAAAAATATGCTTGGAAAAAAGTTATTTCGCGTGTCACGAAGAAGAGATGATCGAAAATATCTGTCTCCAGAATCGGAATCAAACTTTGATGGGTGGGTTTATAGGTGTATTTTGACCCGCTGAATCCAAAAATCCAACCTTTGTTACACGAAAATACACCTGGAAAGAAGTTATTTCGCATGGTACGAAAAAGAGATGTTCGAAAATATTTTTTTTCAGAATCGAAATCGGACTTTAATGGGTGAGTTTCTAGGTGTATTTCAACCCGCTCAATCCGAAAATCCAAACTATGATGGGCAAAAATATGCTTGGAAAAAAGTTATTTCGCATGGTACGAAAAAGAGATGATCGAAAATATCTGTCTCCAGAATCGGAATCGAACTTTGATGGGTGGGTTTATAGGTGTATTTCCACCCGCTGAATCCGAAAATCCAACCTATGATGATCAAAAATATGCTTGGAAAAAAGTTATTTCGCATGGTACGAAAAAGAGATGATCGAAAATATTTTTTTTCAGAATCAAAAGCGGACTTTGATGGGTGAGTTTCTAGGTGTATTTCCACCCGCTGAATCCGAAAATCCAACCTATGATGATCAAAAATATGCTTGGAAAAAAGTTATTTCGCATGGTACGAAAAAGAGATGATCGAAAATATCTGTCTCCGGATTCGAAATCGAACTTCGATGGGTGAATTCATAGGTGTATTTTGACCCGCTGAATCCAAAAAACCAACCTTTGTTACACAAAAATACACCTGAAAAGAAGTTATTTCGCATGATACGAAAAAGAGATGATCCAAAATATTTTTTTTCAGAATCAAAATCGGACTTCAATGTGTGAGTTGCTAGGTGTATTTCGAGCCCCTGAATCCGAAAATCCAACCTCTGATGACCAAAAATATGCTTGGAAAAAAGTTAGTTCGCATGGTACGAAAAAGAGACGATCGAAAATATTTTTTTTCAGAATCAAGATCGGACTTTGATGTGTGAGTTTCTAGGTGTATTACGACCCGCTGAATTCGAATATCCAACCTTTGATGACCAAAAATATGCTTGGAAAAAAGTTATTTCGCATGGTACGAAAAAGAGATGATCGAAAATATCTGTCTCCAGAATCGGAATCGAACTTTGATGGGTGGGTTTATAGGTGTATTTTGACCCGCTGAATCCAAAAATCCAACCTTTCTTACACGAAAATACACCTGGAAAGAAGTTATTTCGCATGGTACGACAAAGAGATGATCGAGAATATTTTTTTTCAGAATCAAAATCGGACTTTGATGGGTGAGTTTCTAGGTGTATTTCGACCCGCTGAATCCAAAAATCCAACCTCTTATGACCAAAAATATGCTTGGAAAAAAGTTATTTCGCATGGTACGAAAAAGAGATGATCGAAAATATTTTTTTTCAGAATCAAGATCGGACTGCGATGGGTGAGTTTCTAGGTGTATTTCGACCCGCTGAATCCGAGAATCCAAACTTTGATGAGCAAAAATATGCTTGGAAAAAAGTTATTTCGCGTGTTACGAAAAAGAGATGATCGAAAATATCTGTCTCCAGAATCGGAATCGAACTTTGATGGGTGGGTTTATAGGTGTATTTTGACCCGCTGAATCCAAAAATCCAACCTTTGTTACACGAAAATACACCTGGAAAGAAGTTATTTCGCATGGTACGAAAAAGAGATGTTCGAAAATATTTTTTTTCAGAATCGAAATCGGACTCTAATGGGTGAGTTTCTAGGTGTATTTCGACCCGCTGAATCCAAAAATCCAACCTCTTTTGACCAAAAATTTGCTTGGAAAAAAGTTATTTCGCATGGTACGAAAAAGAGATGATCGAAAATATTTTTTTTCAGAATCAAAATCGGACTTTGATGGGTGAGTTTCTAGGTGTATTTCCACCCGCTGAATCCGAAAATCCAACCTTTGATGAACAAAAATATGCTTGGAAAAAAGTTATTTCGCATGGTACGAAAAAGAGATGATCGAAAATATCTGTCTCCAGAATCGAAATCGCACTTTGATGGGTGGGTTTATGGATGTATTTCGACCCGCTGAATCCAAAAATCCAACCTTTGTTACACGAAAATACACCTGGAAAGAATCTATTTCGCATGGTACGAAAAAGAGATGATCGAAAATATTTTTTTTCAGAATCAAAATCGGACTTTAATGGGTGAGTTTCTAGGTGTATTTCGACCCCCTGAATCCGAAAATCCAACCTCTGATGACCAAAAATCTGCTTGGAATAAAGTTGTTTCGCATGGTACGAAAAAGAGATGATCGAAAATATTTTTTTTCAGAATCAAGATCGGACTGCGATGGGTGAGTTTCTAGGTGTATTTCGACCCGCTGAATCCGAGAATCCAAACTTTGATGAGCAAAAATATGCTTGGAAAAAAGTTATTTCGCGTGTTACGAAGAAGAGATGATCGAAAATATCTGTCTCCAGAATCGGAATCAAACTTTGATGGGTGGGTTTATAGGTGTATTTTGACCCGCTGAATCCAAAAATCCAACCTTTGTTACACGAAAATACACCTGGAAAGAAGTTATTTCGCATGGTACGAAAAAGAGATGTTCGAAAATATTTTTTTTCAGAATCGAAATCGGACTTTAATGGGTGAGTTTCTAGGTGTATTTCAACCCGCTCAATCCGAAAATCCAAACTATGATGGGCAAAAATATGCTTGGAAAAAAGTTATTTCGCATGGTACGAAAAAGAGATGATCGAAAATATCTGTCTCCAGAATCGGAATCGAACTTTGATGGGTGGGTTTATAGGTGTATTTCCACCCGCTGAATCCGAAAATCCAACCTATGATGATCAAAAATATGCTTGGAAAAAAGTTATTTCGCATGGTACGAAAAAGAGATGATCGAAAATATTTTTTTTCAGAATCAAAATCGGACTTTGATGGGTGAGTTTCTAGGTGTATTTTCACCCGCTGAATCCGAAAATCCAACCTATGATGATCAAAAATATGCTTGGAAAAAAGTTATTTCGCATGGTACGAAAAAGAGATGATCGAAAATATCTGTCTCCGGATTCGAAATCGAACTTCGATGGGTGGGTTCATAGGTGTATTTTGACCCGCTGAATCCAAAAAACCAACCTTTGTTACACAAAAATACACCTGAAAAGAAGTTATTTCGCATGATACGAAAAAGAGATGATCCAAAATATTTTTTTTCAGAATCAAAATCGGACTTCAATGTGTGAGTTGCTAGGTGTATTTCGAGCCCCTGAATCCGAAAATCCAACCTCTGATGACCAAAAATATGCTTGGAAAAAAGTTAGTTCGCATGGTACGAAAAAGAGACGATCGAAAATATTTTTTTTCAGAATCAAGATCGGACTTTGATGTGTGAGTTTCTAGGTGTATTACGACCCGCTGAATTCGAATATCCAACCTTTGATGACCAAAAATATGCTTGGAAAAAAGTTATTTCGCATGGTACGAAAAAGAGATGATCGAAAATATCTGTCTCCAGAATCGGAATCGAACTTTGATGGGTGGGTTTATAGGTGTATTTTGACCCGCTGAATCCAAAAATCCAACCTTTCTTACACGAAAATACACCTGGAAAGAAGTTATTTCGCATGGTACGACAAAGAGATGATCGAGAATATTTTTTTTCAGAATCAAAATCGGACTTTGATGGGTGAGTTTCTAGGTGTATTTCGACCCGCTGAATCCAAAAATCCAACCTCTTATGACCAAAAATATGCTTGGAAAAAAGTTATTTCGCATGGTACGAAAAAGAGATGATCGAAAATATTTTTTTTCAGAATCAAGATCGGACTGCGATGGGTGAGTTTCTAGGTGTATTTCGACCCGCTGAATCCGAGAATCCAAACTTTGATGAGCAAAAATATGCTTGGAAAAAAGTTATTTCGCGTGTTACGAAAAAGAGATGATCGAAAATATCTGTCTCCAGAATCGGAATCGAACTTTGATGGGTGGGTTTATAGGTGTATTTTGACCCGCTGAATCCAAAAATCCAACCTTTGTTACACGAAAATACACCTGGAAAGAAGTTATTTCGCATGGTACGAAAAAGAGATGTTCGAAAATATTTTTTTTCAGAATCGAAATCGGACTCTAATGGGTGAGTTTCTAGGTGTATTTCGACCCGCTGAATCCAAAAATCCAACCTCTTTTGACCAAAAATTTGCTTGGAAAAAAGTTATTTCGCATGGTACGAAAAAGAGATGATCGAAAATATTTTTTTTCAGAATCAAAATCGGACTTTGATGGGTGAGTTTCTAGGTGTATTTCCACCCGCTGAATCCGAAAATCCAACCTTTGATGACCAAAAATATGCTTGGAAAAAAGTTATTTCGCATGGTACGAAAAAGAGATGATCGAAAATATCTGTCTCCAGAATCGAAATCGCACTTTGATGGGTGGGTTTATGGATGTATTTCGACCCGCTGAATCCAAAAATCCAACCTTTGTTACACGAAAATACACCTGGAAAGAATCTATTTCGCATGGTACGAAAAAGAGATGATCGAAAATATTTTTTTTCAGAATCAAAATCGGACTTTAATGGGTGAGTTTCTAGGTGTATTTCGACCCCCTGAATCCGAAAATCCAACCTCTGATGACCAAAAATCTGCTTGGAATAAAGTTGTTTCGCATGGTACGAAAAAGAGATGATCGAAAATATTTTTTTTCAGAATCAAGATCGGACTGCGATGGGTGAGTTTCTAGGTGTATTTCGACCCGCTGAATCCGAGAATCCAAACTTTGATGAGCAAAAATATGCTTGGAAAAAAGTTATTTCGCGTGTTACGAAGAAGAGATGATCGAAAATATCTGTCTCCAGAATCGGAATCAAACTTTGATGGGTGGGTTTATAGGTGTATTTTGACCCGCTGAATCCAAAAATCCAACCTTCGTTACACGAAAATACACCTGGAAAGAATCTATTTCGCATGGTACGAAAAAGAGATGATCGAAAATATTTTTTTTCAGAATCAAAATCGGACTTTAATGGGTGAGTTTCTAGGTGTATTTCGACCCCCTGAATCCAAAAATCCAACCTCTGATGACCAAAAATCTGCTTGGAAAAAAGTTGTTTCGCATGGTACGAAAAAGAGATGATCGAAAATATTTTTTTTCAGAATCAAGATCGGACTGCGATGGGTGAGTTTCTAGGTGTATTTCGACCCGCTGAATCCGAGAATCCAAACTTTGATGAGCAAAAATATGCTTGGAAAAAAGTTATTTCGCGTGTTACGAAAAAGAGATGATCGAAAATATCTGTCTCCAGAATCGGAATCGAACTTTGATGGGTGGGTTTATAGGTGTATTTTGACCCGCTGAATCCAAAAATCCAACCTTTGTTACACGAAAATACACCTGGAAAGAAGTTATTTCGCATGGTACGAAAAAGAGATGTTCGAAAATATTTTTTTTCAGAATCGAAATCGGACTTCAGTGGGTGAGTTTCTAGGTGTATTCCGACCCGCTGAATCCAAAAATCCAACCTCTTTTGATCAAAAATATGCTTGAAAAAAAGTTATTTCGCATGGTACGAAAAAGAGATGATCGAAAATATTTTTTTTCAGAATCAAAATCGGACTTTGATGGGTGAGTTTCTAGGTGTATTTCCACCCGCTGAATCCGAAAATCCAACCTTTGATGACCAAAAATATGCTTGGAAAAAAGTTATTTCGCATGGTACGAAAAAGAGATGATCGAAAATATCTGTCTCCAGAATCGAAATCGCACTTTGATGGGTGGGTTTATGGATGTATTTTGACCCGCTGAATCCAAAAATCCAACCTTTGTTACACGAAAATACACCTGGAAAGAATCTATTTCGCATGGTACGAAAAAGAGATGATCGAAAATATTTTTTTTCAGAATCAAAATCGGACTTTAATGGGTGAGTTTCTAGGTGTATTTCGACCCCCTGAATCCGAAAATCCAACCTCTGATGACCAAAAATCTGCTTGGAATAAAGTTGTTTCGCATGGTACGAAAAAGAGATGATCGAAAATATTTTTTTTCAGAATCAAGATCGGACTGCGATGGGTGAGTTTCTAGGTGTATTTCGACCCGCTGAATCCGAGAATCCAAACTTTGATGAGCAAAAATATGCTTGGAAAAAAGTTATTTCGCGTGTTACGAAGAAGAGATGATCGAAAATATCTGTCTCCAGAATCGGAATCAAACTTTGATGGGTGGGTTTATAGGTGTATTTTGACCCGCTGAATCCAAAAATCCAACTTTTGTTACACGAAAATACACCTGGAAAGAATCTATTTCGCATGGTACGAAAAAGAGATGATCGAAAATATTTTTTTTCAGAATCAAAATCGGACTTTAATGGGTGAGTTTCTAGGTGTATTTCGACCCCCTGAATCCAAAAATCCAACCTCTGATGACCAAAAATCTGCTTGGAAAAAAGTTGTTTCGCATGGTACGAAAAAGAGATGATCGAAAATATTTTTTTTCAGAATCAAGATCGGACTGCGATGGGTGAGTTTCTAGGTGTATTTCAACCCGCTGAATCCGAGAATCCAAACTTTGATGAGCAAAAATATGCTTGGAAAAAAGTTATTTCGCGTGGTACGAAAAAGAGATGATCGAAAATATCTGTCTCCAGAATCGGAATCGAACTTTGATGGGTGGGTTTATAGGTGTATTTTGACCCGCTGAATCCAAAAAGCCAACCTTTGTTAGACGAAAATACACCTGGAAAGAAGTTATCTCGCATGGTACGAAAAAGAGATGATCGAAAATATTTGTTTTCAGAGGCGTAATCGGACTTTAATGGGTGAGTTTCTAGGTGTATTTCGACCCGCTGAATCCAAAAAGCCAACCTTTGTTAGACGAAAATACACCTGGAAAAAAGTTATCTCGCATGGTACGAAAAAGAGATGATCCAAAATATTTTGTTTCAGAATCAAAATCGGACTTTAATGGGTGAGTTGCTAGGTGTATTTCGAGCCCCTGAATCCGAAAATCCAACCTCTGATGACCAAAAATATGCTTGGAAAAAAGTTAGTTCGCATGGTACGAAAAAGAGATGATCGAAAATATTTTTGTTCAGAATCAAGATCGGACTTTGATGTGTGAGTTTCTAGATGTATTTCGACCCGCTGAATTCGAATATCCAACCTTTGATGACCAAAAATATGCTTGGAAAAAAGTTATTTCGCATGGTACGAAAAAGAGATGATCGAAAATATCTGTCTCCAGAATCGAAATCGAACTTTGATGGGTGGGTTTAAAGGTGTATTTTGACCCGCTGAATCCAAAAATCCAACCTTTCTTACACGAAAATACACCTGGAAAGAAGTTATTTCGCATGGTACGACAAAGAGATGATCGAAAATATTTTTTTTCAGCAACAAAATCGGACTTTAATGGGTGAGTTTCTAGGTGTATTTCGACCCGCTGAATCCAAAAATCCAACCTCTTATGACCAAAAATATACTTGGAAAAAAGTTATTTCGCATGGTACGAAAAAGAGATGATCGAAAATATTTTTTTTCAGAATCAAAATCGGACTTTGATGGGTGAGTTTCTAGGTGTATTTCGACCCGCTGAATCCGAAAATCCAACCTTCGATGACCAAAAATATGCTTGGAAAAAAGTTATTTCGCATGGTACGAAAAAGAGATGATCGAAAATATCTGTCTCCAGAATCGGAATCGAACTTTGATGGGTGGGTTTATAGGTGTATTTTGACCCGCTGAATCCAAAACCCCAACCTTTGTTACACGAAAATACACCTGGAAAGAAGTTATTCCGCATGGTACGAAAAAGAGATGATCGAAAATATTTTTTTTCCGAATCAAAATCGGACTTTAATGGGAGAGTTTCTAGGTGTATTTCGACCCCCTGAATCCGAAAATCCAACCTCTGATGACCAAAAATCTGTTTGGAAAAAAGTTGTTTCGCATGGTACGAAAAAGAGATGAACGAAAATATTTTTTTTCAGAATCAAAATCGGACTTTAATGGGTGAGTTTCTAGGTGTATTTCGACCCCCTGAATCCGAAAATCCAACCTCTGATGACCAAAAATCTGCTTGGAATAAAGTTGTTTCGCATGGTACGAAAAAGAGATGATCGAAAATATTTTTTTTCAGAATCAAGATCGGACTGCGATGGGTGAGTTTCTAGGTGTATTTCGACCCGCTGAATCCGAGAATCCAAACTTTGATAAGCAAAAATATGCTTGGAAAAAAGTTATTTCGCGTGTTACGAAGAAGAGATGATCGAAAATATCTGTCTCCAGAATCGGAATCAAACTTTGATGGGTGGGTTTATAGGTGTATTTTGACCCGCTGAATCCAAAAATCCAACTTTTGTTACACGAAAATACACCTGGAAAGAATCTATTTCGCATGCTACGAAAAAGAGATGATCGAAAATATTTTTTTTCAGAATCAAAATCGGACTTTAGTGGGTGAGTTTCTAGGTGTATTTCGACCCCCTGAATCCAAAAATCCAACCTCTGATGACCAAAAATCTGCTTGGAAAAAAGTTGTTTCGCATGGTACGAAAAAGAGATGATCGAAAATATTTTTTTTCAGAATCAAGATCGGACTGCGATGGGTGAGTTTCTAGGTGTATTTCGACCCGCTGAATCCGAGAATCCAAACTTTGATGAGCAAAAATATGCTTGGAAAAAAGTTATTTCGCGTGGTACGAAAAAGAGATGATCGAAAATATCTGTCTCCAGAATCGGAATCGAACTTTGATGGGTGGGTTTATAGGTGTATTTTGACCCGCTGAATCCAAAAAGCCAACCTTTGTTAGACGAAAATACACCTGGAAAGAAGTTATCTCGCATGGTACGAAAAAGAGATGATCGAAAATATTTGTTTTCAGAGGCGTAATCGGACTTTAATGGGTGAGTTTCTAGGTGTATTTCGACCCGCTGAATCCAAAAAGCCAACCTTTGTTAGACGAAAATACACCTGGAAAAAAGTTATCTCGCATGGTACGAAAAAGAGATGATCCAAAATATTTTGATTCAGAATCAAAATCGGACTTTAATGGGTGAGTTGCTAGGTGTATTTCGAGCCCCTGAATCCGAAAATCCAACCTCTGATGACCAAAAATATGCTTGGAAAAAAGTTAGTTCGCATGGTACGAAAAAGAGATGATCGAAAATATTTTTGTTCAGAATCAAGATCGGACTTTGATGTGTGAGTTTCTAGATGTATTTCGACCCGCTGAATTCGAATATCCAACCTTTGATGACCAAAAATATGCTTGGAAAAAAGTTATTTCGCATGGTACGAAAAAGAGATGATCGAAAATATCTGTCTCCAGAATCGAAATCGAACTTTGATGGGTGGGTTTAAAGGTGTATTTTGACCCGCTGAATCAAAAAATCCAACCTTTCTTACACGAAAATACACCTGGAAAGAAGTTATTTCGCATGGTACGACAAAGAGATGATCGAAAATATTTTTTTTCAGCAACAAAATCGGACTTTAATGGGTGAGTTTCTAGGTGTATTTCGACCCGCTGAATCCAAAAATCCAACCTCTTATGACCAAAAATATACTTGGAAAAAAGTTATTTCGCATGGTACGAAAAAGAGATGATCGAAAATATTTTTTTTCAGAATCAAAATCGGACTTTGATGGGTGAGTTTCTAGGTGTATTTCGACCCGCTGAATCCGAAAATCCAACCTTCGATGACCAAAAATATGCTTGGAAAAAAGTTATTTCGCATGGTACGAAAAAGAGATGATCGAAAATATCTGTCTCCAGAATCGGAATCGAACTTTGATGGGTGGGTTTATAGGTGTATTTTGACCCGCTGAATCCAAAACCCCAGCCTTTGTTATACGAAAATACACCTGGAAAGAAGTTATTTCGCATGGTACGAAAAAGAGATGATCGAAAATATTTTTTTTCAGAATCAAAATCGGACTTTAATGGGAGAGTTTCTAGGTGTATTTCGACCCGCTGAATCCGAGAATCCAAACTTTGATGAGCAAAAATATGCTTGGAAAAAAGTTATTTCGCGTGGTACGAAAAAGAGATGATCGAAAATATCTGTCTTCAGAATTGGAATCGAACTTTGATGGGTGGGTTTATAGGTGTATTTTGACCCGCTGAATCCAAAAAGCCAACCTTTGTTACACGAAAATACACCTGGAAAGAAGTTATCTCGCATGGTACGAAAAAGAGATGATCGAAAATATTTGTTTTCAGAGCCGGAATCGGACTTTAATGGGTGAGTTTCTAGGTGTAGTTCGACCCGCTGAATCCGGAAATCCAACCTTTGATGACCAAAAATATGCTTGGAAAAAAGTTATTTCGCATGGTACGAAAAAGAGATGATCGAAAATATCTGTCTCCAGAATCGAAATCGCACTTTGATGGGTGGGTTTATAGATGTATTTTGACCCGCTGAATCCAAAAATCCAACCTTTGTTACACGAAAATACACCTGGAAAGAATCTATTTCGCATGGTACGAAAAAGAGATGATCGAAAATATTTTTTTTCAGAATCAAAATCGGACTTTAATGGGTGAGTTTCTAGGTGTATTTCGACCCCCTGAATCCGAAAATCCAACCTCTGATGACCAAAAATCTGCTTGGAATGAAGTTGTTTCGCATGGTACGAAAAAGAGATGATCGAAAATATTTTTTTTCAGAATCAAGATCGGACTGCGATGGGTGAGTTTCTAGGTGTATTTCGACCCGCTGAATCCGAGAATCCAAACTTTGATGAGCAAAAATATGCTTGGAAAAAAGTTATTTCGCGTGTCACGAAGAAGAGATGATCGAAAATATCTGTCTCCAGAATCGGAATCAAACTTTGATGGGTGGGTTTATAGGTGTATTTTGACCCGCTGAATCCAAAAATCCAACCTTTGTTACACGAAAATACACCTGGAAAGAAGTTATTTCGCATGGTACGAAAAAGAGATGTTCGAAAATATTTTTTTTCAGAATCGAAATCGGACTTTAATGGGTGAGTTTCTAGGTGTATTTCAACCCGCTCAATCCGAAAATCCAAACTATGATGGGCAAAAATATGCTTGGAAAAAAGTTATTTCGCATGGTACGAAAAAGAGATGATCGAAAATATCTGTCTCCAGAATCGGAATCGAACTTTGATGGGTGGGTTTATAGGTGTATTTCCACCCGCTGAATCCGAAAATCCAACCTATGATGATCAAAAATATGCTTGGAAAAAAGTTATTTCGCATGGTACGAAAAAGAGATGATCGAAAATATTTTTTTTCAGAATCAAAATCGGACTTTGATGGGTGAGTTTCTAGGTGTATTTCCACCCGCTGAATCCGAAAATCCAACCTATGATGATCAAAAATATGCTTGGAAAAAAGTTATTTCGCATGGTACGAAAAAGAGATGATCGAAAATATCTGTCTCCGGATTCGAAATCGAACTTCGATGGGTGGGTTCATAGGTGTATTTTGACCCGCTGAATCCAAAAAACCAACCTTTGTTACACAAAAATACACCTGAAAAGAAGTTATTTCGCATGATACGAAAAAGAGATGATCCAAAATATTTTTTTTCAGAATCAAAATCGGACTTCAATGTGTGAGTTGCTAGGTGTATTTCGAGCCCCTGAATCCGAAAATCCAACCTCTGATGACCAAAAATATGCTTGGAAAAAAGTTAGTTCGCATGGTACGAAAAAGAGACGATCGAAAATATTTTTTTTCAGAATCAAGATCGGACTTTGATGTGTGAGTTTCTAGGTGTATTACGACCCGCTGAATTCGAATATCCAACCTTTGATGACCAAAAATATGCTTGGAAAAAAGTTATTTCGCATGGTACGAAAAAGAGATGATCGAAAATATCTGTCTCCAGAATCGGAATCGAACTTTGATGGGTGGGTTTATAGGTGTATTTTGACCCGCTGAATCCAAAAATCCAACCTTTCTTACACGAAAATACACCTGGAAAGAAGTTATTTCGCATGGTACGACAAAGAGATGATCGAGAATATTTTTTTTCAGAATCAAAATCGGACTTTGATGGGTGAGTTTCTAGGTGTATTTCGACCCGCTGAATCCAAAAATCCAACCTCTTATGACCAAAAATATGCTTGGAAAAAAGTTATTTCGCATGGTACGAAAAAGAGATGATCGAAAATATTTTTTTTCAGAATCAAGATCGGACTGCGATGGGTGAGTTTCTAGGTGTATTTCGACCCGCTGAATCCGAGAATCCAAACTTTGATGAGCAAAAATATGCTTGGAAAAAAGTTATTTCGCGTGTTACGAAAAAGAGATGATCGAAAATATCTGTCTCCAGAATCGGAATCGAACTTTGATGGGTGGGTTTATAGGTGTATTTTGACCCGCTGAATCCAAAAATCCAACCTTTGTTACACGAAAATACACCTGGAAAGAAGTTATTTCGCATGGTACGAAAAAGAGATGTTCGAAAATATTTTTTTTCAGAATCGAAATCGGACTCTAATGGGTGAGTTTCTAGGTGTATTTCGACCCGCTGAATCCAAAAATCCAACCTCTTTTGACCAAAAATTTGCTTGGAAAAAAGTTATTTCGCATGGTACGAAAAAGAGATGATCGAAAATATTTTTTTTCAGAATCAAAATCGGACTTTGATGGGTGAGTTTCTAGGTGTATTTCCACCCGCTGAATCCGAAAATCCAACCTTTGATGACCAAAAATATGCTTGGAAAAAAGTTATTTCGCATGGTACGAAAAAGAGATGATCGAAAATATCTGTCTCCAGAATCGAAATCGCACTTTGATGGGTGGGTTTATGGATGTATTTCGACCCGCTGAATCCAAAAATCCAACCTTTGTTACACGAAAATACACCTGGAAAGAATCTATTTCGCATGGTACGAAAAAGAGATGATCGAAAATATTTTTTTTCAGAATCAAAATCGGACTTTAATGGGTGAGTTTCTAGGTGTATTTCGACCCCCTGAATCCGAAAATCCAACCTCTGATGACCAAAAATCTGCTTGGAATAAAGTTGTTTCGCATGGTACGAAAAAGAGATGATCGAAAATATTTTTTTTCAGAATCAAGATCGGACTGCGATGGGTGAGTTTCTAGGTGTATTTCGACCCGCTGAATCCGAAAATCCAAACTTTGATGAGCAAAAATATGCTTGGAAAAAAGTTATTTCGCGTGTTACGAAGAAGAGATGATCGAAAATATCTGTCTCCAGAATCGGAATCAAACTTTGATGGGTGGGTTTATAGGTGTATTTTGACCCGCTGAATCCAAAAATCCAACCTTCGTTACACGAAAATACACCTGGAAAGAATCTATTTCGCATGGTACGAAAAAGAGATGATCGAAAATATTTTTTTTCAGAATCAAAATCGGACTTTAATGGGTGAGTTTCTAGGTGTATTTCGACCCCCTGAATCCAAAAATCCAACCTCTGATGACCAAAAATCTGCTTGGAAAAAAGTTGTTTCGCATGGTACGAAAAAGAGATGATCGAAAATATTTTTTTTCAGAATCAAGATCGGACTGCGATGGGTGAGTTTCTAGGTGTATTTCGACCCGCTGAATCCGAGAATCCAAACTTTGATGAGCAAAAATATGCTTGGAAAAAAGTTATTTCGCGTGTTACGAAAAAGAGATGATCGAAAATATCTGTCTCCAGAATCGGAATCGAACTTTGATGGGTGGGTTTATAGGTGTATTTTGACCCGCTGAATCCAAAAATCCAACCTTTGTTACACGAAAATACACCTGGAAAGAAGTTATTTCGCATGTTACGAAAAAGAGATGTTCGAAAATATTTTTTTTCAGAATCGAAATCGGACTTCAGTGGGTGAGTTTCTAGGTGTATTTCGACCCGCTGAATCCAAAAATCCAACCTCTTTTGATCAAAAATATGCTTGGAAAAAAGTTATTTCGCATGGTACGAAAAAGAGATGATCGAAAATATTTTTTTTCAGAATCAAAATCGGACTTTGATGGGTGAGTTTCTAGGTGTATTTCCACCCGCTGAATCCGAAAATCCAACCTTTGATGACCAAAAATATGCTTGGAAAAAAGTTATTTCGCATGGTACGAAAAAGAGATGATCGAAAATATCTGTCTCCAGAATCGAAATCGCACTTTGATGGGTGGGTTTATGGATGTATTTTGACCCGCTGAATCCAAAAATCCAACCTTTGTTACACGAAAATACACCTGGAAAGAATCTATTTCGCATGGTACGAAAAAGAGATGATCGAAAATATTTTTTTTCAGAATCAAAATCGGACTTTAATGGGTGAGTTTCTAGGTGTATTTCGACCCCCTGAATCCGAAAATCCAACCTCTGATGACCAAAAATCTGCTTGGAATAAAGTTGTTTCGCATGGTACGAAAAAGAGATGATCGAAAATATTTTTTTTCAGAATCAAGATCGGACTGCGATGGGTGAGTTTCTAGGTGTATTTCGACCCGCTGAATCCGAGAATCCAAACTTTGATGAGCAAAAATATGCTTGGAAAAAAGTTATTTCGCGTGTTACGAAGAAGAGATGATCGAAAATATCTGTCTCCAGAATCGGAATCAAACTTTGATGGGTGGGTTTATAGGTGTATTTTGACCCGCTGAATCCAAAAATCCAACTTTTGTTACACGAAAATACACCTGGAAAGAATCTATTTCGCATGGTACGAAAAAGAGATGATCGAAAATATTTTTTTTCAGAATCAAAATCGGACTTTAATGGGTGAGTTTCTAGGTGTATTTCGACCCCCTGAATCCAAAAATCCAACCTCTGATGACCAAAAATCTGCTTGGAAAAAAGTTGTTTCGCATGGTACGAAAAAGAGATGATCGAAAATATTTTTTTTCAGAATCAAGATCGGACTGCGATGGGTGAGTTTCTAGGTGTATTTCGACCCGCTGAATCCGAGAATCCAAACTTTGATGAGCAAAAATATGCTTGGAAAAAAGTTATTTCGCGTGGTACGAAAAAGAGATGATCGAAAATATCTGTCTCCAGAATCGGAATCGAACTTTGATGGGTGGGTTTATAGGTGTATTTTGACCCGCTGAATCCAAAAAGCCAACCTTTGTTAGACGAAAATACACCTGGAAAGAAGTTATCTCGCATGGTACGAAAAAGAGATGATCGAAAATATTTGTTTTCAGAGGCGTAATCGGACTTTAATGGGTGAGTTTCTAGGTGTATTTCGACCCGCTGAATCCAAAAAGCCAACCTTTGTTAGACGAAAATACACCTGGAAAAAAGTTATCTCGCATGGTACGAAAAAGAGATGATCCAAAATATTTTGTTTCAGAATCAAAATCGGACTTTAATGGGTGAGTTGCTAGGTGTATTTCGAGCCCCTGAATCCGAAAATCCAACCTCTGATGACCAAAAATATGCTTGGAAAAAAGTTAGTTCGCATGGTACGAAAAAGAGATGATCGAAAATATTTTTGTTCAGAATCAAGATCGGACTTTGATGTGTGAGTTTCTAGATGTATTTCGACCCGCTGAATTCGAATATCCAACCTTTGATGACCAAAAATATGCTTGGAAAAAAGTTATTTCGCATGGTACGAAAAAGAGATGATCGAAAATATCTGTCTCCAGAATCGAAATCGAACTTTGATGGGTGGGTTTAAAGGTGTATTTTGACCCGCTGAATCCAAAAATCCAACCTTTCTTACACGAAAATACACCTGGAAAGAAGTTATTTCGCATGGTACGACAAAGAGATGATCGAAAATATTTTTTTTCAGCAACAAAATCGGACTTTAATGGGTGAGTTTCTAGGTGTATTTCGACCCGCTGAATCCAAAAATCCAACCTCTTATGACCAAAAATATACTTGGAAAAAAGTTATTTCGCATGGTACGAAAAAGAGATGATCGAAAAAATTTTTTTTCAGAATCAAAATCGGACTTTGATGGGTGAGTTTCTAGGTGTATTTCGACCCGCTGAATCCGAAAATCCAACCTTCGATGACCAAAAATATGCTTGGAAAAAAGTTATTTCGCATGGTACGAAAAAGAGATGATCGAAAATATCTGTCTCCAGAATCGGAATCGAACTTTGATGGGTGGGTTTATAGGTGTATTTTGACCCGCTGAATCCAAAACCCCAACCTTTGTTACACGAAAATACACCTGGAAAGAAGTTATTCCGCATGGTACGAAAAAGAGATGATCGAAAATATTTTTTTTCCGAATCAAAATCGGACTTTAATGGGAGAGTTTCTAGGTGTATTTCGACCCCCTGAATCCGAAAATCCAACCTCTGATGACCAAAAATCTGTTTGGAAAAAAGTTGTTTCGCATGGTACGAAAAAGAGATGAACGAAAATATTTTTTTTCAGAATCAAGATCGGACTGCGATGGGTGAGTTTCTAGGTGTATTTCGACCCGCTGGATCCGAAAATCCAAACTTTGATGAGCAAAAATATGCTTGGAAAAGAGTTATTTCGCGTGGTACGAAAGAGAGATGATCGAAAATATCTGTCTCCAGAATCGGAATCGAACTTTGATGGGTGGGTTTATAGGTGTATTTTGACCCACTGAATCCAAAAATCCAACCTTTGTTACACGAAAATACACCTGGAAAGAATCTATTTCGCATGGTACGAAAAAGAGATGATCGAAGATATTTTTTTTCAGAATCAAAATCGGAATTTAATGGGTGAGTTTCTAGGTGTATTTCGACCCCCTGAATCCGAAAATCCAACCTCTGATGACCAAAAATCTGCTTGGAATAAAGTTGTTTCGCGTGTTACGAAAAAGAGATGATCGAAAATATCTGTCTCCAGAATCGGAATCGAACTTTGATGGGTGGGTTTATAGGTGTATTTTGACCCGCTGAATCCAAAAAGCCAACCTTTGTTACACGAAAATACACCTGGAAAGAAGTTATCTCGCATGGTACGAAAAAGAGATGATCGAAAATATTTGTTTTCAGAGCCAGAATCGAACTTAAATGGGTGAGTTTCTAGGTGTATTTCGACCCGCTGGATCCAAAAATCCAACCTCTTTTGACCAAAAATATGCTTGGAAAAAAGTTATTTCGCATGGTACGAAAAAGAGATGATCGAAAATATTTTTTTTCAGAATCAAAATCGGACTTTGATGGGTGAGTTTCTAGGTGTATTTCCACCCGCTGAATCCGAAAATCCAACCTTTGATGACCAAAAATATGCTTGGAAAAAAGTTATTTCGCATGGTACGAAAAAGAGATGATCGAAAATATCTGTCTCCGGATTCGAAATCGAACTTCGATGGGTGGGTTTATAGGTGTATTTTGACCCGCTGAATCCAAAAATCCAACCTTTGTTACACGAAAATACACCTGAAAAGAAGTTATTTCGCATGGTACGAAAAAGAGATGATCGAAAATATTTTTGTTCAGAATCAAAATCGGACTTTGATGGGTGAGCTTCTAGGTGTATTTCGACCCGCTGAATCCGAAAATCCAACCTTTGATGACCAAAAATATGCATGGAAAACAGTTATATCGCATGGTACGAAGAAGAGATGATCGAAAATATTTTTTTACAGATTCAAAATCGGACTTTGATGGGTGAGTTCCTAGGTGTATTTCGACCCGCTGAATCCGAAAATCCAAACTTTGATGAGCAAAAATATGCTTGGAAAAAAGTTATTTCGCATGGTACGAAAAAGAGATGATCGAAAATATCTGTCTCCAGAATGGGAATCGAACTTTGATGAGTGGGTTTATAGTTGTATTATGACCCGCTGAATCCAAAAATCCAACCTTTGTTACACGAAAATACACCTGGAAAGAAGTTATTTCGTATGGTACGAAAAAGAGATGATCGAAAATATTTCTTTTCAGAATCAAAATCGGACTTTGATGGGTGAGTTTCTAGGTGTAGTTCGACCCGCTGAATCCGGAAATCCAACCTTTGTTGACCAAAAATATGCTTGGAAAAAAGGTATTTCGCATGGTACGAAAAAGAGATGATCGAAAATATCTGTCTCCAGAATCGAAATCGCACTTTGATGGGTGGGTTTATAGGTGTATTTTGACCCGCTGAATCCAAAAAACCAACCTTTGTTACACAAAAATACACCTGGAAAGAAGTTATTTCGCATGGTACGAAAAAGAGATGATCGAAAATATCTGTCTCCGGATTCGAAATCGAACTTCGATGGGTGGGTTCATATGTGTATTTTGACCCGCTGAATCCAAAAAACCAACCTTTGTTACACAAAAATACACCTGGAAAGAAGTTATTTCGCATGGTACGAAAAAGAGATGATCCAAAATATTTTTTTTCAGAATCAAAATCGGACTTTAATGGGTGAGTTTCTAGGTGTATTTCGACCCCCTGAATCCAAAAATCCAACCTCTGATGACCAAAAATCTGCTTGGAAAAAAGTTGTTTCGCATGGTACGAAAAAGAGATGATCGAAAATATTTTTTTTCAGAATCAAGATCGGACTGCGATGGGTGAGTTTCTAGGTGTATTTCGACCCGCTGAATCCGAGAATCCAAACTTTGATGAGCAAAAATATGCTTGGAAAAAAGTTATTTCGCGTGGTACGAAAAAGAGATGATCGAAAATATCTGTCTCCAGAATCGGAATCGAACTTTGATGGGTGGGTTTATAGGTGTATTTTGACCCGCTGAATCCAAAAAGCCAACCTTTGTTAGACGAAAATACACCTGGAAAGAAGTTATCTCGCATGGTACGAAAAAGAGATGATCGAAAATATTTGTTTTCAGAGGCGTAATCGGACTTTAATGGGTGAGTTTCTAGGTGTATTTCGACCCGCTGAATCCAAAAAGCCAACCTTTGTTAGACGAAAATACACCTGGAAAAAAGTTATCTCGCATGGTACGAAAAAGAGATGATCCAAAATATTTTGTTTCAGAATCAAAATCGGACTTTAATGGGTGAGTTGCTAGGTGTATTTCGAGCCCCTGAATCCGAAAATCCAACCTCTGATGACCAAAAATATGCTTGGAAAAAAGTTAGTTCGCATGGTACGAAAAAGAGATGATCGAAAATATTTTTGTTCAGAATCAAGATCGGACTTTGATGTGTGAGTTTCTAGATGTATTTCGACCCGCTGAATTCGAATATCCAACCTTTGATGACCAAAAATATGCTTGGAAAAAAGTTATTTCGCATGGTACGAAAAAGAGATGATCGAAAATATCTGTCTCCAGAATCGAAATCGAACTTTGATGGGTGGGTTTAAAGGTGTATTTTGACCCGCTGAATCCAAAAATCCAACCTTTCTTACACGAAAATACACCTGGAAAGAAGTTATTTCGCATGGTACGACAAAGAGATGATCGAAAATATTTTTTTTCAGCAACAAAATCGGACTTTAATGGGTGAGTTTCTAGGTGTATTTCGACCCGCTGAATCCAAAAATCCAACCTCTTATGACCAAAAATATACTTGGAAAAAAGTTATTTCGCATGGTACGAAAAAGAGATGATCGAAAATATTTTTTTTCAGAATCAAAATCGGACTTTGATGGGTGAGTTTCTAGGTGTATTTCGACCCGCTGAATCCGAAAATCCAACCTTCGATGACCAAAAATATGCTTGGAAAAAAGTTATTTCGCATGGTACGAAAAAGAGATGATCGAAAATATCTGTCTCCAGAATCGGAATCGAACTTTGATGGGTGGGTTTATAGGTGTATTTTGACTCGCTGAATCCAAAACCCCAACCTTTGTTACACGAAAATACACCTGGAAAGAAGTTATTCCGCATGGTACGAAAAAGAGATGATCGAAAATATTTTTTTTCCGAATCAAAATCGGACTTTAATGGGAGAGTTTCTAGGTGTATTTCGACCCCCTGAATCCGAAAATCCAACCTCTGATGACCAAAAATCTGTTTGGAAAAAAGTTGTTTCGCATGGTACGAAAAAGAGATGAACGAAAATATTTTTTTTCAGAATCAAGATCGGACTGCGATGGGTGAGTTTCTAGGTGTATTTCGACCCGCTGGATCCGAAAATCCAAACTTTGATGAGCAAAAATATGCTTGGAAAAGAGTTATTTCGCGTGGTACGAAAGAGAGATGATCGAAAATATCTGTCTCCAGAATCGGAATCGAACTTTGATGGGTGGGTTTATAGGTGTATTTTGACCCACTGAATCCAAAAATCCAACCTTTGTTACACGAAAATACACCTGGAAAGAATCTATTTCGCATGGTACGAAAAAGAGATGATCGAAGATATTTTTTTTCAGAATCAAAATCGGACTTTAATGGGTGAGTTTCTAGGTGTATTTCGACCCCCTGAATCCGAAAATCCAACCTCTGATGACCAAAAATCTGCTTGGAATAAAGTTGTTTCGCGTGTTACGAAAAAGAGATGATCGAAAATATCTGTCTCCAGAATCGGAATCGAACTTTGATGGGTGGGTTTATAGGTGTATTTTGACCCGCTGAATCCAAAAAGCCAACCTTTGTTACACGAAAATACACCTGGAAAAAAGTTATCTCGCATGGTACGAAAAAGAGATGATCGAAAATATTTGTTTTCAGAGCCGGAATCGAACTTTAATGGGTGAGTTTCTAGGTGTATTTCGACCCGCTGGATCCAAAAATCCAACCTCTTTTGACCAAAAATATGCTTGGAAAAAAGTTATTTCGCATGGTACGAAAAAGAGATGATCGAAAATATTTTTTTTCAGAATCAAAATCGGACTTTGATGGGTGAGTTTCTAGGTGTATTTCCACCCGCTGAATCCGAAAATCCAACCTTTGATGACCAAAAATATGCTTGGAAAAAAGTTATTTCGCATGGTACGAAAAAGAGATGATCGAAAATATCTGTCTCCGGATTCGAAATCGAACTTCGATGGGTGGGTTTATAGGTGTATTTTGACCCGCTGAATCCAAAAATCCAACCTTTGTTACACGAAAATACACCTGAAAAGAAGTTATTTCGCATGGTACGAAAAAGAGATGATCGAAAATATTTTTGTTCAGAATCAAAATCGGACTTTGATGGGTGAGCTTCTAGGTGTATTTCGACCCGCTGAATCCGAAAATCCAACCTTTGATGACCAAAAATATGCATGGAAAACAGTTATATCGCATGGTACGAAGAAGAGATGATCGAAAATATTTTTTTACAGATTCAAAATCGGACTTTGATGGGTGAGTTCCTAGGTGTATTTCGACCCGCTGAATCCGAAAATCCAAACTTTGATCAGCAAAAATATGCTTGGAAAAAAGTTATTTCGCATGGTACGAAAAAGAGATGATCGAAAATATCTGTCTCCAGAATGGGAATCGAACTTTGATGAGTGGGTTTATAGTTGTATTATGACCCGCTGAATCCAAAAATCCAACCTTTGTTACACGAAAATACACCTGGAAAGAAGTTATTTCGTATGGTACGAAAAAGAGATGATCGAAAATATTTCTTTTCAGAATCAAAATCGGACTTTGATGGGTGAGTTTCTAGGTGTAGTTCGACCCGCTGAATCCGGAAATCCAACCTTTGATGACCAAAAATATGCTTGGAAAAAAGGTATTTCGCATGGTACGAAAAAGAGATGATCGAAAATATCTGTCTCCAGAATCGAAATCGCACTTTGATGGGTGGGTTTATAGGTGTATTTTGACCCGCTGAATCCAAAAAACCAACCTTTGTTACACAAAAATACACCTGGAAAGAAGTTATTTCGCATGGTACGAAAAAGAGATGATCGAAAATATCTGTCTCCGGATTCGAAATCGAACTTCGATGGGTGGGTTAATATGTGTATTTTGACCCGCTGAATCCAAAAAACCAACCTTTGTTACACAAAAATACACCTGGAAAGAAGTTATTTCGCATGGTACGAAAAAGAGATGATTCAAAATATTTTTTTTCAGAATCAAAATCGGACTTCAATGTGTGAGTTGCTAGGTGTATTTCGAGCCCCTGAATCCGAAAATCCAACCTCTGATGACCAAAAATATGCTTGGAAAAAAGTTAGTTCGCATGGTACGAAAAAGAGACGATCGAAAATATTTTTTTTCAGAATCAAGATCGGACTTTGATGTGTGAGTTTCTAGGTGTATTTCGACCCGCTGAATTCGAATATCCAACCTTTGATGACCAAAAATATGCTTGGAAAAAAGTTATTTCGCATGGTACGAAAAAGAGATGATCGAAAATATTTTTTTTCAGAATCAAGATCGGACTGCGATGGGTGAGTTTCTAGGTGTATTTCGACCCGCTGAATCCAAGAATCCAAACTTTGATGGGCAAAAATATGCTTGGAAAAAAGTTATTTCGCGTGTTACGAAAAAGAGATGATCGAAAATATCTGTCTCCAGAATCGGAATCGAACTTTGATGGGTGGGTTTATAGGTGTATTTTGACCCGCTGAATCCAAAAATCCAACTTTTGTTACACGAAAATACACCTGGAAAGAAGTTATTTCGCATGGTACGAAAAAGAGATGTTCGAAAATATTTTTTGTCAGAATCGAAATCGGACTTTAATGGGTGAGTTTCTAGGTGTATTTCGACCCGCTGAATCCAAAAATCCAACCTCTTTTGACCAAAAATATGCTTGGAAAAAAGTTATTTCGCATGGTACGAAAAAGAGATGATCGAAAATATTTTTTTTCAGAATCAAAATCGGACTTTGATGGGTGAGTTTCTAGGTGTATTTCCACCCGCTGAATCCGAAAATCCAACCTTTGATGACCAAAAATATGCTTGGAAAAAAGTTATTTCGCATGGTACGAAAAAGAGATGATCGAAAATATCTGTCTCCGGATTCGAAATCGAACTTCGATGGGTGGGTTTATAGGTGTATTTTGACCCGCTGAATCCAAAAATCCAACCTTTGTTACACGAAAATACACCTGAAAAGAAGTTATTTCGCATGGTACGAAAAAGAGATGATCGAAAATATTTTTGTTCAGAATCAAAATCGGACTTTGATGGGTGAGCTTCTAGGTGTATTTCGACCCGCTGAATCCGAAAATCCAACCTTTGATGACCAAAAATATGCATGGAAAACAGTTATATCGCATGGTACGAAGAAGAGATGATCGAAAATATTTTTTTACAGATTCAAAATCGGACTTTGATGGGTGAGTTCCTAGGTGTATTTCGACCCGCTGAATCCGAAAATCCAAACTTTGATCAGCAAAAATATGCTTGGAAAAAAGTTATTTCGCATGGTACGAAAAAGAGATGATCGAAAATATCTGTCTCCAGAATGGGAATCGAACTTTGATGAGTGGGTTTATAGTTGTATTATGACCCGCTGAATCCAAAAATCCAACCTTTGTTACACGAAAATACACCTGGAAAGAAGTTATTTCGTATGGTACGAAAAAGAGATGATCGAAAATATTTCTTTTCAGAATCAAAATCGGACTTTGATGGGTGAGTTTCTAGGTGTAGTTCGACCCGCTGAATCCGGAAATCCAACCTTTGATGACCAAAAATATGCTTGGAAAAAAGGTATTTCGCATGGTACGAAAAAGAGATGATCGAAAATATCTGTCTCCAGAATCGAAATCGCACTTTGATGGGTGGGTTTATAGGTGTATTTTGACCCGCTGAATCCAAAAAACCAACCTTTGTTACACAAAAATACACCTGGAAAGAAGTTATTTCGCATGGTACGAAAAAGAGATGATCGAAAATATCTGTCTCCGGATTCGAAATCGAACTTCGATGGGTGGGTTAATATGTGTATTTTGACCCGCTGAATCCAAAAAACCAACCTTTGTTACACAAAAATACACCTGGAAAGAAGTTATTTCGCATGGTACGAAAAAGAGATGATTCAAAATATTTTTTTTCAGAATCAAAATCGGACTTCAATGTGTGAGTTGCTAGGTGTATTTCGAGCCCCTGAATCCGAAAATCCAACCTCTGATGACCAAAAATATGCTTGGAAAAAAGTTAGTTCGCATGGTACGAAAAAGAGACGATCGAAAATATTTTTTTTCAGAATCAAGATCGGACTTTGATGTGTGAGTTTCTAGGTGTATTTCGACCCGCTGAATTCGAATATCCAACCTTTGATGACCAAAAATATGCTTGGAAAAAAGTTATTTCGCATGGTACGAAAAAGAGATGATCGAAAATATTTTTTTTCAGAATCAAGATCGGACTGCGATGGGTGAGTTTCTAGGTGTATTTCGACCCGCTGAATCCAAGAATCCAAACTTTGATGGGCAAAAATATGCTTGGAAAAAAGTTATTTCGCGTGTTACGAAAAAGAGATGATCGAAAATATCTGTCTCCAGAATCGGAATCGAACTTTGATGGGTGGGTTTATAGGTGTATTTTGACCCGCTGAATCCAAAAATCCAACTTTTGTTACACGAAAATACACCTGGAAAGAAGTTATTTCGCATGGTACGAAAAAGAGATGTTCGAAAATATTTTTTGTCAGAATCGAAATCGGACTTTAATGGGTGAGTTTCTAGGTGTATTTCGACCCGCTGAATCCAAAAATCCAACCTCTTTTGACCAAAAATATGCTTGGAAAAAAGTTATTTCGCATGGTACGAAAAAGAGATGATCGAAAATATTTTTTTTCAGAATCAAAATCGGACTTTGATGGGTGAGTTTCTAGGTGTATTTCCACCCGCTGAATCCGAAAATCCAACCTTTGATGACCAAAAATATGCTTGGAAAAAAGTTATTTCGCATGGTACGAAAAAGAGATGATCGAAAATATCTGTCTCCGGATTCGAAATCGAACTTCGATGGGTGGGTTTATAGGTGTATTTTGACCCGCTGAATCCAAAAATCCAACCTTTGTTACACGAAAATACACCTGGAAAGAAGTTATTTCGCATGGTACGAAAAAGAGATGTTCGAAAATATTTTTTTTCAGAATCGAAATCGGACTTTCATGGGTGAGTTTCTAGGTGTATTTCGACCCGCTGAATCCAAAAATCCAACCTCTTTTGACCAAAAATATGCTTGGAAAAAAGTTATTTCGCATGGTACGAAAAAGAGATGATCGAAAATATCTGTCTCCAGAATCGAAATCGCACTTTGATGGGTGGGTTTATAGGTGTATTTTGACCCGCTGAATCCAAAAAACCAACCTTTGTTACACAAAAATACACCTGGAAAGAAGTTATTTCGCATGGTACGAAAAAGAGATGATCGAAAATATCTGTCTCCGGATTCGAAATCGAACTTCGATGGGTGGGTTAATATGTGTATTTTGACCCGCTGAATCCAAAAAACCAACCTTTGTTACACAAAAATACACCTGGAAAGAAGTTATTTCGCATGGTACGAAAAAGAGATGATCCAAAATATTTTTTTTCAGAATCAAAATCGGACTTCAATGTGTGAGTTGCTAGGTGTATTTCGAGCCCCTGAATCCGAAAATCCAACCTCTGATGACCAAAAATATGCTTGGAAAAAAGTTAGTTCGCATGGTACGAAAAAGAGACGATCGAAAATATTTTTTTTCAGAATCAAGATCGGACTTTGATGTGTGAGTTTCTAGGTGTATTTCGACCCGCTGAATTCGAATATCCAACCTTTGATGACCAAAAATATGCTTGGAAAAAAGTTATTTCGCATGGTACGAAAAAGAGATGATCGAAAATATTTTTTTTCAGAATCAAGATCGGACTGCGATGGGTGAGTTTCTAGGTGTATTTCGACCCGCTGAATCCAAGAATCCAAACTTTGATGGGCAAAAATATGCTTGGAAAAAAGTTATTTCGCGTGTTACGAAAAAGAGATGATCGAAAATATCTGTCTCCAGAATCGGAATCGAACTTTGATGGGTGGGTTTATAGGTGTATTTTGACCCGCTGAATCCAAAAATCCAACTTTTGTTACACGAAAATACACCTGGAAAGAAGTTATTTCGCATGGTACGAAAAAGAGATGTTCGAAAATATTTTTTGTCAGAATCGAAATCGGACTTTAATGGGTGAGTTTCTAGGTGTATTTCGACCCGCTGAATCCAAAAATCCAACCTCTTTTGACCAAAAATATGCTTGGAAAAAAGTTATTTCGCATGGTACGAAAAAGAGATGATCGAAAATATTTTTTTTCAGAATCAAAATCGGACTTTGATGGGTGAGTTTCTAGGTGTATTTCCACCCGCTGAATCCGAAAATCCAACCTTTGATGACCAAAAATATGCTTGGAAAAAAGTTATTTCGCATGGTACGAAAAAGAGATGATCGAAAATATCTGTCTCCGGATTCGAAATCGAACTTCGATGGGTGGGTTTATAGGTGTATTTTGACCCGCTGAATCCAAAAATCCAACCTTTGTTACACGAAAATACACCTGGAAAGAAGTTATTTCGCATGGTACGAAAAAGAGATGTTCGAAAATATTTTTTTTCAGAATCGAAATCGGACTTTCATGGGTGAGTTTCTAGGTGTATTTCGACCCGCTGAATCCAAAAATCCAACCTCTTTTGACCAAAAATATGCTTGGAAAAAAGTTATTTCGCATGGTACGAAAAAGAGATGATCGAAAATATTTTTTTTCAGAATCAAAATCGGACTTTGATGGGTGAGTTTCTAGGTGTATTTCCACCCGCTGAATCCGAAAATCCAAACTTTGATGAGCAAAAATATGCTTGGAAAAAATTTATTTCGCGTGTTACGAAAAAGAGATGATCGAAAATATCTGTCTCCAGAATCGGAATCGAACTTTGATGGGTGGGTTTATAGGTGTATTTTGACCCGCTGAATCCAAAAATCCAACCTTTGTTACACGAAAATACACCTGGAAAGAAGTTATTTCGCATGGTACGAAAAAGAGATGATCGAAAATATTTTTGTTCAGAATCAAAATCGGACTTTGATGGGTGAGTTTCTAGGTGTATTTCGACCCGCTGAATCCGAAAATCCAACCTTTGATGACCAAAAATATGCATGGAAAACAGTTATATCGCATGGTACGAAAAAGAGATGATCGAAAATATCTGTGTCCGGATTCGAAATCGAACTTCGATGGGTGGGTTTATAGGTGTATTTTGACCCGCTGAATCCAAAAATCCAACCTTTGTTACACGAAAATACACCTGGAAAGAAGTTATTTCGCATGGTACGAAAAAGAAATGATCGAAAATATTTTTGTTCAGAATCAAAATCGGACTTTGATGGGTGAGTTTCTAGGTGTATTCCGACCCGCTGAATCCGAAAATCCAAACTTTGATGAGCAAAAATATGCTTGGAAAAAAGTTATTTCGCATGGTACGAAAAAGAGATGATCGAAAATATCTGTCTCCAGAATGGGAATCGAACTTTGATGAGTGGGTTTATAGTTGTATTATGACCCGCTGAATCCAAAAATCCAACCTATGTTACACGAAAATACACCTGGAAAGAAGTTATTCCGCATGGTACGAAAAAGAGATGTTCGAAAATATTTTTTTTCAGAATCGAAATCGGACTTTAATGGGTGAGTTTCTAGGTGTATTTCGACCCGCTGAATCCGAAAATCTAAACTTTGATGGGCAAAAATATGCTTGGAAAAAAGTTATTTCGCACGGTACGAAAAAGAGATGATCGAAAATATCTGTCTCCAGAATCGGAATCGAACTTTGATGTGTGGGTTTATAGGTGTATTTTGACCCGCTGAATCCAAAAAGCCAACCTTTGTTACACGAAAATACACCTGGAAAGAAGTTATCTCGCATGGTACGAAAAAGAGATGATCGAAAATATTTGTTTTCAGAGCCGGAATCGAACTTCAATGGGTGAGTTTCTAGGTGTATTTCGACCCGCTGAATCCAAAAATCCAACCTCTTTTGACCAAAAATATGCTTGGAAAAAAGTTATTTCGCATGGTACGAAAAAGAGATGATCGAAAATATTTTTTTTCAGAATCAAAATCGGACTTTGATGGGTGAGTTTCTAGGTGTATTTCCACCCGCTGAATCCGAAAATCCAACCTATGATGACCAAAAATATGCTTGGAAAAAAGTTATTTCGCATGGTACGAAAAAGAGATGATCGAAAATATCTGTCTCCGGATTCGAAATCGAACTTCGATGGGTGGGTTCATAGGTGTATTTTGACCCGCTGAATCCAAAAATCCAACCTTTGTTACACGAAAATACACCTGGAAAGAAGTTATTTCGCATGGTACGAAAAAGAAATGATCGAAAATATTTTTGTTCAGAATCAAAATCGGACTTTGATGGGTGAGTTTCTAGGTGTATTTCGACCCGCTGAATCCGAAAATCCAACCTTTGATGACCAAAAATATGCATGGAAAACAGTTATATCGCATGGTACGAAAAAGAGATGATCGAAAATATTTTTTTACAGATTCAAAATCGGACTTTGATGGGTGAGTTCCTAGGTGTATTTCGACCCGTTGAATCCGAAAATCCAAACTTTGATGAGCAAAAATATGCTTGGAAAAGAGTTATTTCGCATGGTACGAAAAAGAGATGATCGAAAATATCTGTCTCCAGAATGGGAATCGAACTTTGATGAGTGGGTTTATAGTTGTATTATGACCCGCTGAATCCAAAAATCCAACCTTTGTTACACGAAAATACACCTGGAACGAAGTTATTTCGCATGGTACGAAAAAGAGATGAACGAAAATATACTTTTTCAGAATCAAGATCGGACTGCGATGGGTGAGTTTCTAGGTGTATTTCGACCCGCTGGATCCGAAAATCCAAACTTTGATGAGCAAAAATATGCTTGGAAAAGAGTTATTTCGCGTGGTACGAAAGAGAGATGATCGAAAATATCTGTCTCCAGAATCGGAATCGAACTTTGATGGGTGGGTTTATAGGTGTATTTTGACCCACTGAATCCAAAAATCCAACCTTTGTTACACGAAAATACACCTGGAAAGAATCTATTTCGCATGGTACGAAAAAGAGATGATCGAAGATATTTTTTTTCAGAATCAAAATCGGAATTTAATGGGTGAGTTTCTAGGTGTATTTCGACCCCCTGAATCCGAAAATCCAACCTCTGATGACCAAAAATCTGCTTGGAATAAAGTTGTTTCGCGTGTTACGAAAAAGAGATGATCGAAAATATCTGTCTCCAGAATCGGAATCGAACTTTGATGGGTGGGTTTATAGGTGTATTTTGACCCGCTGAATCCAAAAAGCCAACCTTTGTTACACGAAAATACACCTGGAAAGAAGTTATCTCGCATGGTACGAAAAAGAGATGATCGAAAATATTTGTTTTCAGAGCCAGAATCGAACTTTAATGGGTGAGTTTCTAGGTGTATTTCGACCCGCTGGATCCAAAAATCCAACCTCTTTTGACCAAAAATATGCTTGGAAAAAAGTTATTTCGCATGGTACGAAAAAGAGATGATCGAAAATATTTTTTTTCAGAATCAAAATCGGACTTTGGTGGGTGAGTTTCTAGGTGTATTTCCACCCGCTGAATCCGAAAATCCAACCTTTGATGACCAAAAATATGCTTGGAAAAAAGTTATTTCGCATGGTACGAAAAAGAGATGATCGAAAATATCTGTCTCCGGATTCGAAATCGAACTTCGATGGGTGGGTTTATAGGTGTATTTTGACCCGCTGAATCCAAAAATCCAACCTTTGTTACACGAAAATACACCTGAAAAGAAGTTATTTCGCATGGTACGAAAAAGAGATGATCGAAAATATTTTTGTTCAGAATCAAAATCGGACTTTGATGGGTGAGCTTCTAGGTGTATTTCGACCCGCTGAATCCGAAAATCCAACCTTTGATGACCAAAAATATGCATGGAAAACAGTTATATCGCATGGTACGAAGAAGAGATGATCGAAAATATTTTTTTACAGATTCAAAATCGGACTTTGATGGGTGAGTTCCTAGGTGTATTTCGACCCGCTGAATCCGAAAATCCAAACTTTGATGAGCAAAAATATGCTTGGAAAAAAGTTATTTCGCATGGTACGAAAAAGAGATGATCGAAAATATCTGTCTCCGGATTCGAAATCGAACTTCGATGGGTGGGTTCATATGTGTATTTTGACCCGCTGAATCCAAAAAACCAACCTTTGTTACACAAAAATACACCTGGAAAGAAGTTATTTCGCATGGTACGAAAAAGAGATGATCCAAAATATTTTTTTTCAGAATCAAAATCGGACTTTAATGGGTGAGTTTCTAGGTGTATTTCGACCCCCTGAATCCAAAAATCCAACCTCTGATGACCAAAAATCTGCTTGGAAAAAAGTTGTTTCGCATGGTACGAAAAAGAGATGATCGAAAATATTTTTTTTCAGAATCAAGATCGGACTGCGATGGGTGAGTTTCTAGGTGTATTTCGACCCGCTGAATCCGAGAATCCAAACTTTGATGAGCAAAAATATGCTTGGAAAAAAGTTATTTCGCGTGGTACGAAAAAGAGATGATCGAAAATATCTGTCTCCAGAATCGGAATCGAACTTTGATGGGTGGGTTTATAGGTGTATTTTGACCCGCTGAATCCAAAAAGCCAACCTTTGTTAGACGAAAATACACCTGGAAAGAAGTTATCTCGCATGGTACGAAAAAGAGATGATCGAAAATATTTGTTTTCAGAGGCGTAATCGGACTTTAATGGGTGAGTTTCTAGGTGTATTTCGACCCGCTGAATCCAAAAAGCCAACCTTTGTTAGACGAAAATACACCTGGAAAAAAGTTATCTCGCATGGTACGAAAAAGAGATGATCCAAAATATTTTGTTTCAGAATCAAAATCGGACTTTAATGGGTGAGTTGCTAGGTGTATTTCGAGCCCCTGAATCCGAAAATCCAACCTCTGATGACCAAAAATATGCTTGGAAAAAAGTTAGTTCGCATGGTACGAAAAAGAGATGATCGAAAATATTTTTGTTCAGAATCACGATCGGACTTTGATGTGTGAGTTTCTAGATGTATTTCGACCCGCTGAATTCGAATATCCAACCTTTGATGACCAAAAATATGCTTGGAAAAAAGTTATTTCGCATGGTACGAAAAAGAGATGATCGAAAATATCTGTCTCCAGAATCGAAATCGAACTTTGATGGGTGGGTTTAAAGGTGTATTTTGACCCGCTGAATCCAAAAATCCAACCTTTCTTACACGAAAATACACCTGGAAAGAAGTTATTTCGCATGGTACGACAAAGAGATGATCGAAAATATTTTTTTTCAGCAACAAAATCGGACTTTAATGGGTGAGTTTCTAGGTGTATTTCGACCCGCTGAATCCAAAAATCCAACCTCTTATGACCAAAAATATACTTGGAAAAAAGTTATTTCGCATGGTACGAAAAAGAGATGATCGAAAATATTTTTTTTCAGAATCAAAATCGGACTTTGATGGGTGAGTTTCTAGGTGTATTTCGACCCGCTGAATCCGAAAATCCAACCTTCGATGACCAAAAATATGCTTGGAAAAAAGTTATTTCGCATGGTACGAAAAAGAGATGATCGAAAATATCTGTCTCCAGAATCGGAATCGAACTTTGATGGGTGGGTTTATAGGTGTATTTTGACCCGCTGAATCCAAAACCCCAACCTTTGTTACACGAAAATACACCTGGAAAGAAGTTATTCCGCATGGTACGAAAAAGAGATGATCGAAAATATTTTTTTTCCGAATCAAAATCGGACTTTAATGGGAGAGTTTCTAGGTGTATTTCGACCCCCTGAATCCGAAAATCCAACCTCTGATGACCAAAAATCTGTTTGGAAAAAAGTTGTTTCGCATGGTACGAAAAAGAGATGAACGAAAATATTTTTTTTCAGAATCAAGATCGGACTGCGATGGGTGAGTTTCTAGGTGTATTTCGACCCGCTGGATCCGAAAATCCAAACTTTGATGAGCAAAAATATGCTTGGAAAAGAGTTATTTCGCGTGGTACGAAAGAGAGATGATCGAAAATATCTGTCTCCAGAATCGGAATCGAACTTTGATGGGTGGGTTTATAGGTGTATTTTGACCCACTGAATCCAAAAATCCAACCTTTGTTACACGAAAATACACCTGGAAAGAATCTATTTCGCATGGTACGAAAAAGAGATGATCGAAGATATTTTTTTTCAGAATCAAAATCGGACTTTAATGGGTGAGTTTCTAGGTGTATTTCGACCCCCTGAATCCGAAAATCCAACCTCTGATGACCAAAAATCTGCTTGGAATAAAGTTGTTTCGCGTGTTACGAAAAAGAGATGATCGAAAATATCTGTCTCCAGAATCGGAATCGAACTTTGATGGGTGGGTTTATAGGTGTATTTTGACCCGCTGAATCCAAAAAGCCAACCTTTGTTACACGAAAATACACCTGGAAAGAAGTTATCTCGCATGGTACGAAAAAGAGATGATCGAAAATATTTGTTTTCAGAGCCGGAATCGAACTTTAATGGGTGAGTTTCTAGGTGTATTTCGACCCGCTGGATCCAAAAATCCAACCTCTTTTGACCAAAAATATGCTTGGAAAAAAGTTATTTCGCATGGTACGAAAAAGAGATGATCGAAAATATTTTTTTTCAGAATCAAAATCGGACTTTGATGGGTGAGTTTCTAGGTGTATTTCCACCCGCTGAATCCGAAAATCCAACCTTTGATGACCAAAAATATGCTTGGAAAAAAGTTATTTCGCATGGTACGAAAAAGAGATGATCGAAAATATCTGTCTCCGGATTCGAAATCGAACTTCGATGGGTGGGTTTATAGGTGTATTTTGACCCGCTGAATCCAAAAATCCAACCTTTGTTACACGAAAATACACCTGAAAAGAAGTTATTTCGCATGGTACGAAAAAGAGATGATCGAAAATATTTTTGTTCAGAATCAAAATCGGACTTTGATGGGTGAGCTTCTAGGTGTATTTCGACCCGCTGAATCCGAAAATCCAACCTTTGATGACCAAAAATATGCATGGAAAACAGTTATATCGCATGGTACGAAGAAGAGATGATCGAAAATATTTTTTTACAGATTCAAAATCGGACTTTGATGGGTGAGTTCCTAGGTGTATTTCGACCCGCTGAATCCGAAAATCCAAACTTTGATGAGCAAAAATATGCTTGGAAAAAAGTTATTTCGCATGGTACGAAAAAGAGATGATCGAAAATATCTGTCTCCAGAATGGGAATCGAACTTTGATGAGTGGGTTTATAGTTGTATTATGACCCGCTGAATCCAAAAATCCAACCTTTGTTACACGAAAATACACCTGGAAAGAAGTTATTTCGTATGGTACGAAAAAGAGATGATCGAAAATATTTCTTTTCAGAATCAAAATCGGACTTTGATGGGTGAGTTTCTAGGTGTAGTTCGACCCGCTGAATCCGGAAATCCAACCTTTGATGACCAAAAATATGCTTGGAAAAAAGGTATTTCGCATGGTACGAAAAAGAGATGATCGAAAATATCTGTCTCCAGAATCGAAATCGCACTTTGATGGGTGGGTTTATAGGTGTATTTTGACCCGCTGAATCCAAAAAACCAACCTTTGTTACACAAAAATACACCTGGAAAGAAGTTATTTCGCATGGTACGAAAAAGAGATGATCGAAAATATCTGTCTCCGGATTCGAAATCGAACTTCGATGGGTGGGTTAATATGTGTATTTTGACCCGCTGAATCCAAAAAACCAACCTTTGTTACACAAAAATACACCTGGAAAGAAGTTATTTCGCATGGTACGAAAAAGAGATGATCCAAAATATTTTTTTTCAGAATCAAAATCGGACTTCAATGTGTGAGTTGCTAGGTGTATTTCGAGCCCCTGAATCCGAAAATCCAACCTCTGATGACCAAAAATATGCTTGGAAAAAAGTTAGTTCGCATGGTATGAAAAAGAGACGATCGAAAATATTTTTTTTCAGAATCAAGATCGGACTTTGATGTGTGAGTTTCTAGGTGTATTTCGACCCGCTGAATTCGAATATCCAACCTTTGATGACCAAAAATATGCTTGGAAAAAAGTTATTTCGCATGGTACGAAAAAGAGATGATCGAAAATATTTTTTTTCAGAATCAAGATCGGACTGCGATGGGTGAGTTTCTAGGTGTATTTCGACCCGCTGAATCCAAGAATCCAAACTTTGATGGGCAAAAATATGCTTGGAAAAAAGTTATTTCGCGTGTTACGAAAAAGAGATGATCGAAAATATCTGTCTCCAGAATCGGAATCGAACTTTGATGGGTGGGTTTATAGGTGTATTTTGACCCGCTGAATCCAAAAATCCAACTTTTGTTACACGAAAATACACCTGGAAAGAAGTTATTTCGCATGGTACGAAAAAGAGATGTTCGAAAATATTTTTTGTCAGAATCGAAATCGGACTTTAATGGGTGAGTTTCTAGGTGTATTTCGACCCGCTGAATCCAAAAATCCAACCTCTTTTGACCAAAAATATGCTTGGAAAAAAGTTATTTCGCATGGTACGAAAAAGAGATGATCGAAAATATTTTTTTTCAGAATCAAAATCGGACTTTGATGGGTGAGTTTCTAGGTGTATTTCCACCCGCTGAATCCGAAAATCCAACCTTTGATGACCAAAAATATGCTTGGAAAAAAGTTATTTCGCATGGTACGAAAAAGAGATGATCGAAAATATCTGTCTCCGGATTCGAAATCGAACTTCGATGGGTGGGTTTATAGGTGTATTTTGACCCGCTGAATCCAAAAATCCAACCTTTGTTACACGAAAATACACCTGGAAAGAAGTTATTTCGCATGGTACGAAAAAGAGATGTTCGAAAATATTTTTTTTCAGAATCGAAATCGGACTTTAATGGGTGAGTTTCTAGGTGTATTTCGACCCGCTGAATCCAAAAATCCAACCTCTTTTGACCAAAAATATGCTTGGAAAAAAGTTATTTCGCATGGTACGAAAAAGAGATGATCGAAAATATTTTTTTTCAGAATCAAAATCGGACTTTGATGGGTGAGTTTCTAGGTGTATTTCCACCCGCTGAATCCGAAAATCCAAACTTTGATGAGCAAAAATATGCTTGGAAAAAATTTATTTCGCGTGTTACGAAAAAGAGATGATCGAAAATATCTGTCTCCAGAATCGGAATCGAACTTTGATGGGTGGGTTTATAGGTGTATTTTGACCCGCTGAATCCAAAAATCCAACCTTTGTTACACGAAAATACACCTGGAAAGAAGTTATTTCGCATGGTACGAAAAAGAGATGATCGAAAATATTTTTGTTCAGAATCAAAATCGGACTTTGATGGGTGAGTTTCTAGGTGTATTTCGACCCGCTGAATCCGAAAATCCAACCTTTGATGACCAAAAATATGCATGGAAAACAGTTATATCGCATGGTACGAAAAAGAGATGATCGAAAATATCTGTGTCCGGATTCGAAATCGAACTTCGATGGGTGGGTTTATAGGTGTATTTTGACCCGCTGAATCCAAAAATCCAACCTTTGTTACACGAAAATACACCTGGAAAGAAGTTATTTCGCATGGTACGAAAAAGAAATGATCGAAAATATTTTTGTTCAGAATCAAAATCGGACTTTGATGGGTGAGTTTCTAGGTGTATTTCGACCCGCTGAATCCGAAAATCCAAACTTTGATGAGCAAAAATATGCTTGGAAAAAAGTTATTTCGCATGGTACGAAAAAGAGATGATCGAAAATATCTGTCTCCAGAATGGGAATCGAACTTTGATGAGTGGGTTTATAGTTGTATTATGACCCGCTGAATCCAAAAATCCAACCTATGTTACACGAAAATACACCTGGAAAGAAGTTATTCCGCATGGTACGAAAAAGAGATGTTCGAAAATATTTTTTTTCAGAATCGAAATCGGACTTTAATGGGTGAGTTTCTAGGTGTATTTCGACCCGCTGAATCCGAAAATCTAAACTTTGATGGGCAAAAATATGCTTGGAAAAAAGTTATTTCGCACGGTACGAAAAAGAGATGATCGAAAATATCTGTCTCCAGAATCGGAATCGAACTTTGATGTGTGGGTTTATAGGTGTATTTTGACCCGCTGAATCCAAAAAGCCAACCTTTGTTACACGAAAATACACCTGGAAAGAAGTTATCTCGCATGGTACGAAAAAGAGATGATCGAAAATATTTGTTTTCAGAGCCGGAATCGAACTTCAATGGGTGAGTTTCTAGGTGTATTTCGACCCGCTGAATCCAAAAATCCAACCTCTTTTGACCAAAAATATGCTTGGAAAAAAGTTATTTCGCATGGTACGAAAAAGAGATGATCGAAAATATTTTTTTTCAGAATCAAAATCGGACTTTGATGGGTGAGTTTCTAGGTGTATTTCCACCCGCTGAATCCGAAAATCCAACCTTTGATGACCAAAAATATGCTTGGAAAAAAGTTATTTCGCATGGTACGAAAAAGAGATGATCGAAAATATCTGTCTCCGGATTCGAAATCGAACTTCGATGGGTGGGTTTATAGGTGTATTTTGACCCGCTGAATCCAAAAATCCAACCTTTGTTACACGAAAATACACCTGGAAAGAAGTTATTTCGCATGGTACGAAAAAGAGATGTTCGAAAATATTTTTTTTCAGAATCGAAATCGGACTTTAATGGGTGAGTTTCTAGGTGTATTTCGACCCGCTGAATCCAAAAATCCAACCTCTTTTGACCAAAAATATGCTTGGAAAAAAGTTATTTCGCATGGTACGAAAAAGAGATGATCGAAAATATTTTTTTTCAGAATCAAAATCGGACTTTGATGGGTGAGTTTCTAGGTGTATTTCCACCCGCTGAATCCGAAAATCCAAACTTTGATGAGCAAAAATATGCTTGGAAAAAATTTATTTCGCGTGTTACGGAAAAGAGATGATCGAAAATATCTGTCTCCAGAATCGGAATCGAACTTTGATGGGTGGGTTTATAGGTGTATTTTGACCCGCTGAATCCAAAAATCCAACCTTTGTTACACGAAAATACACCTGGAAAGAAGTTATTTCGCATGGTACGAAAAAGAGATGATCGAAAATATTTTTGTTCAGAATCAAAATCGGACTTTGATGGGTGAGTTTCTAGGTGTATTTCGACCCGCTGAATCCGAAAATCCAACCTTTGATGACCAAAAATATGCATGGAAAACAGTTATATCGCATGGTACGAAAAAGAGATGATCGAAAATATCTGTGTCCGGATTCGAAATCGAACTTCGATGGGTGGGTTTATAGGTGTATTTTGACCCGCTGAATCCAAAAATCCAACCTTTGTTACACGAAAATACACCTGGAAAGAAGTTATTTCGCATGGTACGAAAAAGAAATGATCGAAAATATTTTTGTTCAGAATCAAAATCGGACTTTGATGGGTGAGTTTCTAGGTGTATTTCGACCCGCTGAATCCGAAAATCCAAACTTTGATGAGCAAAAATATGCTTGGAAAAAAGTTATTTCGCATGGTACGAAAAAGAGATGATCGAAAATATCTGTCTCCAGAATGGGAATCGAACTTTGATGAGTGGGTTTATAGTTGTATTATGACCCGCTGAATCCAAAAATCCAACCTATGTTACACGAAAATACACCTGGAAAGAAGTTATTCCGCATGGTACGAAAAAGAGATGTTCGAAAATATTTTTTTTCAGAATCGAAATCGGACTTTAATGGGTGAGTTTCTAGGTGTATTTCGACCCGCTGAATCCGAAAATCTAAACTTTGATGGGCAAAAATATGCTTGGAAAAAAGTTATTTCGCACGGTACGAAAAAGAGATGATCGAAAATATCTGTCTCCAGAATCGGAATCGAACTTTGATGTGTGGGTTTATAGGTGTATTTTGACCCGCTGAATCCAAAAAGCCAACCTTTGTTACACGAAAATACACCTGGAAAGAAGTTATCTCGCATGGTACGAAAAAGAGATGATCGAAAATATTTGTTTTCAGAGCCGGAATCGAACTTCAATGGGTGAGTTTCTAGGTGTATTTCGACCCGCTGAATCCAAAAATCCAACCTCTTTTGACCAAAAATATGCTTGGAAAAAAGTTATTTCGCATGGTACGAAAAAGAGATGATCGAAAATATTTTTTTTCAGAATCAAAATCGGACTTTGATGGGTGAGTTTCTAGGTGTATTTCCACCCGCTGAATCCGAAAATCCAACCTATGATGACCAAAAATATGCTTGGAAAAAAGTTATTTCGCATGGTACGAAAAAGAGATGATCGAAAATATCTGTCTCCGGATTCGAAATCGAACTTCGATGGGTGGGTTCATAGGTGTATTTTGACCCGCTGAATCCAAAAATCCAACCTTTGTTACACGAAAATACACCTGGAAAGAAGTTATTTCGCATGGTACGAAAAAGAAATGATCGAAAATATTTTTGTTCAGAATCAAAATCGGACTTTGATGGGTGAGTTTCTAGGTGTATTTCGACCCGCTGAATCCGAAAATCCAACCTTTGATGACCAAAAATATGCATGGAAAACAGTTATATCGCATGGTACGAAAAAGAGATGATCGAAAATATTTTTTTACAGATTCAAAATCGGACTTTGATGGGTGAGTTCCTAGGTGTATTTCGACCCGTTGAATCCGAAAATCCAAACTTTGATGAGCAAAAATATGCTTGGAAAAGAGTTATTTCGCATGGTACGAAAAAGAGATGATCGAAAATATCTGTCTCCAGAATGGGAATCGAACTTTGATGAGTGGGTTTATAGTTGTATTATGACCCGCTGAATCCAAAAATCCAACCTTTGTTACACGAAAATACACCTGGAAAGAAGTTATTTCGCATGGTACGAAAAAGAAATGATCGAAAATATTTTTGTTCAGAATCAAAATCGGACTTTGATGGGTGAGTTTCTAGGTGTATTTCGACCCGGTGAATCCAAAAATCCAACCTCTTTTGACCAAAAATATGCTTGGAAAAAAATTATTTCGCATGGTACGAAAAAGAGATGATCGAAAATATTTTTTTTCAGAATCAAAATCGGACTTTGATGGGTGAGTTTCTAGGTGTATTTCCACCCGCTGAATCCGAAAATCCAACCTATGATGATCAAAAATATGCTTGGAAAAAAGGTATTTCGCACGGTACGAAAAAGAGATGATCGAAAATATCTGTCTCCGGATTCGAAATCGAACTTCGATGGGTGGGTTCATAGGTGTATTTTGACCCGCTGAATCCAAAAAACCAACCTTTGTTACACAAAAATACACCTGGAAAGAAGTTATTTCGCATGGTACGAAAAAGAGATGATCCAAAATATTTTTTTTCAGAATCAAAATCGGACTTCAATGTGTGAGTTGCTAGGTGTATTTCGAGCCCCTGAATCCGAAAATCCAAGCTCTGATGACCAAAAATATGCTTGGAAAAAAGTTAGTTCGCATGGTACGAAAAAGAGACGATCGAAAATATTTTTTTTCAGAATCAAGATCGGACTTTGATGTGTGAGTTTCTAGGTGTATTTCGACCCGCTGAATTCGAATATCCAACCTTTGATGACCAAAAATATGCTTGGAAAAAAGTTATTTCGCATGGTACGAAAAAGAGATGATCGAAAATATCTGTCTCCGGATTCGAAATCGAACTTCGATGGGTGGGTTTATAGGTGTATTTTGACCCGCTGAATCCAAAAATCCAACCTTTGTTACACGAAAATACACCTGGAAAGAAGTTATTTCGCATGGTACGAAAAAGAGATGTTCGAAAATATTTTTTTTCAGAATCGAAATCGGACTTTAATGGGTGAGTTTCTAGGTGTATTTCGACCCGCTGAATCCAAAAATCCAACCTCTTTTGACCAAAAATATGCTTGGAAAAAAGTTATTTCGCATGGTACGAAAAAGAGATGATCGAAAATATTTTTTTTCAGAATCAAAATCGGACTTTGATGGGTGAGTTTCTAGGTGTATTTCCACCCGCTGAATCCGAAAATCCAAACTTTGATGAGCAAAAATATGCTTGGAAAAAATTTATTTCGCGTGTTACGAAAAAGAGATGATCGAAAATATCTGTCTCCAGAATCGGAATCGAACTTTGATGGGTGGGTTTATAGGTGTATTTTGACCCGCTGAATCCAAAAATCCAACCTTTGTTACACGAAAATACACCTGGAAAGAAGTTATTTCGCATGGTACGAAAAAGAGATGATCGAAAATATTTTTGTTCAGAATCAAAATCGGACTTTGATGGGTGAGTTTCTAGGTGTATTTCGACCCGCTGAATCCGAAAATCCAACCTTTGATGACCAAAAATATGCATGGAAAACAGTTATATCGCATGGTACGAAAAAGAGATGATCGAAAATATCTGTGTCCGGATTCGAAATCGAACTTCGATGGGTGGGTTTATAGGTGTATTTTGACCCGCTGAATCCAAAAATCCAGCCTTTGTTACACGAAAATACACCTGGAAAGAAGTTATTTCGCATGGTACGAAAAAGAAATGATCGAAAATATTTTTGTTCAGAATCAAAATCGGACTTTGATGGGTGAGTTTCTAGGTGTATTTCGACCCGCTGAATCCGAAAATCCAAACTTTGATGAGCAAAAATATGCTTGGAAAAAAGTTATTTCGCATGGTACGAAAAAGAGATGATCGAAAATATCTGTCTCCAGAATGGGAATCGAACTTTGATGAGTGGGTTTATAGTTGTATTATGACCCGCTGAATCCAAAAATCCAACCTATGTTACACGAAAATACACCTGGAAAGAAGTTATTCCGCATGGTACGAAAAAGAGATGTTCGAAAATATTTTTTTTCAGAATCGAAATCGGACTTTAATGGGTGAGTTTCTAGGTGTATTTCGACCCGCTGAATCCGAAAATCTAAACTTTGATGGGCAAAAATATGCTTGGAAAAAAGTTATTTCGCACGGTACGAAAAAGAGATGATCGAAAATATCTGTCTCCAGAATCGGAATCGAACTTTGATGTGTGGGTTTATAGGTGTATTTTGACCCGCTGAATCCAAAAAGCCAACCTTTGTTACACGAAAATACACCTGGAAAGAAGTTATCTCGCATGGTACGAAAAAGAGATGATCGAAAATATTTGTTTTCAGAGCCGGAATCGAACTTCAATGGGTGAGTTTCTAGGTGTATTTCGACCCGCTGAATCCAAAAATCCAACCTCTTTTGACCAAAAATATGCTTGGAAAAAAGTTATTTCGCATGGTACGAAAAAGAGATGATCGAAAATATTTTTTTTCAGAATCAAAATCGGACTTTGATGGGTGAGTTTCTAGGTGTATTTCCACCCGCTGAATCCGAAAATCCAACCTATGATGACCAAAAATATGCTTGGAAAAAAGGTATTTCGCATGGTACGAAAAAGAGATGATCGAAAATATCTGTCTCCGGATTCGAAATCGAACTTCGATGGGTGGGTTCATAGGTGTATTTTGACCCGCTGAATCCAAAAAACCAACCTTTGTTACACAAAAATACACCTGGAAAGAAGTTATTTCGCATGGTACGAAAAAGAGATGATCCAAAATATTTTTTTTCAGAATCAAAATCGGACTTCAATGTGTGAGTTGCTAGGTGTATTTCGAGCCCCTGAATCCGAAAATCCAACCTCTGATGACCAAAAATATGCTTGGAAAAAAGTTAGTTCGCATGGTACGAAAAAGAGACGATCGAAAATATTTTTTTTCAGAATCAAGATCGGACTTTGATGTGTGAGTTTCTAGGTGTATTTCGACCCGCTGAATTCGAATATCCAACCTTTGATGACCAAAAATATGCTTGGAAAAAAGTTATTTCGCATGGTACGAAAAAGAGATGATCGAAAATATCTGTCTCCGGATTCGAAATCGAACTTCGATGGGTGGGTTTATAGGTGTATTTTGACCCGCTGAATCCAAAAATCCAACCTTTGTTACACGAAAATACACCTGGAAAGAAGTTATTTCGCATGGTACGAAAAAGAGATGTTCGAAAATATTTTTTTTCAGAATCGAAATCGGACTTTAATGGGTGAGTTTCTAGGTGTATTTCGACCCGCTGAATCCAAAAATCCCACCTCTTTTGACCAAAAATATGCTTGGAAAAAAGGTATTTCGCATGGTACGAAAAAGAGATGATCGAAAATATTTTTTTTCAGAATCAAAATCGGACTTTGATGGGTGAGTTTCTAGGTGTATTTCCACCCGCTGAATCCGAAAATCCAAACTTTGATGAGCAAAAATATGCTTGGAAAAAATTTATTTCGCGTGTTACGAAAAAGAGATGATCGAAAATATCTGTCTCCAGAATCGGAATCGAACTTTGATGGGTGGGTTTATAGGTGTATTTTGACCCGCTGAATCCAAAAATCCAACCTTTGTTACACGAAAATACACCTGGAAAGAAGTTATTTCGCATGGTACGAAAAAGAGATGATCGAAAATATTTTTGTTCAGAATCAAAATCGGACTTTGATGGGTGAGTTTCTAGGTGTATTTCGACCCGCTGAATCCGAAAATCCAACCTTTGATGACCAAAAATATGCATGGAAAACAGTTATATCGCATGGTACGAAAAAGAGATGATCGAAAATATCTGTGTCCGGATTCGAAATCGAACTTCGATGGGTGGGTTTATAGGTGTATTTTGACCCGCTGAATCCAAAAATCCAGCCTTTGTTACACGAAAATACACCTGGAAAGAAGTTATTTCGCATGGTACGAAAAAGAAATGATCGAAAATATTTTTGTTCAGAATCAAAATCGGACTTTGATGGGTGAGTTTCTAGGTGTATTTCGACCCGCTGAATCCGAAAATCCAAACTTTGATGAGCAAAAATATGCTTGGAAAAAAGTTATTTCGCATGGTACGAAAAAGAGATGATCGAAAATATCTGTCTCCAGAATGGGAATCGAACTTTGATGAGTGGGTTTATAGTTGTATTATGACCCGCTGAATCCAAAAATCCAACCTATGTTACACGAAAATACACCTGGAAAGAAGTTATTCCGCATGGTACGAAAAAGAGATGTTCGAAAATATTTTTTTTCAGAATCGAAATCGGACTTTAATGGGTGAGTTTCTAGGTGTATTTCGACCCGCTGAATCCGAAAATCTAAACTTTGATGGGCAAAAATATGCTTGGAAAAAAGTTATTTCGCACGGTACGAAAAAGAGATGATCGAAAATATCTGTCTCCAGAATCGGAATCGAACTTTGATGTGTGGGTTTATAGGTGTATTTTGACCCGCTGAATCCAAAAAGCCAACCTTTGTTACACGAAAATACACCTGGAAAGAAGTTATCTCGCATGGTACGAAAAAGAGATGATCGAAAATATTTGTTTTCAGAGCCGGAATCGAACTTCAATGGGTGAGTTTCTAGGTGTATTTCGACCCGCTGAATCCAAAAATCCAACCTCTTTTGACCAAAAATATGCTTGGAAAAAAGTTATTTCGCATGGTACGAAAAAGAGATGATCGAAAATATTTTTTTTCAGAATCAAAATCGGACTTTGATGGGTGAGTTTCTAGGTGTATTTCCACCCGCTGAATCCGAAAATCCAACCTATGATGACCAAAAATATGCTTGGAAAAAAGTTATTTCGCATAGTACGAAAAAGAGATGATCGAAAATATCTGTCTCCGGATTCGAAATCGAACTTCGATGGGTGGGTTCATAGGTGTATTTTGACCCGCTGAATCCAAAAATCCAACCTTTGTTACACGAAAATACACCTGGAAAGAAGTTATTTCGCATGGTACGAAAAAGAAATGATCGAAAATATTTTTGTTCAGAATCAAAATCGGACTTTGATGGGTGAGTTTCTAGGTGTATTTCGACCCGCTGAATCCGAAAATCCAACCTTTGATGACCAAAAATATGCATGGAAAACAGTTATATCGCATGGTACGAAAAAGAGATGATCGAAAATATTTTTTTACAGATTCAAAATCGGACTTTGATGGGTGAGTTCCTAGGTGTATTTCGACCCGTTGAATCCGAAAATCCAAACTTTGATGAGCAAAAATATGCTTGGAAAAGAGTTATTTCGCATGGTACGAAAAAGAGATGATCGAAAATATCTGTCTCCAGAATGGGAATCGAACTTTGATGAGTGGGTTTATAGTTGTATTATGACCCGCTGAATCCAAAAATCCAACCTTTGTTACACGAAAATACACCTGGAAAGAAGTTATTTCGCATGGTACGAAAAAGAAATGATCGAAAATATTTTTGTTCAGAATCAAAATCGGACTTTGATGGGTGAGTTTCTAGGTGTATTTCGACCCGGTGAATCCAAAAATCCAACCTCTTTTGACCAAAAATATGCTTGGAAAAAAATTATTTCGCATGGTACGAAAAAGAGATGATCGAAAATATTTTTTTTCAGAATCAAAATCGGACTTTGATGGGTGAGTTTCTAGGTGTATTTCCACCCGCTGAATCCGAAAATCCAACCTATGATGATCAAAAATATGCTTGGAAAAAAGGTATTTCGCACGGTACGAAAAAGAGATGATCGAAAATATCTGTCTCCGGATTCGAAATCGAACTTCGATGGGTGGGTTCATAGGTGTATTTTGACCCGCTGAATCCAAAAAACCAACCTTTGTTACACAAAAATACACCTGGAAAGAAGTTATTTCGCATGGTACGAAAAAGAGATGATCCAAAATATTTTTTTTCAGAATCAAAATCGGACTTCAATGTGTGAGTTGCTAGGTGTATTTCGAGCCCCTGAATCCGAAAATCCAACCTCTGATGACCAAAAATATGCTTGGAAAAAAGTTAGTTCGCATGGTACGAAAAAGAGACGATCGAAAATATTTTTTTTCAGAATCAAGATCGGACTTTGATGTGTGAGTTTCTAGGTGTATTTCGACCCGCTGAATTCGAATATCCAACCTTTGATGACCAAAAATATGCTTGGAAAAAAGTTATTTCGCATGGTACGAAAAAGAGATGATCGAAAATATCTGTCTCCGGATTCGAAATCGAACTTCGATGGGTGGGTTTATAGGTGTATTTTGACCCGCTGAATCCAAAAATCCAACCTTTGTTACACGAAAATACACCTGGAAAGAAGTTATTTCGCATGGTACGAAAAAGAGATGTTCGAAAATATTTTTTTTCAGAATCGAAATCGGACTTTAATGGGTGAGTTTCTAGGTGTATTTCGACCCGCTGAATCCAAAAATCCAACCTCTTTTGACCAAAAATATGCTTGGAAAAAAGTTATTTCGCATGGTACGAAAAAGAGATGATCGAAAATATTTTTTTTCAGAATCAAAATCGGACTTTGATGGGTGAGTTTCTAGGTGTATTTCCACCCGCTGAATCCGAAAATCCAAACTTTGATGAGCAAAAATATGCTTGGAAAAAATTTATTTCGCGTGTTACGAAAAAGAGATGATCGAAAATATCTGTCTCCAGAATCGGAATCGAACTTTGATGGGTGGGTTTATAGGTGTATTTTGACCCGCTGAATCCAAAAATCCAACCTTTGTTACACGAAAATACACCTGGAAAGAAGTTATTTCGCATGGTACGAAAAAGAGATGATCGAAAATATTTTTGTTCAGAATCAAAATCGGACTTTGATGGGTGAGTTTCTAGGTGTATTTCGACCCGCTGAATCCGAAAATCCAACCTTTGATGACCAAAAATATGCATGGAAAACAGTTATATCGCATGGTACGAAAAAGAGATGATCGAAAATATCTGTGTCCGGATTCGAAATCGAACTTCGATGGGTGGGTTTATAGGTGTATTTTGACCCGCTGAATCCAAAAATCCAGCCTTTGTTACACGAAAATACACCTGGAAAGAAGTTATTTCGCATGGTACGAAAAAGAAATGATCGAAAATATTTTTGTTCAGAATCAAAATCGGACTTTGATGGGTGAGTTTCTAGGTGTATTTCGACCCGCTGAATCCGAAAATCCAAACTTTGATGAGCAAAAATATGCTTGGAAAAAAGTTATTTCGCATGGTACGAAAAAGAGATGATCGAAAATATCTGTCTCCAGAATGGGAATCGAACTTTGATGAGTGGGTTTATAGTTGTATTATGACCCGCTGAATCCAAAAATCCAACCTATGTTACACGAAAATACACCTGGAAAGAAGTTATTCCGCATGGTACGAAAAAGAGATGTTCGAAAATATTTTTTTTCAGAATCGAAATCGGACTTTAATGGGTGAGTTTCTAGGTGTATTTCGACCCGCTGAATCCGAAAATCTAAACTTTGATGGGCAAAAATATGCTTGGAAAAAAGTTATTTCGCACGGTACGAAAAAGAGATGATCGAAAATATCTGTCTCCAGAATCGGAATCGAACTTTGATGTGTGGGTTTATAGGTGTATTTTGACCCGCTGAATCCAAAAAGCCAACCTTTGTTACACGAAAATACACCTGGAAAGAAGTTATCTCGCATGGTACGAAAAAGAGATGATCGAAAATATTTGTTTTCAGAGCCGGAATCGAACTTCAATGGGTGAGTTTCTAGGTGTATTTCGACCCGCTGAATCCAAAAATCCAACCTCTTTTGACCAAAAATATGCTTGGAAAAAAGTTATTTCGCATGGTACGAAAAAGAGATGATCGAAAATATTTTTTTTCAGAATCAAAATCGGACTTTGATGGGTGAGTTTCTAGGTGTATTTCCACCCGCTGAATCCGAAAATCCAACCTATGATGACCAAAAATATGCTTGGAAAAAAGGTATTTCGCATGGTACGAAAAAGAGATGATCGAAAATATCTGTCTCCGGATTCGAAATCGAACTTCGATGGGTGGGTTCATAGGTGTATTTTGACCCGCTGAATCCAAAAAACCAACCTTTGTTACACAAAAATACACCTGGAAAGAAGTTATTTCGCATGGTACGAAAAAGAGATGATCCAAAATATTTTTTTTCAAAATCAAAATCGGACTTCAATGTGTGAGTTGCTAGGTGTATTTCGAGCCCCTGAATCCGAAAATCCAACCTCTGATGACCAAAAATATGCTTGGAAAAAAGTTAGTTCGCATGGTACGAAAAAGAGACGATCGAAAATATTTTTTTTCAGAATCAAGATCGGACTTTGATGTGTGAGTTTCTAGGTGTATTTCGACCCGCTGAATTCGAATATCCAACCTTTGATGACCAAAAATATGCTTGGAAAAAAGTTATTTCGCATGGTACGAAAAAGAGATGATCGAAAATATCTGTCTCCGGATTCGAAATCGAACTTCGATGGGTGGGTTTATAGGTGTATTTTGACCCGCTGAATCCAAAAATCCAACCTTTGTTACACGAAAATACACCTGGAAAGAAGTTATTTCGCATGGTACGAAAAAGAGATGTTCGAAAATATTTTTTTTCAGAATCGAAATCGGACTTTAATGGGTGAGTTTCTAGGTGTATTTCGACCCGCTGAATCCAAAAATCCCACCTCTTTTGACCAAAAATATGCTTGGAAAAAAGTTATTTCGCATGGTACGAAAAAGAGATGATCGAAAATATTTTTTTTCAGAATCAAAATCGGACTTTGATGGGTGAGTTTCTAGGTGTATTTCCACCCGCTGAATCCGAAAATCCAAACTTTGATGAGCAAAAATATGCTTGGAAAAAATTTATTTCGCGTGTTACGAAAAAGAGATGATCGAAAATATCTGTCTCCAGAATCGGAATCGAACTTTGATGGGTGGGTTTATAGGTGTATTTTGACCCGCTGAATCCAAAAATCCAACCTTTGTTACACGAAAATACACCTGGAAAGAAGTTATTTCGCATGGTACGAAAAAGAGATGATCGAAAATATTTTTGTTCAGAATCAAAATCGGACTTTGATGGGTGAGTTTCTAGGTGTATTTCGACCCGCTGAATCCGAAAATCCAACCTTTGATGACCAAAAATATGCATGGAAAACAGTTATATCGCATGGTACGAAAAAGAGATGATCGAAAATATCTGTGTCCGGATTCGAAATCGAACTTCGATGGGTGGGTTTATAGGTGTATTTTGACCCGCTGAATCCAAAAATCCAGCCTTTGTTACACGAAAATACACCTGGAAAGAAGTTATTTCGCATGGTACGAAAAAGAAATGATCGAAAATATTTTTGTTCAGAATCAAAATCGGACTTTGATGGGTGAGTTTCTAGGTGTATTTCGACCCGCTGAATCCGAAAATCCAAACTTTGATGAGCAAAAATATGCTTGGAAAAAAGTTATTTCGCATGGTACGAAAAAGAGATGATCGAAAATATCTGTCTCCAGAATGGGAATCGAACTTTGATGAGTGGGTTTATAGTTGTATTATGACCCGCTGAATCCAAAAATCCAACCTATGTTACACGAAAATACACCTGGAAAGAAGTTATTCCGCATGGTACGAAAAAGAGATGTTCGAAAATATTTTTTTTCAGAATCGAAATCGGACTTTAATGGGTGAGTTTCTAGGTGTATTTCGACCCGCTGAATCCGAAAATCTAAACTTTGATGGGCAAAAATATGCTTGGAAAAAAGTTATTTCGCACGGTACGAAAAAGAGATGATCGAAAATATCTGTCTCCAGAATCGGAATCGAACTTTGATGTGTGGGTTTATAGGTGTATTTTGACCCGCTGAATCCAAAAAGCCAACCTTTGTTACACGAAAATACACCTGGAAAGAAGTTATCTCGCATGGTACGAAAAAGAGATGATCGAAAATATTTGTTTTCAGAGCCGGAATCGAACTTCAATGGGTGAGTTTCTAGGTGTATTTCGACCCGCTGAATCCAAAAATCCAACCTCTTTTGACCAAAAATATGCTTGGAAAAAAGTTATTTCGCATGGTACGAAAAAGAGATGATCGAAAATATTTTTTTTCAGAATCAAAATCGGACTTTGATGGGTGAGTTTCTAGGTGTATTTCCACCCGCTGAATCCGAAAATCCAACCTATGATGACCAAAAATATGCTTGGAAAAAAGTTATTTCGCATGGTACGAAAAAGAGATGATCGAAAATATCTGTCTCCGGATTCGAAATCGAACTTCGATGGGTGGGTTCATAGGTGTATTTTGACCCGCTGAATCCAAAAATCCAACCTTTGTTACACGAAAATACACCTGGAAAGAAGTTATTTCGCATGGTACGAAAAAGAAATGATCGAAAATATTTTTGTTCAGAATCAAAATCGGACTTTGATGGGTGAGTTTCTAGGTGTATTTCGACCCGCTGAATCCGAAAATCCAACCTTTGATGACCAAAAATATGCATGGAAAACAGTTATATCGCATGGTACGAAAAAGAGATGATCGAAAATATTTTTTTACAGATTCAAAATCGGACTTTGATGGGTGAGTTCCTAGGTGTATTTCGACCCGTTGAATCCGAAAATCCAAACTTTGATGAGCAAAAATATGCTTGGAAAAGAGTTATTTCGCATGGTACGAAAAAGAGATGATCGAAAATATCTGTCTCCAGAATGGGAATCGAACTTTGATGAGTGGGTTTATAGTTGTATTATAACCCGCTGAATACAAAAATCCAACCTTTGTTACACGAAAATACACCTGGAAAGAAGTTATTTCGCATGGTACGAAAAAGAAATGATCGAAAATATTTTTGTTCAGAATCAAAATCGGACTTTGATGGGTGAGTTTCTAGGTGTATTTCGACCCGGTGAATCCAAAAATCCAACCTCTTTTGACCAAAAATATGCTTGGAAAAAAATTATTTCGCATGGTACGAAAAAGAGATGATCGAAAATATTTTTTTTCAGAATCAAAATCGGACTTTGATGGGTGAGTTTCTAGGTGTATTTCCACCCGCTGAATCCGAAAATCCAACCTATGATGATCAAAAATATGCTTGGAAAAAAGGTATTTCGCATGGTACGAAAAAGAGATGATCGAAAATATCTGTCTCCGGATTCGAAATCGAACTTCGATGGGTGGGTTCATAGGTGTATTTTGACCCGCTGAATCCAAAAAACCAACCTTTGTTACACAAAAATACACCTGGAAAGAAGTTATTTCGCATGGTACGAAAAAGAGATGATCCAAAATATTTTTTTTCAGAATCAAAATCGGACTTCAATGTGTGAGTTGCTAGGTGTATTTCGAGCCCCTGAATCCGAAAATCCAACCTCTGATGACCAAAAATATGCTTGGAAAAAAGTTAGTTCGCATGGTACGAAAAAGAGACGATCGAAAATATTTTTTTTCAGAATCAAGATCGGACTTTGATGTGTGAGTTTCTAGGTGTATTTCGACCCGCTGAATTCGAATATCCAACCTTTGATGACCAAAAATATGCTTGGAAAAAAGTTATTTCGCATGGTACGAAAAAGAGATGATCGAAAATATCTGTCTCCAGAATCGGAATCGAACTTCGATGGGTGGGTTCATAGGTGTATTTTGACCCGCTGAATCCAAAAAACCAACCTTTGTTACACAAAAATACACCTGGAAAGAAGTTATCTCGCATGGTACGAAAAAGAGATGATCGAAAATATTTGTTTTCAGAGCCGGAATCGAACTTCAATGGGTGAGTTTCTAGGTGTATTTCGACCCGGTGAATCCAAAAATCCAACCTCTTTTGACCAAAAATATGCTTGGAAAAAAGTTATTTCGCATGGTACGAAAAAGAGATGATCGAAAATATTTTTTTTCAGAATCAAAATCGGACTTAGATGGGTGAGTTTCTAGGTGTATTTCCACCCGCTGAATCCGAAAATCCAACCTGTGATGACCGAAAATATGCTTGGAAAAAAGTTATTTCGCATGGTACGAAAAAGAGATGATCGAAAATATCTGTCTCCGGATTCGAAATCGAACTTCGATGGGTGGGTTTATAGGTGTATTTTGACCCGCTGAATCCAAAAATCCAACCTTTGTTACACGAAAATACACCTGGAAAGAAGTTATTTCGCATGGTACGAAAAAGAGATGTTCGAAAATATTTTTTTTCAGAATCGAAATCGGACTTTAATGGGTGAGTTTCTAGGTGTATTTCGACCCGCTGAATCCAAAAATCCAACCTCTTTTGACCAAAAATATGCTTGGAAAAAAGTTATTTCGCATGGTACGAAAAAGAGATGATCGAAAATATTTTTTTTCAGAATCAAAATCGGACTTTGATGGGTGAGTTTCTAGGTGTATTTCCACCCGCTGAATCCGAAAATCCAAACTTTGATGAGCAAAAATATGCTTGGAAAAAATTTATTTCGCGTGTTACGAAAAAGAGATGATCGAAAATATCTGTCTCCAGAATCGGAATCGAACTTTGATGGGTGGGTTTATAGGTGTATTTTGACCCGCTGAATCCAAAAATCCAACCTTTGTTACACGAAAATACACCTGGAAAGAAGTTATTTCGCATGGTACGAAAAAGAGATGATCGAAAATATTTTTGTTCAGAATCAAAATCGGACTTTGATGGGTGAGTTTCTAGGTGTATTTCGACCCGCTGAATCCGAAAATCCAACCTTTGATGACCAAAAATATGCATGGAAAACAGTTATATCGCATGGTACGAAAAAGAGATGATCGAAAATATCTGTGTCCGGATTCGAAATCGAACTTCGATGGGTGGGTTTATAGGTGTATTTTGACCCGCTGAATCCAAAAATCCAACCTTTGTTACACGAAAATACACCTGGAAAGAAGTTATTTCGCATGGTACGAAAAAGAAATGATCGAAAATATTTTTGTTCAGAATCAAAATCGGACTTTGATGGGTGAGTTTCTAGGTGTATTTCGACCCGCTGAATCCGAAAATCCAAACTTTGATGAGCAAAAATATGCTTGGAAAAAAGTTATTTCGCATGGTACGAAAAAGAGATGATCGAAAATATCTGTCTCCAGAATCGGAATCGAACTTTGATGTGTGGGTTTATAGGTGTATTTTGACCCGCTGAATCCAAAAAGCGAACCTTTGTTACACGAAAATACACCTGGAAAGAAGTTATCTCGCATGGTACGAAAAAGAGATGATCGAAAATATTTATTTTCAGAGCCGGAATCGAACTTCAATGGGTGAGTTTCTAGGTGTATTTCGACCCGCTGAATCCAAAAATCCAACCTCTTTTGACCAAAAATATGCTTGGAAAAAAGTTATTTCGCATGGTACGAAAAAGAGATGATCGAAAATATTTTTTTTCAGAATCAAAATCGGACTTTGATGGGTGAGTTTCTAGGTGTATTTCCACCCGCTGAATCCGAAAATCCAACCTATGATGACCAAAAATATGCTTGGAAAAAAGTTATTTCGCATGGTACGAAAAAGAGATGATCGAAAATATCTGTCTCCGGATTCGAAATCGAACTTCGATGGGTGGGTTCATAGGTGTATTTTGACCCGCTGAATCCAAAAATCCAACCTTTGTTACACGAAAATACACCTGGAAAGAAGTTATTTCGCATGGTACGAAAAAGAAATGATCGAAAATATTTTTGTTCAGAATCAAAATCGGACTTTGATGGGTGAGTTTCTAGGTGTATTTCGACCCGCTGAATCCGAAAATCCAACCTTTGATGACCAAAAATATGCATGGAAAACAGTTATATCGCATGGTACGAAAAAGAGATGATCGAAAATATTTTTTTACAGATTCAAAATCGGACTTTGATGGGTGAGTTCCTAGGTGTATTTCGACCCGTTGAATCCGAAAATCCAAACTTTGATGAGCAAAAATATGCTTGGAAAAGAGTTATTTCGCATGGTACGAAAAAGAGATGATCGAAAATATCTGTCTCCAGAATGGGAATCGAACTTTGATGAGTGGGTTTATAGTTGTATTATGACCCGCTGAATACAAAAATCCAACCTTTGTTACACGAAAATACACCTGGAAAGAAGTTATTTCGCATGGTACGAAAAAGAAATGATCGAAAATATTTTTGTTCAGAATCAAAATCGGACTTTGATGGGTGAGTTTCTAGGTGTATTTCGACCCGGTGAATCCAAAAATCCAACCTCTTTTGACCAAAAATATGCTTGGAAAAAAATTATTTCGCATGGTACGAAAAAGAGATGATCGAAAATATTTTTTTTCAGAATCAAAATCGGACTTTGATGGGTGAGTTTCTAGGTGTATTTCCACCCGCTGAATCCGAAAATCCAACCTATGATGATCAAAAATATGCTTGGAAAAAAGGTATTTCGCATGGTACGAAAAAGAGATGATCGAAAATATCTGTCTCCGGATTCGAAATCGAACTTCGATGGGTGGGTTCATAGGTGTATTTTGACCCGCTGAATCCAAAAAACCAACCTTTGTTACACAAAAATACACCTGGAAAGAAGTTATTTCGCATGGTACGAAAAAGAGATGATCCAAAATATTTTTTTTCAGAATCAAAATCGGACTTCAATGTGTGAGTTGCTAGGTGTATTTCGAGCCCCTGAATCCGAAAATCCAACCTCTGATGACCAAAAATATGCTTGGAAAAAAGTTAGTTCGCATGGTACGAAAAAGAGACGATCGAAAATATTTTTTTTCAGAATCAAGATCGGACTTTGATGTGTGAGTTTCTAGGTGTATTTCGACCCGCTGAATTCGAATATCCAACCTTTGATGACCAAAAATATGCTTGGAAAAAAGTTATTTCGCATGGTACGAAAAAGAGATGATCGAAAATATCTGTCTCCAGAATCGGAATCGAACTTCGATGGGTGGGTTCATAGGTGTATTTTGACCCGCTGAATCCAAAAAACCAACCTTTGTTACACAAAAATACACCTGGAAAGAAGTTATCTCGCATGGTACGAAAAAGAGATGATCGAAAATATTTGTTTTCAGAGCCGGAATCGAACTTCAATGGGTGAGTTTCTAGGTGTATTTCGACCCGGTGAATCCAAAAATCCAACCTCTTTTGACCAAAAATATGCTTGGAAAAAAGTTATTTCGCATGGTACGAAAAAGAGATGATCGAAAATATTTTTTTTCAGAATCAAAATCGGACTTAGATGGGTGAGTTTCTAGGTGTATTTCCACCCGCTGAATCCGAAAATCCAACCTGTGATGACCGAAAATATGCTTGGAAAAAAGTTATTTCGCATGGTACGAAAAAGAGATGATCGAAAATATCTGTCTCCGGATTCCAAATCGAACTTCGATGGGTGGGTTTATAGGTGTATTTTGACCCGCTGAATCCAAAAATCCAACCTTTGTTACACGAAAATACACCTGGAAAGAAGTTATTTCGCATGGTACGAAAAAGAGATGTTCGAAAATATTTTTTTTCAGAATCGAAATCGGACTTTAATGGGTGAGTTTCTAGGTGTATTTCGACCCGCTGAATCCAAAAATCCAACCTCTTTTGACCAAAAATATGCTTGGAAAAAAGTTATTTCGCATGGTACGAAAAAGAGATGATCGAAAATATTTTTTTTCAGAATCAAAATCGGACTTTGATGGGTGAGTTTCTAGGTGTATTTCCACCCGCTGAATCCGAAAATCCAAACTTTGATGAGCAAAAATATGCTTGGAAAAAATTTATTTCGCGTGTTACGAAAAAGAGATGATCGAAAATATCTGTCTCCAGAATCGGAATCGAACTTTGATGGGTGGGTTTATAGGTGTATTTTGACCCGCTGAATCCAAAAATCCAACCTTTGTTACACGAAAATACACCTGGAAAGAAGTTATTTCGCATGGTACGAAAAAGAGATGATCGAAAATATTTTTGTTCAGAATCAAAATCGGACTTTGATGGGTGAGTTTCTAGGTGTATTTCGACCCGCTGAATCCGAAAATCCAACCTTTGATGACCAAAAATATGCATGGAAAACAGTTATATCGCATGGTACGAAAAAGAGATGATCGAAAATATCTGTGTCCGGATTCGAAATCGAACTTCGATGGGTGGGTTTATAGGTGTATTTTGACCCGCTGAATCCAAAAATCCAACCTTTGTTACACGAAAATACACCTGGAAAGAAGTTATTTCGCATGGTACGAAAAAGAAATGATCGAAAATATTTTTGTTCAGAATCAAAATCGGACTTTGATGGGTGAGTTTCTAGGTGTATTTCGACCCGCTGAATCCGAAAATCCAACCTTTGATGACCAAAAATATGCATGGAAAACAGTTATATCGCATGGTACGAAAAAGAGATGATCGAAAATATCTGTGTCCGGATTCGAAATCGAACTTCGATGGGTGGGTTTATAGGTGTATTTTGACCCGCTGATTCCAAAAATCCAACCTTTGTTACACGAAAATACACCTGGAAAGAAGTTATTTCGCATGGTACGAAAAAGAGATGTTCGAAAATATTTTTTTTCAGAATCGAAATCGGACTTTAATGGGTGAGTTTCTAGGTGTATTTCGACCCGCTGAATCCGAAAATCCAACCTTTGATGACCAAAAATATGCATGGAAAACAGTTATATCGCATGGTACGAAAAAGAGATGATCGAAAATATTTTTTTACAGATTCAAAATCGGACTTTGATGGGTGAGTTCCTAGGTGTATTTCGACCCGTTGAATCCGAAAATCCAAACTTTGATGAGCAAAAATATGCTTGGAAAAGAGTTATTTCGCATGGTACGAAAAAGAGATGATCGAAAATATCTGTCTCCAGAATGGGAATCGAACTTTGATGAGTGGGTTTATAGTTGTATTATGACCCGCTGAATACAAAAATCCAACCTTTGTTACACGAAAATACACCTGGAAAGAAGTTATTTCGCATGGTACGAAAAAGAAATGATCGAAAATATTTTTGTTCAGAATCAAAATCGGACTTTGATGGGTGAGTTTCTAGGTGTATTTCGACCCGGTGAATCCAAAAATCCAACCTCTTTTGACCAAAAATATGCTTGGAAAAAAATTATTTCGCATGGTACGAAAAAGAGATGATCGAAAATATTTTTTTTCAGAATCAAAATCGGACTTTGATGGGTGAGTTTCTAGGTGTATTTCCACCCGCTGAATCCGAAAATCCAACCTATGATGATCAAAAATATGCTTGGAAAAAAGGTATTTCGCATGGTACGAAAAAGAGATGATCGAAAATATCTGTCTCCGGATTCGAAATCGAACTTCGATGGGTGGGTTCATAGGTGTATTTTGACCCGCTGAATCCAAAAAACCAACCTTTGTTACACAAAAATACACCTGGAAAGAAGTTATTTCGCATGGTACGAAAAAGAGATGATCCAAAATATTTTTTTTCAGAATCAAAATCGGACTTCAATGTGTGAGTTGCTAGGTGTATTTCGAGCCCCTGAATCCGAAAATCCAACCTCTGATGACCAAAAATATGCTTGGAAAAAAGTTAGTTCGCATGGTACGAAAAAGAGACGATCGAAAATATTTTTTTTCAGAATCAAGATCGGACTTTGATGTGTGAGTTTCTAGGTGTATTTCGACCCGCTGAATTCGAATATCCAACCTTTGATGACCAAAAATATGCTTGGAAAAAAGTTATTTCGCATGGTACGAAAAAGAGATGATCGAAAATATCTGTCTCCAGAATCGGAATCGAACTTCGATGGGTGGGTTCATAGGTGTATTTCGACCCGCTGAATCCAAAAAACCAACCTTTGTTACACAAAAATACACCTGGAAAGAAGTTATCTCGCATGGTACGAAAAAGAGATGATCGAAAATATTTGTTTTCAGAGCCGGAATCGAACTCCAATGGGTGAGTTTCTAGGTGTATTTCGACCCGGTGAATCCAAAAATCCAACCTCTTTTGACCAAAAATATGCTTGGAAAAAAGTTATTTCGCATGGTACGAAAAAGAGATGATCGAAAATATTTTTTTTCAGAATCAAAATCGGACTTAGATGGGTGAGTTTCTAGGTGTATTTCCACCCGCTGAATCCGAAAATCCAACCTGTGATGACCGAAAATATGCTTGGAAAAAAGTTATTTCGCATGGTACGAAAAAGAGATGATCGAAAATATCTGTCTCCGGATTCGAAATCGAACTTCGATGGGTGGGTTTATAGGTGTATTTTGACCCGCTGAATCCAAAAATCCAACCTTTGTTACACGAAAATACACCTGGAAAGAAGTTATTTCGCATGGTACGAAAAAGAGATGTTCGAAAATATTTTTTTTCAGAATCGAAATCGGACTTTAATGGGTGAGTTTCTAGGTGTATTTCGACCCGCTGAATCCAAAAATCCAACCTCTTTTGACCAAAAATATGCTTGGAAAAAAGTTATTTCGCATGGTACGAAAAAGAGATGATCGAAAATATTTTTTTTCAGAATCAAAATCGGACTTTGATGGGTGAGTTTCTAGGTGTATTTCCACCCGCTGAATCCGAAAATCCAAACTTTGATGAGCAAAAATATGCTTGGAAAAAATTTATTTCGCGTGTTACGAAAAAGAGATGATCGAAAATATCTGTCTCCAGAATCGGAATCGAACTTTGATGGGTGGGTTTATAGGTGTATTTTGACCCGCTGAATCCAAAAATCCAACCTTTGTTACACGAAAATACACCTGGAAAGAAGTTATTTCGCATGGTACGAAAAAGAGATGATCGAAAATATTTTTGTTCAGAATCAAAATCGGACTTTGATGGGTGAGTTTCTAGGTGTATTTCGACCCGCTGAATCCGAAAATCCAACCTTTGATGACCAAAAATATGCATGGAAAACAGTTATATCGCATGGTACGAAAAAGAGATGATCGAAAATATCTGTGTCCGGATTCGAAATCGAACTTCGATGGGTGGGTTTATAGGTGTATTTTGACCCGCTGAATCCAAAAATCCAACCTTTGTTACACGAAAATACACCTGGAAAGAAGTTATTTCGCATGGTACGAAAAAGAAATGATCGAAAATATTTTTGTTCAGAATCAAAATCGGACTTTGATGGGTGAGTTTCTAGGTGTATTTCGACCCGCTGAATCCGAAAATCCAAACTTTGATGAGCAAAAATATGCTTGGAAAAAAGTTATTTCGCATGGTACGAAAAAGAGATGATCGAAAATATCTGTCTCCAGAATCGGAATCGAACTTTGATGTGTGGGTTTATAGGTGTATTTTGACCCGCTGAATCCAAAAAGCGAACCTTTGTTACACGAAAATACACCTGGAAAGAAGTTATCTCGCATGGTACGAAAAAGAGATGATCGAAAATATTTGTTTTCAGAGCCGGAATCGAACTTCAATGGGTGAGTTTCTAGGTGTATTTCGACCCGCTGAATCCAAAAATCCAACCTCTTTTGACCAAAAATATGCTTGGAAAAAAGTTATTTCGCATGGTACGAAAAAGAGATGATCGAAAATATTTTTTTTCAGAATCAAAATCGGACTTTGATGGGTGAGTTTCTAGGTGTATTTCCACCCGCTGAATCCGAAAATCCAACCTATGATGACCAAAAATATGCTTGGAAAAAAGTTATTTCGCATGGTACGAAAAAGAGATGATCGAAAATATCTGTCTCCGGATTCGAAATCGAACTTCGATGGGTGGGTTCATAGGTGTATTTTGACCCGCTGAATCCAAAAATCCAACCTTTGTTACACGAAAATACACCTGGAAAGAAGTTATTTCGCATGGTACGAAAAAGAAATGATCGAAAATATTTTTGTTCAGAATCAAAATCGGACTTTGATGGGTGAGTTTCTAGGTGTATTTCGACCCGCTGAATCCGAAAATCCAACCTTTGATGACCAAAAATATGCATGGAAAACAGTTATATCGCATGGTACGAAAAAGAGATGATCGAAAATATTTTTTTACAGATTCAAAATCGGACTTTGATGGGTGAGTTCCTAGGTGTATTTCGACCCGTTGAATCCGAAAATCCAAACTTTGATGAGCAAAAATATGCTTGGAAAAGAGTTATTTCGCATGGTACGAAAAAGAGATGATCGAAAATATCTGTCTCCAGAATGGGAATCGAACTTTGATGAGTGGGTTTATAGTTGTATTATGACCCGCTGAATACAAAAATCCAACCTTTGTTACACGAAAATACACCTGGAAAGAAGTTATTTCGCATGGTACGAAAAAGAAATGATCGAAAATATTTTTGTTCAGAATCAAAATCGGACTTTGATGGGTGAGTTTCTAGGTGTATTTCGACCCGGTGAATCCAAAAATCCAACCTCTTTTGACCAAAAATATGCTTGGAAAAAAATTATTTCGCATGGTACGAAAAAGAGATGATCGAAAATATTTTTTTTCAGAATCAAAATCGGACTTTGATGGGTGAGTTTCTAGGTGTATTTCCACCCGCTGAATCCGAAAATCCAACCTATGATGATCAAAAATATGCTTGGAAAAAAGGTATTTCGCATGGTACGAAAAAGAGATGATCGAAAATATCTGTCTCCGGATTCGAAATCGAACTTCGATGGGTGGGTTCATAGGTGTATTTTGACACGCTGAATCCAAAAAACCAACCTTTGTTACACAAAAATACACCTGGAAAGAAGTTATTTCGCATGGTACGAAAAAGAGATGATCCAAAATATTTTTTTTCAGAATCAAAATCGGACTTCAATGTGTGAGTTGCTAGGTGTATTTCGAGCCCCTGAATCCGAAAATCCAACCTCTGATGACCAAAAATATGCTTGGAAAAAAGTTAGTTCGCATGGTACGAAAAAGAGACGATCGAAAATATTTTTTTTCAGAATCGAGATCGGACTTTGATGTGTGAGTTTCTAGGTGTATTTCGACCCGCTGAATTCGAATATCCAACCTTTGATGACCAAAAATATGCTTGGAAAAAAGTTATTTCGCATGGTACGAAAAAGAGATGATCGAAAATATCTGTCTCCAGAATCGGAATCGAACTTCGATGGGTGGGTTCATAGGTGTATTTTGACCCGCTGAATCCAAAAAACCAACCTTTGTTACACAAAAATACACCTGGAAAGAAGTTATCTCGCATGGTACGAAAAAGAGATGATCGAAAATATTTGTTTTCAGAGCCGGAATCGAACTTCAATGGGTGAGTTTCTAGGTGTATTTCGACCCGGTGAATCCAAAAATCCAACCTCTTTTGACCAAAAATATGCTTGGAAAAAAGTTATTTCGCATGGTACGAAAAAGAGATGATCGAAAATATTTTTTTTCAGAATCAAAATCGGACTTAGATGGGTGAGTTTCTAGGTGTATTTCCACCCGCTGAATCCGAAAATCCAACCTGTGATGACCGAAAATATGCTTGGAAAAAAGTTATTTCGCATGGTACGAAAAAGAGATGATCGAAAATATCTGTCTCCGGATTCGAAATCGAACTTCGATGGGTGGGTTTATAGGTGTATTTTGACCCGCTGAATCCAAAAATCCAACCTTTGTTACACGAAAATACACCTGGAAAGAAGTTATTTCGCATGGTACGAAAAAGAGATGTTCGAAAATATTTTTTTTCAGAATCGAAATCGGACTTTAATGGGTGAGTTTCTAGGTGTATTTCGACCCGCTGAATCCAAAAATCCAACCTCTTTTGACCAAAAATATGCTTGGAAAAAAGTTATTTCGCATGGTACGAAAAAGAGATGATCGAAAATATTTTTTTTCAGAATCAAAATCGGACTTTGATGGGTGAGTTTCTAGGTGTATTTCCACCCGCTGAATCCGAAAATCCAAACTTTGATGAGCAAAAATATGCTTGGAAAAAATTTATTTCGCGTGTTACGAAAAAGAGATGATCGAAAATATCTGTCTCCAGAATCGGAATCGAACTTTGATGGGTGGGTTTATAGGTGTATTTTGACCCGCTGAATCCAAAAATCCAACCTTTGTTACACGAAAATACACCTGGAAAGAAGTTATTTCGCATGGTACGAAAAAGAGATGATCGAAAATATTTTTGTTCAGAATCAAAATCGGACTTTGATGGGTGAGTTTCTAGGTGTATTTCGACCCGCTGAATCCGAAAATCCAACCTTTGATGACCAAAAATATGCATGGAAAACAGTTATATCGCATGGTACGAAAAAGAGATGATCGAAAATGTCTGTGTCCGGATTCGAAATCGAACTTCGATGGGTGGGTTTATAGGTGTATTTTGACCCGCTGAATCCAAAAATCCAACCTTTGTTACACGAAAATACACCTGGAAAGAAGTTATTTCGCATGGTACGAAAAAGAAATGATCGAAAATATTTTTGTTCAGAATCAAAATCGGACTTTGATGGGTGAGTTTCTAGGTGTATTTCGACCCGCTGAATCCGAAAATCCAACCTTTGATGACCAAAAATATGCATGGAAAACAGTTATATCGCATGGTACGAAAAAGAGATGATCGAAAATATCTGTGTCCGGATTCGAAATCGAACTTCGATGGGTGGGTTTATAGGTGTATTTTGACCCGCTGAATCCAAAAATCCAACCTTTGTTACACGAAAATACACCTGGAAAGAAGTTATTTCGCATGGTACGAAAAAGAGATGTTCGAAAATATTTTTTTTCAGAATCGAAATCGGACTTTGATGGGTGAGTTTCTAGGTGTATTTCGACCCGCTGAATCCGAAAATCCAACCTTTGATGACCAAAAATATGCATGGAAAACAGTTATATCGCATGGTACGAAAAAGAGATGATCGAAAATATTTTTTTACAGATTCAAAATCGGACTTTGATGGGTGAGTTCCTAGGTGTATTTCGACCCGTTGAATCCGAAAATCCAAACTTTGATGAGCAAAAATATGCTTGGAAAAGAGTTATTTCGCATGGTACGAAAAAGAGATGATCGAAAATATCTGTCTCCAGAATGGGAATCGAACTTTGATGAGTGGGTTTATAGTTGTATTATGACCCGCTGAATACAAAAATCCAACCTTTGTTACACGAAAATACACCTGGAAAGAAGTTATTTCGCATGGTACGAAAAAGAAATGATCGAAAATATTTTTGTTCAGAATCAAAATCGGACTTTGATGGGTGAGTTTCTAGGTGTATTTCGACCCGGTGAATCCAAAAATCCAACCTCTTTTGACCAAAAATATGCTTGGAAAAAAATTATTTCGCATGGTACGAAAAAGAGATGATCGAAAATATTTTTTTTCAGAATCAAAATCGGACTTTGATGGGTGAGTTTCTAGGTGTATTTCCACCCGCTGAATCCGAAAATCCAACCTATGATGATCAAAAATATGCTTGGAAAAAAGGTATTTCGCATGGTACGAAAAAGAGATGATCGAAAATATCTGTCTCCGGATTCGAAATCGAACTTCGATGGGTGGGTTCATAGGTGTATTTTGACCCGCTGAATCCAAAAAACCAACCTTTGTTACACAAAAATACACCTGGAAAGAAGTTATTTCGCATGGTACGAAAAAGAGATGATCCAAAATATTTTTTTTCAGAATCAAAATCGGACTTCAATGTGTGAGTTGCTAGGTGTATTTCGAGCCCCTGAATCCGAAAATCCAACCTCTGATGACCAAAAATATGCTTGGAAAAAAGTTAGTTCGCATGGTACGAAAAAGAGACGATCGAAAATATTTTTTTTCAGAATCAAGATCGGACTTTGATGTGTGAGTTTCTAGGTGTATTTCGACCCGCTGAATTCGAATATCCAACCTTTGATGACCAAAAATATGCTTGGAAAAAAGTTATTTCGCATGGTACGAAAAAGAGATGATCGAAAATATCTGTCTCCAGAATCGGAATCGAACTTCGATGGGTGGGTTCATAGGTGTATTTTGACCCGCTGAATCCAAAAAACCAACCTTTGTTACACAAAAATACACCTGGAAAGAAGTTATCTCGCATGGTACGAAAAAGAGATGATCGAAAATATTTGTTTTCAGAGCCGGAATCGAACTTCAATGGGTGAGTTTCTAGGTGTATTTCGACCCGGTGAATCCAAAAATCCAACCTCTTTTGACCAAAAATATGCTTGGAAAAAAGTTATTTCGCATGGTACGAAAAAGAGATGATCGAAAATATTTTTTTTCAGAATCAAAATCGGACTTAGATGGGTGAGTTTCTAGGTGTATTTCCACCCGCTGAATCCGAAAATCCAACCTGTGATGACCGAAAATATGCTTGGAAAAAAGTTATTTCGCATGGTACGAAAAAGAGATGATCGAAAATATCTGTCTCCGGATTCGAAATCGAACTTCGATGGGTGGGTTCATAGGTGTATTTTGACCCGCTGAATCCAAAAATCCAACCTTTGTTACACGAAAATACACCTGGAAAGAAGTTATTTCGCATGGTACGAAAAAGAAATGATCGAAAATATTTTTGTTCAGAATCAAAATCGGACTTTGATGGGTGAGTTTCTAGGTGTATTTCGACCCGCTGAATCCGAAAATCCAACCTTTGATGACCAAAAATATGCATGGAAAACAGTTATATCGCATGGTACGAAAAAGAGATGATCGAAAATATTTTTTTACAGATTCAAAATCGGACTTTGATGGGTGAGTTCCTAGGTGTATTTCGACCCGTTGAATCCGAAAATCCAAACTTTGATGAGCAAAAATATGCTTGGAAAAGAGTTATTTCGCATGGTACGAAAAAGAGATGATCGAAAATATCTGTCTCCAGAATGGGAATCGAACTTTGATGAGTGGGTTTATAGTTGTATTATGACCCGCTGAATACAAAAATCCAACCTTTGTTACACGAAAATACACCTGGAAAGAAGTTATTTCGCATGGTACGAAAAAGAAATGATCGAAAATATTTTTGTTCAGAATCAAAATCGGACTTTGATGGGTGAGTTTCTAGGTGTATTTCGACCCGGTGAATCCAAAAATCCAACCTCTTTTGACCAAAAATATGCTTGGAAAAAAATTATTTCGCATGGTACGAAAAAGAGATGATCGAAAATATTTTTTTTCAGAATCAAAATCGGACTTTGATGGGTGAGTTTCTAGGTGTATTTCCACCCGCTGAATCCGAAAATCCAACCTATGATGATCAAAAATATGCTTGGAAAAAAGGTATTTCGCATGGTACGAAAAAGAGATGATCGAAAATATCTGTCTCCGGATTCGAAATCGAACTTCGATGGGTGGGTTCATAGGTGTATTTTGACACGCTGAATCCAAAAAACCAACCTTTGTTACACAAAAATACACCTGGAAAGAAGTTATTTCGCATGGTACGAAAAAGAGATGATCCAAAATATTTTTTTTCAGAATCAAAATCGGACTTCAATGTGTGAGTTGCTAGGTGTATTTCGAGCCCCTGAATCCGAAAATCCAACCTCTGATGACCAAAAATATGCTTGGAAAAAAGTTAGTTCGCATGGTACGAAAAAGAGACGATCGAAAATATTTTTTTTCAGAATCGAGATCGGACTTTGATGTGTGAGTTTCTAGGTGTATTTCGACCCGCTGAATTCGAATATCCAACCTTTGATGACCAAAAATATGCTTGGAAAAAAGTTATTTCGCATGGTACGAAAAAGAGATGATCGAAAATATCTGTCTCCAGAATCGGAATCGAACTTCGATGGGTGGGTTCATAGGTGTATTTTGACCCGCTGAATCCAAAAAACCAACCTTTGTTACACAAAAATACACCTGGAAAGAAGTTATCTCGCATGGTACGAAAAAGAGATGATCGAAAATATTTGTTTTCAGAGCCGGAATCGAACTTCAATGGGTGAGTTTCTAGGTGTATTTCGACCCGGTGAATCCAAAAATCCAACCTCTTTTGACCAAAAATATGCTTGGAAAAAAGTTATTTCGCATGGTACGAAAAAGAGATGATCGAAAATATTTTTTTTCAGAATCAAAATCGGACTTAGATGGGTGAGTTTCTAGGTGTATTTCCACCCGCTGAATCCGAAAATCCAACCTGTGATGACCGAAAATATGCTTGGAAAAAAGTTATTTCGCATGGTACGAAAAAGAGATGATCGAAAATATCTGTCTCCGGATTCGAAATCGAACTTCGATGGGTGGGTTTATAGGTGTATTTTGACCCGCTGAATCCAAAAATCCAACCTTTGTTACACGAAAATACACCTGGAAAGAAGTTATTTCGCATGGTACGAAAAAGAGATGTTCGAAAATATTTTTTTTCAGAATCGAAATCGGACTTTAATGGGTGAGTTTCTAGGTGTATTTCGACCCGCTGAATCCAAAAATCCAACCTCTTTTGACCAAAAATATGCTTGGAAAAAAGTTATTTCGCATGGTACGAAAAAGAGATGATCGAAAATATTTTTTTTCAGAATCAAAATCGGACTTTGATGGGTGAGTTTCTAGGTGTATTTCCACCCGCTGAATCCGAAAATCCAAACTTTGATGAGCAAAAATATGCTTGGAAAAAATTTATTTCGCGTGTTACGAAAAAGAGATGATCGAAAATATCTGTCTCCAGAATCGGAATCGAACTTTGATGGGTGGGTTTATAGGTGTATTTTGACCCGCTGAATCCAAAAATCCAACCTTTGTTACACGAAAATACACCTGGAAAGAAGTTATTTCGCATGGTACGAAAAAGAGATGATCGAAAATATTTTTGTTCAGAATCAAAATCGGACTTTGATGGGTGAGTTTCTAGGTGTATTTCGACCCGCTGAATCCGAAAATCCAACCTTTGATGACCAAAAATATGCATGGAAAACAGTTATATCGCATGGTACGAAAAAGAGATGATCGAAAATGTCTGTGTCCGGATTCGAAATCGAACTTCGATGGGTGGGTTTATAGGTGTATTTTGACCCGCTGAATCCAAAAATCCAACCTTTGTTACACGAAAATACACCTGGAAAGAAGTTATTTCGCATGGTACGAAAAAGAAATGATCGAAAATATTTTTGTTCAGAATCAAAATCGGACTTTGATGGGTGAGTTTCTAGGTGTATTTCGACCCGCTGAATCCGAAAATCCAACCTTTGATGACCAAAAATATGCATGGAAAACAGTTATATCGCATGGTACGAAAAAGAGATGATCGAAAATATCTGTGTCCGGATTCGAAATCGAACTTCGATGGGTGGGTTTATAGGTGTATTTTGACCCGCTGAATCCAAAAATCCAACCTTTGTTACACGAAAATACACCTGGAAAGAAGTTATTTCGCATGGTACGAAAAAGAGATGTTCGAAAATATTTTTTTTCAGAATCGAAATCGGACTTTGATGGGTGAGTTTCTAGGTGTATTTCGACCCGCTGAATCCGAAAATCCAACCTTTGATGACCAAAAATATGCATGGAAAACAGTTATATCGCATGGTACGAAAAAGAGATGATCGAAAATATTTTTTTACAGATTCAAAATCGGACTTTGATGGGTGAGTTCCTAGGTGTATTTCGACCCGTTGAATCCGAAAATCCAAACTTTGATGAGCAAAAATATGCTTGGAAAAGAGTTATTTCGCATGGTACGAAAAAGAGATGATCGAAAATATCTGTCTCCAGAATGGGAATCGAACTTTGATGAGTGGGTTTATAGTTGTATTATGACCCGCTGAATACAAAAATCCAACCTTTGTTACACGAAAATACACCTGGAAAGAAGTTATTTCGCATGGTACGAAAAAGAAATGATCGAAAATATTTTTGTTCAGAATCAAAATCGGACTTTGATGGGTGAGTTTCTAGGTGTATTTCGACCCGGTGAATCCAAAAATCCAACCTCTTTTGACCAAAAATATGCTTGGAAAAAAATTATTTCGCATGGTACGAAAAAGAGATGATCGAAAATATTTTTTTTCAGAATCAAAATCGGACTTTGATGGGTGAGTTTCTAGGTGTATTTCCACCCGCTGAATCCGAAAATCCAACCTATGATGATCAAAAATATGCTTGGAAAAAAGGTATTTCGCATGGTACGAAAAAGAGATGATCGAAAATATCTGTCTCCGGATTCGAAATCGAACTTCGATGGGTGGGTTCATAGGTGTATTTTGACCCGCTGAATCCAAAAAACCAACCTTTGTTACACAAAAATACACCTGGAAAGAAGTTATTTCGCATGGTACGAAAAAGAGATGATCCAAAATATTTTTTTTCAGAATCAAAATCGGACTTCAATGTGTGAGTTGCTAGGTGTATTTCGAGCCCCTGAATCCGAAAATCCAACCTCTGATGACCAAAAATATGCTTGGAAAAAAGTTAGTTCGCATGGTACGAAAAAGAGACGATCGAAAATATTTTTTTTCAGAATCAAGATCGGACTTTGATGTGTGAGTTTCTAGGTGTATTTCGACCCGCTGAATTCGAATATCCAACCTTTGATGACCAAAAATATGCTTGGAAAAAAGTTATTTCGCATGGTACGAAAAAGAGATGATCGAAAATATCTGTCTCCAGAATCGGAATCGAACTTCGATGGGTGGGTTCATAGGTGTATTTTGACCCGCTGAATCCAAAAAACCAACCTTTGTTACACAAAAATACACCTGGAAAGAAGTTATCTCGCATGGTACGAAAAAGAGATGATCGAAAATATTTGTTTTCAGAGCCGGAATCGAACTTCAATGGGTGAGTTTCTAGGTGTATTTCGACCCGGTGAATCCAAAAATCCAACCTCTTTTGACCAAAAATATGCTTGGAAAAAAGTTATTTCGCATGGTACGAAAAAGAGATGATCGAAAATATTTTTTTTCAGAATCAAAATCGGACTTAGATGGGTGAGTTTCTAGGTGTATTTCCACCCGCTGAATCCGAAAATCCAACCTGTGATGACCGAAAATATGCTTGGAAAAAAGTTATTTCGCATGGTACGAAAAAGAGATGATCGAAAATATCTGTCTCCGGATTCGAAATCGAACTTCGATGGGTGGGTTTATAGGTGTATTTTGACCCGCTGAATCCAAAAATCCAACCTTTGTTACACGAAAATACACCTGGAAAGAAGTTATTTCGCATGGTACGAAAAAGAGATGTTCGAAAATATTTTTTTTCAGAATCGAAATCGGACTTTAATGGGTGAGTTTCTAGGTGTATTTCGACCCGCTGAATCCAAAAATCCAACCTCTTTTGACCAAAAATATGCTTGGAAAAAAGTTATTTCGCATGGTACGAAAAAGAGATGATCGAAAATATTTTTTTTCAGAATCAAAATCGGACTTTGATGGGTGAGTTTCTATGTGTATTTCCACCCGCTGAATCCGAAAATCCAAACTTTGATGAGCAAAAATATGCTTGGAAAAAATTTATTTCGCGTGTTACGAAAAAGAGATGATCGAAAATATCTGTCTCCAGAATCGGAATCGAACTTTGATGGGTGGGTTTATAGGTGTATTTTGACCCGCTGAATCCAAAAATCCAACCTTTGTTACACGAAAATACACCTGGAAAGAAGTTATTTCGCATGGTACGAAAAAGAGATGATCGAAAATATTTTTGTTCAGAATCAAAATCGGACTTTGATGGGTGAGTTTCTAGGTGTATTTCGACCCGCTGAATCCGAAAATCCAACCTTTGATGACCAAAAATATGCATGGAAAACAGTTATATCGCATGGTACGAAAAAGAGATGATCGAAAATATCTGTGTCCGGATTCGAAATCGAACTTCGATGGGTGGGTTTATAGGTGTATTTTGACCCGCTGAATCCAAAAATCCAACCTTTGTTACACGAAAATACACCTGGAAAGAAGTTATTTCGCATGGTACGAAAAAGAAATGATCGAAAATATTTTTGTTCAGAATCAAAATCGGACTTTGATGGGTGAGTTTCTAGGTGTATTTCGACCCGCTGAATCCGAAAATCCAACCTTTGATGACCAAAAATATGCATGGAAAACAGTTATATCGCATGGTACGAAAAAGAGATGATCGAAAATATCTGTGTCCGGATTCGAAATCGAACTTCGATGGGTGGGTTTATAGGTGTATTTTGACCCGCTGAATCCAAAAATCCAACCTTTGTTACACGAAAATACACCTGGAAAGAAGTTATTTCGCATGGTACGAAAAAGAGATGTTCGAAAATATTTTTTTTCAGAATCGAAATCGGACTTTAATGGGTGAGTTTCTAGGTGTATTTCGACCCGCTGAATCCGAAAATCCAACCTTTGATGACCAAAAATATGCATGGAAAACAGTTATATCGCATGGTACGAAAAAGAGATGATCGAAAATATTTTTTTACAGATTCAAAATCGGACTTTGATGGGTGAGTTCCTAGGTGTATTTCGACCCGTTGAATCCGAAAATCCAAACTTTGATGAGCAAAAATATGCTTGGAAAAGAGTTATTTCGCATGGTACGAAAAAGAGATGATCGAAAATATCTGTCTCCAGAATGGGAATCGAACTTTGATGAGTGGGTTTATAGTTGTATTATGACCCGCTGAATACAAAAATCCAACCTTTGTTACACGAAAATACACCTGGAAAGAAGTTATTTCGCATGGTACGAAAAAGAAATGATCGAAAATATTTTTGTTCAGAATCAAAATCGGACTTTGATGGGTGAGTTTCTAGGTGTATTTCGACCCGGTGAATCCAAAAATCCAACCTCTTTTGACCAAAAATATGCTTGGAAAAAAATTATTTCGCATGGTACGAAAAAGAGATGATCGAAAATATTTTTTTTCAGAATCAAAATCGGACTTTGATGGGTGAGTTTCTAGGTGTATTTCCACCCGCTGAATCCGAAAATCCAACCTATGATGATCAAAAATATGCTTGGAAAAAAGGTATTTCGCATGGTACGAAAAAGAGATGATCGAAAATATCTGTCTCCGGATTCGAAATCGAACTTCGATGGGTGGGTTCATAGGTGTATTTTGACCCGCTGAATCCAAAAAACCAACCTTTGTTACACAGAAATACACCTGGAAAGAAGTTATTTCGCATGGTACGAAAAAGAGATGATCCAAAATATTTTTTTTCAGAATCAAAATCGGACTTCAATGTGTGAGTTGCTAGGTGTATTTCGAGCCCCTGAATCCGAAAATCCAACCTCTGATGACCAAAAATATGCTTGGAAAAAAGTTAGTTCGCATGGTACGAAAAAGAGACGATCGAAAATATTTTTTTTCAGAATCAAGATCGGACTTTGATGTGTGAGTTTCTAGGTGTATTTCGACCCGCTGAATTCGAATATCCAACCTTTGATGACCAAAAATATGCTTGGAAAAAAGTTATTTCGCATGGTACGAAAAAGAGATGATCGAAAATATCTGTCTCCAGAATCGGAATCGAACTTCGATGGGTGGGTTCATAGGTGTATTTTGACCCGCTGAATCCAAAAAACCAACCTTTGTTACACAAAAATACACCTGGAAAGAAGTTATCTCGCATGGTACGAAAAAGAGATGATCGAAAATATTTGTTTTCAGAGCCGGAATCGAACTTCAATGGGTGAGTTTCTAGGTGTATTTCGACCCGGTGAATCCAAAAATCCAACCTCTTTTGACCAAAAATATGCTTGGAAAAAAGTTATTTCGCATGGTACGAAAAAGAGATGATCGAAAATATTTTTTTTCAGAATCAAAATCGGACTTAGATGGGTGAGTTTCTAGGTGTATTTCCACCCGCTGAATCCGAAAATCCAACCTGTGATGACCGAAAATATGCTTGGAAAAAAGTTATTTCGCATGGTACGAAAAAGAGATGATCGAAAATATCTGTCTCCGGATTCGAAATCGAACTTCGATGGGTGGGTTTATAGGTGTATTTTGACCCGCTGAATCCAAAAATCCAACCTTTGTTACACGAAAATACACCTGGAAAGAAGTTATTTCGCATGGTACGAAAAAGAGATGTTCGAAAATATTTTTTTTCAGAATCGAAATCGGACTTTAATGGGTGAGTTTCTAGGTGTATTTCGACCCGCTGAATCCAAAAATCCAACCTCTTTTGACCAAAAATATGCTTGGAAAAAAGTTATTTCGCATGGTACGAAAAAGAGATGATCGAAAATATTTTTTTTCAGAATCAAAATCGGACTTTGATGGGTGAGTTTCTATGTGTATTTCCACCCGCTGAATCCGAAAATCCAAACTTTGATGAGCAAAAATATGCTTGGAAAAAATTTATTTCGCGTGTTACGAAAAAGAGATGATCGAAAATATCTGTCTCCAGAATCGGAATCGAACTTTGATGGGTGGGTTTATAGGTGTATTTTGACCCGCTGAATCCAAAAATCCAACCTTTGTTACACGAAAATACACCTGGAAAGAAGTTATTTCGCATGGTACGAAAAAGAGATGATCGAAAATATTTTTGTTCAGAATCAAAATCGGACTTTGATGGGTGAGTTTCTAGGTGTATTTCGACCCGCTGAATCCGAAAATCCAACCTTTGATGACCAAAAATATGCATGGAAAACAGTTATATCGCATGGTACGAAAAAGAGATGATCGAAAATATCTGTGTCCGGATTCGAAATCGAACTTCGATGGGTGGGTTTATAGGTGTATTTTGACCCGCTGAATCCAAAAATCCAACCTTTGTTACACGAAAATACACCTGGAAAGAAGTTATTTCGCATGGTACGAAAAAGAAATGATCGAAAATATTTTTGTTCAGAATCAAAATCGGACTTTGATGGGTGAGTTTCTAGGTGTATTTCGACCCGCTGAATCCGAAAATCCAACCTTTGATGACCAAAAATATGCATGGAAAACAGTTATATCGCATGGTACGAAAAAGAGATGATCGAAAATATCTGTGTCCGGATTCGAAATCGAACTTCGATGGGTGGGTTTATAGGTGTATTTTGACCCGCTGAATCCAAAAATCCAACCTTTGTTACACGAAAATACACCTGGAAAGAAGTTATTTCGCATGGTACGAAAAAGAGATGTTCGAAAATATTTTTTTTCAGAATCGAAATCGGACTTTAATGGGTGAGTTTCTAGGTGTATTTCGACCCGCTGAATCCGAAAATCCAACCTTTGATGACCAAAAATATGCATGGAAAACAGTTATATCGCATGGTACGAAAAAGAGATGATCGAAAATATTTTTTTACAGATTCAAAATCGGACTTTGATGGGTGAGTTCCTAGGTGTATTTCGACCCGTTGAATCCGAAAATCCAAACTTTGATGAGCAAAAATATGCTTGGAAAAGAGTTATTTCGCATGGTACGAAAAAGAGATGATCGAAAATATCTGTCTCCAGAATGGGAATCGAACTTTGATGAGTGGGTTTATAGTTGTATTATGACCCGCTGAATACAAAAATCCAACCTTTGTTACACGAAAATACACCTGGAAAGAAGTTATTTCGCATGGTACGAAAAAGAAATGATCGAAAATATTTTTGTTCAGAATCAAAATCGGACTTTGATGGGTGAGTTTCTAGGTGTATTTCGACCCGGTGAATCCAAAAATCCAACCTCTTTTGACCAAAAATATGCTTGGAAAAAAATTATTTCGCATGGTACGAAAAAGAGATGATCGAAAATATTTTTTTTCAGAATCAAAATCGGACTTTGATGGGTGAGTTTCTAGGTGTATTTCCACCCGCTGAATCCGAAAATCCAACCTATGATGATCAAAAATATGCTTGGAAAAAAGGTATTTCGCATGGTACGAAAAAGAGATGATCGAAAATATCTGTCTCCGGATTCGAAATCGAACTTCGATGGGTGGGTTCATAGGTGTATTTTGACCCGCTGAATCCAAAAAACCAACCTTTGTTACACAGAAATACACCTGGAAAGAAGTTATTTCGCATGGTACGAAAAAGAGATGATCCAAAATATTTTTTTTCAGAATCAAAATCGGACTTCAATGTGTGAGTTGCTAGGTGTATTTCGAGCCCCTGAATCCGAAAATCCAACCTCTGATGACCAAAAATATGCTTGGAAAAAAGTTAGTTCGCATGGTACGAAAAAGAGACGATCGAAAATATTTTTTTTCAGAATCAAGATCGGACTTTGATGTGTGAGTTTCTAGGTGTATTTCGACCCGCTGAATTCGAATATCCAACCTTTGATGACCAAAAATATGCTTGGAAAAAAGTTATTTCGCATGGTACGAAAAAGAGATGATCGAAAATATCTGTCTCCAGAATCGGAATCGAACTTCGATGGGTGGGTTCATAGGTGTATTTTGACCCGCTGAATCCAAAAAACCAACCTTTGTTACACAAAAATACACCTGGAAAGAAGTTATCTCGCATGGTACGAAAAAGAGATGATCGAAAATATTTGTTTTCAGAGCCGGAATCGAACTTCAATGGGTGAGTTTCTAGGTGTATTTCGACCCGGTGAATCCAAAAATCCAACCTCTTTTGACCAAAAATATGCTTGGAAAAAAGTTATTTCGCATGGTACGAAAAAGAGATGATCGAAAATATTTTTTTTCAGAATCAAAATCGGACTTAGATGGGTGAGTTTCTAGGTGTATATCCACCCGCTGAATCCGAAAATCCAACCTGTGATGACCGAAAATATGCTTGGAAGAAAGTTATTTCGCATGGTACGAAAAAGAGATGATCGAAAATATCTGTCTCCGGATTCGAAATCGAACTTCGATGGGTGGGTTTATAGGTGTATTTTGACCCGCTGAATCCAAAAATCCAACCTTTGTTACACGAAAATACACCTGGAAAGAAGTTATTTCGCATGGTACGAAAAAGAGATGTTCGAAAATATTTTTTTTCAGAATCGAAATCGGACTTTAATGGGTGAGTTTCTAGGTGTATTTCGACCCGCTGAATCCAAAAATCCAACCTCTTTTGACCAAAAATATGCTTGGAAAAAAGTTATTTCGCATGGTACGAAAAAGAGATGATCGAAAATATTTTTTTTCAGAATCAAAATCGGACTTTGATGGGTGAGTTTCTAGGTGTATTTCCACCCGCTGAATCCGAAAATCCAAACTTTGATGAGCAAAAATATGCTTGGAAAAAATTTATTTCGCGTGTTACGAAAAAGAGATGATCGAAAATATCTGTCTCCAGAATCGGAATCGAACTTTGATGGGTGGGTTTATAGGTGTATTTTGACCCGCTGAATCCAAAAATCCAACCTTTGTTACACGAAAATACACCTGGAAAGAAGTTATTTCGCATGGTACGAAAAAGAGATGATCGAAAATATTTTTGTTCAGAATCAAAATCGGACTTTGATGGGTGAGTTTCTAGGTGTATTTCGACCCGCTGAATCCGAAAATCCAACCTTTGATGACCAAAAATATGCATGGAAAACAGTTATATCGCATGGTACGAAAAAGAGATGATCGAAAATATCTGTGTCCGGATTCGAAATCGAACTTCGATGGGTGGGTTTATAGGTGTATTTTGACCCGCTGAATCCAAAAATCCAACCTTTGTTACACGAAAATACACCTGGAAAGAAGTTATTTCGCATGGTACGAAAAAGAAATGATCGAAAATATTTTTGTTCAGAATCAAAATCGGACTTTGATGGGTGAGTTTCTAGGTGTATTTCGACCCGCTGAATCCGAAAATCCAAACTTTGATGAGCAAAAATATGCTTGGAAAAAAGTTATTTCGCATGGTACGAAAAAGAGATGATCGAAAATATCTGTCTCCAGAATGGGAATCGAACTTTGATGAGTGGGTTTATAGTTGTATTATGACCCGCTGAATCCAAAAATCCAACCTATGTTACACGAAAATACACCTGGAAAGAAGTTATTCCGCATGGTACGAAAAAGAGATGTTCGAAAATATTTTTTTTCAGAATCGAAATCGGACTTTAATGGGTGAGTTTCTAGGTGTATTTCGACCCGCTGAATCCGAAAATCTAAACTTTGATGGGCAAAAATATGCTTGGAAAAAAGTTATTTCGCACGGTACGAAAAAGAGATGATCGAAAATATCTGTCTCCAGAATCGGAATCGAACTTTGATGTGTGGGTTTATAGGTGTATTTTGACCCGCTGAATCCAAAAAGCCAACCTTTGTTACACGAAAATACACCTGGAAAGAAGTTATCTCGCATGGTACGAAAAAGAGATGATCGAAAATATTTGTTTTCAGAGCCGGAATCGAACTTCAATGGGTGAGTTTCTAGGTGTATTTCGACCCGCTGAATCCAAAAATCCAACCTCTTTTGACCAAAAATATGCTTGGAAAAAAGTTATTTCGCATGGTACGAAAAAGAGATGATCGAAAATATTTTTTTTCAGAATCAAAATCGGACTTTGATGGGTGAGTTTCTAGGTGTATTTCCACCCGCTGAATCCGAAAATCCAACCTATGATGACCAAAAATATGCTTGGAAAAAAGTTATTTCGCATGGTACGAAAAAGAGATGATCGAAAATATCTGTCTCCGGATTCGAAATCGAACTTCGATGGGTGGGTTCATAGGTGTATTTCCACCCGCTGAATCCGAAAATCCAACCTTTGATGACCAAAAATATGCATGGAAAACAGTTATATCGCATGGTACGAAAAAGAGATGATCGAAAATATTTTTTTACAGATTCAAAATCGGACTTTGATGGGTGAGTTCCTAGGTGTATTTCGACCCGTTGAATCCGAAAATCCAAACTTTGATGAGCAAAAATATGCTTGGAAAAGAGTTATTTCGCATGGTACGAAAAAGAGATGATCGAAAATATCTGTCTCCAGAATGGGAATCGAACGTTGATGAGTGGGTTTATAGTTGTATTATGACCCGCTGAATACAAAAATCCAACCTTTGTTACACGAAAATACACCTGGAAAGAAGTTATTTCGCATGGTACGAAAAAGAAATGATCGAAAATATTTTTGTTCAGAATCAAAATCGGACTTTGATGGGTGAGTTTCTAGGTGTATTTCGACCCGGTGAATCCAAAAATCCAACCTCTTTTGGCCAAAAATATGCTTGGAAAAAAATTATTTCGCATGGTACGAAAAAGAGATGATCGAAAATATTTTTTTTCAGAATCAAAATCGGACTTTGATGGGTGAGTTTCTAGGTGTATTTCCACCCGCTGAATCCGAAAATCCAACCTATGATGATCAAAAATATGCTTGGAAAAAAGGTATTTCGCATGGTACGAAAAAGAGATGATCGAAAATATCTGTCTCCGGATTCGAAATCAAACTTCGATGGGTGGGTTTATAGGTGTATTTTGACCCGCTGAATCCAAAAAACCAACCTTTGTTACACAAAAATACACCTGGAAAGAAGTTATTTCGCATGGTACGAAAAAGAGATGATCCAAAATATTTTTTTTCAGAATCAAAATCGGACTTCAATGTGTGAGTTGCTAGGTGTATTTCGAGCCCCTGAATCCGAAAATCCAACCTCTGATGACCAAAAATATGCTTGGAAAAAAGTTAGTTCGCATGGTACGAAAAAGAGACGATCGAAAATATTTTTTTTCAGAATCAAGATCGGACTTTGATGTGTGCGTTTCTAGGTGTATTTCGACCCGCTGAATTCGAATATCCAACCTTTGATGACCAAAAATATGCTTGGAAAAAAGTTATTTCGCATGGTACGAAAAAGAGATGATCGAAAATATCTGTCTCCAGAATCGGAATCGAACTTTGATGGGTGGGTTTATAGGTGTATTTTGACCCGCTGAATCCAAAAATCCAACCTTTCTTACACGAAAATACACCTGGAAAGAAGTTATTTCGCATGGTACGACAAAGAGATGATCGAAAATATTTTTTTTCAGAATCAAAATCGGACTTTAATGGGTGAGTTTCTAGGTGTATTTCGACCCGCTGAATCCAGAAATCCAACCTCTTATGACCAAAAATATGCTTGGAAAAAAGTTATTTCGCATGGTACGAAAAAGAGATGATCGAAAATATTTTTTTTCAGAATCAAGATCGGACTGCGATGGGTGAGTTTCTAGGTGTATTTCGACCCGCTGAATCCGAGAATCCAAACTTTGATGAGCAAAAATATGCTTGGAAAAAAGTTATTTCGCGTGTTACGAAAAAGAGATGATCGAAAATATCTGTCTCCAGAATCGGAATCGAACTTTGATGGGTGGGTTTATAGGTGTATTTTGACCCGCTGAATCCAAAAATCCAACCTTTGTTACACGAAAATACACCTGGAAAGAAGTTATTTCGCATGGTACGAAAAAGAGATGTTCGAAAATATTTTTTGTCAGAATCGAAATCGGACTTTAATGGGTGAGTTTCTAGGTGTATTTCGACCCGCTGAATCCAAAAATCCAACCTCTTTTGACCAAAAATATGCTTGGAAAAAAGTTATTTCGCATGGTACGAAAAAGAGATGATCTAAAATATTTTTTTTCAGAATCAAAATCGGACTTTGATGGGTGAGTTTCTAGGTGTATTTCCACCCGCTGAATCCGAAAGTCCAACTTTTGATGACCAAAAATATGCTTGGAAAAAAGTTATTTCGCATGGTACGAAAAAGAGATGATCTAAAATATTTTTTTTCAGAATCAAGATCGGACTGCGATGGGTGAGTTTCTAGGTGTATTTCCACCCGCTGAATCCGAAAATCCAACCTATGATGACCAAAAATATGCTTGGAAAAAAGTTATTTCGCATGGTACGAAAAAGAGATGATCGAAAATATCTGTCTCCGGATTCGAAATCGAACTTCGATGGGTGGGTTCATAGGTGTATTTTGACCCGCTGAATCCAAAAATCCAACCTTTGTTACACGAAAATACACCTGGAAAGAAGTTATTTCGCATGGTACGAAAAAGAAATGATCGAAAATATTTTTGTTCAGAATGAAAATCGGACTTTGATGGGTGAGTTTCTAGGTGTATTTCGACCCGCTGAATCCGAAAATCCAACCTTTGATGACCAAAAATATGCATGGAAAACAGTTATATCGCATGGTACGAAAAAGAGATGATCGAAAATATCTGTGTCCGGATTCGAAATCGAACTTCGATGGGTGGGTTTATAGGTGTATTTTGACCCGCTGAATCCAAAAATCCAACCTTTGTTACACGAAAATACACCTTGAAAGAAGTTATTTCGCATGGTACGAAAAAGAGATGTTCGAAAATATTTTTTTTCAGAATCGAAATCGGACTTTAATGGGTGAGTTTCTAGGTGTATTTCGACCCGCTGAATCCGAAAATCCAACCTTTGATGACCAAAAATATGCATGGAAAACAGTTATATCGCATGGTACGAAAAAGAGATGATCGAAAATATTTTTTTACAGATTCAAAATCGGACTTTGATGGGTGAGTTCCTAGGTGTATTTCGACCCGTTGAATCCGAAAATCCAAACTTTGATGAGCAAAAATATGCTTGGAAAAGAGTTATTTCGCATGGTACGAAAAAGAGATGATCGAAAATATCTGTCTCCAGAATGGGAATCGAACTTTGATGAGTGGGTTTATAGTTGTATTATGACCCGCTGAATACAAAAATCCAACCTTTGTTACACGAAAATACACCTGGAAAGAAGTTATTTCGCATGGTACGAAAAAGAAATGATCGAAAATATTTTTGTTCAGAATCAAAATCGGACTTTGATGGGTGAGTTTCTAGGTGTATTTCGACCCGGTGAATCCAAAAATCCAACCTCTTTTGACCAAAAATATGCTTGGAAAAAAATTATTTCGCATGGTACGAAAAAGAGATGATCGAAAATATTTTTTTTCAGAATCAAAATCGGACTTTGATGGGTGAGTTTCTAGGTGTATTTCCACCCGCTGAATCCGAAAATCCAACCTATGATGATCAAAAATATGCTTGGAAAAAAGGTATTTCGCATGGTACGAA